>OX388317.1:3789413-4989413 GCA_947579605.1 Athripsodes cinereus | reverse complement strand
AATTTTGATAAAAAAGAATATAAAATTAAATCTTACAAGTTAAAGAAATAAAAATAAACTTAAGTATCAAATAATAGTCTAAATGCGCTCCTCAGGTGATTTAATTACAAAAACAGCGCAATATAAATATGATCTAATAATAATAATAATACTTTTTTATTTATTTCTTTTATTTATTTATTTATTTACATGTATTCACGGCGTTAGCCTTTAACATGTTTACAATCAAATCAGAATAGAGAACAACAACATAACAAAAAAATTACAATTAATGTGTCGAATCAAAAATAGTCATACTGGTAAAATAAATATATATGATACAATTCTTATTCAATATCAATATTCAAATAAGTCATTTTAATTAGAGAAATTGTAATTGGAACATTGTTTAATAAAATTTTAAGTCAGATTAATTTAGGTCAAAGTGATATAGAAAGTATGATTAAATGATTGACTCAAAATTTACAACAATCGACAAAATATTGAACATAAATGGGAAGATGATCAATGAGTTGCCCAATGTCATTTTAACATGTGATTATATTGTTTGATTACGTCAGATTTATATTTGAGGAAATACTTAAGAATAATTGCAAATTTAAATTAAAAAAACTAACATAATAAGCCTAAAGGCAAACTT
Organism: Athripsodes cinereus; assembly: GCA_947579605.1. Lineage (NCBI taxonomy): Eukaryota > Metazoa > Arthropoda > Insecta > Trichoptera > Leptoceridae > Athripsodes > Athripsodes cinereus. The sequence goes on along the minus strand of OX388317.1, from coordinate 4,988,773 downwards.
ATCGCTTATTCTAATCTATTCGAGTAAATAAGAAGTTACACAAAATATGACGAACAAATTTACTGAAAGTTGCTTCTATGGTTTGCAAAAAGTGTTTCTAGATTGGTGGATCTTACATCGTGACAATTACATTGGTGAAATTGGTGTAAGTTGTCCATGGACACCGAAAGTGATCACTTAAGCCAGCCTAGAGCCAATTCGTAAGCGTTGGGACGCCTTTCTCACATCTTCCGATTAGACCCTGTAGATAGTTAGGGATATGATTATTGGATTAATGGGTTAATCTTTAGTTGGAAGATATTGCGCTTCAGCGATAAACTCGCCCATTGCACAAAATTATGTGTTCTGTTGTTATATCATTCCTTTTCTTCTTCTTTGTATATTAATTTTGTGCGATTAAGATTATTATTATTACTGACATTGCTGGTTTATGCATTGATGTTAAACATTATTATTGTAATAAACACGCCTGTTGAATCAACCAAGGAATCATAATTATTATTATTCTTACTATTAAACTCCTATAATAATCACAGCGGCAGCTTCATAATATTAGGTAGAGATAATATTGTAGGTAGGTAGTAAGTATGCCGTTTATTGGCCATAATCCATTATTTTATTATCATTTATTATTTAATAGCTCAACAATAGTCATCAAATCACAATTAATTTATAAATTTAATTAATTTGCGATGAACGACATATGTATGTATAACATCACAACATCTCCGACTATGTAGCTAGTGAGTAAATTCCACCATACGAGAAACATATCGTAGTTGTGAGAATGACAGTATTGGTGAATGTTATCGATGGACATTGAAAATGATCGCATGAGCCAATTTAGAGCCAATTCATATGCGTTGGGACGCATTTCTGACTAGAAGTTGTATAATATTAGATTGTTTAGTATACATGGTTCTACAATCGAGAATAAATATGTCTGATTGGTTTTAAGTGTAATTTTCATACAGATCCATACTATAAATAGGTAGGTACATATTTTCTTACCTTCTGACTGTTAGCCCTCTTTTCTCCACGGTTGGATTTAGACCTGCATAAAACTTTGCCATTTTTTTTCTATTCCAAGAAACACGAACCCACTTCTTTTCCACCACTTAAACCTTATTATCATCCGGCCATCTTTTTTGTGGTCTTCCTATACTTCTCTTTCTTTTCCATGGTCTTCAGGGCATACAGCGTCCATTTACCTACCATCCTCTCGTCTAACTATGTGACCAAACTTAATCAATATCATCCATAGCCCACTATCATTGTTTTATTTCGAATTGTTTCATTACTAGTTCTGTCTCTCAAGCAAATACCTAGTATCTATCTTTTCATATTTAATATTATTTGATAGATAAACAAATAATGACATACGTTTTTCTTCTTTTTCAGGTAATGCCACAGTTCATCATAATTGTACATCAACATTAGCCCGACAAGGTAAAAATCACCCTAGAAAAAAAAATCCTTTTAATTTGAGTATTAAATCTATGAGATACTTACATGGGTATATATAGAGTAGGTATATTAATATAACATTAAAGTATGATTTTCTTCTGACTATTGTTTTATGGATAAAATTCATTCCTGATAATTAAAACATTTTCCACGTGACTTCTTCAATAAATAATTAGATATTTGCACATAAATCAGTCAGTTATTCACATCCTAATTAATATTAGGTATATTATTGTAATCAAGCAGGTATTTGAATTAGTATATTGTTGTTAGTGGACAGGTAGACCGATAATAATAATAATAATATAGCGGTTGTAATTATATTAATAAATAGGCAATTATAATATTTAAATACAATTGCTACCATCACACAATCATCAAAATATATTATTTATTACTTAATCATCCACTGTCCGGATTCCGGCCCACTCTCTAATGTTGCGCAGCCAGGACATCTGCTTTCTGCCAACTCCCCGTTTTCCCTCTATCTTACCCTCCAATATCGATCTTAACTGTATTGAAAAGAATGTTTGAATATTTTATCCTTTTTTACCTTTCTTATTATAGTTGTATGTAATACATTAATGTGTCGTTTACGTGCCAAATCACCCCAAGGACACTGTAAAATTCATTAGTTCTAGAACAATACATTCACCTCATAATGTGAGATGTAAATAAATAGATTATACGAGAATTTCGGATACATAATGGTATCCACGTCAAAAGTTACTTTCATACGCTACATTAAATATCTGAGACAAAATAATATGTATCCATATCAAGAATGCAAAACATTTTAATATGATACTAATAAGTAATAATACTTAGTAAAATAAAGGGTTTTAAGGTCCCTTCTGAATGTTCCAAGATCCACAGCCTGCCTAAACTCTAGAGCAAATACACCCAAATAACTTACAGTTAGCGATATGCTTGTGTTTAAGGCTGACAGTAGAAGGAATCAAATAGGGATATTTCGATTAAAAAACTGAGATTGTGTTTTTAATTTTGTACAATTTATCATTTTAACTTGTATAATTTTATAAATAAAACTCACAACTATGTGTAAAGATATATATAAAAAAACAACCTATAATATTTTCCAATAAATAAATAAATTAATTTCATTAATACTCAACATATTTCTATATAGATAGGTATTCCATTAAACAAACCATAATTAATACCATAAAACAAAGAAGATTTTAGGTGTTTCAAAAATTAAAATAATAATAATTATTTATATATTAAAATTCATCGAAATTTTAATTATTATTTCATATGCATTATAATCATGAATTTAATCATAAATAATAAATAAATTAATATGTATAAATAAATAATACAAAATCATATTATATATATCATCCAAACACCAATGTAGTTTAATTAGTGGGTAATGAATCTGCGTATAAATTTAAATTATATGATATAATTAATTAACAGCATAATAATATTCCATTATTTTGAGGCGGTCAATGATATGTATTTTATCATTCTGGATATTCAAGCGAGAGTTTATAGGTTCAAATTTGTATGCCGACTTTTCCATGTTAAAGATATCTGTACATGTTTATTGACTGAGTTGATATTTTAATTTGTAATTTGCATATCAATTTATAGGAAAAACATAAGCTCTTCAAACATCAGCATAGAAGAAAATTTAATACTTGTAGGTATTTTTTTATGGAAATAAATACAAGCTGTTTGAGTTTTACTATATTTAATAATAGGTAATGTTACCAGGTTTCGACTTACTAAGTCATCGTCAAACTCAGTCAAAGTCGAAACCTGGTAACATTACCTATTATTAAATGTACCTAATAAAACTCAAACTGCTTGTATTATTATTTCCATAAAAAAAATACCTACATGTATTAAATCTTCCTCTCTACTGAAATACAAAAATTCCTATCTCCATAAATTTGTGTATCAATACTCCTCTTTGAAACACGATGAAAACAATCCTCTTCCATTTCGAAACAGTCAGCTGATGCAGATATTGGTGTATTGTACCTAACATTCATTGTTTCGACCGTCGGCAACTCTGTGAACAATGAACAAAAAATGAAGATAAATGTACTAAATCGCTGTTTACTCCATTACGAATTATTACCATAATGTAATTAATAATGTCAAAATACACATATCTAATAATATTATTCCGTTAATTATTTTCAATTTTCATGCATTAATAGTTTACTCACTCCTCGTGTAGATGGCTCTGGCGTGTACGCGATTTACAACCTCGTAAATTTGTACGTAGATACCTATCTCAGTCTTCATTAGATAGGTTAGGTAGGTATGCGTTAGAAAATTCATCGCTTCCCGACGGCAAATGAACAATATTTAAAAGCCTATTTGATAATTAAACTAAAGTAATATAGGTATATTTTGAAAATTATTTTTAAAAAGTGCATTAGAATTTCTTCATATTTTATGAGATAGTTGAAATATTTAGATAAAAATAATACTCTAAATATTAAATTAACATTATTTCAAGAATCTCGTTGCTTTTTGCTTTTATTTTGCTTAATTTTCTTATGTAATAATTGATGAGATGCAAATGTTATGTATGTATATTTAATAAATAATGTAATTAAAAATATATACCTAGGTGTAAATAAGTTGCGATGGTTTAGACATGTGGAGCGAATGCACGATGAAAAGATCACAAAGAAGATATATTTAGGTATCTGAAAGAGAGGATGTGAGAAATCGTGGACGTCTAAAAACTACGTGGCTTGATCACGTGGATCAAATTCTCAAAGACGGCTGCGGGTTAAATAAGAGAAATCGGCCTGTATGTACAAGAAACTGAATGAATATTTATTTATTTATTTATTTCACAATCCACGGCGTGAGCCTTTTACATGTTCAAGAATAAATAATACACAAATCAAATATCTCATTCACAACACAGTTGGAAAACAAGAATTAACAAAACACAAAAGAGAATTATTTCATAATAATAATAATTTAGTCAAATCATAAAATATTGGAGTGTCAGTACAGAATGTCAATGAAATGTTTAATATTTAATATATCAAGAATTAAAATTGCAGTAATGTAGGAGATGTCATGTAGATAGAAAAAAAAAATACTATACTATACCATCACGGCATATCCCACAAGTGGGGTAGACAGCAGATCAGCTGCATGTTAGAAACATGCAAACTGTCCTCTTCGTGCCAATATAAAATCAAGACATTCAGGATGGGTGGCAAACCTCATCGCTGAAAAAAATCTAATCAATGGAAATGATACAAATAATTTAAATGTCATAAGAATTAATGTCATAAATAGTTAAAATGTCAAATTGTCTGTAATGATTTAAAATATAGAGGAAATGAAAGAAGTAGGTATGTATGTATGTAAGGATAGATCTATATGGTGTTCCGTTCTCTCTGCCTCCCCCACCTGGGACACGTGAGGGTATAGATAGATAGATATATTTAATGATATAATAAATTGGTATTTAGTGATATTTAAAAAAATATATAATTTATTTATTTATAGGAAATTTCACACAGATCGAGTTAGCCAAAATGCTTTACTCAAAACATTCTTAGCAATAGGTATTATTTTATTAAAAATATCAAAACTAAATTTAGAAATATAATCCATCTAAAAAAATAAAATACAAAAACACTAAGCCCACCTTTGGTAAAGTTTTTTTGTTCTTTAGAAATCCCCGTTTTTACCTGCGAGAGTGTTTTGTTCGTGCTGTGCAACACGAAAACCATAGACAAAAAAAAAGTAGACAAGTATGTAACCCATGTCACTTTTTTGACAGTTGTATTATTAGGTTAGTTGAGGTCGGCCATCTTTATTTTTTCTAACCAATGATGTGCATTTGAAATTAGGATTGGTCAGATTACTGGTGCTTCATTTGTCACATGTCACTTTGGATTAAATTTAAAAATGGAATCATTTGTACATATAATTCAGTTTTATATGAAGCTTCTATTATTTTTAAAAATATTTGAATTTAGAAGCAATTTACTTTAATTCGACAATAATATTATGTTTCCCGTATAGGTATATTATATAGGTCTCTCACTGTTTTTTGTAAGTTTTTTATTGTTCTGTAATCCATAGGTAGGTACCTATGATATATACCACACATACTGTGTGTCTTAACTAATATTGGCACGAAGAGGACTTCGTGCATGTTCATTATTACGTTCCGTTTATCTGATGGCTACCTCACTTATGGAAAATCTAGCGATAGAATGACCTAACTAAAGCAATTTATTCCTTGTTCTAGAACAAACTATTCTTTTTAAATATTTTATTTATTAATATATTTTATTTATTTATCTTTACTTCATAGTAGAGTATGAATATTAGTAGAAGGGTTCGAACCGAGAACCAATAGCATAAAATTTGAAGCGCTTCCCCTAGGCTACTAAAAGCGTTCTGGGTATTTGGTCGCATTCTACTGACGAAACGAATTAAACTATTTGTAAAGGATACATTTAGAATAGAAGGCAAATTTAATATAGTAGCTACTGAGATCATTAAAACCAATTTAAAAACATCTTAAAATGTATAAAGAATTCTTATCTTTGAAAGGGGAGATGAGGGTAAAGTGTACCCACTTAAAAAAAACTGTCGTCCTATAATAATATGGAGTGCCATACAAAAAATATACAAGTGTACTTTTTCAAAAGGAGAACGAACATACAACAATAATAATAGCAGCTATATACAAAATTACGCAAAAATACAACAGAATGTAAAATATAATATGTACCTACCTACAGATATGATAGTTGTTTTGCTACAAATTGTATTTTGTACAGGGGAACGCAATTCTTCTCCCTAATTCATCTTCCGTCTCATACCTCTATGTATAAAGGAGAGAGATGGAGTATACGGGTGAGAGAGACGCGGCTATACGGAACGAAAGAGATGAATATAAGAAGCATGGCGTAATTTATGTGATGCACATTTGGGCTGAATAAAATAAAAAAGTTACTTCGATGTGGACGGTTATAAAATAGAAATTTGGCTAATACTTATTTTTTTAAGATTGTTTACTATTTGATACCTTACTTTTGGTTCACTTGCACCGGACAGAAATTAATGTCAATTTATTCAATACATTTGCTTAAATAAAAAAATTATTCTAAATTTGAAATTTAAAATTATTTTTATAAGTAAAATCTTGGTTTTATTTTGGTTATTTGTCGAATCTGGGTGTTCGTTTTTTTATTTTTTGAATAGGTAGGTAGTTACTTTTTTTTCGTATTTTATCTTCATCGAACTAAATGGCATATCCCACCAACTAATGAAGGACAAATAATAAACAGGCAAATCGTCTTCTCCGTGCCAAAAAAAAGGCAATTAGGATGGGTAGGCTCATCGCTGAATGAAAAATGTCGAATATTTTTAATAATGTTTTATGAATATCTGCCTTTTGTATGGTGCAGGAAAGGGCTTCACGAGACAGAGAAATTACTTATAATTTATAAATTATTTTACAAATTAGTTACAAATAAAATGCGTAGATATATTTTTTCTTTTAGACAATTTGCAAAATAATGTAGGAAAAATTCAACAAAATTTGCTTTTTAAATATAATTGTTGTACAAATAACATACAAAACAAATAATAATTTAGCATTTGTGCGTTTGAATTTTAAAACCATACCCTTACCAAAAACCTCCCCTTTTTCGCTTTGTATGAACGGGTGAGTTATGGCGGCCGAATAGAAGAGTAGTGGGGGGGCATTCGGAGAATGGGGGGGTGGTATCCTTCACCCTTGCGCCCCTTGTGTCCCTCACACCCCCCTCTACCCTCGTCCATACAGCATTCTGTGTATTATACTTTATAGGGATGAAAATTATCATTAATGTTATTTTATTACCTACTTTATTTTATTATATTCATTTTTGACATATTTCTCACCATAAATAAGGATACCTATTCAATGTTTAAAAAAATATTTTGCATTTGATAATATTTAATGCACAAAGTGGGTTTATTGCAAATGTGACGATAATAATTCGATATATTAACCCTTATGCCGCAGAGATTTTATTTTTATTGAATAGTTTTTTTTACAATTTAAATTTATATATAGGTATATAGGGTTTCTGTTATTTAAAAAAAAATATCTGTACATAAAAAGCAATCAGTATATGACATTCAAATATATATTTTTACCCACAAATAATATATTATTATGCTTGCTTTGAATGAATTAGGCTTGCGAGTCCACTAATAACTCCATTTTTGGGAAATATCGCAATAGTGTGATATATGATAAAGAAAATAATAGGAATAAACTAATACAGTATGTAGAAATCTGTATCTATTGCACATTAACCTTAAAATATATTTTCATTCAATATTTGTCTTATTTTTGTTTTTTAAATAAAATTTTATTTTGAAATTTTCAATTGAATTTTATTATAAATGCAAAATCACCCTTTGATTTAAATCATCATTTAATAAATGACAACCTTATGGGCTTCTTAAAATATTACAATTTGTGAAATAATTAGTATCTACACTTTTAAATAAGGTAATGCATTATATATATTTTTGTCTCTTATTGTTTATACTCATATTATGTATTATCTGAAGTGTATCATTGACTTTACATAAATAAACAAAAATAACTCGAGCGTTTTTCTTAAATTGATTTGATACTATCAAGGGAACAGAAAAAATATTTAATGTAACAAATAAACATAGTAATTCAAGTTTAAATATTTTATTTAAAAAAGAAAAAATATTAATGATTTAACGATGAATTATATTATTACCTATTAACCATCGCATCGATTGTTATCAAATTTATTGTTTTATAAACATCGACAATTATTTAAAATGGCAATTTATCATCTCTAGTATATTTCACCCTGTGTATATATACGTATAACAATAATATACATACCTAATACCTATAATACAACGCAACGCGGGGGTGTTTTTAGTAGGGTGGGGGAGGCTGTGGGTGTGGGGTAGCCACCCTGTGATCAATAAAAGTGCTTTATCTCTTTTTGGCACGTTTGGTATGGGGGTGAGTTCTTTTCTTGGCGGGGTCATTATAAACGAAGATATAGATACCTATGTAATATACAAACCAAATATTATAAGTAGGTTCCTACTTAGATAATAATATTATATTCTTAATATTGTCAAAAATGTTTTAGTACATAATAAATAAATGTATTATTGAACATATATTATTCAATAAATTAATATAAGTTTATGATTATTATCTGTATAGATACAAATAAAAGGTTGTGGATTAAAAAATGAACAAAAAAGTGGAATAAAAAACTATTCAAAGATTCGATTATCACTTCAGCAATGAAGTATCACCCATGTGGAATGTTAGGTTTAATGGTGCGAAAAGAACAACTTGTATGTTGATTACATTCATTTAATTTGTTTGATACACATTATCAGCTGAATCAGCAGAACTCACACACATAATCGAACATCCAAACCATGCACACGACATCTATAGATACATGCACCTCGTGCAGATATCTCCTGAATGCTCACACATAGATTTAACGTTCACACAATTATAATTTATACAATAAAAAATCCTTAAAAAGTTTAGTTTTTTTTTTATTCTTCTGTTTACTTTTATATGTGTAGTAGCGTTGTGTTATATCTGTATAGGTATGCTGTAAAGATATGTACTTAGTTCTAAGGTTTTCCTAACCAAGTCAATATATATTAGTTTTTACTTTTTATGTCTTTTTTGTCACTTTACTGTTTGTGTTACTAAACATATATAAAAAACAAGCATTTCGCAATGAAGCTTATCGTTATTATTTCTTCCATTATGTGTTGAATTATCTATCTTCATCATCATCATCATCATCGCCCTCAACGCTCCTCTTGAGAGCACAAGGCAGAAACCAGCCTCCTCCATTCAGAGCGTCTCTGTGCCAATTGCGTCACCTCTTTCCACAACATTCCCTGCGCTTGATATCGTTGTCATAGGAACGGTGTATTGTGAAAGAGAGACGCCCGGGCCGACGGAACCCTTGCGGACGGAAGAACAGCGCTATTTTTGGCCAACTATCATTGGGCATTCTCAAAACATGTCCCAGCCAGGACCATCGTCTCTCCTGTATTACGGAGATTACAGGTCTCTGCTGGGTGCGCCGGCGCACAGCATCATTTGTAACATGTATGTTATATCTATCTTAATGATTCATAAGTACCTAATTTTCATAATTTTTTATTTACTATTATCAATTATTTTGGATATAACTTAAATCAAAACATAATAGACTTGAACGAAAAAAACGTGAACTAATAACAGGGTACAGACAGACCCACCAATCAACATTTTTCCGTAGCGTCAAAATTATGAGTCGGACTCTTTATCAAATTACCGTTGTGTATGTAAAAGCAATTACCGAAATTAAGTTATTTTCCAAAATGTCAGCAAATCGGACGATAAATCAAGCGATAACATCGAATGAAAAATTTTTCAGCACGAATACTAACTTATTTGAAGGGTAGTATGTGTATACTTACTATTATATAAAAGCATCGTACCTACCGCTAGCAACGAAACACACAAAATTGGCCACCCCTCCACACTGCGTAAAAACATTAGGTATTATTTTCAACATGTTCGGCTAGCTAGATCGGCGGCCCTTTACGTAAGCGTGGATGAAACTCATGTCACCTGTTAATTTCAGACGGGTTTACGACCAAATTGTTATAATTTATTTAAAATATCTACTATAAAAAAAAAACTACTTTTATACAGATATTTTAGGCACAATGCTGCTACTTTAAGGACGCATATTAAGTCTTATCCTTCGATATCTGGAAAAGCGAAATTTTCCGGTATTTATACCAATAAGATTTCAATTTAGTCACAGCGTTAAAATCTAGTAATAATATTTTCGAATAGGTACCTTTAGAATACCCAAATTTTTCAAATCATTGAAAACAAATGTTTCATTAATTTTATCCTTTGGTATTTTCATATTTCCAAAACATCTTCTTAAAGTGTGGTTATCAGCGATTTACTTCATGTAATGATAAAAGATAGCGTTCCTTTCTAACTTCATAAAATAATGACAAATTTTCACCCCCAAAATGTCACGTCAGATATCCAGATTTTAGAAAAATTTTTTTTTTACATATTTAATTACGACGTTTTGTAATATATCACTTGTTTCATAATAACAACATCATTTCGATCTATATAATTATTCTAAAAAAAGTGAAAGTTTGGTAATTTTGTTAAAATTAAAAATATGTCCATATAACAAGATACTATCATACTTTGGGGCTAGCTAAATCTGTGTGAATTGTCTATGCATGTTATGTTATTCCCCTTTTTGTGTCAATTTTGCAGATCCGAAATTGTATTTTATTTATTTATTTTATTATTCATTATTTACATTGATTACAAACAATTAAATAATAAATAAATAAATAAATAAATAAAGCTTTATTGGCATCAATATTTATGTGTACATGTTTTGTTCCAATAAACTACCAAAAGGCGGGCTTATCGCATATGCGATTTCTTCCAGCCAACCCGAAAAAATAAAAAAAATAAAACAATATATAAAAATAAAATAATAAAAAAAAATAAACATATAGATAAAAGTATATAAAAACAAGATGCTAAAATAAAAACTACAAATGAAATATGTAATAAAAACAAGATAAAATATAAAAAGCACACATACAACAAGAGTAGGAAGGGAAAGGGAAAGGGGAAAAGGAGAGGTTCTGCTCGGCGTAATTATTACGCGAAAGTTTAAAAAAGTAAAAAAAATTAAATCAAAAAATGTGTATGAAGACTAGAGACAATTAATTTGTTTACGAAATGAATATAATGTTGAAGAAGTACGAACCTTATGTGGGAGTCTGTTCCAAAGCCTCGCACCATGAACAGTAAATGAATCCGTATAAAAACTAGAATGATGAGGTGGGATGGATAGAAGATTATTTGTAGCTGAACGAAGTGACAAACCGTGTGATTGTAAGAAGACAAATCTTTCCTTTAGATAAGAGGGTGCGACTGGATCAAAGAGAATTTTAAAAAGAAGAGAGAGAATATGAACATCTCTACGCTGGGCTATTGTCTTCCAGCCAAGGCGCTGCCGGAATTCAGAAATGTAAACATTCAAATTCAAATTAAATAAAAGGTAAACATTCAAATTCAATACAATCAATATACAGAGGGCGAGTTTATCGCAAAAGCGCGATCTCTTCCAACTAACCCAAATGGACGTGTTAACATATTATTTCTAAACACATGTATAATTGTGAAAATCACACAATTTTAAAAATGTATAAAATTATAAGTAAATTCTGTTATAACTGCATATTTATTTCACGTCAAACAAGTCACTATCAAAATACCTTTCAGTGAGTGTAAAAATTATGAGGTAATTTCTGTACCAAACAGATATCCGATCCAAGTTTCTTCGTGAGACAATGCCTTAACTATTTAGGTCATGTACTTCATGTATAACTAACTATTGTACCTACCAATTTTTAAAGGTAACATTTTTATTTCAGCGTTGTTGAAAATTGTATTTTTTCAGACTAGGTTGAATGGAAAACAATACCCTTCAGTTCATTCATTATATTATATTAGGTATAGACTATGATATTATGATCACGCTATTCACATGTATAGAAAATAGAGTTATTATTCAAATAGACCTTTACAACTACACAGTAAATAGGTTCGTTTCTCTCTAGCTACCTCATATTTTGTGATAAGAAATTATATAATATGTGATACCTAGAATCGATATCAAACATCACAGAATGTGATATAAATTCCATGGAGTCTCTCTTTTATTTAAGTTTTCGAGTGTCCTGTAAAAGGCAGGTGATCATGATGGGCGGCAAACCTCATCGCTGAATTTAAGATGTAAAACTAACTTGAATGTAATTGTTCGTAATCAATTACATAAAATGTCTTAATTTTATGATTACCTCCCTCATAACACTCGAAAACTTACGAAACTTACGAAAATTAACACCTTTAATATGCTTTGAGGCGTAACTCGTCTTAATTATTTATGATTATTGTATGTAACACGGTCTGTTGTGTTGAAAACTGGATTTTCACTTACTCAGAAGTGTGGATGTCAATCAAATTAAGTTTTGAACTACTCTAGATGACTCGTACACATTGAATTGCTCAGAAAAATGGACATTAATATCATTAAATAATTCATTAGGTTGGACTAGTGGTTAACACACTCGCCTTGCAAGCGAGGGGTCGTGGGTTCGATCCTCAGTCTGGGCAAAAATATTAATGTCCATTTTTCTGAGCAATTCAATGTGTACGAGTCATCTAGAGTAGTTCAAAACTTAATTTGATTAATTATTTATTTTTTAATTGGCATATAAAGAACACTCTGGATGTTTATTAGGTACTTCCAGTTAGTTAGCTGGTTACGCTACTTGTAAAATATGCTGTAATGGTATATTAGTATATATTAGTAGTGATTGTTTCCGTCCTGTGTTCAATAGGAATGAGGGCAAAATACATACATAGAAACATTGACAAAAAAGGTTGATGCGTAAGAACTGCAAAACGTAACGCAATTTTACGTGACAACGAAAAAAATATATACCTAACTAAAAAAAATATATATCACACACAATTTCTCAAAATTGTTTTTTCTTTTGTGTACGATTTTTTGAACAACAAAGACCACTGCCCCTTCATTATAAATTTTGTTGCCTGTTTTTTTGTTGTTGTTGTTGTAATAATCTGTGAATCTATTATTATTTTTCATTTTGTTGTTATTAAAAATAATCTTCCACACTCACGCAGAGCTTTTTTTATTCATCTTTTGAAAGCTCTCGGATGATTTATAGGTAATTGTGGATAGTGTTGTAGGTATATTGCATGAAACATGGAGCCTTCTTTCATTTTTTCGTTCTACATAATAGATAGAAAAATATGATATTTTTTTTTTATCTACCGAATATTTTTTGGTCACTTACTCGTATATCAACAACTAAAAATTATGCGGGCCTAAATTTATCTAAACACCACTATAAAAAGTGCACTATTGTATTTAAATAATTTATGCTTATATCCTGAAGATAGAGTTAATCGGTAGCGGAATAGTTTGAAATTTCCGAGGTTGTTATATTATAATCCGAATATCTAGTTCCATTAACAAATCAAAAATTTTGGATTTAATTAAACCTACACATAATTAACACTACTCTTTCAATTCCACAAAAAAATAACTATAAAAAATACAAGGTTTCCTTTATATATTAAATATTTAATTACGAAAAAAATAATAATGTACCTAATACCTATTTTCAATTACACAAATAATTATTTCAAATTGTTTTACTATTGAACGGCACAAAGACAATGCATGTCTTCAACAGTACCATTATTATACTCGTAAAATGTATTTCTGTTGTCTTTTTAAAGCGCATTATAAATATATCAAAATTACAATAGTAGTGATTTTTCGAATAAAATACATTTCTACTTGTTGACATATTGAACAGAGGCCTGAGTCAATAACACATTTTCACGTTACGTTTTCGTTCCGTTAGCGTTCAAATGTAGACGATGTTGCGCCAAAGTGTTAATTTTCGTAGCTGTTGTGTATCTTAGCAACGAAATTGACACTTGCCTGCAACTTCGTCTATACTCGAACGTTAACGGAACGAAAACGTAACGTGAAAATGTGTTATTGACTCAGACCTCTGGACAGTTGAAATATCTCTAATCCTTCACGGCATCTCTCGCAAGTGAGATAACCAGCAGGCTAACGGAATGTAATAAACATACAAGCTACCCTCTTTATGCCTTAAAAATAATACATTTTGGGCGTGTGGCATACATTATCTATGATTTAAATACGTTAATTTTTTTATTTATTCGTGATATCAACACCTGATTTTTATAGCTTACTCGAAAATATACAAAATAAAGTTATAGATCCTTTTTCGGGGGATCCCGCAGAACTCCTTTCTGAAGGTTTTATTGTATATTTTTAATCACAATGTAGACAATTAGTAGAATGTACATTAGTCTTGTGTAAAAAGAACTTACGAAAGATATGGATGCGATTAACAAAAAAGTTTGGCATATGATGCTTACTAACGCAACTAAATTGGCGCTCGTACTTTTAAGTTATTGATTACAGTGTATCAAATTTCAATTAAATAAAATTAATTAAAAAAAGACTATAATACATCTGCCATACATTTTTAATACTCGCGGTTAATGATAATTTATCTGTTGTATGTATGTTAAAAACTTCAAACGCGCCTCGTTTTTTCAGAGATACCCCTTCTGTTAGTATTGAGTCATTTTGAATTTTATTAAATTTTTAACATATTATAATTATGTACTTATAATGTACTTATATTTCAAGGGTAGTTTGACTTTGTTGAAAGGGTTGCACAGGGATGCTTTTTTGATGGGGTAGATTTCGTTCATAGAATACATATTAGGTTTATGAATGATGGTGCAATAAGCATTTACAACTTCATATTAATTTCGTGTTAATTTTGCATATTGTGTGCTGTGTTCTCGCAGTTATAAATTAGATGAGGAATCCCTCTGTTTTTATGGCACGGAGAAGACGACCTTTTGCTGTATATTCTAAACATTATTAATGAAAAATATTCTTAACATTCCTGATGTACGAAATTCAGATTATGCATGAATTGCGAAAAAAATCAGCATTAAGGTTTTCAAAAGTTATTGCCGAAAATCAAGAGAATCAAGCATTTTTTTTGGACAAACTGAACATGAGTTAAAAATTAATCACGCACGTAAAATTTTTCCATGAATTATTTTAATTATAGGCAAAAATATACCTATACGCATTTACGTCTTACCTTCGCCCTTCAAGGCTCCTGTAAGTAGCACAAGATGGAAACAGCACACTTTCATTTAGAAGACTTCACCAATCATAACATATCTAATACTCATGTTGTTGTCATATTAATGACGATTTGTGAAAAGGGCTCGTGACTAGGTCCAAAGCTTCAGAATTTTATGGACCGAAGATAGATGAGGTACCATTTAATAATTAGATATATTATGTAGGAGAGAGCTTTTGATACTGTAAGGGAAGGTTTGATTTAGAATATCTTCTCTGAGCTAATTATTATTATGAAAGCGCGTGTAACGTTGAAATATTATTATGTAATATGTTGGTATATAATAATATTAAAATAATATATAGTAGATATTATACATAATATTTTAAAATGAAACACAACCTGAAAAATAATTAGCGCTGAAGGTAACACAAGATAACTTGGTGTGATGTAATATAATATAACCCTACTTATTAAGGCCCTGTAGATCTTGAGTCTTTTACTAATTGAAAGCTGATCATTACATAGGTGCTATGTGTCTAGAGAATAGAACCAAGAAAAAGTGAATTAAAGTAAGAAAAACAGCAGAGAAATATAGCGCAAGTGAAATCTGTTGAACGAAGTTTGAAGTATAGGTACTATGTTGTTCAATCACATTGTACCTTTGTATGGTTATCGGTCTATATGTTTAACACCAATTATTGAGAGAATCATTTTTGAGATTTTTGATACTTAGCACCTTTGTAATAGTCAGCCTTCAATTTATAAGGCAATTTTCGATCATAGTTTTCTGTCTTTCGAGTGTCTCATAAAAGGCAGATAGTATTCTT
The DNA here is from genome assembly GCA_947579605.1 of Athripsodes cinereus. NCBI lineage: Eukaryota > Metazoa > Arthropoda > Insecta > Trichoptera > Leptoceridae > Athripsodes > Athripsodes cinereus. The sequence continues at coordinate 4,972,640 of OX388317.1, read as the reverse complement.
AAAACATCCCGTTTAAGACATTTGACATCTTCATTTCAGCAGTAATGAGGTAGAGAACCTTCTTATATTTGTCTTATTTGTTATGACACAGAGAAGACAAATTGTATGTTTATTACATGCAGTTAGTCCACTGGCTTCTCCTCTTGTAGAAGATTACTTTATTTAAGGCATACATAGAAAGATAAATACAATAATTTCTAATGTATAATATTATAAATTTGTTAGAACGTTATCAGAGTTGTAGCAATATTGTCCCTTAATAAATGACTCGACTGGTTTTTGTTGTCTAATTAACCCTGTCCTATCAAATTATAACAACCCTTCATCTTTCACCCCCTTCCATCCCCTTGTATAGGAGTAGACATCTACCTACCTACTATTGCTACTGCTACACTTTGAATTATTATAATCCGAGATAAGAAGGTACCTACTGCCTATATATACGAGTTAGTTAATTTTCTGTTAACAAATTATTTCACTCTTGCGACAAAAGCTTTTAAGTGTCCTGTAAACAACGCTTAGGAAGTAAATGTGCTTTACTAAACTAGGTAGTTAAATAAACAAATACTTCTTTATTGCAAAAAATGTGGTTTGTGTATGTGGAAAGAAAGAATGAGGAGAGGATGACAAAAAATATGTGGCTGAAAGGAATGGTGACAAGAAACGTGGCCGTCCGAAGATTCTCCAGGATGGCCATGTGCTCAGCAGATTGTATAGGAGAGCATGCATGTGGAGTCGTACGACAGTGACGGAAGCGAAAAAGATGTATGCAAGGATAGGAGTAAGTGGTGTTAGATTCTTTCTGCCAACGCCGAAAGAGAATCGGCATGAAATGGTGATTATTGCATAAAAAAAATAACTGCAAATTGTATGTCTTTTGATCTTCAATAGTTCCATGTTATTTTAAATTTTGTTTTCCAATGATAAGACTAACTATTTTAAATGAAAGTAAAACTAGACCTTCGTTTTATTAATTAGATATGAAACTGTGTGTATGAAAATAGAAAATATCCTTGTGACATAGAGGCAGAGTAGGATACACGGGCAGGATTTGAAATTGGAATCTGGTCTTAAATATGATAAACAAAACATGCAAAATATACTTAACATCTTGTATAAAATTTATCTATACTTAATTTTACCATCATGGAATATCCCGTAAGCGAAGCTGCCAGTTGACTCGTTGCATTATAAAAATGATTATGGTTAATTATGTCCAAATCATTAAAATAATAAATTTATGTGACAAATTTAAAATTCCAAATGTCTAAAAATATCATCTATTCTAGTATGCTCGTTGTTGTCTCATTGTTGAATTGAAAACCTGAAATTCCATCTATTTTATGTGTTTGTAAACTAATAAATTCCTTTGATTATTTTCATTTTTCTTAATTAAACAAAACCTTGTAAATTATAGATATAAGCCAGGATCAAAAAATATAATTACGTACTTACTCATACCTGGGCCTTTTCGCACGTTAGATACCTACACCCAGGTAGGTATATTAAATATAGTATTTACAAGCAAAAAATAATAAAATATATTTTATTACAATAAAAAAATGCAAAGTAAGCTGAAAAAAATAAATACAATCTAATAAATATTTGAGTAAGTTTGTATGTATTGACTTTTTTATAGGTAGGTATATCGGGTACAGATGTTTTTTTTACCAAATAAGTTATATGAAAAGTATGACTCTTTGTGTAAGATTGAGCATAGGTACTCCTGAAAAAAAAACAAGTTTTTTCAAGTACTGTAGAATTTATGTAAGAATGCCCCGCTCATAGGTAAACGATTACTAACACATCCTTCAATGCACCAGCCAATCACAGCGATGCTACTCGGTTACTAATACAATCACGTGTTCTGTAATACACATTACCTGTGACTGTGTGCGTAGCGGTGCTAGGGCACTTTTAAAAAAAATTAAGTCTACCAAGTCTTTAAATTTTTATAAAGAGTTTACATTTCGTTTTCCATGTATTGTTAAAATTTTGTGAATTTAATTATATTGTATCGAACAACCAATTTGATGATTTTATATCCTGAACGCACTCGGGTATAAAGCTAGCGAATAAATAAGTATACAATAACCTCTATCACCATGCTCTAAATGTGCACATCCATTTTGTTTTTTCGTAAACAGGCAGAAAAAAATTGGTAAATGATTTGTGCTTCACGTGTTCATCTTTTAGAATCAAGTTCGATTTAAAGTTTCCCTCCAGAAGCTTTTTTCAAATATTCTTACAGTACTTAAGCAATACGCATTTGTCGTGAAGGTGGGTAGGTCGGTAACACGAATCGAACATCGGTTTTTCAAATTGAAAATCCAAAACACTTCCATCGGGCTACCGACCAATTGATACTCTGTCCTCATCAATTCTCTCAATATGTCCAACACATCAAAATTTGCTTTTTTTTTTAAATATCACAAAGTTATTTATACTTTCCAAAACGGAGATGGAAGCTTTGCATTTTACGTAGACGTAACGTTATTTGAATAATGTTAAATTTAAACAAACACAAATATAAAAACCAATTATTTTTCTCTGGCAGCAAACAGTGTACACACTGAAAGTCTGTTTTAAATAACGAGAGTAAAAAATAAATATATTTTTTGTTTCAAAATATTAATAACCAGCTATGACACCCCGCATGGCCGCTGATATTAATAATTAACAGAATCTTAGAAATGGTATTCTTATAAAAAATATGGTTTGCACTTGAAAAATATATAACTTCTTCTTCTTTCCTCTCGCCTTTATCCTATTTATTTGGGGTCGGCTCTTCAAGTTCTCCGGTCCCCTGCATCCCCCGATGACAGCTCTGCCTCCCTCAGCTCCCTGGTCTGCATGGTCTTCTGGGTCCAATATTTAAAAACACACATATTTCATTCATTTCATTCATCGCCCTCAACGCTCCTCTCGGAAACACAGGGCAGAAACCAGCCTCATATATCTAATATATTTATAGTATTGGTACACAAATAGTAGTAGAATTCCATAATTGGATCAATTGAAACAAGCGTTTCGTTATACTATAGATTGAGCAACGCGAGAGAGACGTCTTTCGTCTTCTTAGGTCATCGCCAATCTAAATGGTTTACAACATGAATGCAACATTCTGGGGATAGTTATCATTCCATATTAGAAGAAAGAAACGCTTGTTTCTCATTAAGAAGACGGCTCGCATTTATATTGTGTGGAGTTGGTAAAAATATAATTTCATGACAGCGAATCTTTTAATTTGCCAAAAGATATCTATAAAAATAACTTAATGCACTCGTAAAAATGTATTATAACATTCATATAAACAAACTTACAATAATTTTAATACGTACGATTGTTCGCCTCATCTGTATGCCGCCCTATAAGGCGGGGTGTTGATGGTACAACTTGGAGGGTACGTCCACCTTTCTTCTTTACCTATTTAAATGCAAATTTCGCCACATAATTAAAAACGCGTGTGTAATGTTGTATGATGCTACGTGCTCTTGGTCAGTGTTACAACAGTCCATAATAATAATATGTATTATTTTATATGTATAATGATAAATATACCTATAATATTGTGGCGAATTTAACCGGTTAAACGGGTGCGGATAACCGGCAATGATGTATTTGAATCGGATAACTGCTCAAAATATCTATTTTATTTTTCTTTGCACACGCAATGCGCTGCCGTCTTTGAGAATTTGAGCCACGTAGTACTCGAAAGTAAAGGATAGACGAGAGTGGATGAGACTACTAGATTCAGTCAAGGCCCACCCAGAGGCCTGAGTCAACAACACACTATCGCGTCACGTTCCCGCTCCGCTAGCGTTCGGGTGCAGACGATGGTGCGCCAAAGTGTTAATTTTCGTAACTATTGTGTATCTTAGCAATGAAATTGACACTTGCTTGCAACATCGTCTGCACCCGAACGCTAACGGAGCGGGAACGTGAGACGAAAGTGTGTTGTTGACTCAGGCCTCAGGGCTGTCGAGCTCATGATGATGATGAGTAGGTACCCGAAAGTCCGCATTTTCTCTCACCACTTCATTTAGACAGATACATTATCTTCACCATGTTTTCATGATCCATACGATCGATATGTCCAAATCATCGCAACTTGTTTATACACATAATATCTACAACACTCCTCTTGCATCCGCTCATCCTCCAAATATCCTCATTCTTCACTCTAACACGCAACGTTTCACCAGCTATTTTTTTCATCATCCATCGCACCTTCACAGCATTTATGCCACTTCAGTCCTGTTTCAATCGATAAACTTACCATAAATTTAATTAAAAATATAAAAAGTATACGTTTTTAACATACCTATATTTTATTATATTAACCAATATACTATTTTAGGTATCTATAAATTGCTGCTCTGTAGATAACTATGTATCATAGTTAGATTAATATTCCGGTTAATTTCCAATGGGTTAACCGTCAAAAAATAATACCTTTCTAATTACTTATCTATCCATGAATGATGTTTTTATCTCTTTTTCGCCAAATTAACCGAATGATATTGTATGTTAACTATGATTTTCAAAAAAAGAAATTAAATTTAATATACACATTGTGAACTTATCTATAAAAATATTGAGATCATAAAATGTATTGAAATGTACATACATAGGTCATGTTATTTTATAAAAGAGATGATTAATAAATAGTGGAATATTTTTATCTATATTATCACGGCATCTCCCACAAGTGGATAAACTGCGTGTAATGACTATAGAGAGATCATTATCTTGAAGCCATAAAAAATAAGGCTTTTAGGAGAGATGACATGATATTATCTCATTACCAAATTGAAGATGTCTTTTATGTATAGTTTAACAAATACCCAGCGCTTTAACAGAACGCTAAAAAATTTGCAGAAAAAAGTGATGCTTTATTCTGTTCTAAGAACTTCACAAAAATGTGTTTTAATTTACATAAGAACATAATATTACCTACATTATTTTTTCATTTTATTATTGGTAGATACAATGAGTCCTAGCATATACGTATAAAATCAATTATTTTCGTAGATAGTGTGTTGGATAAGTTGACGGGTTTGGAGACAAAAATAATATAAAACAATATCAAGTCGTAACTTAGAATGTGATAATACGTCATATTCTTGTATATAAACTGTCATATAACTATGTATATTCGTTATGGAGACATTAAGATTCCATTCTAAGCGCAGTTTTTGAGATGGTGAATTGAAGTAGTCTTGAAGTTGGTCACGGGTAATGGTTTTACGAGTATCGAGGGTGAAATAAAGAAAATGAAAAACATTTTATATTATTATTCTTGTTGTGTTGTGTGTTGTTGATACTGCGTTATGACACTACCCAACGCTCCCTATACACACTTGTGTCTCGCGGTGTCTTTTGCAATGGGGTGTTTTCAGGAGGGAAAAAATATTGCATAATTTTTTGAAAACGTATTACCTATTTATATTTTTTTTATTTTAGAGCTAGTCCCAAGCTTTAATATAAATTTATTTATTTGTTAACAATTCAAGTCGCTAGTCTTTTACATATTGTATAAAATTTTGCACGTACATAATTCATAATAATGTACACATAAGTATTCCTGTTATTATTGTGTCTAATGAATTAAAGCACAATAATTTTAATAAAAATTCAATTATTGTTATTACATGACGATACACATAATATAATATATTAGATATTAGACTCAGACCCAGAATAATTTGAAAATGATAATCATTAATTTTTTTTTATAAATTATACAAGTGTAGAAAAATAAATGTTGAAAAAAATATTTTTTTGAAAATACCTACAGTCCTTGCTGAGTTAGAAGTAACCAGTGGCGGATCTAGAATTTTAATATTGGTCATACTCTCATGATGTAAATTATTATTGTTTCTAGGTGTTAGATAAGGAATTTATCCGACTTTAAAAAATTCTTCACGCCCGTCACCAATTCTTCAATTTGCTATAAAAATCTGAGATATTTCAAAATCAGAAAAAATGTCAGACAATACTCAGCTTCTATTTTTGGCATGCTGCGCTTTTTTGCATGTATGGAAGACACACCACTGGTCAATACATATCTACTTGAACAAGTGTAATAGGTACATAGCTATATGTCTTGTACATGGATACATAATATATATAGCATATTAGGTAGTTAGGTATAGGCACATATAGGTATTATTAGATATATACATTGACCTTTGTTTATGATATAGACTAGTAAAGCAGTACTAATTTTTCAGCAAACATGTTCCATAATCATTATTAATAATATCTAATAAATTTACGCTGTTTTGCTCCTTAAAATGAAGATGCTAATTGTCTTTTCCTATCTATACGGAAGTTTTTAATTTTCAATGGGTATATCTTAGAATAGAAAAAACATTATCCTTCATGCCTGCAACACAATTGTTATTAAGTACCTACATACATAATATAAATAAACTATGGTGAAAAGTTATCATTGTTGTAAAAAAGTGTACTTATATATGGACCATATATACCTATTTTGAATACGATTAACACACTTATATAAATGCATCAACGACGAGCGACTCGAGGAAGATAATTATTATGAAAGTACCTTTTCAAACCATTGCTTGCATAAGACCGATTGAAATGAAATTATTTTGGTCGCAGAATTGATTTGGTCGCATTCACCAATTTTTTCCTTTGTATTTCTAGTCTATACAATATAAGTTGATGGGAACATATTAAAAAGTAGACAATTTGTATGTATATAAGAAGTCATATGTATTTGCTCTTATTTACTTAGGGTGATGAAGACAAAAGATTATTGTATGATATATAATAAATAAATCGAAAAGGTTGATTAAGTACATAAAGAAAGTTATGTATATCATACGTTCAATATATAAGCAATTTATTTAGGTACATATCCATTCCGTCATGCCTACATCCACAATTATTGAGGCAGCCAGTAAATCCACTATATAGAGCTTTTTGGCAAGAAAAGCATTTGTCTAAGTGTTCGTCAACTTCAAAGAGATCTCCAAGAGCAAAAAAGAAGAAATAAATTTACTGAAAATAATAAACAAATAAACACAAGCAAGACGTTCTTTTCTTTGAATAAATCTAAAATAAAATATTCAAGAGAATGTAAATTGATTTGGTATTTTACGTTTCAACATATTAAATGAGCGATTAAGCGACTCTATTTCGTTTAGTTATTTATTAGTTATTTCGTTATTTAGTTAGTTATTTCGTTAGTTTTCGAATGTCCTGTAAAAGGCAGGTGTTCGAAGAAATAAAGACATTTTACATTTAAAATTCAGCGATGAGGTTTGCCACCTATACACGGAGGGGAGAGCTTACATGTTTATTACGCGCAGCTGGTATGCTGGCTACCTTACATGTGGAATATCCCGTTATTGTATAGAGGGATTTTACATTTGAAATTTAACTATGAGCTTTGCCATCCATCCAGGATGTCTTAGTTATTTGTTGCCACTGAGAGGAGTGCTCGCATGTTTATTACATGCAACTGGTCTGCAGATTACCCTACTGGAGGGATATGCTATGATGGTATAATAATAAAAAAATCATGAATTTAATAGTTCAAACCACGTATATACCAACTAATTATAACCTTAGTATTTATTATTTTTTTTATTTTTATTTTTATAGTTTACGCAAACATACAGTTATTACAATACATAGGTAATACAAATAGATAAAAAAATTGGTACATAAACCAGCAAAGTTTGCTAACACATTACAAAATAAATCTTACCAAACATAGGTACTACAATGAAAGAAAAAAAGAACATGATAATTTTAAAAAATCACTGCCGAGTCCGAAAACCCGCCAATCATGCGCATACATTATAAAGAAAACTTACAGTAAGGGAAGGATTAGGGACAGAAACGGTTAGGAGAAAGGAAGACATCAATAGAGCGGAGGACCCCTGCTTATGCCCGCCGAGACCCAGAATCTGTCAAAGATCTAGCAATCATCCTTTTAAAACTTGAAATGGACTCATGAAAAAGTATTTATTTATTACAAATTGAGAAATATTAGCTTTTAAAAACTTTCAGCGCTGAATAAAAGTGTTAAAAGAATACATCAAGGTACATTCTATATAAATATTACGTAATATATATTAGAATGTTCTAGGTACGTACCTATATGCATCATGTACGGACGAACTTTTATACTTACCTAAGTACAACTTTCAAAAACAAACTTATATTGTCTTTGAGAAAGTAAGATAGATTGGCTGGCGTTGTACTTACTATAATATAGATAGATACATAGATATTATGTGCCACCCTATTCTACTGTCTAGAACGAAAAACAGCAAATAAAACAAAATAAATAAATACATACGTGATACACATTATTTCATTCTTATTACGAATGTATCTACGAAAAAAAACTAAAGTGTAGGGGAAAAACTAGAGAAAATATAAAAAAACAAGCTGAAACATGATGCTTATATTGTTACAACATGATAGGGTAAATTCTTTATGTGTCTTCTTTCTTTTTCCCTAACATTTCCTTTCAGTAACTTAAAGATGCTCTCTGATCTAAGAAGTATCTATATAATAATATGCATAACATTTATACAGTATTTTTTAAAACTGAAGTTTTTTATGAGTGTCCTGTAAAAGGCTGTAAAAGTGTTCGAAAAAATATAGATATCTTAAATCCTTAATAATTCTGCGATGAGGTTTGCCCCCCCCCCAATCCTGGATGACTTAATTTTTGTTGGCACAGAAAGGACAGCTTGCAAGTTAATTGCATGCTCCTGGTCTACTGGCTACCCCATTGTGGGATATGCCGTGATGGGATGAGGGGATGGGGGGAATGTTAATTCTATTTGCCTACCTATACCAAATCAGCACCTTCCATAACGGGGTAGTTTTCAATAAACTTACTACATTAGTAAAATGTAAGCCGTTGTGGCATAATCAAAAACACATCTTATTTACATTTATCCAGTTTCTCATACATGCACGCCGATTTCTCTTGCTCAACACGCGGCTAATTTTAAGAATCAGATCCACGTGGTCTAGCTACATAGTTCTTAGACGTCCGCGCTTTTTCACATTCCCTCTTACAGATAAATATATCCCCCTCATAGTCCTTTCATCCACCATTCGTTTTACATGTCCATCATACTATTAACCTTTTAGATAAATTAAACAATAAGCTTTTTTATGAACTGATTTAAAATGTCATTTTTCTAATTTAATCCTCAAACATTATCCTCAAACCAATCTTTTTTTATGGCAAGCTCTACAGAAGGTGATAAGTTAAACAATGCATCATTTCCCACAGCATATTTTTTACTATCTATCCTCCAAATTTCTTCACTTTTGCTGAACTGAATGAGATTGTAGTATGAGAAGCTTTCTTTCTCCCCCTCCCTTATACATACTATGTATGCATACATTCTCAACAGCCAACAGTGTTTACTTTTCTAATCTCAAGTCGTCTTCTGATAATAATAAGCAATAAATTATCCCACAGACGCCACCACATCTCTCGAGGGAACGCAGGGAGGCAACAACTGCACCGACAACAATAATAACAATAGACAGCAGATAAAAATATAAAACGTAATTATATTTTGTGTATAAATTACGTGTTACTTTATCCCTGTGAAGTCTCAAGCCAAGAATAGGTCTCTCATTGTTTTCCTGAAGTTTTTGAGTGTTGTGTAAAAAGCGGGTAGGTATTCGTAAAACACCAAGGTTGGGTTGCGGGTTCATGTCCCGTCCAGAGCACTACCAAATAAGGTACCTAACGTTTTGGCTATCTCATGAATTAAATTTACATATTATACATAACATTATATCGATGGTTTAATTAAAACACAATAGACACGTGTCCACTATTTAGGTAAAATGAGTTAATATAATATGTACACGAATGGTTGCAACGTCTTCTATGTCCTGCTTACATAATTACCAATAGGTAATACTTAAATCGTTATCGAAATATTTGATAAAAACCGAGTGACAAGCCTTCTTAAATTAACATTTTTTTTGAGCTCAAAAGTAACATGTCACAATATAATTAAGATATTTGAGAATGCATTTATATCGACTTTCTTGATTCTTAAAAAACACATGTCAATCAAGGAAGTCTTCTGAATTAATTTAAAATTAGTGAATTTATTCAGAATCTCAAACTAAGAAAACCTGTTTTCTCCAAACTGTCAAATGTGGACATGTGTCTTCTGTGCTTTAAACTATCGATATATAATTGTAGTAAAATTACTGATGTTTCTTTTAAATAATGTTGTAGATATTAATATGTAGGTACTATTATGTTGTTTGATGATTTGGTTTTCTTTTTATTATTACCTATTATATTTTATAAAGTTTTCTGATATTGTGTAGGTACTATTAGTAGGTATGTTGTGTATTGCCAGGGAAAAAATAAATGGAAATGATTTATTGGTTTTGTGCACGCTCTATTATTCGCGATCTTGCTCCTACGTCTTAGAAACATATATGTCTACAACTGTCGGCTTATGTGCCATAAAAACTCAATAAAAATTCATGATAATTAATAAATGTATAGACTCAATAACCAATGATAATATCGTGTCAAGTGAAAAACTGTTAAGCGATTTATTAAAGACATGATTTTTCAGTTTTTAACAAAACACACACTCATCTCACTAGGAATACTGAATATAATCAAATAAATCTACGTGTTTCATGCTAGGTATGTTATAATCTTATTTAAATATTATTTTACGTAAGATGTAGATATTCTTATGAGCCATTAAATATAATAAAGTAACTAGTCAATTACAGCAGTGTTAATGATTTCTTCAGAAATTGTTGTCTTCGGGTCATCTTCTTCCTGGCACTGTCTCAACTTATTGCCGCTGAAGACTGATGGGGTCGACTCTTCTCGTTCTAAGGTTATATGTCATTTTTATCCAGGCCTTTCACGGCAGGATCCTATTGTATTGTGTCATCCAGGTATTCTTGATGGATGTCGAAGGAAATTTATTGACATGACTTTGTTGACGATGTGTTCTGATGGTCTCTGCCTTATGTACTCATACGTTGCCATCAGAAATTGGTTTCGGGTCTTATTGTTCAAAGATTTAACAATTCCCATAATTTTCATTTACTCTTGCATATATTTCTAAGCGGAAAGTTGAGGGTTAAAGAATACAGACATGGATAGTTTTTAAAATCCGTATTTGGAAATATTGCATATCGTCAATAATTACTTCGCGAAAGCTCATTTTTCGATGTGATATAACACGATATAATATAAACACTTATTATTAATTGTATTTTTTAATAATCTTTTGTAGTGTTGCTAATGAAAACCATTGGTTGACGACAAATGTCTTTTAGACCAAATTGCGTGTTGAAAGTACATAACGCATATTATAGTTAGAAAATACAAAACTGTATATACCTAACTATATTATGTACACAAGTCTATGATATACATTGCTACTTATTATACATACATGGAATGTGTATAGGTACACGATCTAAAGAGTTCATTATATTGTGCCTAATAGCCAGAGGCTTGCCAAAAATATTAGCTGAAATATTCTGCATATTCATTTTCTAGGACAATAAGAAAATCTTACCTTCTTATTTTAGAATCCAACTTGAATAAAATAAAAGTAATTTTACATATTAAATTCAGCGATGAGATTTGCCTTATTTTTTTGACACTAAGATGCAGATTGTACATTTATTAAATGAAGCTGGTCTGCTGCCTTACCCACTTGTGGGATGTGCCGGGATGGTGTAGTAAAAGTACCTAGAAGTGTAGTTCTTTTTCAGCAACCCCTACTGCTATTTCGTTGTTCTCCATGTGATGAACGTACGGATAGTCCTCTTCGTGCCATAAATTAACAAAATTTAGAATATAGGGCATGCCTCATTACCGAATTGACGATATTAAATAATCTATTCGTGATATTTTACGGTTTTTACAAGACATTGAAAACTTTGAAAAAAGATAAATAGTAGACGAAACAAGATCATAAAACTTTGGTTCCCACACTGTTTTTTTGTTGTTTTTGATAATGATGATTCACAGTATCCTACTTATTACATTCAATGTGGGAGGAAGGCTAATTTTATACTTTGTAAGTACGTCTTATAGAACCTCTGAACTTACATATAATAAACAAAACATCTACCTAGATATACCTTGCAAATAGTTTGAACTTTGAGAATAGAAACAATAGATTTAATATATATAGGAAAAACATCCTATTGTTTTCTACAACGCTAACGTTTGGATAAAAAAATCATAAATCAAATAAACGTGATGCAGGCTTCAAAATTTGCAACAGTTTCGTGTTCCTAATGTTCATCCTTCATCTTAATTTCAGATTTGTAGACAGTTTCCAAAATATCAGCGTTTTTCAATTTTTCTTTAGTGTTTCTTTTGGTAATACAGAGAGGAAATAAGACCATTTTATTCTCAACCAATCTGCATCAATTAATTCACCTTTCCTCATGTCTGACACTTCCGTAAGTGACCATAGGTATACAGTGAAACAGTTTTTTTTTATTATTTTATTAATTTAAAACTATCTGTATTATATGACTGATTTTTTATGACACAATGAGGATGTTATTTATATTCCTACAATGAAGTTCATACATTCGTGGGGGTCTGGTTATCTCTGATGAGATATAGGAGAGCAGATTGCCATGGTATGGTCATGTGGCCAGGGGACAGCCTGATTATGTTAGCAATAAAGCACAGTGTATCGAGGCTACCGGCAAGAAGCCAAGAGGAAGACCAAAACACAGATAGCGTGAACTAGTGGAACTGTGATGTTTCCCAAGAGAACGCTCTCAACAGAACCAAGTGGTGAAATAAAACAAAAGAGGCAGACCCCACCATCATGTGAGACTTATAATATGAAGGAAGAAGGATGATATGTATATTAATTACCCACAGTCATTGCGCTGGTTACCTCACTTAAGGCATATGCCGTGATGGTATGAAAAAGTTATCGAATTTTATTAAGTATGTATGTACCAACCCAACTATATCATGTTGAAATTAAAAACTAATGTTTTCATTTTGTTGGTATGCTTTTGTAATAAATTTTCTCGTTAATTCCACGATTCGATAACAATCAGTTTTAGGGTGATTTGGGGGTGGATGGAGGGGAGGGGGAATAAGGGTAAAACGTTTGTATCTAAATATAGTTACGTACCAATATAGTTTTTGTATATTTTAGATTTCTAAACCAAATTGGTATAATTACATTTCTTTACGTAGTATGTACATGATAATAATGTATGGTAAAACTTCTTCATTATAAATTATAATTAGGATTATGGATATTTTTTCGTAGTTTTCGGGTGTTCTATTCATACCAATAAAAAAAGAAGACATTCAGGATGCGTGACATTCATCAACGCTGAATTATAGATGTTAATATTGTCTAATATTATATTTTAAACTGTTTTAATTACAAACCTCAATTGGAGAACCATGTCTACACAATGCAACATTGTGTAAAATCCAATCGGAAGAAGTGAGAAAGGTGTTGCATTGTGTAGACATGGTTCTCCAATCGAGGTTTCTGATTGGTTTTGTCATCTGCACCCAAATCCGGTTAAACAATAAAAAAATTAGTAAATATTCTAAACATTTGTTTTAATTATTTTGAATTAATTAAAATAAAACACTTATTTGTAGTATATCCACGGTGACTTTTTATTGAACGCGAGCCGGCTTTCAAGAGCTTCCGCTCTCATCATCAGGCTGGCGAAAAGTAAAGAAATTACAACCTGTAATTTCTTTACTTTTCGCCAGCCTGATGATGAGAGCGGAAGCTCTTGAAAGCCGGCTCGCGTTCAATAAAAAGTCACCGTGGATATACTACAAATAAGTGTTTTATTTTAATTAATTCAACATGAATTTCCACCAAGTACCGTCGGTTGAAAATATCAACTTTTAATTATTTTAATTAATCACACCATACAATTTTGGACATGGTTAAAGAAGGATGAATGTGCCATAAATGCAGTTGAAATGAGATCACTGAGAAGGATGTGTGGTAAAAGTCTGAGAGATCGTGTGCGTAACAGTGATAAACGAAAGGAATGTGGAATGAAAGTTGGTGTAATAACAAGGATGAATGTAAATATGTTAAGATGGTTTGGGCACGTGGAAAGAATGAATGAGGACAGAATGACTAAGAAGATATATTTGGCTGAGAGGAATGGTGCTCGGAGACGTGGACGTCCGAGGAATGGCAAGATCATTTAAATCAAATCCTACAGGACGGTCATGTGTTGAGCACGTTGAACAGGAGAGCTTGCATGAGGAATTGTATGACAGTGACGGAAGCGAAAGATGTATGCAAGGATAGAAGGAACTGGCGCTCGATCCTTTCTGCCTACCCCGCGAGGGAAGCGGCGTGATGGTATGTACAATTTTGTTTCCTAATGTTTCTCTGTTTACCGTTAGTCTGTTGATGGTATAGGTTTATTATTACATACAACATTTTTTTCTGTCGTTGCTTTTATTCTTTTTTGTTCATATATCTTTCTTTCTTTTTTTTCCGGCAAGGCACCCGACATCGAGTGAATTATGAATTTTCATATATCGAAACACGTAAATAAAATAAAGTAAAATATTGGGTTAAAGTAGGTATAACATGGGTTAGTTGGAAGATATCGCTTCTGCGATAAACTCGCCCATTGCACAATATCATCTATTTGTATCACATTATTTTATAACTTTATAATTATGTATTGTGCAATAAAGTTCATTATTATTTTAAAATAATGAAATAAATACGTGATGTTTTACGAACACTCGAAAATTTACGGAAAAATTGGGAGACCAATTCTTTGTCAGCCGCTCTACGGAACAATCTACAAGGTAAAATGGAATAATAAAATAATACCTATGTATATTAATTTGTATATTCTCGTAGTATCTTGTCCGCGTATTAGGTATATCTGCCTACATTTAATGTACCTATGTACATCCAAATATATTTATCATAGTACAGTATATAGATTTACTTACACATAGGTAATATACTCTAGTAACGTCTTCATAAATCGATACAAGTTTTATTATATACAATAATCATTACATACCTACCTATATGTAGTAGGTATGTATAGATATAATGTAATATGAATTTATTTATAGGTATGTTATAGTTACCTACTCATAATAAATAAAGGAAAAATAATAATATGATGTATTGCTTGGATATTCTACAAACTTGAATAGGTATGTGTTAAATATAACATCTTTATTATTTATACGTCTATGTGTGTTTTATATTAGTTAAAACCCGTAAAAAATACCGATTTAGATTATTGCAAAATAATTATAAATTTCTCTGCATCATCATGGCATCTTCCACAAATATATAAATATACATGTTTGTCCTCACCGATGGGTGCTAATGCGTCATTGCTGAATCAAAGATGTGAAATAATTGCCATTTTTGTGATACTCGAAAAATTGCAGAAAGAATGGTGATTTCACGGATTAAAATACGTCTTATCTACTTCTATACTATAACCTCACATCATATACCAAGTGGGGTAGGCAGAGGACAAAACGCCATGTACACACATAAAACATATTCTTAATTAAAATGCTTGTCTTAAACCTAGGGTTGTAAAAATAATGAGAGTAGATTAAGAGAACAGGTTCTGGTTTCTGTGTGATGAGGAGACCAAATCTTGTGAAGAGACCAATGTAAGTAGATTTATCCCTGCATACTTCTTTCGCTTTCTCCACATTCATATAATTCCTCATACATGCACAGCTGTTTCTCTCAATCACCACGCGACCATCCTTGAGAATTTGATCCACGTGATTAAACCTCGCAGTGCTGCTTGGATGTCCGCGCTTTCTCACAACTTCTCTTTCATAAAAACACACTCTTATCAACATCCTTTCATTTTATCCATTCGCTCAACGTGTCGACACCATCACAACTTATTTGCAAGCATTGTTCTATCCACAACGCTCCTCTTGCATCCGCTGAGTCTCCTAATATCCTCATTCCTCACTCTATCATTAAACATTTTACTAACCACTCTTAAAATAAAATAAAATAATCTTTATTGTGGAATAAATAAATTAGCACAAATGGCGGGTTTATTGCCTTCTGTCTTGTCTAATATTAATACCTAATATTATTATTAAGAACGGACTCGATTATTTTGTATTACTGATTGAGTTATTGATTCCTCACATTACACTTTATACTGAGATCACATAAGAGTTATTATTGAGTGTTCACTCTGTGTAGTAATAATAATAATAATATTACATATTAACACAACATAACTAACTCGATATGAGAGGACCTTTTGATACAATGTATATCTGTATCAGATATGTATATATTACGTTACAACTTTCATCATAGACGTATTAGATATCATAGACTTGAAACCCAAACGAAAAAATTGTATTGGGTCCAAAATATTTTCATATCAATCAAGGTTGTGAAGTAGTCTAATGTTATGCATACGGTTGTAATGTACAATAATTAGATAAATGAAGAGTAAAAGAGCAATGATGTATTATTAATGCCATGAAGTGAAGCAGCAAATGTGTATAATATTGATATTATTTATTTATAATTATAATCTATTTATTTATTTATGTTCTATATTACAACGTGAATGAAATGTCTTAGAATCAGAATTGATGAATTATACTAAGCCCTTGAGGTGCTTTGGTTCGTAAACGACTTAAATCTATTTTTCTATATCCTTACGCCGTATTCCAAGGGGGGTAGGCGGAGAGAACGAAATGCCATATAGGTAGATTTATCCATATTCCTTACATACTTCTTTCACTCTTTCTACAGTCATACCAGTACTGTATCGAAACCAGTGTACGTGGAGCGTGCTTTTGCAATATCTGCACCTGTAGTCTGGAACAGGCTTCCACAAATGATCAGAGAAACGCAGGACTTATCTCGTTTCAAGAACCAACTGAAGACTTATCTATTCAAGAAATCTCACGGAATAATCCAGGCACAACCTTAGTTAGCAAAGAGTGCCCTTGAGGTGGATTTTTTTTCACAAAACGGCGCTTTACAAATCATCCAAATAATAATACAATTTCTCATACACGCACGTCTACTTCTCTTACTTAACACACGACCGCTTCCTCACACCCTCTTTCATATAAGTAGGTATATCCTCTTTATCATCCTTTTCTCAACAATTCATTCCACATGTCCAAACAGTTTATTGATGTCCAATAAAAAACATAATATTTTATAATTTTGGAATCTGAATTCTGAGCGAGTTCATACTCATTATGTGTCAGGTCTATGTTTAACTATATGTCGATGTATTATTTACGTTATATTTTTATATATACGGACTTGCCCGAGGACATAAGTCATCTATCTTAACAATATTATATTTTTATTTAAGAACTTCATATTATAAACCTATCTATCTTTAATATAATATAGTATAATTCTTCTTGATTCATAATATAGATGTTGGTGGTTACTGATTCATAAATTCTAGGCGTCTCCCGAATAAGGCCATACGCACCTAATACCACTATAAATATACCGAATACTAGCACAACCACTATACCATCACGCCATTTCCACAAGTGGTGTAGTCAGCTGATCAGTTACATGTAATTAACATGCAAGCTGTCATCTCCGTCCCAATAAAAATAAGAAATTTAGAATAGGTGGCGCACTACATTGCTGTATTTAAGATTTTCCGAACACCTACCTTAAAAATTAAGACATTTAGAATTTAAGATTTAAAATATCTTATTTTTTTCGAACACCTCCCTTTTACAGTACACTCGAAAACTTCCAGAAACGAGTTGGTGACCAATCTATTGATGGGTGTTCCACGTGACCTAATTCATTCATTCAATCGTTCATTCATACCATCACGGCATTTTCCAACAGTGACGTAACCAGCAAACCAACTGCATATAACAAACATGCATAAAGCAAACATTTTATTTTTGGTTTTGCTCAGGCTGGGAATCGAACCCGGGACCTCATAACTCAAAGGCAAAAGCACTACCACTGTACCACATCGGTCGTTGGTTAATAATTTGTTTTATTTTTGTCAATAATTAATATTGTCAATATTTGACTAAATATTTATGTTCAATTTTATGTGTTATTTGTTAACGACTTGATTTTTTTGACATAGGTACTTTTATATTCTAATAAGTTTCATTAATTATGATTTTTGACTATTTTATTTTAATTTCAATTTGCATTAAATTTATATAAGACGTTTGTCTCTTATTGTTTATATTTAACAATGGCTTAATATTTAAGTCCAACCTCAATTTTGTTTTTTCTTTACTCTTTATAATTTAATATAATCATGTTATTTTATTACTATTGATGTTTGGTGCAAGTAACTATTAATTTTTTTACATCTTAATGTTTGTTTTATAAGTTTGTACCTGCAGCTGTTAACTCTTATTTTATTGTTTTTGTTTGTCAAATTGTTTTTTGTTTGCTATAATATGTTTAACATGTAAAAGGCTCACGCCGTGTAAAGTTGATAAAATAAAAAATAAAATAAATAAATATTTCCTAAACGAAACTGGATTTAAATCTAGTACCTTCATACATAATAAACGTGTATGAAATGATTCTTGTATGTATCTAATAATAATAATGTATTATACAGATATGTTTGTTTGTATGTATGTCCAGTTCATTCACGTTGTAAATAAAGATTTATATGAGGGTTTACCTTGTAGAGTGATCCCGACAACATTTTTCCAGCTCGCGGTGATTTTTACACAGATTTATGCCCTTATATTATATCGACAGTCCAGTTCCATAACTCAACAAGTAAAAATATCTTATATTCGAGATATCGACATATTTGTTATTTTGCTATATCAAAGGTATAAAGCACAAAATACACATGTCCACATTTGACAGTTTCAAAAACACAGGTTAACTAAGTAAGAAAATAAATGAACTAATTTTAAATTAATTCTGAAGATGTCCTTCATGTGACATGTTACATCTGTGCACAAAACAATGTGCATTTATGGACGTGTGCCATTAATTTTTTATTAAATATTTCGATAAAGTATTATTGTTAATTAGAAAGAGGAAGTGAGAGAACAGTACGCCAGGTAATGATTGACAACGAAGTGTTAGAGCAAGTTGAGGAATGTGTGTACTTAGGTACTCGTAGCTTGTTCACGAGAGATGGGAAGTGTGAAAGCGATATTGAAAGGAGAAAAGTTGTTGGCAATAAGGTAAATGGTGCAACCCGACCAATAATTGCAAATAGAAACATATCCACCACAGCTAAAAGGTTGGTGCACTCTGCTATCTTAGTGCCAACACTTATGTATGCAAGTGAGACGTGGACATGGTTAAAGAAGGATGAAAGTGGCATAATGCAGTGGAAATGAGATCGTTGAGAAGGATGTGTGGTAAAAGTCTGAGAGATCGTGTGCGTAACAGTGATATACGAAAGGAATGTGGAATGAAAGTTGGTGTAATAACTAGGATGAATGTAAATAAGTTAAGATGGTTTGGGCACGTGGAAAGAGTGAATGAGGAAAGAATGACTAAGAAGATATATTTGGCTGAGAGGAATGGTGCTCGGAGACGTGGACGTCCGAGGATTAAATGGCAAGATCATCTAAATCAAATCCTACATGACGGTCACGTGTTGAGCACATTGAACAGGAGAGCATGCATGAGGAATTGTATGACAGTGACGGAAGCGAAAGATGTATGCAAGGATAGAAGGAAGTGGCGCTCGATCCTTTCTGCCTACCCCGCGAGGGAAGCGGCGTGATGGTATGTATGTATATATCGAAGGTATAAAGCACAAAAGACACATGTCCACATTTGTCAGATTCAATAAAATAGGTTTTCAAAGCTTGAAGTTCTCAATAAGTTTACTAATTTTAAATTAATTCTGAAGATGTCCTTCATGGACATGTTTATTTTAAAAATTAAGAAAGTCGATATAAATGCATTCTTAATTATCTTATGTGACATGTTACATCTGTGCACAAAACAATGCGCATTTATGGACGTGTGACATTTGCTTTTCATTAAATATTTCGATAATTTTATCTATAAGTATTGCTGGTAATTATGTAATGATGTTGCAACAGATCTTGTACAAATATTTTACCTAAATAAAAACCATCGATTTTTATATTATGTTTTAAAAACAACAAAAAGTGAAATATACTATATAATAATCACACTGTTAAAGACATACGTTGTCTTTGTTGCATTCAATAGTTAGACAATTCGAAATATTTATTTAGTTGTGGAATTGAAAATAGATAGATACGTCTTTTTTTTATAAATAAATAATATAAATAATAAATAAATGGGACTGTATAGTTTTTTTACAGTAATTTGTTTGTGGAATTGAAAAAGTGGCGTTGATTTGTGTACTTATTACCAATTAAATCAAAATTTTTGTATTTTTCGACTTGTTGAGCTATGGAACCAGACAGTCGATATTTTAAAGTATTACATTATTTTATCATATATTTCTTTACTTCTACTGCACCGTCCAACAAATAAAGTTGTATCAAACATGTTGGCAAGCTTGTTGTACCGTGAGCGGAGAACTTTATCATAAATAATACACAATATTTAGAGTATATTATATACAATTATTTTATGTCAATATCTTTTATTTGTAAGGTTTTCTATGGCACTTGGAATTTGGGATAAAATAATAGCTATCTCACTCTGTTCTGTGAAAATTTTAAGGTAACATAGAGAAAGCAGGAATTTATAAGTAGGTATTGGATGATACCAATGAGACTTGGTTAGTTGGAATATATTAGAAAACGGTAGTGATAAACTCTATGTTAAGAATGTAAGGATAGATCTAGGTATATGGCGTTTGGTTCTCTCTGCCTACCCCACTTTTGGTACGGCATGAGGATATAAATAGACGAATTCGTCCTTTATGCATTGAATTACTGCAGGTTTAAATATTTTCATGCCGGCTGGTGTGGCACGTAGGTAACGCTCTTGTCTAAGAGTCACGAGGTCCCGGGTTCGATTCCCGGCCAGGACAAAGTGAAAAATGACCTTTTTCTAATTGTCCTGGGTCTGTGTGTTACATGTATATGTGTTAAGTGCATTGTACCTATATGTGCGTATTGTCGCGTTAGTACCTACCCATAATACAAGATTCATCTTAGTTTGGGACTAGCTCGATCTGTGTGAAATGTCTATGTATGTAATGTTATGTTAAGTTAAAAAAACTTTGTGAATTGATTAATTTACGTAACCAATGCACAGAGAGAATGATCAGTGTGTTCATTATCTGTAGTCAATGTAATTCAAATCCAAAAAATCTCTTTTGTGATTCTAAAGCATTGGCATATGTCCTTCACAGTGCACCGTTTTTATCAAGTACAACAATACTTGTGATTATATAAATTTTCACATGTCATTGAAAAATATCATTTTCGTATTGAAAAATTGCTTAAAATAACAGATTTTTAATCCTTTTGTTCCCAAAAAAACTTCAAGAGCAAATTATTATCCGGTGATAATTTTCCTTGAAGAATTCATCTTAAATTAGCTGTAAATGGAATTTAAAAATAAAAACAAAAGAAAGTGTTTTACTTTTAACATTCTTATTCTTAATTCAAACAATTTCAAAAATGAAATAAACCAGTCAACGAGAAAATCTTCTAAATGTTGCAAATGGATTTACACCTTTGGGAATACTAACAGATAGATGCAAAAATACACCATAGATACTGAATAAACAAGATCTATATTCCTTTGAACATATTGATGCACTTTTTGTCGCTTTCGCATTTGACAATAAGAATAAAGAGTTTGGAAAATTATTTAAAATAAGAACGTAGGAACAGGTATTAAATTTTCATGGGAATTTAGAATTTATGAATATATTGATTTGGGTGTAATGTCGTGTGAATATTGTTGAGTATGTATTTTAAAATGGGTCGAAAAACACGAGTGTTTATAATATTTTAATATAAGGCACCATAAAATGGAATAATGCCTTTTGAAGTAGGTTTTAATAAATAGAGATATAATAAAATATTATCTAACACTATGTAATATATAAAAATACAATATGTAAAGACAATTCATACCTACATATCGAGCTAGTCCCCAATTAATATAATATGTATCTTGTATTATGGTTATTAACGTGACTATACAATGTAACACTCAGATCCAAAACAATTTGAAAAAGTCTTTATTCATTTTACGTTGGCCGAGAATCGAACCCTGAACCTCGTGTTTCAAAGGCAAGAGCGTTACTTCTGCGCCACATCGGCTGTCAACACAATGCTATTTAAGTTTTAAATGTGTATTAATGAAAGCCCTACCAATTTTTATTTTATTTATAGATAAATCAATAGAATATGCCTATGAATTTCGGTGATCATTATTTATTTTTAGCACCACTTATAGCAAACTTAAATAGCTAAATTAAAACGTTTGATAATCACGTTATTTAAGAGTTGGACAACTCGTCAATGGTTTGTAGTGCAAGGTAATTGCAACAGCATATTTTACAAAATGAAGCGACAGATAACATAATAATAAAAAAAGCATTTTCTGATTTAAAAAAATCGTGTTTCTCGATCCATCATAAGATGAGTAACTTTTTTGATCGATTTGCTTTAAGCTGGCTATGATGTTGAGAGATAATATATTACCCTGTCCCTTCTCCATTATATATTTAAGTAAATAATGTTAACATTACATACATAATAACACTTATATACATTATAGAGGTATATAATATAAATAATAATTAATGGTTTCTTTAATACAAAGCTGTAGAGAGACACTTTAAAAGCTTCAGGGGGACATTAATCCTTCATAGAATGTTATGTACCCACTTATTACATTTTCAGCTGTCGCTGTATTAAATCTTCTTCAGGAGATGAAACAATATACATTCATACAAACACACAAACAAACACATATTATACATTATAATAGTAATTGACAATACATTATTTTGTTTGTTCTTTTATTTGAAGTAGTGTGAGATGATAAATATAACAATTTTTACCTATTTATTTATTAACAATTTTTTTTTTATTTTTACCTATTTTTACCTATTTATTTATTAACAGTTTATTTTTTTTATTTTTACCTATTTATTTATTAACAATTTATTTTTACCTATTTATTTTTTAACAATTTTTACCTATATATTTATTAAATCTTCTTCAGGAGATGAAACAATATACACATGCATACATACAAACACATACCTACAAATTATAATAGTAATTGACAATACATTATTTTGTTTGTTCTTTTATTTGAAGTAGTGTGAGATAATAAATATAACAATTTTTACCTATTTATTTATTAACAATTTATTTATTAACAATTTATTTTTACCTATTTATTTTTTAACAATTTTTACCTATTTATTTATTAAATCTTCTTCAGGAGATGAAACAATATACACATGCATACATACAAACACATACCTACAAATTATAATAGTAATTGACAATACATTATTTTGGTTGTTCTTTTATTTGAAGTAGTGTGAGATGATAAATATAACATTTTTTACTTATTTATTTATTTGACGTTAAGTTCAACTCATTTCTGATGTTAACAATGAAAGAAAAATGAAAGTGTATTGTTGTTTGAAAATTCTATTGTCTACAATATTCGTATATTTGAGATTATCGAACTTGTTCCTATATAATTATTTTTATGGTGCAACTATGCTATACTCTCAGGGCATATCCTAAGCGAGGTAGGCATAGAGAACAAAACGCCATATTTATTAGCTATTACTACTATACCATTACGGCATATCCCACAAGTGGGGTAGCCAGCAGATCAGCTGCATGTAAGAAACATGCAAACTGTCCTCTTCGTGCCAATATAAAATCAAGACATTCAGGATGGGTGGCAAACCTCATCGCTGAACTTAAGATGTATAATGTATAATATTTTTTAGCCTATCTACATATTTCTTTCACTTCCTCCACATTCATACAATTTCTCATACATACACGCCGATATCTTTTTTTCAACGCACGGCCATCTTTGAGATTTTGATTCACATATTTCAGCCACGTAGTTCTCGAATGTACGCGCTTTCTCACATTTCCTCTTTCAGATAAAAACACTCTTTTCGCCACCCATTGATCATCCAGTCGCTCAACGCGTCCAAACCATCGCAGCTTATACACACATTCTACCCACAATACTTTTCTCGCATCCGCTCATTCTTCCAATATTTTTGATGCAGAAAGGGTATTATCATACTTATTTATTTACAATTCATTTGTAAAGAAAAATGTCGAAATTTGTCAAATGTTTTATTCTATTTATGCTCTATGGTTTCCAGTGAATTAAGTAAATAACAATATTTTCATAAAATTCGTTCAAGAGTCTTTTTTACGTCTCAAAAGTTTTCATCGCGCATGAAGCGTTGTAAAGTTGACGCACAACTTTGTTCAAATCTGTAAAAAAAACATTCAATTAGGTGTATTATTATTCTTTGATATTTTCGTAATGTATGCATCCCAAAGTATCCCGGCTTGCAGCCAACCAGAGTCTCCTAAAGTGATGTTGCTTCCAGGTTTGATAAATGACATGTCTGCACCAACACTTCTGGAAGCTAATTCTGGAATACTCGTAAGAGACACTTTGTTTATTTATTTACTGTACCTATTACACAGAGATCACGACGCGACGTCTAAAGAGCTTTACAGGCGATAAGATTTTTATCGGAGATCAATCAGAAATGTTAATCTCCTTGAAAAGTAAACCTCCAATGGGTACATATCACACGCCACGATACAATTATCTCCGCTAACTAATAGCATTAGGTATAACATATTCGTCTCTATTCCAGTTTTGTCGTAAGATGGCGTTTTTTGTACCTTTACATAATATTTTTTAATTGTCATTTTATTTCGGTTTGCTTTCATTCTTTATCTGGATCAATTTATAGTTAATCATATTTGTTTGTCTTTCACGTTGTTGGTGAATTATATACTCAAACATATTATACTTATCTCGATAACATAATCAATTAATCTTAATTTTTAAATTAATTAGGTAATTACAACAAAACTACTGTTTGATTTTCACTATAAATTTTTATTGCCTCGAACGTTTTCGTCTACACTAATTAGACATTTTCAAGAAAACAAAACGTTCGAGGCAATAAAAATTTATAGTAAAAATCGAACAGTGTTTTTTTGTATCTAATTAATTTAAAAATTATTTTTTTGAACTTTCACAGTGCTAACACCAATATTACAATTATTAATTATTTTTAATCTTGTATTATTCGAGAAGGAATATTTGTGGTAAAATGTACACTAGTGAATGCTATATCTGTATCTTCAATGATGTTTCAAATCGCGGTAATTCGTATACAAAAAACTATATATATCGCCGATCAATCTTATATTGAACATCGATACAAAACTCGCAAGTGTGTAAAGACCCTTATAACGCCTAACACGATGGTATTCACCAACTTTTCCACATCGTTTTATTTCCTTTGAAATTATAAAGTAATTAATTATGTGTAACATAATTGTTTTTCTTTAAAACGTTAGTGTTTTATATAGTCAAAAATGTTTTCTTGAAAAATTTAACACGAATAATTAACTCGCCCTCTGTACATCGAATTGTTTGACTGATAATTTTATGATTCTTTAGTACAGGATTTCCCACTCTTTTCTGTAAGTTTTAGAGTATTCTGTAAAAGGTAGATGTTTGTTATAGGTATATACCGTACATGACAATTAACATCTTCAATTCAGCGATGAGACATGCCACTCATCCTGAATGTTTTTTTTTATTAGCACTTCGAGACCGGCTTACATTTATTTCAATTAGATTAATCACAGAAATCTTTGACTATCAAAATATTGTTCAATTCGTACCTATTTATTTTATTAAGTATATCAAAATGGATTAATGTTTAAGTAATATATTTTTTCCAATACTCCTATGTAGGTAGAAATGAATAATTCAGACATTTCTAGGTAGACGAATCCTAAATTTTTCCCCATTTTCCTCTTCCAATAATAATTTAAAGTTTCTTTTATCATATATCTTCTCACAAAATCTGGTAATAAATAACCAAGCCATAGTAAATTAAAGTACGATTTAAATTTTGGACAGAATCGTTGGAGGAAAGAGAGGAGATATACCTACATCTATACTTATCTACTAACTATAGGATATCAGTGCAGGCGGGACTCTTTGGTCTCTCTCCGCGGAGTCTCGAAGTAGAATGGTTATTCGTCGAAGAAATTGTTATTTATTTATTTGTTTCACAGAGAGTTGATAAAACATTGATATAAAGAAGAAAGAAAATATATTGATCAGGTCAGGCCAACTCCTAATTAAGCGCATCTACAGCACGCACGTCGACACAAATTATACAAAAAAGCAGAATGAAAAAAAACGTGTTTTTTTAACGCTCTCCCAATGCAAGCCAATTTTATATAAAAAGTTTATATTTTACAACTTTTCACAAAAATCTATGTGTCAATTTATTTATACCTATTCTATTCTATTCTATTCTTCTCAAGGCCATCCACTCGTTTGCGAGTGATTTAGAATTTATACCTACGACTACTGCCTTTGGTTTGAAAACGTTAAATAATCAACTCTTTTGTTAGATTCTCCAATAAATACTTAAAAGACTGTGTTTCTTACATAAGTTTCTAGAAAAATGGGAACCATTTGTTTTCTAAAAATAAAGAATTAAAAATATTTAGTGTAAGTTTATTTACTCATTAAGTATATCATATATGCATCAATAGTATTCACGTAGTGTTTTGTATGTTAAATTTTCTTGCAAAGAGAGTGAAACAAGGGTGCCTAATGTCACCATGTTTATTTAATATTTCTACCACTTGGTGAAAATATTCAATCTAAATTGTTGGTGAGCACACGGATGAAGTTGTGTTCTTCTGTTTAACGCTGATCACTGTTAAAAGGGCGTAAGAATGTAAGGAGAAAAATGGAGTAAAAAATGTTTTCATCAAAAATTTTGGATTTGTTATTGTTTTGTTGTTGTTGTTGTTCTTGTATAGAAGGCACGCCAGTGTTATGTACGTACATAACAGTAGATCAAAGATAGATGGTATCTGTATGAAAAGAAGAA
The DNA here is from genome assembly GCA_947579605.1 of Athripsodes cinereus. Classification (NCBI taxonomy): domain Eukaryota; kingdom Metazoa; phylum Arthropoda; class Insecta; order Trichoptera; family Leptoceridae; genus Athripsodes; species Athripsodes cinereus. Next base: position 4,945,505 of record OX388317.1, on the reverse strand, counting down.
GAAAGTAGGAAATGAGGTATAGAAGTAAAAAGAGAAGACAAGAGGAAAGAGAGAGAAAGAGAAACAGAGAGTAGAGTGGAGTAGACAGAGTGTTTAATGATAAAAATACCTACATAATATATATGGTTAAGAAAAGTAAATCTCCTTTTGGTGTTAAATTAAAATTAAATTAAATACTTTCTTTAAATTGCTTCTGCGGTTATTGCAAGCGTTTTCAATTTACATTCAGCAAAGACTTGACTGTAGTGCCATCTATAACACACGCTACGTACTATTATTTTCATTATTATTTGTATGGATTCAATGAAAATGGATACTAGTACAACATAATAAAATTGTACGTTAACGTATGCCTATTCCGTAATTTCTTATAACATCAATTAACGGCATTTATTTTCGTTACTCCATGACGCATCCCATAAAGATCATATTATTATAGGATATCGTCAAATATGTGCAATCAATGATAACATAATTTCAATAAATACTCCACAGTATACCTACGAAAAAAAAACATTAAAAAAGTAAGGAAGCTGTCGGGAAACTTTATTAAGTACCTGATTTCTGAATATTTCTAGAATTGAATTCGATTGTAATACTAATCATTTAAATATATTTGATGATTAATATGGATGACTTGGATATTGATGTTGTTTTATAGTCCGTAGACTTTAATATCTAGGGTGCTGATAAATAGTGCAAACTTTAATTTGCATCTGAAGGTGGTTGATTGTTTCTCAGTGACACTGAGTTTGTGTTTGAACGAGAATGATTCTACCTTCAAAATGTGACACCATCGCCCACATTGGGATTGCCAAACTGCGTGCAGTACAGAGGTCTTAAGATGGACGTTCCATTAAACGGCGCTGAATAATCATGCATGAAGTTTCCTTCAAGTTTTTTTTTTTTATTTATAAACCAAACAAACATAAAGTAGTATAGCACATTTTACAAAATAACACATCCATATTTTGCAGATTACAAAATATCCAATGTGTTTACAAATCCTTAGGAAAAATAAACAATTAATGAGATCATCAAATACATTCAACATAACATTCCAAAATATGTCGTTAACATGTCATAAAATAGAGACATGTAAGATGGGTGACATACTTCACCCCCAAATAAGATTATGAACAATGTGTGAAAAACAGACTTTTTCTATTACTGTATAGTTTTAGACTTGTACCTATTTTCACAACAGTCACAGATTTTTCCTTCACGGTTTCAGCAAAATCTCTCTCTCTCTTCTATCTTCAGAGCAGTGATATAGAGGTTTCTCGGATAACCATTCTTTATCAGCAATTCAGTATCAACATCAGTACCTACTTACTTACCTATAGCTTTATATTTCTTCCAGTCAACCTATAAATACTATTTTAAAATACCTACATAATACGTACGTACAGCTTCGCGGTGACAACACAATAGATTTTAAAAGCAATAATTTCTTTGGATATAATTAAATTTAATGGTGGCAACCAATAGATAAACACTAACTCCCCCCCCCCAACATCTTTTAGTATACACTTTTTAGAGAATATATTATTATTTACTCAACTGTACGAGTGGAAAACCTACCCAGGGAAATCATTGCTCTAATTTAATATATAATAAAAGATCTTCTCTTTATCCTTAAATCGTTATTATATTCAGAATGGTTGACGAGTAACATTGCTGAATTTTGAAAAACGTGTATAATACGTATCTTCATAAATATTTATGCTTTTAGATTACAAATATTTTCTTGAATAGTTTAATATACCATTCATAAGTCGTTCCTCTTTTACAATAAACTGTTTTTGTCATTTATGCCAGACTTCAATAGTACCTACAACTAATATAAAATCGAGGCATATCTCGCAAGTGGGGTAGCCAGCAGACAAGCTACATGTAATAAATATGCTAGCTGTCCTTTCCGTGCTAATAAAGTGTAAAAATTATGTCAGATGGATAAAGTGAATAACCAGCAGGTTAACTGTTTGTAATAAATTTAACCATTTTAAATTTAATTACACCTAAATTTTCCTCTTATGAACACACGGCTTCTATTTTTGGTCACACTTTTGTTAAGATAAAAAAAACTTGAATTAATAATGAATTTTACAAAAAAATCTTTAAATCATCAGGGTCGGTAAGTAGGTACAACCAACGCCCATCCTTCATTTACATATTTTTATTATTATTATTCTAATTCATGCAGAAAATAATAATAATAATATTTTTTTGCAAAAAATAATATAGGATAAATCTTGATTTAAACAGAAAATTTTTACATATTAAATCCCTTTTTAATGGAAATTTCTTTTTTTTTAAGCAGGTGTGTTCCTACTGGAGATAGGATGTATAGGTGTATGTTATACAGGGTGTCACGTAAAAGAATGATAGCCCAAAAAAAATCTCTCTGAATCAATGAATATATTTTTACAAATTCATGAATGATTAACTATTATTGACGATATGAAATTATTTAATTAATTTGTGAAATAAATTGGTAAAAATGGGATAATTGCCTTTCAGTTTATAAGTTGCGATAGTGCATATATGGTTACTGAATCCCAAGTTTCTATATTATTATCTAAGTTGTGTATATTATAAATATCTACTTGAAAGAAAATATAACCTTGCTTACAATCCAATAGTTAAAGTTATATTTATCGTAGTTATAAGATGAAATTCAAAAAAAAAAAAACAAAAAACGAAATTCCACAGAGTTCAACAAGAGAAACTATCGGAAGTTTTGAATATTAAACAAATGTGCAAATATATATTTGTCAAATATATGAAAACGGAACATCTTATATTAAATTTGTAAGACGAAAAACCTCAGATCCATATTGGTAGGTTTATCTTCCTTAAGTCTTTGTTTGTGCATTTTCTTACAACGAATTTTAGTACGATTCTTCTACGATGTATCATTGATGAAATTTTGTCCATAATTTTTTCTCCGTTGATTTGGTGTTCTCTTACCACAAACTAATATCTATCTTCCACGCACAAAAACGTTTTTGGAGTGGACACCCTGTATGCATATATTATGTATGTACCTTGGTATAATTTTTTTCTGCGGTGAAGGTTCGCGTCTGTGCCGGCGCTGTCTGTAAATTTATTGAAGTATTATGCGCAATCTCAGGATATCACCCCCACGTCTTTCATTTCTACCCCCGTGGTTCCTGTTCAGACATCAACTGTAATTTTTCACAAATTTTACATTCGTTGTTAGTGAAGAAAAATGTTTCATCTATTCATCACTGGTTAGGATAAATGTTAAAAATACACCTAATGATTGATGTCTTGCTGAAAAAAATTAACAAAATATTGAAAGGATGTAAAGTTCCAAGATTATCATTTTAAAATGATTTCTTACATCTACCCACACCATATCTCCCTGATCTACCGTAAACGAATGAATGACATTTGATTATAGAACATGTCAAATCTACTTGCTAACAACTCAAAATTAAATTTAAAAATAAAATTATAGACAGAAAAATCAATCAAAAAGTAAAAAAAAAAAAAATATATTTCATTCAATAATTAGATTTCCTTCAGTTTTAAACGCCTTCATATTCCGTCGAGATCGTTGAGTGACCCATGAATGAATATTGCTGTAATTTATATATTAGTATCAAAATCACTCTAACAACTGTCTAATAGAAACTTATTATTGGTAACTTAAATGAACGAGGTTGACAATGTCATTATAAGACGGAAGACGTCTTTCTCAATAAAAACCAATTTGTTTTTTAATTCCATCATTGAACGTAATTTTAGTTTATTTCAAACATTTCAGAGTCACTTTGTCAAATAAACACTTCATAATTAGAAATAATTCCTAGGGGAAGTGATGATTTTCTAAAAATTATGAAAAATTGATGGCAATTCAGCGCATGATCCAATATTTCATCTTTCCTTTAAACATTCTACTCGCAGAATATAAATTGTAAAGAGGGTCCCATCTATCAACAAACACATACTAACAATTTTATATTGTAATTTACACACCGAGCGAGATGGAAGAACCGACACTGTAGGATGAGAGAGGGGGACAGATGATATTACAAGTAGTAAGTAGTAGGTACATACCGCCAAAATATAATAAATAATTGAGTCTGTTTAGGAATATGTATGTGTGTGTATCTGTCTTCTTTGACCATTTTTGAGAAACAAGTAAAATGGGTTTTTCCGAATTTGCATAAGATGTTCTTGAAATCAAAACTATCTATGGGGTGGTTGGTAACCTGATGAATAAATGGATGATGAATGATGAACATGTTACAAATGATGCTGTGCGCCGGCGCACCCAGCAGAGACCTGTAATCTCCGTAATACAAGAGAGACGATGATCCTGGCTGGGACATGTTTTGAGAATGCCCAATGATAGTTGGCCAAAAAGAGCACTGTTCTTCCGTCCGCAGGGGTTCCGTAGGCCCGGGCGTCCCTCTTTCACAATACACCGTTCCTATGACAACGATATCAGAGCGCAAGAAATGTCGTGGGAAGAGGTGACGCAATTGACACAGAGACGCTCTGAATGGAGGAGGCTGGTTTCTGCCCTGTGCTCCCGAGAGGAGCGTTGAGGGCGATGATGATGATGATGATGAATGATGGATGTTTTAATTATTTGGCGCCATTTAAGTAATTGAGTATCCATTTCAAGGGCGTGGGAAACTCTGTTGAAAGATCAATGTCTTCAGATTGCTTCTGAACGTTATCAAAAAATATTTTTTAAGAAGGTCCTCGTAGAGTCTATCCCAAATGACAGATTTAGCTAAAATAAAATCCCTGCCGTAGAAGCAGGACTTGTTGGCTCTGTTTATCTCTTCCAGCATGTTGGGGGGTGTTTTTGCTGAATGTAAATAAATAAATCTTTATTGGCCATCATTTTACACAAATACATATACAATCAAACTCAACAATACAAAACGTGACAATTACCAAAATTAGGCCAAAAGGCGGACTTGTTCCTAAGCGTAGGGGTTTACTTGCAGGTATTTTGAGAACACAGAGCTCAAAAAGTGACTGAGGTACCATATCGTTCTGCTGAGGCCTGAGTCAATAACACATTTTCACGTTACATTTTCGTTGCGTTAACGTTCGAGTATAGACGAAGTTGCAAGCAAGTGTCAATTTCGTTGCTAAGATACACACTAGTTACGAAAATTAACACTTTGGCGCAACATCGTCTGCATTTGAACGCTAACGGAACGAAAACGTAAAGTGAAAATGTGTTATTGACTCAGGCCTCAGCCTTGTAGACCTTTTTTAATTGATTTTTGTTTTCATAACAAATTGTAAATAATTTTAATTTCATTGTATGTAGATACCTATTGAAGTAGGTGATGTAGGTACCTTCATATTGACTGAGCAATGTCGGCTACAAACCTAGTATTTATAATAATATACGTATGTTTCTTTCTTTCTATCTATCTATCTTTCTCACAACCAGAATACAAAAACGTTCATTTTTCTTTTTCTTCTTTAACTTACACGAAATTAGGCTATATATTTTTTCCACCCCCACTCCCTCATTCCTCTTAGTTTTTCGTCTTCTTTAAACATGTTCGGAAGGAAGAAGGGGGTAGTGTAAGTGGAATATATACCTACAGCATTAATTGAATAAATTATTTCAGCAATGAGGCATGCAACTTATCATTATCCTCGACATTAAAATCTTAATTCACACATTGACTACCTACATCTTCATATGTTTTGTGGAGCAATAGACAAAAAATTGGTCTCCTGCTCTTTTCCGTACGTTTTCGAGAGTCCTGTAAAAGGCAGGTGTTTGAAGAAATAAAGACATTTACTATACACTATACTATACTATACCATCACGGCATATCCCACAAGTGGGGTAGCCAGCAGATCAGCTGCACGTAAGATTCATGCAAACTGTCCTCTTCGTGCCAATATAAAATCAAGACCTTTAGGATGGGTGGCAAGCCTCATCGCTGAATTTAAGATGTAAAATGTCTTATTTTTTTCGAACACCTGCCTTTTACAGGACACTCGAAAACTTACGCAGAAGACATTTTACGTCTTAAATTCAGCAATGAGGTTTGCTATCCATCCTGAATGTTTTGATTTTTTATTGGCACGGAGATGAGGACTTGCGTGTTTATTTAAAATAGCTAGGCTGGTGGCTACCTCACTTATGGGATATGCCGTGATGGTATAGTATTCGATAATATACATAGTATGTACCTATGCTTATCTGTTAATGATGAAGTAAGGCATACAAAATGAGAGAGAGAGAGAGAGAGAGAGAGAGAGAGAGAGAGAGAGAGAGATGAAGGAACTGTTCAAACAAAAATTAAACGAAATTCACGCGTTCATGGTCTGCGCCACGGCCCCTGCGAATTGTCCCCAATATGGACTATATGGACAATTTGTAAAGCGCCGTTTACTCATAACATGACCTCAAGGGCGCTGTATATCGTATCCATCACCCTGTTAAAATGAAATGTTAGTCGATTTTTTAAAAATGTTAGTGTGGTATAATAATAATAATAATTATAATAATAATTTATTCAAACAATAATATCGTCTTTACATTTTCATTATAACACAGTTGAACATACTTAATACAATCACAAAAAATGTCTTCCACACTAGCCATAGGGCTGTGTTGTGGCAGAAATACAAATGAGATACAAAACAATAGAGTTTTTGAAGTTAGCAAAAATAAAAAAGAAAGCTAAAACCTTATAATAAATTAATAAATAACATCTAGTCAAACAAAATCAATTATTTACAAACATGTCTCCACAATACGGTCAATTACAAAAATAAACACACACTACAATACAAAAATGGGTCAGAGAATAATCTAGCAATGTCAATGAGTGAAATCTGTCTGCGAATGAGTCATTATTGGCTGTGTTAGTTGGGTTAGTAATAATAAATTAGTATCCAGCGATCAAACTACATGTAATAAACAAACTCAAACGGCAAACTCCCCTTTCACGACACAAGTTTTTAGCTTAGTGTGAAAGGTGTATAAGGTTGTATTTGTTTTTTTTTTTATTTTTAAAAAAAAAAAGATATATCTGGGTTTTTGTTATAAACCCAAATACAACCTTATACACCTTTCACAGTAAGCTACTAAAAGCTTGTGTCGTGAAAGGGGAGTTTGACGGCACCTGGTATCGAACCACGGACCCCATGTTCACGAGGCTGAGACTCTACCTCCAGGCTACCGACGAACTCAGATAACAAAACCCAGATATATCTTTTTTTTAAAAAAAAACATTCAAATTATCCTCTTCGTACCGATAAAAGTTGACAGATTCAGAATGAGTGGCATACCGCATCGCTGAATCAAATATGTCAAATGTCTTAAACGCGATGTTTACGAATACCAACCCACATTTTAACAGACACTTAAATTTTTTGAATTTTACAATTTTTGAAGGATTTCAAAATATTATGCCAGTGAAAAATATTTCACAATATTCATGTAAAATTTAAATTTTTCATTTAGTAGGTACCTACTTGGTGACGTTAAAACCTCATTCTAAGAGTATTTCATGTTGGTACACGTGATTGGGGGATATGCCATTATGGTATACATAGAAAAAAGGATAGAGATATATATATTTTGTTTCACATAGTTTTTCACTTTGCACATAAATTTCTCTGCGACATGTAACAACAAACAGTATGTACAGTTGTACACATTTATAAACATTGTTTTGTTTTCGTGTATATTAAACAAATTTTACAGTTCGTTTGGTTTTCGTGTAATTTTAATTTATATTATTTTGTTGTGTTCCTGTATTCCTGTTGCCATACCTATATATAGTTATATTGTTGTTGTGAACAAACATATACGTAATAATATAATATATTTTTTCATTTATTATTTTTCTTGTTTCGGTGTAATGTTGTATAAGCGCACTACGACAGTTGTAAGTTGGCTGAAAATCTTTCAGCAATAATTATATATTTTTCTGTCTATGCTAATTACGGTTTTATTACACACTTTTTTGATATACCTCACAAATGTTGAACTACAAAATAAAAACATAATTTTTATTTCGTGTCTTAATTATAATTTAAATAATTATTTATTACTTAACTGTTAATAATTAATTTAATTATTTGATGTAGTTTGTGTATATTCTTTAATTATTATAATCGTGAGTGATTCAGCATTTATAAATTATTTCTTTTGAAACCAAAAATCACCACATTTTATTGAACACGCAGTATTTATCGCATTCTATAACAATATTACCTACTACTTTTGTATCCTGTTTTAAATAAAATATACCTTCACATTATAACGAAAAATACATCATAGGTATTTTCTGAAATATTTTTCAGTAATATTTCTACGGCCACATTATCACTGTCGCATTGTATTTCAGTATATTTTCGTTCATTTTTCAGCATGTCATGTAACGTGAAATTTACGTCCGGCTTAGGACTGTGAATATTTTTTCTCGTACGTTGCAAAAATCCTGATGAATGTTTTTACTAAGAAAGATACCTACCCACTATAAAAATAATAATAATAATATAGGTATAATAGGTTGATACTGTGTGAGGCGATAAATTTTATTTTTGTCCTAGCTTACGAAGGAAATTTATATTAGGTACTTAGTTAATAGGTTATTCCAGAAATTTATACAAACTTATTTTACCTACTGAGAAAAAAATGTATTATTTTTGCCTAGCTATACAAAGCTTCACTATAGCTCTTTATACCTCTTCTATAACTCATCTATTTTAACCATCACAGCGACTTGCACAACTGGAGTAGCCAGCGTACTATCTCAATATCCTATTTATATTTTATTTATAATTCACATGATTCAATTGCACAGTTTTCACTCTACTAGTAGAGGTGTTCATTACGTTGTGTTGAATTATAATTAATCAATCAACAGGGTGGCAGATAATGTATAATGAATACAAACACATTACACAACATCCTCTCTACGCTCACATCTCTTCTCTGCCATCATGCACACATTACCATATAGCCACATGAAAAGATAAAAACATTATACATATATAATTAGTGCACAAAAATATATGGCATATTCTTTTGATTTGTACCATAACTCCGAACATCTATCTATAAGTAATTATTTTGTTTTATTTTTATTTTGTAATTGAGGACCAAAAGAGACAATTACGGCAAATTTTAGTGCATATAAAAAAAGATAATCATTCTAAAATCTTAATCCTATGAAGTCTTGGCTCCAGCGCTGACACCCAGTTCACCACCTCCGGTCCTGCCTCGAGGATGTCCTGTAGGTCCTCGCTGATTTTTTATTTCTCTCATCTCCATATTCACAATCAGGGCTATCTTTTTTACCCCACCTCCAGAGCAAGAAGTTACAGAATTCATGTTCTGTCTTCACTCTTTTTTGCTGTACCCAAACCTTATATAATAATAATAATCGTACATTCAAAATGGGTAGGTTTCCCTCTGAAGATGTTAATTCTCTCAATTTCTGAGCTTTTCCATAACTTCAATAAGTGATTCTTACGAATATACCTTTACATCGATCCTCTAGTTGCATAAACCAACAACTCGAAATTTTTATATTCCAAGATATGTTAGGTACTTAAATGTTTTAAAACAGTATGGTAGTCTACTGAAACCTCAAAACAAATATGTATGTGCTTCTAATAGAAATTATTAAAATTTTCATTATTTTTTTGTTTATGGACTTGAAATGATGATGTGATGATGATGTGCAAAAAGAATAAATAAATAAATAAAAATGTCGTTCTTGAAAATCTTTCCACATGTAATAAACCAATAACATAGTTTTAGATATATTTCTATAGTTGTTTGCTGTCAACCTGGGCCATCGATAGAAAATTAGTATTTTAAAAGATTAGCTACCTACTTTCAGTTTTTAGCTTATTGTGAAAGATGTGTAAATTTAAATTTACCCAGATACATCTTGTGAAAAAAAAGCAAATAAAACTCCAAAACTTGTATCAAAGTGTGTGAAACCTATTATATTCTAGGGATTACAAAAAAAAAATATTATTTTAAATAAAATCTTATTTATTTCAATACGTACATAATAGTATTGAAATTCCAATAAACATAAATCATTTGTAAAATACTTAAAATTCATGAAACCTGACAAACACAGCACTATTCTACAAACTCGTACTTACCTACCTACAATGCATATTTTTATATAATCATGATATGCATGGATGATACAGTCTTTTGCGACTTACAACTTTATCTCACAATCGTTACACGAGAATGAACCAAAATTTAATTCTCAGTGAAATTTCGATATAGATGTAACTTTAACTTACGCTATACCATTTTGGCATATCACACAAGTGCGGTAGCCAGCATGTACCTAATAAACATGCAAGCTGTCCTCTCCACTGGATTATATCCGTGAAAATCAGGATGGGTGGTAAACCTTATCGCTGAATTTAACTATGTATGCATGCCGGATGATTTATTTAGCGCCGTTTAATGAAGCATCCATCTCAAATGTAAAGTGTCCTTATTTTTTCGAACACTTTCCATTTTAGGACACCCAAAAACTTTATTAATTCATAAATTAAGAAAATTTAGGTAAACGCAAATACTGCTTACTTTTAATAATAAAAATTCTACTACTATACTATATTATACCCTCACACCGTATCTCATGTGGGGTAGGTAGAGAGGACAAAACATCATCTAGATCTTTCCTTACATATCTACTTATTTCGCTTCTACTACATCATTAACTTTCTCATACACGCACGTCGATTTCTCTTACTCAACGTACGGCCATCCTTTAGAATTTAGTCCACGTGATCAAGCCAAGTAGTTCTCAGACGCCCGAGATTCCTCACACCCCCTCTTTCAAATAATTGTATCCTCTCTGCAAAAGCTTCTTAGAACTAGTCCATCAGTTCATCTACATGCAATACACATGCAAATGGTCATCTAAGTGCCGATAAACATTCACAATGGGCGATGTACATCAAAGCTGATTGAAAATTTTCAATGGTTTCATACGTCACGTTTTACGAAAACAAACATGCCTTTTATAAAACACACGAAAAAAAACCACATAACTAATTGTATTTTTGTGTTATTTTTATGGAACGCACTATAAAGCCTTATAAGAATTTCCTTACTACGGAAAACCTTGCAATCTGCAATAGAGGCACCCACGAATATAGAACATTTATAAAAAGGTAGTACACTGATACAAAACTGCAATGAAGAACAATAAATTTAATGTTAACATTTTTACATGTTCACATTGGCTATAAACGATATTCATCTCACTGCAGCATTTTCTTGTAATAATAAAACATATTTCATAATATTTTAATACATCTTTCTCTTTCTTATTTATTACTAACATTTAACCCGGCTTTGTTCTTGTATTATTCATAAAGTTCACAAAATACACAGTAAACAATAGATATAATTGTTAAAGATTATTCAAAAAAAAAAACAGAAGACAATACAATAAAAAAAACACTGTTTTATCCTCTTTAAATCTGTTTTATTTCTAAGTTGGTTTATTATTTAAGATGTTTATATTGTAACTCAAAACGTTATAAATAGAACAATTTTAAAGTGGATAAAGCTGTTTTTTGTAAATGATATTTTTTAACAATGAATTTCTACAAAGCTCCATTGAAAATATAAAATAATAAATTAAGTGATGTTTATTCTTACTGAATTTAAAAAGAAAATGAAAATTAAGGAATTTATTAAACAAATTGAGTTGAGTACTACAATCATGGTCATGAGTGTTTACTTAAATTAAATATTTAATTTGACAAAAACACCGTATCTTTCACTTAAAATAGGTATTATATATTTTTTTCATAAGCTTTTTGGACTACGTACATCCTCAGTGAAAAATACATAAAAGTATTTACCTTTACTGCTTAATATGTAGGTGTTTAGGGGTTTGTTAAAAACTCAGAATTATCTCATTTGAGCATAAAAGTTGTTTATAATAGGCATTGATTTTCAAGTGATTTTTTTAATAAATGGACATGTAAACATACGTATGTTCGAACTTACTCAAATATTTATGAATGAGTTATGATAAAGTGTTTCTTGTATCTATCTATCCCTTTCTTACACTTGCTTGAGATCTGCTTAAATCAGCGTGTATGCAAATACTAGCACCCGCTATTATACATAAATCACTTGCGCAAGCCTGTTAGAGTCGTTTTCGCATCATGTTACATCTTAATTCTTAGTAGTGTTTGGTTACATTCGTTGCCAGATTTGCCACACAGATATGGACTTTAAAGTGTACTACGGATGTCAGATAGACGCTTACGTTTGCGATCTTATATTTTATATTCACGATGTTTCTCAAACTTTTTTTTTTAAATTTTATTTATGATAAGTTTATATGCATTAAGAAATAATATCTTCTTTTATCCTCGTAAATTCTTTAATAATATTAAACCTCTAAAAAGTATCACAAACTAGTGCATTTAGACTTTTAAAAATATTATATCTTTACGTTGATTTTTCTTCATTTTTTTACCTATTACCTAATTGTTTCAGATAAGCACATTTCTGTAAATACCTACATAACGTTACATTCCCTGTTTAAATACAAAATTGTTTTTATTTCGCAATGAATTTGAGTTATTTTGTTTGTTTTGTTTTTACACAAAATAATGTCTCCACGTTAATATTAGTTCCAGAATAACTACCTATAATAGTTCATGATTAAAAAAGATTTTTTTGCGATGATTTCGTTAAAGCAATCTGTAAAAAATTTTGACTTTAAAGGGAACATGAAATATATGATAAAAAAAAACTTGATTTTGTACCTATAGGAAAAGATACATTCAAGTGGTTATTGTATCCGAGCAATTACGAACAATTGCCAACCAAGACATCAAAATTATTAAAAAAAAAAAAAAAAAAAAAACTTTTGAGAACCTATGATTGCTGATACTCGCTACACTTTGAGCTACTAATTGTCGTACAGTTTATGTTAATTTGTTTGTATGTAATAATAATAATAATATGTTAATACACACCAAAGTAGATAGATAGACAATTATATAAGTACAAACATACATGTTAATTTATGTATGTCGGCTTAGAACAAATTTTAAGCAATAAATTATAGCATGATTAACTAGCTATGTTTTTTCATCAGTTACTAATAAATACATTTTATTACATAACATGCAATATCCGGGTTCGATTTCCGGTCATGCCAAGAGATTTTTTTTTATTGCAATTATTTTTTTTACACAAACATACAGAATCAAATGGCTATTTGATTATAAATAAATAAATAAGAAAATATGTCTAAATAAAAAGAGGCGATAAATAGGCAAAAAAGTGTCATGTCGTCCTCGTAATAGACAATAGACTATGTCTCCTAACTAGTTTTCGAGTGTCTAGTGAATGAAAAATATGTAATATATATTCGTAAAAATATGTACCTATGTCAGACGGTATTTTTTAAATGCAATTACATTTTTTGAACACTTCGTAAAATTTAATATTGTTTATACCTCCTGTACCTATACTGAAAAGGTGTACGCCATGCATTTTTTTTTAAATAAAATAATAATAAAATAATTCATAGCACATTAGATACCTATCTAAAATTTAACGATGAAAAATTGAACCTTAAACAGAATGCCCTGTTTTATAGCGCAGAAAGGACGATCTGTACATATGATCATTACATGTCCAAAAAGTGTGATCAAAAAGTCTACATGTTACCTACTCTGTTGTGGCAGATGCCGCATTAGTAAAGATGGATTGATAGAAAGAATTCTACCATAACGAAGTCTCCCAGAAGGTATGTAACCATAAAGTGATCAAATTGCATGTAATAAACATACCTTCTTACAGATCATCCTCTCTGCGACATAATTATTATAATAAATACTAGCTGACCCGGCAAACGTTGTTTTGCCATATACATTATTTCTAGATTACTACATAATATCGCTATTTAAAAATAGGGGCCGATGCGATGGTAGAAGGGAGAAAATTTAGGGCTGTATGTATTTTTTATTGCCTCACCATAAAAAAATTGTCCAAAAAATTTAAAAAAAAATCGGGGCTGACCACCCTTAACTTTTAGGGGTGTGAAAAATAAATGTTGGCTGATTCTCAGATCTACACAATAAGCACACTTAATTTCATCAAAATCGGTCCAGCCGTTTCGGAGGAGTATGATTACAAAAACCGTGACACGAGAATTTTATAAAGGTATTAGATTTTATTATTTTCTTTCAGTTATAACATTACTTTTTAACTGAATAAATACATACATTGTATGATGTAATGTATCAACCGGCGCCATAAATTTAATTTTATATTGAGCATGATTATGTATAATACTGGGAAATGAATAAGTACCTACTTAATAATTTATTTATGATTAATTTAATGCGATTCGTGTGCAGTAGGATATAAAATATAAATAGCAATATGTATTATAATTCCCATATAAATATACAACTATTCAAATATTATTATTAAAGACTAAAATGTACTTATTTGTGCAAAATTATGTACAATCCATTGGATTGTTCTGCAACGAGTTTGGATTTTCTTCTTCATTCCTCTCTATTTTCTGCTAATCTCTTTAATTCTACGTAATATGTGCCACAGTTCATGTCCTTCTTCACTTGATCCATATAGGTGTCTCTTGGTCAGCCTCTACCATTTCTGCCTTCGGTCTTGCCCTCCGCGACGGTGATGAGCAGGTCTGGATGCCTGATGCTGTGTACAATATAGAAACTTTAATACTTTAATAATAGTAGAAAATGTTGTCATAAACAATGGAAGGGTGGTTATTACAAAAGTGCTAAGTATCTGGAGCATAAAAACAAGAAAAAGTGAAAAGAAGTAAGGGGACCATTGGAGCAATGTAGCAGAAGTGATATCTATTGGATGAAGTTTGAAGTACACTATTTTGTTTAATCACATTGCAACTTTGTACGTTTATTGTCCTTTATGTTTAACACCAATTATTGGGAGTAAAAACTCATTTTAGAAAATTTTAATACTTATGTAGCACCTTTGGAATAACTAGCCTTCAATTATTGAAATTCAAACGATCCCAGGTGCCGGCAAACTCCCCTTTCACGACACAAGCTTTTAGTAGCTTACTGTGAAAGGTGTATAAGGTTGTATTTGGGTTTATAACAATAACCCAGATAAATATCTTTTTAAAAAAAAAAAAATGTTACCAACAAACAATATTGAAAATTTTAATGATATTGCGACGCTACTATTGTCTGATTTTGCCTATTATCTTCATAAAATTGGTAAGAATTTCAGGATCATTGATATGCTTGTGGCTGAATATAAAAAAATTATAAAGTTGATATTTTCCACCGACGGTACTTGGTGGAAATTCATGTTGAATTACTTCAAATAAAACACTTATGTATATCCACGGTGACTTTTTATTGGGAACTATCAGAGGAAGGCTACCTCTTAAAAAAATAATGCTCATCTCTGATATGGGTTTTTGTGGTTTCCCCAATATCGTTAAAAGGCAAATGCTGGAGATGTTTTTCTTAAAATCCGTCCACAACGGTACTCTATTTCAATTGTTTGTTACCACTGTCTTAACTACCTCTTTTGTTTTGCTACCCAATGACATACTTTATATATTTGTTACCAACCTGTAATTTCTTTACTTTTCGCCAGCCTGATGATGAGAGCGGAAGCTCTTGAAAGCCGGCTCGCGTCCAATAAAAAGTCACCGTGGATATACTACAAATAAGTGTTTTATTTTAATTAAAAAAATGATAGGTACGTTAAAATATATAAAAATATTAGAAGTTAAGAGTTCGTTCACCTGTTTTGTTCAGGAATTTAGATGACCTGCGATTAATTTTTTTTTTGTATTCTTAGGACTCTACAACGTTTCAATTTTTATGTCTATATTTTTTTTTATCAAAATGTATGCATATCTTTGATCAAAATACTAATTATTTTTTCTCTTTGTTTCAGGTGTGAAATGTGGCCTCAAAATTCAAGAAAAAAAATTACTTAATCATTCAAAGGTATTTTTGGAAGAGAAGAATCGTATATCAACTCTCAAATCAATGGAATTTTTCATTCTTTTTTTTTCAAATTGTACTGTCTTCTTTTTTTAATATTTGAATTTCGTATGAACTTGCATCAGTTTTTTATGATGAATGTGTTCTTAAAGTCAGGGCTAAAATTAGGTAAAAATGGTTTTAATATCGTCGTTATTTTTATTTTAAAAAATTACGATTTTTGATGCATCAATATTGTCAACAAATTAATAAATAAATTTGAATTTTTAAAAATATTCAAATTTGAAGAATAAACTTTTAATTTATATATTTTTATTTATTTTCAGCCATTAAATGTCTAAATCGATCCATCAAAAACATATAAAAGAATTGTATTTTTTTTGAAATTTATTTTAATGTTTAACAGTACCTACATTGAACAACGTAAAGAATATTTAAAATGTGGTGTCAATAAAAAAAAAAATCTGAAAAAATTTAATAAAAATTCATGCGTTAAAATATTCACAAACTATCTTTAAAAGTCCATGTTTGTATCTTTCATGAAATGAGAAATGAACGATTTATTTTTTATTGACACTAATAAATGCATAATTTATTCATTATGTATGATTAGGAATGTTATATATATATATATATATATATATGTACTATTATTCTACTTCACTATAAAAAAATCGCATATTATTTTGTATATTTTTTTATTTTATTTTTTCTCATCAACAGTAATATTGCTCAATAATTTATTAAGAAAATTATTTTGCCATATTTATGTAGAATATCTATTGTAAAATTATTTATTTTATATCTCAAAAGTAAACAAGAATAATATTCTATGTACAACAATTCAAAAATAGTCCATTTTTAAAAATTAAACTCATCCCATTTTAAGTATTTAGAATACATTCTTTTTTTAAATTTAATAGTGCCAATGTTACAATTTTTCTTCATTACCAAGTTAGTAAGTGAGAGATATCACTTTAAATGAAAATGGTCTGGATACATTGACTAAAAATATTTGATACTTTAGAAGTTTCTTTTTCGTTTACGAATAACTTTTCCAGTGCTACATACTTATAGGTATTATTTGAAATAGCATTTTGCATCAATTATTATTTTCACAAATTTTTTAAAATTAAATTCCTAATTCCGTCCTGGATGATATGAATAAATAATATTGTAATAAATAAATCATAAAGTTTGATCTAGATGTACCAAACATTGCCATGTTTTTGTATTAGACTGTGTGTTGTGCATGTAAAGGCTCATTCACATCGATAAACCAAGAAGAATAAATTTAAGAAAATATCATTCTCAATACGAAGAGCGCTGCTGTCACTTTGCAGTTGTTCAATATTACAAAATATTTTTTTACAAATTTTTCTTTATCAAATTAATTGTTATAAGAAATACAGCTACTCAATTGTACCAATTCAATTTTCCGCAAATGAAAAAAAGAATAAGACAGTTGAACTTTCTATTTTGTTCAGGATTTGTAAAAAAAACACAATTTTCAAAAAATAGTAATAAAATATGTATTTGATGTTGCTTAGTTGTACAAATTTACAATTATTTAAAGTAGAAATTTCTTCAATTTAACCAAAATTATAAAACGTAATTTTCACACAATTTGAATCATTAGATCACATATGTTCAACACGTATACGAAACATAATTTTAGTTCGAAATTTGGCCGTCAGTAATATTGCACTTTTAGCGCTGTATACCTTCGTATATATTTCTTGAGATATAATAATAACATTATGTACATACTACAGTTTTGTCTGATAGGATATGAACATGCCCTCCCGCTGGTCATACAACGAGAGTCGAGTTTGTCCGTTTTATCTATTTATTTATTTGTTGTTATGAATTTATTATTTATTTTTCAATGCATAAAGTATCTGACAAATCTATAACATATAATATTTCACACTGGCTTACTATTTATATGATAAAAGACATGTTAAATGATTTGTTGGTTGTTTCAAATTGAATAACTGCAAATACGTTTTGGATTTTTTTCTAGCAGATGTCAAAATTGTGAGAAAACATAAATATATTGAAAGGCAAAGTGTTTCTGAATATATTTTTACGGAAAATTACCTCATGTACTTTATGTGTAAACAGTGGATGGTGAAATTGGTTGACGGAAAATTTATAGTCGGCTTAGCAAGAATTTTTATATTCGCGCAGATTTAAATAAAATATAGGCCTAAAAAATAAAAAACTATAAATTTGGTTTGAATTATTTGCACATAAAAAAATAATAAGAACAGTTAAAGAAAATCAAACACATAATATGTATATACGAGCCTTTATATTTCGCTGACAGAACTAATTAAAAATATGTAATATCTATGCACTTGAATCATTTTTTTTATCTTTTATTATTTTTTATTTATGTTATATTTTGTCGCAATATTACCCTTTAAAACGTGAATAATAACCGATACATATACTGCAATTACTAAAATAAATAAAATTGTATAAGTTTCATTTTGTATAAAAAATAAAAACTAATTATAGTAATGTAATAGATGAATAATGATGATAAAATAGAAAAAATGTTCCTAATTTATTGTTTTTTCAATAGGGCTAGATTACATAAATAAATAAAAATAAAGAAAGATTTTTGTACATTTTTTCCCCGATACACAATATGAATACCTACAGAAAAATAAATTTATTAATAATAAAATCATGATTTTTTAAAACTCGTTTTATAAATTGGGCATAAATAATAATATTATCAAGTTTAAATTATTTTCGAAAATTCGAAGTATTTTAGTGCGTACTTTGGTATTTAAATAATAATAATAAAAAAGTATAACGATTTTGAATTTAGAATAAAAAATAAAATAAAAAAACCGTAGTGTCAAAGGAGTACAAATGAATAAAAAATGTATACTGTATTAAAAACGTAACGATAACTACATTAATTATTAATTTTAAATTTGTAATTGTACAAAGATAATTAATTAATTAAAGATTAAATAATAAGATAAGGAATTAAGTTCTCAATTTTAAGATTTTTTGTAAATATTGTGGTGTATTTTTGGATAGTATTAAAAAATATTGTTTTATTCAATTTATAATTATTACATAATTTAAAAAATAATGTACTTAATAAAAATAATTAGTTTCTACGAGCCATATTGAAGCAGCGATCTTATTTCTTTATTTTTTTTATTGTCGTCTATAAGTACTTATTTATTTTGATTTTTACTAAATAAATAAATAATTTTAATAATATTTGCCATTATTTTTGAGTAGTTTACAGTATGCCAATTTTTATTTATTCTATGCACAATTAATTAATATCAAAAAGTCAAATACCCTGTTTCTCATTCGAATGGCTGTATAATTGGTTTTGATGAAGTTTACCTACATTGTAATAAAAAATAAAAAAACTATTATATTTCATTTAAGTGCAATGTTTTTGTATTAATTTTATTATTTTATTTATTGGAAGAACACGAGTGATGATTGATTAATTTAATAATTATTAAAGTGGATATGTATTATTTTAATGGACGTAGAAGGATTAATTTAGATTAAATAAATAATTTAGTAGAGGAACTTAATTATTCTAAGCCGCATTCTGATTTTTATTTGTTGATCAGACCAAAAAATTGTATAAAAGAGAAAAAATTCACGATGAGTTTTTATATCGTTTTTTTTTTTGGATTTGTACACTTATTGTGATTAAAATTTAATATGTGTCATACATAACTTGATATGTTGTAATTTGTAATAACCCTTTAGACTGTGAAAACCGTCTTTTTGAAAACGATATACGTAAAATGATAAACCAAAAATAATGGTATAAAATATGTTTATATAAAATACATAAGCATGATAGGCAATATTTATACCATGGTATCCATTAATTTATATTAAAAAATATTTATTATAAAAGACAAAGGTAATAAATACTTGATGTGTTTGGTTTTTTGAATGTCTTGTGAACATTTGGTTCTCGAACTATATACGTAAAAAAATCATCCCACTAACCTTACTACCTTATATACGTAAATTATTGTCACTGTATACGATTAGTATTAAAGAATAATAAAAAAAAATATTCCTATATGTATATGTAATTTTTATATTTAATACTTACTTTATTATTGTGTAATTATTCTAGACTGATACAAATAAGCATTTTGTGGTAACCCATTTTATCATTTTGTTTTTTTTTTTTGTTTTCTTATTTTGAATGATGTACCTCTTTTAAAAAACCGTTTGTTTCACTTTTTATAAAATCAAATTCAGTACGGTTTACTTTATGCGTACTGAAAAATGTAAAATCTTTATATCAAATAATTTATAATTTTAATAAAAGATATTGATTTTTAAACAATCAAACCGAACCTTTGGTATTTTTTTCAAATATATAAAATTAGATTTATTTGATTGAAAATTCATACTCTGCTTTTTTTCGTTTTGTATTAATTTCTTTCCTAAACAACAGTTAATAGTCCATGTTCTATATTTAAAATTTTGTTTGTATTTTAATTTTTTAATTTTATTTTTATATTATTTTTTATTTATTTTTCACGTGTTTCACAGGATGCGGTATACCTTATCTTGCCAGATATAGCATTTTTAAGTAGAGAATACTCAATATTTTGTAATATAACTTAGTACTACGTGTCTCTTTTTATGTAGTGCTTTAGATAAACTTTATTATTATTATTATTATAACTACAACTTAGAATTTTGTTAATTGGATTATAAATAATATTTGGGTAAGAAAACGTGTTGGTGTCAGGTATCTGAGTAAAAATTGAGTATTGCATAATATGGTGAATCCATAGAATATTATTACACGTTTATTAAATGCATGATTACAATAAAAAATGTTGCACTTTTCTGCACAAGTAATATATAATTATAATGAGATTTGTAGTATTTTTTTTAAAAAGATTGTAATCACATAAAAATATTATACTTTTATCTCATTCTCTAGAAAAATGCATATTTTTTTAAATTTAATTCTGTGGCAAAAACTGAATTCGAACAATATTCAAGAATTAAGTTATAATAGTTACTTAATAATAGTTACTTTGGAATGATATTTCCATTTATTGAAACTTAATTTTTAACTGAATATTTATTAGAATGTTGAATACAGAGAGTGAGATAATTTTGGAGAAGTGAACAAGTACCTACTTTGAAATTTTGAAAAATGGAACAGATTTGTATTTGAAATTTGAACTTGTAATTTTCTTTGACTTTTTGTATTAGTAGTTCATTAAAATATAACTCAATTTAGGTATGTTCAATAAATTATTTAAAGTGAACACTAAAAACAAACAATGAACATATACTTACATATTTCCTCTATCAAATATAAAAAGAGTTGACTGTGAATGAATACATTTTTTTTCTCAAATGTACTTAATTTCAATTAATTATTAATTATTAAAATGTTGAAATTAGAGGATCTAATAATAATAATAATAATAACTAGACAATTTATAGTGCGCCGTTTTGTGGAATATATTCACTTCAAGGGCGCATCCTAAAATATCGTGGATAAAATATTTGAAAAATCTTCGGTTTGTTTTAGAATTACATATACAAAAAATCATAGAAAGGTCAGAATGAGAGTTTTGTTAAACAAGTTATATAATTTTTCCATGACACCACTTGAAATATGGAACAGTGTATTGGCAATTTATTATTTTACTTATGCAATTTTAATACCTCAAAATACGTACTATTAATTAAAAAATAAACAGTGTTAAAAATATACGTAAATGAAACAAAAAATAAATAAATACGTAAACACTACGTAGATTTCTTAACGAAAAAAATAAGAATAAAATAGAATATATTATTATTGAAACGTAGTTTTTACGGATTATAATAATAATAAAAATTATTATTATTATGATTTTTTTTTCAGAAATACTGTAATAAATAATAAATAAATAGATAGAAATAAGGAATAATAATTTAGATTTAATGATGTATTAATATTTAAAATAATAATAATTAATGTTTGTGTTTACGTATCGTGTGCAAATTACAGTGTATTGTTTTATTTTTTAATTTAATTTAATTATTTTATAATTATAAATACGGATTATTATTATTATTATTTTGTAATATAATTACCCATTAAAATAATAATTATTTGAAAATAAATTCAATTCTGTTATGAAAAAATATGTTTTTTATTTTATTTATTATGATTTCCCTTCGTCGTTTTTACCCACAAAAGAAAACAAACTTATTTTCAAAATCATATTGCCAACAGAAGACTCTGAAAGATGATGTCTCAAAGAGCATACATACAAGGATATGAATCAGGTATCTTTAAAATATCATTTATAGTACTTATCTATGAACTAAATAAAAACTAAAAACATCGAAAAAACAATTTCTTGGCTTTCAAACTGGAGTTACAGGTTCTAATCCTGTAGCAATTATTCCATTCTTTAATAAAAGGGAAGACTGAGGGAATTAGAGGGCTTGGAGAAAAGCAGCGTTCTTGGCTTCGGAACATCCGACATTGATCCAGGATGAGATGATGATGATGATTTTGGATGATTTTATTTATGACGCCGTTTTACAGTCTCTAGACCGTCTCAAGGGCGCCAGTGAAGAGTTCAGTCTTTAATTTGCCTCTGAAGCTAGTGACCGTCTGACCATCTCTCAGCAGCACCGGTTGGCGATTCCACGTAACTGGTCCGACAACACCAAAGGCCCTCTTGTAGAAATTGGACTTACCGAAGGTGAGAGATGTGAAGAAGCTATTTTGTGCTGTCCAGAACAAACAAAGTTTCTCCCAGTGATTGTCAACGACGGGGGGACCCGAAAAGACACATAAAGAAGAAGCAAAAGTAAATACCTATTTAAGCACATATTTTTAGTAGGTACCTACTAAAAATATGTTATAAGTTAAATTAAAAATGAAGAGAAAAATAATATAAAGAAGTTTACATTTTAGGTTATTTATTTATTTGTTTTACTGAGACACACACTACAGAGAGTTGACAATAACTTCATAAAAGAAGAAAAATAGTATGACTTAAATATTGTGAGTTTTGAAAGCCAGCGAAGTTTACTAAATTATTTTACAACATATTATACTTAGTATCAACAATATATTCCAACTCAAAAAAAAAACAATGTTCTCGATAAGATGATCCACGCATCAATCGAGGTAAAATTTTTTTATACCATCACGGCACATCCCACAAGTGGGGTAGCCAGCAGATCAGCTGCATGTAAGAAACATGAAAACTGTCCTCTCCGTGCCAATATAAAATCAAGACATTCAGGATGGGTGGCAAACCTCATCGCTGAATTAAAGACAATTTAAGATGGTAAAAACAATCAAGGAAAAAACAAAAAGTTTCATTTCCTGTTCCATATACCAACAACTCCAAATATTCAAATGTTCTAAAATATGTTAGGTTAAAGTTTTGAAGCCTACTGAAAACTCAAAACAAATACGAGTAATTATGTGTTTGTAACAGAAATTTTTCAAGGTTCAGATTTTTCGTTTGTTACAAATAAGCCAGAAATCTAGATTCTGAATTTTTTTTGGTTGTTTGCCTATGGTACAGGATAGTTGATTATTAAATAATACATTTGGCAGTATAGCATTATATACCAGTGGCATTATTTCTATATCAGATAGAAGTGACAACATGGTGACGTGATTCTACTCACCTATTTTATGGTAAAGTAAAAAACTCGTTTTTGACACATTCTGATTCTAAGAAATAAAATCCATCCCATTCAGTTTACAGACAATAAAGAAGAATCTGATTTCACTACTTACCTACACGTAAGCATTCGGAAGAATTGATGAACCTCATAGCTGTAATCCACCATTCCAAGAAGATAATAAGAGCTATCAATATGGGAAGCTGCAAAAGATTCTCAAAAAGTCTTTAAATCCCAACTCTAAAAATAATCCTTAATGATTGATCTACTTCCTGTTATAATGGCCCGTTCACACGTGACAATACTTGATATGTCATATTTCAAATAAGTGACAGTAATAATTCTGAATATACTCTTACTTGTTATAACATATTATCTCACTCCTTGAATAACTGCAATTAATATGACGTTGCTATCATCAAAAGTAAAGTCCATAAAATATTACATTGGCTTCAATGAAAGGTAACTATAAGGTATTCTAGTTCCTTCATAACACGAGAGTTATATTGTTCTCTTTGAGGGTGTATTTGGATTCAACAGAAACCCTGATTCGTCTAAAAAAATATGTCAAAGAATATCTTGGTAAGATATTCTTTGACATATTTTTTAAAAGAAAAAGTTGGTAAGTATGAATAATATTATAATTAACTCGATAAAATATTATGAATAAAAGAATTTACTCGATAAAATATTATGAATAATATAATTTACTCGATAATGAATCATGAATAATATAATTTCTTCTTCTTCTTCTTCTATACCATCACGGCATATCTCACAAGTGGGGTAGCCAGCAGACCAGCTGCATGTAAGAAACATGCAAGCTGTCGTGCTTGGTGCCGATATAAAATCAAGACATTCAGGATGAGTGGCAAACTTCATCGCTGAATTTAAGATGTACCTACAATGTCTTAATTTTTTCGAACACCTGCCTTTTACAGGACACTTGAAAACTTAAGGAGAAGAGTGGGAGACCAATTCCTTACCGGGTGCTCCACGGGATGTAATATTATATAATTTAACCGATAAAAATATATGAAAAATATAATTTACTCGATAATTTAGGCTGTTTCGCCATGAAAATTCGCCAAGCAGATCTATCTATTTATCTATGTATAGAAAGTATCTCGACAATTCTAAAATGTTGGGTAGCCTAACATTAAGAGTTTCCCACCACTTTCCCATGGATATTTTGAGCTGAGCTATTGGGTAGCCTGAAACCATACAGAAAATCCTGTCATTATGAAATGTATTTATGATCATTAATACTATTTTTCAATTATTCAAATTTCGTCGAAATTGACTGGTTTTCAAGAAGAAAGTGAATAATGATTACTAGTTTACACAAAAACCAGAAATGAAAAAAAATGGGGGCATTGTATTTATTCACCAGAGAAAAAAAATGTTATACGCAACGTCCAATAAAAAGTACGGAGTATAATGAACTATATTAAAATAAAAAATAGAGATCAAAATCGTGTAAATATTTTTGTAAGGTTGGATAAATATATTTTCAAAAACGATTGTGTTATTTCTAGTATTTTAAAAATTGCTTTGCTCATTATATAAATAATTGACACGTCAAAATGATCTTTAAATAATATGGAACGTAAGGTTTAAAATTGTAGGAATTTTATTTAGGGTATTGAATAAATATATTTTTAGGGGACAATGTGATATTTTCTCTATTATAGATATTTTTATATATTATTGGAATGATAATAAATTATCGATTATGGAAAATGGCGAGAAAAATTGCTCCATTAAGTAGGTATCAATACATCATTTCAGTCGTATAAAGTGTCTTGTTGGATTTCCTAATACCATCTCACCAATCCCATCTCATAAAAATAATAATAGAAGTGCGTATTATTTAGTAGCTAGTACAATATCACCTTCATACAAACATACCTACGTACGTATAAATGAACTTCTTTTTTTATTTTAATAAATTTTATTGAAGTGTGAACGTGACTTTATAATAATAATAATAATAATAATAGACAACTTATAATGCGCCGTTTTGTGGAATAAATCCACTTCAAGGGCGCATCCTAAAATATTGTGTTAATACTAGTAACTTAATCCTAAAACATATGTATTTATGAGCAGATTATGTTATAAACTACACATATAAAATAATAAAAACGAATTTTACAATTTATATCAGTTAGGTATATGATACGCCAAACAAGTGTGTTTTCAACCGACTCTTAAACAAAGCAAGAGACTGTGTCTTACGCACTTGTTCAGGAAGATCATTCCACATGGATGGTCCGGCCGAGCTGAAGGCTCGATAGGAATATTTTGGTCTTCCTCTTACACTGACCTCCGTCAGCCTGACACCTGCGTCAGAGCCTGATCTAAGGGTGGCTTGCCTTTGATTTGGAACCTGTTGTCTACAGAGATCGGAAATGTATGATGGGGACATATTGTGAATGGACTTGAAAACTGTGAGGCAAATCTTAAAAGTCACTCTTTCTGCGCACTTGAGCCAGTGCAGATTTTTGAGGGTAGTAGTTATGTGAGACTGTTGGTCCATTTTGAAAATCAACCGGGCAGCGGCGTTGAGCACAGATTGGATTCTTTGAAGCTGGTATTGTGGTAAATTGGCCAGAATACCATTACAGTAATCTAACCGAGATACCACAAAGGCATTTATTAATGTTTTAGCATCCTGGGATGTCAGGCATCTCCTTATGGGACTTAATTGTCGTAGTGCAAAGAAACATTTACTGACGGTGGATGAAACGTGTTTTTCCATAGATAAGGAGCTGTCAATGTATTTATATTTATTAGTTTATTAATTTATTCATCCTCTGTAGAGCATTCCACAAAGTATTGGTCTCCTACTCTTTTCTGTAAGTTTTCGAGTGTTCAGTAAAAGACAGTAGGCCTATAGCGAATGTAGACGACGTTGCAAGAACGTATCAATTTTCGTAGCTAAAATACACAAGTAGCTACGAAAATTGACACGTTCTCGCAACGTCGTCTACATTCGAACGAAAACGTAACGCTTAAATGTGTTTTGACTACGGGCCCAGGTGTTCGGAAAATAAATACATTTTACATCCTAAATTCAGCGTCGAGATTTACCATCCATTCTGGACGTCTTAATTTTTGCTGGCACAGAGAGGAAGACTTGCATGTTTATTCAATGCAGCTGATCTGCTGGCTACCCCACTTGTGGGAAATGGCGTAATTGTGTTGTAGTAGTAGTATTTATCCATCAATGGTAGCCAATGGAGTAATGACATGTTATAGATATGTGCTATAAAAAATAAAACATTCGGAATGGGTGGCATAATGTAAAAAGCAGATGTTTGCAAAATATACATACCTACCGTAAGTACCTAGGTATAATCATTTACCATCTTTTGATCAGCGATGAGGGATGCAATCTACCATGAATGTTTTATTTAGAAAGACATGGAGATGGCAAACAATATAATTATTGCATGCAATTCAGGTAATCAAAGCAAAAGTGAACTAAGCCACGTGACGACTGATAAATAAACAAATAAAACTTTATTGGAAAATATGCAGTACCTATGTTTACAAATACGAGTATATTACATTTACAAAAAGAACCAAAAGGCGGGCTTGAACATAAGCGATCATTTACAGCCAGCCCGCTAATATTGAGTTAACTATGGAAATTCCAATAGTTGACTCAATATTGGTCATCATGTGGCATCAGTCCAATTCTGCTTTGACTACCTCAATAATTAATCTACTGGAATTTTACTTTTGAGAGATCTCGTGATGGAATAAGGAGATAGATAGATCAAAAGTATATTTGATATTTTCAAGAGACACTCGGAAATCTACAAAAAAGGGTGGGGGACCTATTTCAGTTGTGATTTATTATTATTTACTTCAGACTCTTTAAACATTAACAAAAATAAGATAAAAGTTCATTTTCCGGGACTCGACTTACTGCAAGGGAAGACAGTGAGACATTATTACAATTTATAATACCCTTTGCTTGTGAAAATCTCAGCAATCCTTTTTCTTCCGCACCAGTATGTGGTAGGTACCCACCACCTACTATGTACAGTAAACACAATAAGTTTCTAGGATATAATATACTGGAGTAGGTGAAAATAAGATAGAAACTTGGCGGAGAACCGCGAGTTGGGTGCCGCTGGTAATTCATAGTAGTAGTAGTGTAGTATTTTTCGTTTCGTTCTATTTTCAAACATTTCCAGTCCTATTCGGTATGAAATTGTTACGATGGCGTAAGTCGAAATAATTTTAT
Source organism: Athripsodes cinereus (assembly GCA_947579605.1). NCBI lineage: Eukaryota > Metazoa > Arthropoda > Insecta > Trichoptera > Leptoceridae > Athripsodes > Athripsodes cinereus. The sequence goes on along the minus strand of OX388317.1, from coordinate 4,917,535 downwards.
TATAATCACCATCATGCCGTTTCCAGAAAGGATCGAGCGCCATTTACTCCTATCGTACAAAACGCTGAAAATTTCGTGGAAGGAGGTAATTCAATTATCACGAATTTACTATGTCATTTACTTCGTATAGTACAGAGAAGACATTCGATAAATAACGAAACATGCATAGACAATAAACACAGATCAAGCTAGTCCCAAATTAGATATGACTCTTGTATTATGGGTACTAAAGCGATGATACACACATATATAAATGTACTTAACGCAAATACCTACGTGTAACACCCAGACAAAGTAAAATTTGAAAAGATTCATTCCTCATTCTGCCCTGGCCGGGAATCGAACCCGGAATAATGTAAAATCATTAGCTTTCCCATTCTAGATTTCGCGATTAAATTTAGGTGTATAGTAAACAATCTTGTAAATTGTTTTATCTACCGAATAGTTATATAAGCATGGAGAGAGAATTTGAATTTGGAAATAAAGTCAGAATGTTTCTCCATGCGTGTTTTTTCGCGTCGTTCCTTTTTTGAAAACAAATTTATTTGTCTTCGAATAGGATGCTGTGCATACAATTTATGTGCTTAATACACATACAACAAAAGAGAAAATTATGTATTCCTAACATAAATATAAGTCGTCCTTTCTTATATTATGTTACAACTTACAACTATGTGACTAAAATAAAACTATCATTAAATCTAAAGGAAAATAATTATATAAGAATACATATAAGAACCATCCTATTTATTTTTTTACATTTTCCTTCATATAAATATTCTATGTATTATCTTACTTACTTTTCATGCCCAGCCTAAATCTGTCCACTCCAATAGGTGGCGAGAGACATTTACTTGTTAAATCAGATCTTCAGAATTACAGCAGTCTCCCATCAGTAGCCATGTCAGTAGGAGGCCATCATCGTCTTGAATTGCGCCACATTCGCATTTTATCTCCTCTGCAGACAAGGAGTAGCGACTGCATTAACTACATAGGTATTCAACACCCAAGTATTCCGGTGGCCATTAGCCAGGACGTCCTTCATTCGCAAAATACCGTTTCTATGACAACGGTGAAAATATCAGAGGACTCAATTGCCTAAAATACGCTAAAGGAAGCATATTTTTACCATGTTCACCCGGAAAGAACGTTACCGGATGTCTGGATTGAATTTTATGTTTAACCATCCTATATTTTAAAAACATTTTCCTATATAGTCAATATTCCATCTATCAATGCATCTTACACAAGTGGGGTAGCCAACAGACCAACTGCATGTTATAAACATGCAACTTGTCCTCTCCGAGTTGGTAAAAAACAAAAATATTCAGGATGAGTAGAATACACCATCACCAAATTGATATAGTGAAGCGTTACAAATATCTACCTTTTTCGGGACACTTGAAAACTTGCGGAAGAGAGTGAGACTTACTGGGTATTTTTCAACATTTCACTTGATATTTTAATTTAAATCTATAGAGGGTTAAAAAAAATGATTTACATCAAAAATTGGATCAGGCGAACAGAAGTATATAGGGATTAAAACAACAATGAAAAAAATAACGTAACACCGAACCCGAAAATTTGGTTTAATACATATTAAGTATTAACAAAAAGACAAAATGTAGCGTATGAATACTGTATTGCAAAGAGTAGGTGAATGAGGGAGGGGGTTATGCCATTAATTTAAACGGAATTAAAGTGATAATTTATAGAGGTAACCCTTGAATCCAATAGTCCCTTTATCAAATTCCTCGCGATCCGTCTTTGAAATTAATATCGGCCACACTGCCTACTATGTATTACTTATGTACTCCTAATACTTCTAATCCGACAACCGTTTAACTATGAATTTTCAGCTGGTTGTAATATAGAATTTGTATCAGGAAAACATAAAACATAATACAGTATTACAGTAGCTTGCTTTCGGGTACAATGTCAAAAGCCTTTTGATTGATTGTCAATGTTTATCAGGAAAACATAAAAATGAATCGCTTGCTTTCTTGAAATGTACGCAGTTCAATAGTTCAGTTTGCTTACTTCTGAATGGTGTTACTTGAAATTGTATTAGACAAACATAAACTTGAAAAGATCGTTATTCAAATTCATTTCTTATATTCAGGAAATGAATTGAAATAGTGGGCAAACAATTGAAAGAAAATTAATTTCTCAGTTGAGATTATTATTGTATTCCGTTATAACTATTTTCTTATCATCGAGTCCTGGATAATAGAAGATCTCTTATTTTTTTTAAAAATTAATACATTTTATATTCAAATATTTTGAATTTAAAAGACAATATTAAATTCAAAATATATGAGCGAAATCTTCTAGTCTCTCTACGTATTCAGCTCTCTATGTGCTCAGCTTCCACCGCTGTCAACAAATTTGTAGAACCCAACAGAGCAAACACTTCCAAATTCGCAGAGAGGAGTTTCAGCGTCGCGGGGCCAACTGCCTGGAACCAATTACTAGCGGATCTAAAACAGAACCAACCTTAAGCCACATTCAGGAGCAAGCTGAAAATATTGCTGTTCAGGAGAAGTGACGACGCCCTTGAAATATTTATGGTTTAGACTTTTAGTCTACAAAGCTATAAACAAAATGGCGTCATCGTGCTTCACAGAGGTTTGTTCCCTTGACTTGACCATTAGAAGACCTTTGCGCTCTTCGGAACTGGCTGTGAATAGACTTACTGAGCCCAAAAGAGCCGGTAAGTCTTACTTCTATGAGAGGGCTTTTGGTGTTGTTGGGCCGTTTACGTGGAATGCCTACCGGTGCCATTGAGAGAAAACCGGCTTCAGAAGCAAATTGAAAACTGCACTCTTCACCGACGCCGTTCTGACGGTCTGGGGACTGTTAAACGGCGTCAAAACAAAATCATCCAGAATCATCATCATCATCACGGATCATTAAACGGCGCTAAATACAAATCGTCCATACTCCATATTATTATTGTTATTATACTAAATAATCCATTGAATAACGCTGGTTACTCTAAAGGAAAACAGAAATATTTTATGCGTTTTTATACTGTATATATTTTTTTGGGGTAAACCACCAAACCCAAATAGGTTCACACAATATACAATAGGTATCTATATATTAAAGTTCATTGCTTACTATGTACGTAAATGTATTTACTATTCTCTATTCTACATTTCTACCAGGCAATCTATCACGTTTTTTTCTCTCCACCATATGTGTATGTAATTCTTCGCTTCTTTTGCTACATTGTGTGTACGAGTATGTCCTATGTATTTTAACTATGGATAGATGGATAAAGTATAGGCAACAGACCATATTGTAGAGATCATTGGTTTCTAAAACGATGGTCCGCAATTCTTGAAATGTTTACCAAAACTGTAATCAGCTGTCGTGTCAGCAATCAGCAAACGTGAAATGTAATATAATTAAACATAAATTCTCTAGCAGCGAAATTATTGTATTATTAAATTTTCTGTCAAATTAATATCGCCATCTTCTGAAAGTTGACAAAAACATGTTGGGTTTTTATATTCGAAATTAATACCGCCAATTTCAAAGCAAACGTGATGTTCAAAAACCAAAATACGTTTAAGTTAGTTTTGAAATTTGTCACGGTAATAGATATTGTAACGAGACATTCCCCAAATATTTGACAAGTATGTGAGTTTTGATATAATTCCCACGATAACGGTTACACAGTTAAATTGGTAGCTTAATATAATAAGCCGAATTGGGGTCCTCCAAAAAAAATATTTAAGAAGCAGTATTGTAGATGTTTCAGGATACATTATTCTAGAAGCAGTTGGTCTGTATATAGGTAGGTGCATATAATAATATATATGTATGTATTAGATGTGTTCTGCTGGAGATATGGTAGTAGTAGTAGTGGTGGAAGCAATCCCTCTCCGAAGCAGAAGCGTTCGCATAAATTGAGGGATTTCCAGGATTAGCCAGAAGACTAATGTCCTACACTGAACGTGTTCAATCCCAACAAAAGCGAAGGAAACCTTATACATATTATTATAATGAAGATTTGATATACCTACATAGATAGACACATAGCCACAAATCTTAGTACATATTATACTGTACTATACTATACCATCACGGTATATGCCACAAGTGGGGTAGCCAGCAGACCAGCTGAATTTTATAAACATGCTAGCTGTTCTCACCATACCAAAAAAAAATGGGTAAGTTGGAAAGGATCGCGCCTTTGCGATAAACTCGTCCTCTGTATATTGATTGTATTTAATTTGAATGTATGCCTTCAATGAAATTATATGTACCTAATCAGTGTACCTACCTACAGTAAATAATGAATAAATAAATATAATTAAGTCATTCAGGATGGGTGGTAGGTATCATCGCTGATTAGAAGATGTTAAATGGTTCAACCTAAGTTATGTAGGTATATTTTGCAAACATCGGCTTTCAGCATATTATGTCACCCGCTCTGAATGTTTTATTTTTATAAGCACGGAGAATTTATATAGTACATGCCTATTAGGTACACGGCATTACGTATTCCATTGGCTACCATTAATGGATAAATACTAATACTACGCCATCACGGCATATACCTACGACAAAGAGATTAGCCAGCAGATCAGCTGCATGTAATAGACATGCAAACTATCCTCTCTGTGCCAATAAATTTATTTATTTATTATTTAAATATTTATTTAGTCTTATGCATGATATTTAACAACTACCTACTAATATAAAATTCATTTTTTTTTTTATTTATAATTTTTTTTATAACATATTTACATAGTTAACAAATACATATGAATAAAACATTATTTTTCATTGACTCAACTTCAAAAAGAGAAAATCTCGTGTTTTGACGTGAGCTACATTGTTACAATATTACAAAACAATACAAAAGTAAATAAAAAGAAAACAATATCAAAAACAATACCAAAATAAATCCTGAAACTTTCCATAAACTTGAAAAGAAAAAAAAAAAGAAAAACACATCGTACAAAAATAAACATGTTAGTACAAATTAAATAACAATAAGGTACAATATTTTCAATCAATAATCTATACCCAAAGAAAAGAAAAATCTACTTCATTAACTTTTTTAAAGCTAACTTAAACTTAGCTATACCAATATTTGCTAGATCCTTGCAATCCACCGGCAAAGCATTATACCACTTCACTCCTAGGTAGGAATAGTGGTTTTGCGCAAAATATACCTATACAAAAACCGCTGTTGTATACGTATTAAATTTTGTTATCATCTAATATTAATGAAAGATTAAAACTTGCGAAAAAGAGTGGAGTTGTTCATTCAGAGAAACTGCACGAGTTAGTCTAAATAAATATTTAAGAAAAATATAAATAAATAAATTTATTTAAGTAGAAATTAAAATCAATTTATTCGTATTGTAATATCTATAATAGTTTCACAATATTTCACCCATAATTATCTTTTTTATTATCCATAATACTTCTTTTCAAAACATCAATTTATTCATGTTGAAGATTTTCGTGAAATAAGCACGTAAAAATGAAACAAATCTTTTTAATTAATTTTAAATTGTTTTTAAGCTCAATTTTAAGATAAATTATGTTCTAAAATAACGTTTCTTAAAAACATAATTATTTTGTCATAACATGACATAATTCTTATCAATCTAAAGGGCCAATTTCACCAACCGTTATTAAGCTTAAGTGTAATAGAGGAGTTCAACTTTTGACCGCAATCAAACTGTAATAATACAAGGGAAATCATGGTCCAATGATATTTGGTTAAAAAGAGCTATATTCTACCGTCCATAAGGTTATTAAAGTCTGGACAATCCTCTTTCACAATACACCGTTCCTGTAACAACGATATTAGAACGTCAAGAACATCATAGAAAGAGGTGACTATCAGAGAGACTTGGAGTGGAAAAGGTTCGTTTCCAATCTGTATTTACAAGAGAAATGTTGTGGCGAATGACGAAAAATAATATAAAATAGGTAGGTATGCATTTTGAAAATAAATCATTTGGATTAGAAATAAACCCAAATGCTCCCCAGACAGGCTCACACTAAGAAATATCATCATAATCATCAACGCCCTCAGAAAGCACAGGACAGAAACCAGCCCCCTCCATTCAGAGCGACTCTGCGCCAATTGCGTCACCCTTCCCACAACATTCCCTGCGCTCTGGTGTCGTTGTCATAGGAACGGCGAACTGTGAAAGAGGGACACCCGGACCGACGGAACCCTTGTGGACAGAAGAACAGTGATCTTTTAAGCCAACTATCATTGGGCATTCTCAGAACATGACCCAGCTAGGACCATCGTCTCTCCTGTATCATGGTAATTACAGATCTCTGATGGGTGCGTTGGCGCACAGCATCATTCGTGACATGTTCATACCATCGTACATTCTCCTAAAACAGTAGCTTGTTTTCGAGGCTTATAAGAGCGAAAGTCTTAAAAGTGAAAGATTGAAAATGCGTGGAATTGAACCCGAAATCTTGAGTTTGAAAGTCCAAGACTTTTTTCTCTCTTTTTTCTTTTGTTGGCTTTCACCCTTGGGGGTGTTCCTAGCCAGAAACAAGTCCAAGACTCACCATCAGTCTGCCGACCAATTAAAAATATGTTTTTGAGCTGACTTTCAACGTCAAACTTTCTGCCCTCAACGTCAAGCAACGTTTTTTGACTGCTTCTTAAATGAAGTGACAAAAATAATTTGTAATAAATTGTAATGAATAAAACTATAACAACTGAAAAAATTAATCCTAGAAAATGTTTGTGAGAATGTAATATACTTATCACCATTGATATATTGTTATGCGATAGATGAGGCATTAATTATTTGCCATCATGTTTTCTTTCAGAAATTATATAAACAAGTTGTTAGCATAATCCCGGCACGACACACATGCTGAGCTGAGGTAGTTTCTTATTACCATTATTATTATTATTTAATGACGACACTCAAATGACTATTTTTCTTGCAGATTCATATTATACTTTCATACTAACTTATAAACTTACTTAACTACCCGCTCTTGTATACATTATTATGTATGTTGTTAATAGTTGTGAATATATATTTAATTTATGGCTTGGTTCATACCTACCGAAATTATCGTAATGAGAAAAAATAAGATTATTTCTGGTGATATTTTTTTTTGCTTATCGAGACACTTGTAATAAATTTAAAATATATAAAACCACATATAAATAAAATGTAGTGTAGTAATTTGAGTAACCTGTCAAAAAATATAAATTAATAATGTTAAGATTAAACTGAGTAGATATTAATTTCAGTATTTTGCACCAAAAATATCAATACTTACCAATTTTAAAATATTGTAGTTTTTGACAGAACATGATAATTTCATTGACAAAGTATGTGTTTTGTTAAGTTAAAAACAAAAACTAACGGATAAATGGAACCGTAATCAAACTAGGATGTGGATATATGAGGCGATTGCTATTCTAATAATATTGTCCCAGAACTTCAACCTTGAGATCAGAAACTAAATTTTGCTGCTGACATGTTATAACATTACAACTCTATCATATTATTGCTTGGGTGCTGTGCAGTTGTTGAGACTACATTCAAATTAATTTCAATATTAATTTAATATCTTTAAATGGCAGCTTAAATTTGTAGTATGATTCCTCCATATGGCGCATGCGCTGATTCTGCGTGACACAAAGTACGTCACGAGAATTTACCCTGCGCATATAATTTACAGAGAATGTTGAGAGCATCAGTCGAGTAGGTATAAAAGTTTAGATTCATATAGGTAGCCACTACCAATCTATTTCAAATTGTTATATCCATGATTCTTGATTAATAATGTGAAAGTAAAAATTTATTACCCTTAATCTTTAGTTATTTATTTTAGAATAATTCACTTCACTGCATAAATTAATGTTATTTGTTTATCTATAAACTCAACATCAATGTAACCGAAGTCCGGAAGTTCAAACGTATGCAACAAACATGTAGGATGTTCTATCCGTGCAATGAGTTCGTCGGTAGCCTGGAGGTAGAGTCTCGGCCTTCAGAACAAGAGGTCCGTGGTTCGATCCCAGGTGCCGGCAAACTCCCCTTTCACGGCACAAGCTTTTAGCTTAGTGTGAAAGGTGTATAAGGTTGTATTTGGGTTTATAACAAAACCCAGATATATAAAAAAAAAAAAAAAAAAATGACATTCGGGATGAGTGGCAAACCTCATCTCTGAATTTGAGATGTGAAATTTGATTATTTTTCGAACACCTGCCTTTTCTATCTCTAAAATTAAATAAGCACATTTTACATCTTAAATTCCTATTATTCCGAATGTACCTACCTATTAATGTTTTGTTGGCATGACTTGCATGTTTGTTACATGCAGCTGGTCTTCTGGCTACATCACTTGTGGGATAAGCCGTGATGATGTAGGTAATAGTAGTAGGAGTAAGTCCAAGACTTTGCAATAAGCCTATCGATCAACACAAATTGAATAAGCACACGAAGAAATTTTTACTTAATTATATTATGTATGTAGGTATCTCTCTTTTAATCTCTCACTGATGATACCACACGACTATCATGAATATTCACTGGTAACCCCTTTTTGTCGTGATGTTTCGGATATCTGGATGACCCGGGTAAGCACCTTTTGAATAATAATATTATGGAGAAGATTTCACGAAGATATTTCATGATTTTACATCTACATGTGTACCAACTCTTATTATAAATATTCTTGTTTAACTTATAAATAATTATGCTTGTTACATTAGGTGTTGTTTTATCTCGTATATTGTATTAAGATTCCTTAATCTTAATTTCCAATGAGATCTTTAGCGTCTTAATTAATGTCCTGCGCCAGTTTTGTTCTATACCACCATCATGCTCCAATCAATGATGATTCGATTTACGAAATGTTGTAACCAATATTCGTCATCGTAATATTGGTACAAATAATTGAATGCTAGTATGTTAAGAGTAATATTCTTTTCAAGATTGAATGGTATAAATAAAAATAATTGAATGGTAGTATAAGTTAAGTTCTTTGATAAGTTAGTTTATTTACTTCTTTTCAAATGGGACATTGAAGAGAGAGTCGTAATAAAGATTCCTACGACGGCAGTTTTAGCTGGCCGGCCCCTCAGGCCTGCCCAATGGCCCGCCCATAAGGACAATTTTGGTTGAGTCTACGACTCCTGAGATATTCGGTTGGAGGTGGGTTTCTCTTCAATTTACTCAGTTTAATTTTAAGTTAGTTTACCTCTCGACCAAATGCGTTGGATGACGGATTGGAGAGCCGCAGCTGGAGATAGAAGTGGTAGGTTGCAAACTGATGGAGGCTAAGATTTAATATGAGTTGTAGAGCCATTGAAGAAGAAGACGAACGTCTCAATTAGCTAATCACTCGACCATCGGCGACATATAGAACTCTTCTTCCCAACTATATACAAGCATAGCAGTGACAAAGATAAGTTGTATAAGAAAGGTTTGCCTGTGTTTCGAAGTTTCTTTTATCAGTTTGTATTGAGAGTATGGGAGTATTACTTATGTACCTCTATTTATGTCTATATCAGTGGCGTGCATTCCATATATGCAAAAAAGCACCGTATGCTTACAAAATATTCTCTAACATTCAAAATAGTAACGCATGTCCTTAACAATTGGATAGATAATTGAAATATTTTCTTGAACTATAAATCTGGTTTTTAAAATGTTTATGCAAAAGTGATGAGATCATGAAAAAATAGGTATCTCAATCCTATACCAAGTCAAAAATTTGACAGTGTTGTAGAAAATTAGAAAAATCGAATGTTTTGTAATTTTTCATATTTTTTCTACATTGTAAAATTTGAGAACCAAAAATATCCATTACGAAATATGACCAATATAAAAAAAAATCTAGCTACACCACTGGCTCGTATATATATCTATCAGACTCTAGTTCATTAATTACTTTTTAATAATAATAATAATAGCAACAACTAGATATATAACTAACATTAATTAGTTGTGGCCAAAGACATGACACTAGTACCTACCTAAATAATAATATTATATTATATATACCTACATAATTTTATTGTATTTTTTTATGCAGAGTTCAATGGAATTAGAATTACCAATTAATCAATCTTGGTAATTCGTTTGTTTAATGGATAAGTAGGTACCTACCAAATGTTTTTTTATGAAACACTACGTAATGATTTTGGTTAGCTGAAAGATATTGCCTCCAGGCAATAAGCTAGCCAAATGCTCATGATTTTTTTTATCAATAAAGTGTTTGTATTATTAATGATTGGACCATTAAAATGTAGGTACCTACATAGTTATTGCTATTAATATTATCTTAAAAATTACACCTTTCACTGAGACCATAACAGCTTTTGGCCAAGGCGATCTCAGCAGGAAAAAATAAGAAAACAAACCAAAATCCAAGAAAGCAAGACAGAAAAAAATCATCATAAATAAACAACAGAATCAAAGGAGTCTCTATCTCTATCTTTTCTATCTCGAGCAACGCGATACTATTGTTTTCCCATCATCTGGACAATATTATCAACCCATTTTTTGGGGTCTTCCTACACTCCTTCTGTCCTCCCACGGCCTCCATTCAAGAATTCTGGAAGTTCACCTGCCATCCTCTCGCCTTACCTACCACATGACCAGCCCATTGCCATTTCAGCTTTTGCCAGATGGTTTCATTTCTTTTTTGTCTCTTAAGCTAATTAATGCCTAGCACTTGTCTCTCCATGGCACGCTGCACACACCTCAGATTCCGTTTACATAATACCTAAATTCAAATTTAGGTATTATGTATATTTATATGTATATATAAGACAACAATTCAATTATTAAACATAAAAATGATATTTGAAAATATACAAAAATAACAAAATCTGGCCCCAGACAGCACCATAGAGCTGGTATTAGGGGCTAGAAGATCTTCAAATGAATTTGTCTTCTATATATGTACTTAATGAAGTCAAAAATTCTTACTAGAGGAACTAGAGGTTTGTTTCTCCTGCGTGTTCCATAAAAGAACAATAATGAACGATAAGAAGGAGTATGTATTATATAATCTTACATAGGTAAATACATACTTTATTATATACTTAACCTAAAAAGGCGTACAAGTCAAAACCACGAAGCAAAACTTTTATATTGCATAAAAGCTTTTTACGTCTCTACACACACACACACACATATAAACTTAGACATTTTATTATTTATATTCATGTATTTCATAATAATATTTCAAAAATTCCCCTAAAATGTATGTAAAAGTTTAGCAATAAATCATAATTTTAAAACTTTCAAATTTACGAATGAAATATTGTGGTTTTTGTAAGAACAACTTTATATTATATTTCACAATACTATTATTATTTTAGTAGTTTCTTTCAAAGGTACGAAAGTTGAAAGTATTGTTTCAGGTTTTCACCTGTTCCATACGCCTAAAGTCTACATAATATAAATATATTATTTTTTGCGGTAGAATAAGTCGAAACCGATGAGAATCTTTTCTGCCTACCCCGAAAGGAAAGCAGCTTACTGATGAATAGTAAATAAATGACAAGAGATATGTAAGAATCACATTCCAAAATTTTTGAGTTTTATTGCTTACATCATGAAATTATGTAAGAAAATTAACGTTTTGGCATACCTATTGGAATTCGCAGTTGGCAGACTATGGCTAACTTGATAGTCGAATCAACTTTAGTTTATTTATAACTTACTATACCATCACTGCATATCCCACAAGTGGGGAAGCCAGCATTCCAGCTGCACATAACAAATATGCAAACTGTCCACTACATGCCAATTTAAAATCAAGACATTGAAGTCGAGTTAAAACTCAAAAAAATTGTCATATTATCAAGCAGCATCTCAATCATTCCGAAATTCCCGTTAAAAGAATAGGTCTTCCATTATTTTTAACATCACGAATTAGTTGATATTTAGTATTTTCAATCTTAGGAAAAATATCACCCAATCTAAATGAGGTAATATTTGGCACGGAGAAGACAACTTATATGTTTATTAGTTGATGGTTTACTGGCTACCTTAATTGCAGTCATATATTGAAATATATATTTTTGAAGTAGGTAGGTAAAGTATGCGAATAAAATATTGTCCTAATAATAATCTCTATTGTAAAAAAATATTTCAAATTGATCACGTGCTATTGTTCAATTCTATTCTGCAAATTTAAATTCTTGTTTCATTTTCTATAGTCTAGTTTGAAATAATTAAAGATAATATTGTTCTATTACAACTTGTCATAATTTTAATACTGTTATATTCTATTTCGCATATTTGAATACACAGGTATCTATCTATTATTGAATATATGTATTTCTATTTTGATTCTAAAATTGGAATATTATTGTTCTATGGTCAGTTCTATTGGTGAAATTCAAAACGCATTGTCAGTCACAACGTTTCTCATAATGATATATTATTTTTCGCAAATTCAAATATTGTTCTATTCTGTTCCGCAAATTCAAAATATTGGCCAAACACAGTTTGACATAATTTGAATATTGTTCTTTTGTCATTGTTATGACTAATTCAAGTTTACCTGTTTGTAATTTTTTTACATAATACCCATATATTATTTTAAATGGTTAGTATGTCTGTTCACTTTCGTCTGAGAAATAAATTGACAGTGTCAAAAATATTGTATTTTCATATATACTATATGAAGGTAGGTATAGATATATTTTAATCGATTAACCTTATTTATTTTTCTGCATTATTTTTCAATGTAAAATTAGCGATTTGCGATATCACAGTTGCAAACATAATCACTCAAAATTCAGTACCTACACTTCTATATTTAGCTCTTGAAGTTAATAAAATTGACAAACTTTTACCACAAGGCCCGTGATTCGAAACATCTCACTGGGCTTTCGCCTGTGATAAAATTGACAAACTTTTACCACAAGGTCCGTGGTTCGAAACATCTCACTGGGCTTTCGCCTGTGTTGAGAGATAAGAAATTTCCAATCTCTAGCTTCGCCAGGTAAAACATATAGAACTTGAATATTCTTCTATCCATGAACAAAAAATCGATAATGCCTAATTTGCATACCATAGAAAGACCACGGCGCGTTACCTTTGTTCCAATTTCAAACATTCAAATTTTAAAAATGGATTATTCCCAACAATAGACGCATTTGTGCAATTTTGTCTTTGTAATTTTACGCTAATAATCTATGGTTTTTATGATTTTCAATTATACAATGAATAGAATAATGCACAGGTTGGTGCCTATTTAAATTTTTACATTTTACTATGCATTTGTTGCATTTTTGTGGACAGAATTGAACAAAATACAGGTACCAAATAATATTAGGTATTCTAGTATTCTGTAAAACGTTTTTTTATTTAAAATAAGAACGGAAACTTTTAAATCTAAGTTTTTGTTTATTTTTGTGTAAAGAAAAAATATTTTTATTATTTTAAGATAAAAGAAACACATTTTGATATCATGACATAACAATTCTCTTTCATAATTAATTTATTTTTGTAATAAATATTCACATTTTGACAAATCAGTCATGCTCGGTATTTTAAACACTTATTTATAGTAAGCTACTTAATTACTCGATTATAAATTAATTAATAATCTGTTCATTATGTTTCATTTGTTGAATATCGAATATTACCGAATATTATCGAATATTTACCGCACTCTTAAGATTTTGCTGGATCGTTACAGCTTTTGGTCAATGCGAGCAGTTCACCTGGTTTCGAATTTCATTAAATATCCTGTACCTATCCAGCAAAAATATTCTCCGTTACATACCTATCAAAAACATTGATAGTTATAATTAATATCCTTGCTAATGTAGGTATATTACAATAGTATACCTACTTATGTTGGTATATTACAGTAGCCTACCTACTTATGTTGGTATATTACAGTAGCCTACCTACTAATGTTGGTATATTATTATTACATGTTGCAGTCAGCCAATACAAGGGGCACGATAAGATTACGACTTGCTTAGGTATGTAGGTAGGTATCTACCTGCAAATCTACATACCTACCTACCTATAGTAAATAATTGATACAATTTAATTTATTATTTAATCACGCATACCTTAACACGGCAATCAGGAGAGAAAAACCATAGGTGAATATAATATTGTACATTAGTTTACAGGCTACCCCGCTTTTGGTATTTATTATTATCCTTAAAATGTCACCCTGCACTGTAACTATAACAGCTTTTTAGGAAAAGAAACAAAGCAAATACAATAAAGCAAGACAGAGAAAAAAAATCACAAAAGAGATATAACGTGATAGTAACGTTTTGTGGTGTCCTTTTTTTTTAATAAAAACGCTAATTATCATTAAAAAATTAAATGTCAGAAGTACCCATTTGCTTTCATGTCGTTAATATAAATATAAATAAATAAATATGTAGGTACCTTCGTGTCAAAGTTTTATGTAGGTATATGTAAATAAAGAATAATGTCTTTAAAACATTTTCGTGTTTATTTCATAGAGATGTGTGGCTACGACATTTTATTGCTTATGGTTTTTACTAATACTACTATCACTACTACTACTACTACTACTACAACTACTACTACTTTTACTACTACTACTACTATTACTGCTACAACTACTACTACTTTTACTCCTACTACTACTATTACTGCTACTATTACTACTACTACTATTACTGCTACTATTACTACTACTTTTACTACTACTACTACTACTATTACTGTTACTATTACTACTACTACTATTACTACTACTACTACTACTACTTTTACTACTACTTCTATTACTACTACTACTACTTTTACTACTACTTCCATTACTACTACTACTACTACTATTACTGTTACTACTACTACTATTACTACTACTACTACTTTTACTACTACTTCCATTACTACTACTACTACTACTATTACTGTTACTATTACTACTACTACTACTACTACTACTATTACTGCTACAACTACTATTTCTACTACTACTACTTTTACTACTACTACTACTATTACTACTAGTACTATTACTACTACTTCTACTATTACTACTACTACTACTTTTACTACTACTACTACTATTACTACTACTACTACTTTTACTACTACTTTTACTACTACTACTACTTTTACTACTACTTTTACTACTACTACTACTTCTATTACTATTACTACTACACCATCACGTCATATCCCACAAGTGGGGTAGCCATCAGACCAGCTGCATGCTATAAATATGCATACCGTCCACTCCATGCCAGCAAATAATTAGGATATTCATAATCGGTGGCAAAAATTACCGCTTAATTCAAGAAGTAAAATGTCTTCATTCCTTCGAACATCTGCCTTTTACAAAGACACTCGGAAACTTACAGAAAAGAATTGGAGACCAAATCTTTGCTTGATTCTCAAAAGGTCAATGTTTTTTATTTATCGAACCAAACGAGACAATGGTCGATTTATGTTATTAAATCATCATCATCATCTCGCCCTCAACGCTCCTCTCGGGAGCACAGGGCAGAAACCAGCCTCCTCCATTCAGAGCGTCTCTGCGCCAATTGCGTCACTTCTTTCCACGACATTCCCTGCGCTCTGATATCGTTGTCATAGGAACGGTGTATTGTGAAAGAGGGACGCCCGGGCCGACGGAAATAACTTATAAAATAGAATTTCTTAATTTTTACAATGGTTTCGGCTTTCTGGTGGAAGGTTGTAAACCGGTCATTGATTGTTTTGCTGTTAAACAAGTCGTTTTATATTTTGCACTGTAATAATATAATACAATCATTGGTATAATTGAGTATTTATTTCATACCTAACTAGTAATAAATGCGAGACAAGTGAGAAAATCTAACACGAAATCTAAAATCAGACGCCTGTTTTGTGACAACGAATACTTAAATACGTTATATTGTTAGTGAGATGTTGTAATGTGGAGGTTTTTAGGTATATATACAGCCTACAATAATAATTAAATGCTTCAGTTAGTAGTATTAAGAAGTTACTTGAATGATATAACAACATTATCAAGTACCTACCTAACTAGGTATACCTACACTGCGAGTATAATCTCGTGCGTGTGAATTGAGACACGACAAAATAAAATGAAAAACATGGTTACGCTCTTCCACCTCTGTACGTCATGCGAATTTATTTATTTTATTTTTTACTGTACTGCATTGACATTAAATAAAATATCTTTATTCGTTTTCCTGAGAGACGATGGTCCTGGCTGGGTCATGTTTTGAGAATGCCCATTGATAGTTGGCCAAAAAGAGCACTGTTCTTCTGTCCGCAAGGGTTCCATCGGCTCGGGCGTCCCTCTTTCACAATAGACCGTTCCTATGACAACGACATCAGAGCGCAGGGAATGCCGTGGAAAGAAGTGACGCGATTGACACAGAGATGCTCTGAATGGAATAGGCTGATTTTTGCCCTATGCTCCTGAGATGAGCGTTGAGGGCGATGATGGTGATTCGTTTTCTTACTTCACACATAATATTTCTCTTTAGATTACAGTGGGGGAAAGGATTTTCTTTTCAATGTGATTCTGTTCCAACCGAGTTTCTTCTTTTGCAAGATATTTTTTATGAAGAAATTGTTTTTATTATATCGAAGAATTTTTATAAATCATAAACCTTGTCGGTTAACATCGCTACTATTACTAAGCTATCACGGCATACCTTCAGGAGTAAGCTGAAAACACTGCTTTTCAAGAAAAGCCATGGCGCCCTTGAGATGGTCACGGATCATTAAACGGCGCCAAATGCAAATTATTATTATTATTATTACCTCACAAGTGGAGTAGTCAGCAGATTGTAATAGGTATATTTGCAAACTGTCCTCTTCTACAAATGCACGGCGTGAGCCTCTTACATCTTAAGCAATACACAAAAAAATGTAAAATGTCTCTACTATTTAGAACACTTGCTTTATACAGAGCTCTCGAAAATTTACAGAAAAGAGTGGGAGACCAACCCATTGCCGAGTGCTCCACGGAACAGACCAATACTTTACCGAAATACAACCTCCAGTTTTTTTTTATCTTCTGTAAATTCTTGATAAAAAATGCCCATAGGAGCATTCGTGAATCCATCAACGAATGCGTCTATTTCTATATAACAACAACTTTTGTAGGTATGTATGTTTGGTGCAGTAAAGTGTCAGAATGATTTCTTGTCGGATAAGCTTAAGCAGATGACTACAACATGAGAATGTTCTAGACTAGACTAGACTACATCATGCCAATACTCCCCGTGGTGTCTTACTACAGGAAAGTACAGGTACAACTTCATAGCAGGGACTCGTTGACGATATTACATATTACTAGCTGACCCGGCAAACGTTGTTTCGCCATATGCTCTAGGAAATATTTTTTTAGAAAATAGAAGGGTGAAAATTTAGGACTGTATGTATTTTAAAAGGATGAAGAGTGAAATTTAAGGGCTGTATATATTTTTTAATGCCTCACCATAAAAAAATAAAAATAAAAATAATTTACCAAAAACTAATGAAAAAATTGGGGTGGACTACCCTTAACTTTTAGGGGTATGAAAAATAAATGTTGGCCGATTCGTAGACCTCCCAGATAACCACATAAATTTCATCAAAATCGGTCCAGCAGTTTCGGAGGAGCATGATAACAAACACCGTGACACGAGAATTTTATACATTATTAGATTATGCAGCAAGTTCCTACATTTATATATTGCAAGATTTAGGATAGTTACATGATTGTAAGGTAGTATTAAATATAGGGACTGTTCAGTTTGTTTCAAGTGCGTGCTAAATTTCTAACACGCAAATTACGCGATAACTAGAATCTATAGGTGCATGTAACTATCACTCTTCACCAGTGCCTTTGAGGCGGTCTAGAGACTGTTAAACGGCGTCAAAACAAAATCATCCAGAATCATTATCATCATCATGAAGTAAACAGGTGAGCTGTCCTCTCCTTATCGACAATAAATTTGACATTCAGTATTGGTAGTATCTGATTTTTTGTTGTTACAACTGACAAATAAAATTTCTTCCACCCCGTCGCCAAATTTTCAATTTGGCAGGTTCCTACAGGAATTTTAAATAGGTATTTCAAGTATCAAGGACAGCCGTGTGTTGAGTAAGAGAAATCGACGTGCATGCATGAGAAATTGTATGAATGTAGAAGAAGCGAAAGAAAGAAGTATGTAAGGACAGACCTATATTTTTTTTTTTAGTGACCTATATGACGTTCTGTCCTCTCTGTCTACCTCACTTTGGATACGGCGTGAGGGTATAGATAGATATTCTATATATATGTAAGTCTTAAAAAATATTAGAAATGAAGAAATAACAAACATTAGGACAAAAATAACATAAATATTTTTTTTTATTGAGAAATTCCCGTGGAGAACCCGGCAAAGCATCGGTGTCCCACTCTTTTCCAAAAGTTTTCTTGTGTCTTTTCCGTAAAAAAGACATCTCACATCTTAAATTCAATGATGAGGTTTGCCGGTCATTCTGAATGACTTAATACTTTGTTAGCACTGAGAGGACATCTTGCATGTTTATTACATATAAACATTTAAGATGGTCTGCTTGCTGCCCCACTTGTGAGTCATCCTGTGATGGTAAAATAGTATTGTAGATGTATAAAAAAATCTGACCATAATTCTCTCGTCTGGAGCGTCCTGTTAGAGGCTATTAACCGCCCTCCCACTCAAACGCTGTTTTGACTTGTGAAACAGGCACCTATATACTACACCCTCACTTATATAGCTGCTCAAGAATCGAGTCAACGACTGTTGTTGGTCGTTATATAAATTTTATGTATACATATTGTTTTGTATTATTTCAAGTTACAATAATAATACTCAGAGCATATTTCATATAATTGCTTTGAACAATATATCTGTCAACAAGATCAAAATATTGTTTTTTCATTATACGACTTAATCATATGTGCGTTCATAAAGAGATGATAATATATAAACAATTTTTACTTCAATACTCTGAATTATAATAATAATAACAAGACAATTTTTTTAAGGTGCACCATTTTGTGTAAAAACCACCGGAAGGACCCATTCAAGAAACATTACACCTCCTCAATAATAAGGTCTTTACTTTGTCTTGAACACCTCCACAATCTCCAGAGTTTGAAAATCATAGGAAATTTTGTTCCACAGCAACGTTAACATAGTTAGCCAGACCCCCTCTACAAATATAAGCATATTCTAATAGTAAGAAAAGTTGCACTGGTTAAGAGTAGGTAGGTGAAAGGGTTCAATACAAACTGTGGCTTTGAATAATAATATGCCACTTCTGTCACTTTCTGAGCTCCGTGTTCTCAAAACACCTGCAAGTAGACCCCTACGCACAGCAAAGACAACCACCGATATTATTATGATCTTAAAATGTCACCCTGCACTGAGACCATACAAGCTTTTTATTAAGACGATTTCGGCAAGAAAAAAAACGCGAGAGGAAGCAAAAAATCACAAAGGAGATATCATTAAAGAGAAACAACAGAATCATAGGAGATCAAATATGCTGGACGAGATCAATAGGGCCAACGAATCCTGCTTCTATGACAGGGCTTTTGGCGTCGCAGGGTCCGTCATCTGGAATCAACTCCTCAAGGACCTTCATAAAACCCAATCAATAATTGAAGACATAGTAAAAAAATGATGTTTTTCTACTATAATATACAAAATACTGTTCATACGTACGAAGAATTTACTCAATCGTCAATTTCTTAGAAATCTTGAATTACCTTATTAGACATAATCGTAGATTTGAGTTTAATTATGTATTCAGAAAACGTTTTGATATTACGAGTTGATATCCTCAATTAATTATCAAAACAATATACGAAAACCATATGGGGAATTTAGGAAACCACTCTATAAATGTAATATTAAACCACGTGGTTTTGTTTATTTATTCACAGAAAGCGATGACATGTCCCGATTACCAAAACATTAGTCAGGTTTAGGTCATAAATTTCATATGTTATGATTCTGTCATTGTTATGAATAATTAATTAATTTAAAATTCTTTCATAATTATTGTATCCGCAAATTTAAATATTTAAATTATTTTTTACGGATGTCCGCGTAATAAAACCATCGGGACAACCTTTCATATATTTCAATGAAATATTGCAAAATTAAACTTCGATTTAATTTTGGTAAATCGATTAATTAATTTGAAGTCGTGTCGCATAGTGAAACATATCCGCAATGGGATACATCAATCATCGCTGAAATTGATTTCGTAGTAATAGTAAAATAGAATGAATGAATAAATGGATGAATGACCGAAGACTTATGGTATTTCCTTGAGAATATTTTTGGGTATAAACAATTAAATGCATGTACCTATTATAATATCAACGAAATTGGCATTGAAAATTAAACAATGCAGAAGTCAACGTAGGTAATTGGAATTCTAATTCAATTTAGATTGATAAAATATATCTTGAACGGGTTACTTGAGGTTATGTAAATGTTAATATACTTTTGTGAGTAGGGAAAGGTGGGGTATGACGGGGTAGTGATGAGGTGAGATGGGGGTACTGCAATAAAAGTGGAACCGTGCCGAGTAGCCCTGAACGCTGGATGCCATTAGATGCTCTCTTCGGAACCCCCACAAGTAACAAAGTTACATCAGCAGTGGCTGCCCATAATTTCATGTTATTTTACTTAATTTTGTTGATTGTGTCATTGAAGGAAGAATGTTGTGATTCAGATTGTTTAACATTCGATAAAAAATATCCAAATACTGAATTTTAAGGTAAGATATTCGATTACAACAGGATAAGAATATGATTAATTACTTAACTAATATTCTTAATACCCCGTCGTGCCACAACCCGTGGGGGAAGACGGGGTAAAAAAGTTTTTTTTAATTAAACATATTTATTATTTCTTAATGTTTATTTTTACATTTATGTGATTCATTTGCTAGATTAAAGATCAAAATCTGTGTCAATAAACATTTTTTAGTATTTATAGAAAAAAATGTGTTTTTTTTGACATTTTAGCTTGAAGTCTTGCCCCATTTTCTCCTACATTGAAAATGTGACCAATTTCTACAAAAGTTAATCCAGTAGTACCCAGTATGAAAATAAACTTAGATTGATGATCGAACCAATACAAACTGTGCCTTATGGGCTACAAGGTTCTGAATAATATGCCACCCCTTTCACATTTTGAGGTTTTCGTTCACAAAACACCTGCAAGTAGACACCGATCCTCAGGAAACCAATATGCTGAAACTGATCAATAGAGCCAACGAGTCCTGCTTCCGTTGCAGGACTTTGGTAAGAAGACCCGTCATCTGGAATCGACTCCCGACGACCTTCGTAAAAACCAATCAGAAACGAAGTTCAGTAGTAAACTGAAAACATCGCTTTTCCAAGATAGCTTTCCGCGCCCTTGTGATGGATGCTACATTAAACTCATCAAGCATGTATTTCGTTATTGTTATAATTTTTGGACTAAGGCTGGAAATACGCTAAGAAAGATAGGCTGCAAAGCAAAGTTATAATTACCAAATATTTTAATTTTGGCAAAAACAATAATTAATATTAATCGAGGCATTTTAATATGAACGCACCAGAACTAATAAATAAAATTATATGATTGTTACATCTTTATCTACAACTCCCAGCGCAGCAAGGACCATAACTCAATATATAACTTTATAACCTAGCTATACGTAATACATTATACCTTTTTACTCACGTACTTGCTTATGAAGCTAGGTGTTAAAAACATGGAGTTGTGTGTACCTAAATGAAACTATGGTTATTCGAAACTGCAAATAAATATTTCAATTTGTTCACATGGATGTTTGCTTGCTTGTAAACACACTATAGATACATTAACTAGACAAGTTACAGAGAAATCATTGCCCTCTATGCAATCTTGAATCAATCGAGCATGTTCTTGAATAATAATAATAACATACCTATACAATTCACACAGATCGAGCTAGTCCCAAACTAAGATGAATCTTGTATTATTGGTAGGTACTAACGCGACGATATACACATACACAATGCAATTAGCACATATACATTATACTTAATATTTTACAAAAAAAACTTAATATTTTACAATTTAATATTTTACCGAAAAACTTAATATTTTACAATTGATATTTTTGTATCTCTTTGCATTTGTTTATTTAACAAGTGATGTCCTATGGATATTATAGATGTCCTATAGATATTATAGTTGTTAGTTTATATTTATTATTTATATTTGTTCTACCAGTAACAACCGTATATACCTACTTATTTATATTTTTTATTTATAATATTTATGATTACTTACTTTCTTTGCCCTTCAACACCTGTTGACTGAATATAATATTTATTTATCTATACCTACTGTTATACATCTATCTATTTACATAATATTTTGTTTTCTATGCCTGGTTGGTTATTGTATAATTTTAATTTACTGAATCTTTTCTGTTTAGCTGTATGCCTGTAACCACTTGTGAGTGTGTCTGGTGATACTTACTATGCTGTGTATGCCTATAGGTATTATTTAATTTCTCAGTGTTTATTTTTGTTTTAATTTTTATTGTTGCTTTTATATTTGTTTTTGAAGGATTATCAGAATTTCTATATGAGTTGGGACCTACTTGCATAATACTAATTTGCCGATATTTGCATGGGTATACCTGCTATTATAATCACAGACCTTACTTCACATCTAACATTTGATTTGCCAGTATTTTATCATTTGTCATTTAACTAACTCTCATGTAATTTATCAGTTTTTTATTTTCAAAAAGTTGCCGGAAATCCTATATAGGTAGTGGCCTACTTACATAATACCATTTTGCTATTTTTTTCATATACCTAATTACTTTTCTAACTGTTTCTATTTACTTCACATACGTGCGGACATTCTATAACAATAATTGATTTAAATAGTGCCGCCGGTATGGATCTGTGTGGAGGGTGTAAGACCGATACCAAGGAATTATTATTGATTGTATGTTCGGCTTGTTCTCAATGGTACCATCTGTCGTGCGTCGGGGTATCTAGAGAGAATTTTGCAAAAATGTCAAAAAAGACAAAGTCTTCGTGGCAATGTCCTCCTTGCAGGATTTCCCAAAAACGCAAGGGAGATAATAGTAATACACCTGTAAGGCAGGTGCGCGAGGGCTCTTCTGAATGTGAGCTGTCAGAGGCGTGTATTCCCCGAGGATTGGATGACTTCATTAAAGTGTTTGAGGGCAAGTTTGCTTCTTTGATGGACGAGATCCAAGCTATGAAGCAAGACCTTAAATCTGGATTCATTAAGTTCGGGCAGGAGATGGTGGATATGAGGAAGGACATTCAGGGTCTCAGAGATGGTGTGCAGGTGTGTGGCATTCGTATTGAGGCATTGGAAAACGAGCGTTTGTTAGATAAAACAAAAATTCAGTGTCTGGAAAAGGAAGTGGCTGATCTAAAAGCTTGTAAGAATCTCTCATATAAAGAGTTACCTGAGGGTGATACGAACCTGTTACAGTCAGATGTCAGCACAAATATCTCAATGCCAACTGGATTAGCATATGCGGATGTGGTTGGGTCTCGCTCGCGGCGTGGGTCGATGGATCAGAGGGGGAAAAATAGTGGTTTCGAATCTCGCTTACATGGAGTTACGCCGAGTGTTCCGGGTCGGGCCCTTCCGCGTGCGATTTTAAGAGGTACTGGTGAACCAGACATTCTGCTTAAAACAATAGAACCCAAGCGGTTTATTCATGTTTTCTCCTTGGCTCCTGAGACAACGGTCAGTGACGTGAGAAGTTATATGACTAAAAAGAAACCTGATTTGGAAGGTCTAGAAATAGACCAAATTGTCTCGAAAAATAAAGGTCATGCGTCGTTTAAGATTGGAGTACCGATGTCAATTTTTGATGAATGGATGGACCCGAGCATGTGGCCACCGAATACTGCCATCAATAGGTGGACATTTCGAGGGTATCGACAGCGACGGGTCGCAGATGCCTCCAATGACCCAGAAGTCAGTTCTTAACCTGTCATGCATCTACGCGAATGTTCGTGGATTGAATACAAAAATTCACGAATTTCACAGTAATCTTTTGACACAGAATTTTACGCTGGTTGCTCTTACCGAGACCTGGTTGCATGCGGGAGTGTCAGATTCTGAGCTTTTTGATTCCCGTTATATGGTGTTTAGGCGTGATAGGCCAACAAGAGGTGGTGGTGTTGCATTGGCGGTGAAAACTTCTCGGTTACAATTAGCTTCGCGAATTCACAACTTGGAAACTGAGTCGGGAGAGGATATGTGGGTCAAACTAGTATTTGATCAATATGTACTTATTGTTTGTGTTGTATATTTTCCACCAGGTACTGACTCTGATGTGTTTGAAAATTTTTATTCTAAAGTGGAGAGCGAGCGTACAAGATTGAACTGCAAAAATTTAGTTATTTTAGGGGATTTTAATTTGTATTCTTGCAGCTATCCCAAAGCTGAACATAAATATTTCCTTGATTTGCTTAACCTTCAACAAATGAACACTGTTGTCAACTGTTCAAGTAGAGTGTTGGATATGGTATACACAAATCTTGATCCATCGTGTGTTAGGGTTTGTAGGCATGACTATCCTCTTGTTCCGGAAGACTCTTACCACCCTACCCTTGATATCACATTCTCAATCACCCACAAAAGTAAATACTATGAGGGTCATATGAGACGAGGTCGAGAGGTTCCTGTGGATAGGAGATGGAGGTTCAATTGCAGGCATATTCCAATGTTTATAGACAACCTGGCATCGAGATCATGGGAGGACGTTTATACCTCGACAGATTTGAATGTTGCTGTGGACGAATTTTACAAAACAATTTATGCTTCATTTGATGAGTGTTTTGGTGGACAGAGTGATAGCGGACGTGATGGTTTTCCTAATTGGTTTTCCAGGAGTCTTATATATTATATGAAGTTAAAATCAAAATTTCATAAATTATGGAAAAAATCTGGCTCACTGGTTGCTTACAACAAATTCAAAAAACAACGAAGTGTGGTAAAAAAGTTGATAGAATCTGATTATAGGACGCACATTAATAGATGTGAAAACGAAATAGCATCAGATCCCTCACGTTTTTGGAACTTTGTTAAGGGAAAAAGAAGATACGACCAAAGACCTACATGCATGACATATAATGAAAAATTGTATATTGGAGACAGCGAGATTGCGGATGGATTTGCTTCGTTCTTTTCTTCTGTTTTTGGGCCTCATGTTGCTGATGATGAACAGTTGATTGAAAATTCTTTGAGAGGATCATTTGAAATGATTGATATACCATCAATTACATATGAAGACGTGAAATATAGTCTAAGGCGTCTGAAACCTAAACATTCATCGGGACCAGATATGATACCTGCTTTCATTCTAAGGCAGGCTGGCCATGTGATCTCAGATGTTCTAAGATACTTATTCAATATGTGTATTGATCTTAAGAAGATTCCGGACGTGTGGAAGGTTACTAAGGTAACTCCTATACTTAAAAAGGGTGACCCAGTGGAAATCACCAATTATAGACCTGTAGCCGTGCTATCTACACCAGCCAAGCTATTTGAAATGATATTGCATAGATATATATTTGGTATGTGTGAGCATATGTTGGTGGATGAGCAGCACGGATTTAGACCGAAGCGATCGACTGTGACTAATCTGCTTTGTTTCACTACGTATATAACTAAAAGCTTAGACAGCAGAACACAAGTGGATGTTAACTACAACGACTTCGAAAAGGCGTTTGATAGAGTGGACCACCATGTTTTGCTGAATAAGCTTTCCAGAATGGGATTTTCTCAAGGTCTAGTCGAACTGTTCTCGGACTATTTTACTAACAGGAAACAGTATGTTGTGAGCGGTGATCATTGCTCTCACGAATTCCTAGCAACATCTGGAGTTCCACAGGGCTCAAATTTGGGACCATTGCTTTTCTCGCTTTTCATAAATGATGTCGGAATTAGCGTGCGTTATTCGAAGTATCTTCTGTTTGCCGACGACTTGAAGGTTTTCAAGAGTATTGAATGTATCGAGGATGCTAGGGAATTACAGTCAGATATCGATGCAATCGTCGAATGGTCACATAGGAATAAGCTTCCGTTTAGTGTACAAAAGTGTAACATTATGACCTACTCCAGATCTAGGCAACCGATTTTTTATGATTACTCCATGGGGAATACATTGCTCATCAGAGTTGAAAAATGTAAAGATCTCGGTGTTCTTTTCACTCAAAATTTCTATTTTAGGGAGCATATTTCGGACATTACTCAAAAGGCTTACAAATCATTGGGTTTTTTACTAAGACACTCCAACCATTTTCAGAACCCAGATACGTTGAAGCTTTTGTATGATTCATTGGTTCGGACTATTCTAGAGTCAGGTTCAATTATCTGGTGTCCATCAGAAGATGCATATATTTTGATGGTGGAAAAAGTACAAAAAAGATTTTTGAGATCGTTGTATTGGAAGATATATGGATATTATCCCTACCTGTTTCCATCTTCATTCGTGATGGGTTGTCTTGGATACGATACGTTGGAACATCGCCGAGATATATTCTGTGCTCGTCACTTTTTCAAATTGCTGAATGGTATCATATTTAATCCAACAATACTGGAAAATTTTAACATATATGTTCCCGATGCATATGGACGTTCTCGGCATCACGATTTTTTTTATCAGCCTCAAAGTAGAACAAACATATTGGCAAAGTCGCCAATAGGAAGGGCTATTCAAATATTTAACGGTCTGGCTAGACACATTGATATATTTGGCGTGACGTATGCGGAGTTTGTCAGGAAGATTGAGAATGTGTTGTGATTGTTGTGTTGTTGTCTGGATGTTGTTGATTTTCTTCTGGGATCGCATTGGCCTTCAGCTGTAAAGATCCCTGTAAGAATCGTCTCTTTGTCAGTAATAATAATAATAATACATGTAACACCCAGACCCAGGACAATTTGAAAAAGGTCATTCTTCACTTTGCCCTGGCCGGGAATCGAACCCGGGACCTCGTGACAAGAGCGTTACCTCCACGCCAAACCGGCCGTCTATGGTTCATAACAAATAAATAAAATGGTTCATAACATATTTCTTGACAAAGAATTTGAAAATAATGTCGAAGCAGTTATTAATAAACTAGTTAGGTATATACCTAATATAATTTTATAAACTCAAATAATCATTATGATGGATGATTTATTCGACGCCGTTTAATGGTGTTTCCATCTCAAGAGTGCGAGAAACTCTGTTCGAAGAACAATGTCTTAAGTCTGCTGAGTAGAAGTCCCCTGACTTCTGAGCTATCCTGGTGGTCGGTGGGTCTTATTCAATAGGTTTGTTGGAGGTGGGGGAGGGAGCAGGAGGAAAAAAGGAAATATAAATATAAAAATTTAATAAATTTCTGAAAATATCTATGGGCATCACAAAATATCCAGATAAATTAATATTTTTTTTAAATAAAATCTATCTTAAACAGCCACCAGATTAAAAATAAATAAATTCGAAAAAATAATAAAAAAACATATATTTGAATAATATTTGTCATTTGCATCATCAAGAATTTTCTTTTTGATTCATCAGATTCAACAGATGACATCAAGATTAACTTCTTGTTTTATAGATTTGACACGACGTACAACTAAAATCCACAATAATTTAATATTCTAAAACCTAAGCAATTGCTCTTACTACATAGATCTTAACTGACATGGCCCTGTTCAATATTGTTAAGCCAAAATCCATTACATTTGTACATTATTGTTACACCTTCACCTACACCTACACAACACCATTACACCTATCTAGGTACACCTGTATTTTATTAAAATTAAAGAGCGAACGAAGCGAAAAAAGTAAATAAAACACAAATTAATTTTCAGGAAAATATGCATAATTACTTTTTTATAATTAACAATGTCCGTGACAAATTAAAAAAAAATATATAATATGTTGAATTCAATTTATTATCATTATTTACTTAATATTTGATATCATCTTTTAATGTCATCATCCTTACAGATTTTCGTTTGTTCGTCAGTTTTTGAATTTGTTTTATTTTACTGATTATTACTTTTTTTGTAATAAAAGATACGTACGATTAATCGCAATAATTATATTTAACAGGGCAGGCGATAATTGTTATTAAATGTTATTTTATATGTAGGTTTGTACTTTTAATTAAATAGGAAATAAAAATTATCTATAAAAATTATTGAAACGATATTAGGTATATATTGTGTTAGATTGATTGTTTCTGGGATTGTGTATTTTTTTGATCAATTGGGAAATTTAGAATGAACTTAAAAATCGGAACAATCAGAAAGATAGAATTGACAAACATTATTGTTTCTAGAACGAAACAAAACAAAAATTTCTGTACATCTATAGTCTATAGGTACCTACAATCACAGCGTCTGCCACAGGTGTTGTTGCCAGCAAACTTATGGCATGCATCTAAAAAACATGCAGGTCTTCCTCAGTTAGGTATTCCAATTTCCAATAATCAACTAGACGTTCAAGATTGGTGGCATACCTCATTGCTGAATTGAAGATGTTGAATGTTTTATCCGTGATGAATAGCTGCCTTTTATAGGGCTTTCGAAAACTAACGGAATGAGTGGAAGAGTCTTTGTTCAACGGAATACAAATTTACGGGTTCTAAACCTGTTTTTTAACACAATATATTTTTGTACTAATAAAGTCACCATAGAAATACTATACAGAAGTTTTTTTTATTAATTATTTAATATATCATCATCATCATCATCATCATCATCGCCTTCAACGCTCCTCTCGAAAACGAACGAAATTCCTTGTGCTCTGATATTGTTGTCATAGGAAAGGTGTATTGTGAAAGAGGGACGCCCGGGCTGACGGAACCCTTGCGGACTGAAGAACAGTGGTCTTTTTGGTTAACTATAAATAAAAAAATAAATGGGAAAAAGGTTGGCATGATTCGATATGCCGACGATATAGCACTGCTCGCAGACTCCAAGATGGAGCTGAACGAAGCCTTAGGAAAAATGGATAATATACAGCTGTCAAAGTACAACATGAAAATAAAATACGATAAAAAGGTATGATATGGGTAAGTTGTTGATGGGCTTAGTAAAGTATCTATTATTAAAATTATATTATTCACTAAACAATAAACATTTATTCCCGACAGCGGCCCTGTGTGTTGTTTACTTCTAAAGTTGTTTTTATTCTGTAAGGGCATTGACCGCGCTGTCCTTGTTTTGCACTTGCTTCTACATTCGCATCTCCTTCTAGTTTACGGGCGCTGTTTCGTATATTTCGTTAATTATTATTAAGCTATTTTTTTGTGATGAATTCCCATATGAACCTACAACGTATACCAACTTAGAAATATAGGCATAATACATTCGAATTCGGGTGTTTTGCCATAAATCAAATGAAGGAAGGTAAATTTTTCGGGTGAACTGCATTACTTCATTAATGCAATTAATATTTGATAAAATTCTTCATAAAAACTTCTCTAATTTTTCTAAATCCTGCATACCTATCATATGTATACTTAAAGTTATATTTATAATGAATAATTAATGTTTAATTTAGAATTTTCGGCAAGGCAACACATTTTTAAATAAATAAGTAAAATATTCTTCACCAAACAAATATTGAGGACTGTAGAATCAAAAACCACTATGGGCTCTTTTGTTCCTATTCAATTATTTTCTCGTTAATTTGTTTGCCTGGTTGGTCTCATTGAAGGAGATCCACAAATTGATCAGATTTGTTGATTCTTGAGCACTACATTGGAGGAGTCTCACCGTCCACCCGAGTACCGCAGATATGCGGAACTTTAATTTATTCGAGATTATATCTTTTCCAGACTGGAGTGGATGTGTCATAGTGGGCATCCAAAGGACTAGCATCCAAAGGACCAAAATTCTACAATTTCTAAATGTTTTATTTTTATTTGTTTTACAATTTTCTAATTATTTTCTTTTTAACTTGTATTTCCTTTATATTTTTATTCGTTTTATTTATATTTGTCTTATGCAAGTTGCTTTGAATTTTTATATTGTGATAATTAAGCGGAATGTTTTTGGTCTACAAAGTAGGTAATATTGATTATTGTTAAACTTGCTGTGTTGACTGTTTGTTCCATACGAGTCGAATAAATATACAGGTACCTAAATAAAATAAAAAATTGGTCTCTCACTCTGAAATGTCAGGTGTTCAAAAAAATAAAGACATTCTACATTTCAAATTTAGCGATGAGGTTAGCCATCCATCCTGAATGTCTTAATTCTTTTGTTGGCACAGAGAAGACGGCTTGCATGTTAATTACATCAGCTGGTGATGGTGTAGTAGGTAGTAGTGATAACTAACAAAAAAAAATGTAGCATTTGGTTACTTTTGTTTTTTAATCCCCCAATATTTTGCCTATGCGGCCTTAACGTCAAGAATGTCAATTAAAATATTTTGTGGGCAATTAAAGTAAATTGAAACGAAAATATTCCATTGTATATTTATTTATACTGTTTTCGTATAGTATAGTTTGGTAGGTATATAAAAAAATATATATCACCTTCTGTTTTTCTGTTTGCACACATTAGAAAAAAAATATCAGACTCAGACGTCTTATAGGTAATTATTTTTTTACGAAATCAAAAGTTTATATTTCATTAAAATTGATAAATTTCGCGTCAACATTAATGTATACATCAATGTCTGGTATATTCTTGGAGATATATCACACAATATAACCATAATTGGTACTAATGTAAATGTTGAAAATGACTATCCTCAACTACTGTAGGATTGGCATGTATGTAATTTTTATTATAGTCACTTCGCGCACCGTAGAGTTTAGATATAGACTAGATTAAAATCGTATTTAGATTAAGATGAATAGAAAAAAAACACTATTTAGTTAACTTCCAAGTGACTTTATTAATTATGCGTACTATTATTCGGAGACTCTCGACTCCATCTTCAGGCGATTATAAGAAAAGTCTTAATTAATAAAATCGTTTGGAAGTTATGTAACCAAATAGTGTTTTTTCCTATTCACCTTGAAATGGACTTCCAGCAAGAACCTTCGATCCTTAATATCATTTTTTGATTTAGATTGTGTCAAGAATAGCCCTGCAGATCGAAGTATTTTCAGTGTGGAACATTTCTTGCATGGCAGATTCAAGACTAACAGTGCTAGGCAATGAACTTTATTGCGGAGTGCCCACTGTGAGGCCTTGATTTGGTTGGGGGGAACCTACATAAAGTAACTTCCAACGCAACCAACTGATTACGATTTTTATTTATTTTTTATTTATTTGTTCCAAAAACTGTAAATATGTACAAATAAACAAAAAGAGCAACATTAGGGCCAATTCTGAATCTTAATGAACTAACTAACTAAAAAGTTGATTAATATTAGTTATTATGTAGTATTCAGCATTAGTTATGAACTATAAACAACTATAAACTCGAGAACCACCAAGTGCAAACGGTAAAATCTATGGGACAAACTAATATTAGTCAGTGATGCCGCAATACAAAATGTTTTTCACGTTCCGATTTACACTTCTGGCAACAATTTAATAGTTGTCGCGCGTGAAAATTGTGAAATGTCAGATTTGCCGATATATTTTGGCGTTCGTATTTGCGTCGGTGGTGGTGTAATTTTACAATTTATACATGCTAAGAGTTGCGAGGGCCCTAAAAATATAAATTTTTACTTTTAATTGAAAAAACAACTTAACACTTCCAAAATAAAGCAATATTCTGCGGTAAAATGACAGCAACCAATAATATTCGCACATTAAAAGTCGCGAATAAAATTCTGCCAAATCCAACTTATTTTAGTAGTCGGCTGTCAACTAAAATTTCATTCTGAATACGAAATCCATAGATTTTCGAAATTTATAGTTGTACTAAGGTGTCAAAATGAACTAATGAACTAAATTAGTACGGAAAACTGTGAATACAAATTAGAACTAATTATCATGACTCGACTATCTTCTCACATTTAGTTGACTTAGTTAGTGCAACTAAACTATTTTATGATTCAGAATTGGCCATATTATGGAATATATTGCCCAACTTGACTAAGGTCTGTTCTGGGGCAATACCAAAAAAAAATACAATTTTACATGTAGGTACCTACCTACACTTGAATACAATACTTAATCAAAACAATTTAAAAAATAATAAAAATGGTACATCATATATTTACCATCGAATCTTTAGGGTCATGAAGCTAAATGCATTAAATTAAAAAATATATTATGTACCTACCTACATAATTCTGCTAACACTTTCTAACTCTCTCACCCATGTTTGTACAATTTTTTGTACAGAAAAGTAAGTGAATTGAGGAATGGGAGAGAGGTCTAATATTCCCAATAGCTATAAAGTCTTGCCTGATGCATCGTTTCAATGAGAATAGTTAGTAGCAGATCAGCAGAGGTAGTTGAGCACCGGATTTCCCGATTACAAGTCTCCGGGATTCAACCATTAGGCTACTTACCACCTTTTAAACCATAAAGTATCAAAAAATAATAATTTATTATAGGTACCTACCTACTTTTGGTTATTTAATGAGCAATTATTTATTACAATCAGCTAACCAATTAGAGAGTTCCTTTCAAACCAGCTAGGAACGGTTATAGTATAACTTGGTTTTGCATATGTACGTAGGTATTATTCAAATTATTTTTCAAACAATATGTCATGTCTCATTATTTTTATACAAGTTCACTTTGTAAACAATAGATGCGGCACATGTACACTACTGGGAGAATTTTAGGAAACGCTTAGTGACCAAATTTTTTGACTATTTTCTATATAAATTGTTCTATCTTCAAAAATTGAAACCGATATTGGAAATTCAAATATTTCTTCGGAGAATACTCCGAATCGTTGAAGATTGATGATTGATTGTCGTTCGCATCCTACTATCTGGACGCACCCAAACAGAAGCACCAAACAGAAAGAATCTCTGGGTGTGTACTTAGAGTGACTTTTTTCATAAAATTCACAATATCTCGAATAATTTTGTCTTTTTTAACCAGATTATGTAACTTAAACTTACATATAACAACTATGTGACAATATAATGTAAAGAAGAGAGAGTATCCTTCAGTGATAATTACTAGCATTTAATTTAGGAATGATTATCATTATCATTGTTGATTAATCAGTATAATATGACTCTACTAAATATTAATAAAATACTTATGAGTGCTTTTGATTCGTAAGTGAACAAATCAACAATAATAATAATAATAATAAACATAAAAAAGCTAAGACAACATGGCTACAAATAAGTCGCAGCAGCCTCACTAGGTTGCCCTGTATCAAAAAATAATATACATTATATACAAACACAAATGAGACTTTATCAAAAAGAAACAATAAAATCATCGGAGATTCTCAGTCCTGACGATAAAGTCATTGTATGTTATATTGAAAATATCATTAAGAACATTCAAATTATTAAATAATTTTATAGTCTTGCAGAAAGGATAATTTGGGATAATGTTTGTCCCGGTAGTTAAAAAATATGATCATTATTGTACCTTACACCTAGTCATGTTTGTTATCAGGTTAAAGAATTAAAATTATACATATGTATTTTAATACATAGAAATAATTATAGATAAACACAAGTAGATAGATAGATAGATAATAATAGATATATAAGTAGATAATAAAGATAATAAATTGATAGACATCGCTACGTAGTGTGCATGTCTATTCTCTTTATTAACTCCAATACAATACGAACATTAATGAGAATTACATCACGTATTATTATTATTAATACATTGCTCTATTGTTTGCATACATTATAGTGGTCGGTGGCTCGGTGACAAAATGTAGAACTTTAAGTTAAAGATACTCAGTTCGACTTTGCAACCGACTTCACCCACTCGTCTTTTAAGAATAGACACAATACTTTTTTTCAATCGAGTCATAGAACCATAATCATCAACTCATCACGCCGTTTCCTTTTTGGGGTAGATTGAAAGGATGGAGTTTGATTTATTGCTATCCTTGTACACTCTTTTTGTTTCTACAACATTCATGTATTCTCATACATGCATGGTTTCACTCAAACACATTTTTTTTATATTTATGTCATCCATCCCCCCTCCCCTTATGTTCTCTTCTATTCTATTCTTCTTAAGGCCGTCCACTCGTTTGCGAGTGATTTCGGTCAATATGGAACAACAGGTTTTTGATTATTTTTAACGTAAAAAAATTAATCAAATGTTTCATATCAAAATAAACCTTAATACAAAGACGGGGTAGTATATTAATAGTTGAAATTGTGACAATACTTTATTCGATGCATCACACAGATGTTGTTTACTAAGTATAATATAAAGCTACCTATTGTAACTGATTATACCTATTCTATTTCTATAATAAGGTGATATTTCCATATGTTCCATATCTTATGCTGCATCTCTTGTGGGACAGACAGTGAAGACGGAACATAATTTTTATCCGTACTTACACATTACTTGATTCACTTTCTCCACATTCATTCAGTGCCTTACGCACACTGCCAATTTTTACTCTATTGATTACATAATATGTTACTGTGTAGGTACAAACAAATAAAATGATGATGTGCAAAAAAAAATAAAATAAAAAATAGTTTTTTCTTTTGTGAGAATTTCATTATGTTTTTAGGGCTGATTATATTTTCACTTCATTATAAAAAACCTGCTAATAAAACGCTTGAAATAATATATAAATATTCATATTTATATATTCTTTCCATACCTAATTATATATAGATTTTTTTTTATTATTGATTTGTGTTTTTGTGCTAGTGTGATGATTGAGTGAGCGAGCGAGACTGTGTATATGTAGGCATATTAAGATGACCGGAATGTTAGGTACCTATGTTTTTTAAATTAATTGTGGCGCACGGTGTTGGATGATTGCTGATCTCTGAAAGATTATTTTTTTTTTAACTTCATATATATGTAGTTATTGTCTGTTTTGTGTTTTTTACATTTATAAAATAAAATTAAAAAAAAAATATGTACCATCACAACATCTCCACAAATGGGGTTGCCAATTAACTAGCTGCATGCAATGAAAAGATTACAACAAGTCATCCTTTTAATTTTCCCATACTGCAATACCTATATAATTATGTATCTACATTGTTTGCGTTTTCTTTTTTTCAATTTATTCATCTTATTTGATGTATAATATAGATACTCTGTTTCTTTTGTTTTACGATGTATCGTAATAGTATTATTATTAGATATCTATTGGGTGGCCACTGCGCTGTACGGTCTTGCATTTTTATGACGACCCCACACATTACCAATTACTATATTATGCTAGGTATTATTATTTATTATTGTCACTCAAACAGTAGATACTATGACTCAGAGATCTATAATTGATTATGATAAAATGCATCACTCATTGCGATTTATGATAAATCAATAAATAAATAATTAAAAAATTAAATCAAAGAATACAGGGCTTCCGAAGACAAGATTGAAAATAAAAATTACAAGATTATTAACTGTTTGTGTTTGAATTAATGTAGAGACGTGGCCGTCCGTGGATCAAATACTATAGGTACTATACTGCTATACCATCACGGTATTCAGGATCAGAAGCAAACCTCATCGCTGAATGAAATATGTAAAATGTCTTTATCTTTTGGAACACCTGTCTTTTACAGGACAGGAGAATTGGAGATCATCAACTCTTTGCCGGGTGCTCCATGGAACAAAAAATTTGGTAGGTATATATAATACCTATTATGTGTACGATTTTTATTGTGCATAACTTAGAATAGAATAGAATAAAATAGAATTTTATTCAATAAAATATAATTAACAATTATATAGTAAATGACACAAGTTTATTTTTATAACATAACACACATTAATATCTAATTCCCCATTCAGCACATGCATTAACTTAGGTTGAGAAAACGCTGTTGTTTTTTCCTATTTTTTATTATTGACTAGAGAGACATCGAAGAATAAATTGTGGTCGAAAAATTTCACACACGGGAGTATTTTGGCTGGCTGGCCACAACTGTCCACAGAAATTCTACAATGTTTTTAAGTATGTAATTTCAGATAAACGGAAGTCCTCAGACTTCTGCAGTATTCGGGTTGATAGTGGGTCTCCTTCAATGCTTTTCCAGCATATCTATGGTCAGATACGAATGAATCGAAAAAAAAGCTTAGCTTAGAATAGTAATAAACGATGACAGGAAAACTAAGACAGGCTTACGTGAGAAATAGGAAGAGGAGATGATTGTTTTAAAACATAATTTCTTCAAAATTAAAGCAGGAAGATCACAAGATCAATATATTATCTAGTGTGAAAAAGAACCATCAGCTGACCCTTTAGGAACCTCGTAAGCAATAATACAACACTTGCAAAACATGTGTCACTTGCATGTCTCAGTTTTGCTTTCTCTTCTATAATAATATTTCAGCGATGGTTTTGCACCATCAAGACGTTACATAAGTGAAATATTAGTGGAGCACATAACAGATAGATTGCAAAAAACAATCACAATTGTGGCCTACCTAAGGGGAGGTAAGCACGATTAGCTAATATATCTAACTTTTTATTTATTTATTTATTTACAACAATGGAGCACTAGGTAGTATTATAATAGGTTTCACACATATTTCGTCCAAAGACATCGTTGTGCATAAATAATTGGATATTAACACTGAAAATGGTAACAGATAACAGTTAAAAATTTGGTCAAATAATAACAATAGCATTTTGCTTTATAATTTGTTATTTGAGTGCAGACCATGTGAATAATTATCGTTACAACTACCGATGTTGTGAATAGAAAACGATGCATTATAAAAAGATTATAATAGAACGTGTGATGGACTCGGACTTAAACGATCATCCGGAATTTGAAGTGACAGGAAAAACAAAAGACTCTAGCTATTTGAAAGTATTCTAAATATTTTTTTGGAATGGTGGATTTGCAATCCAGACAAGCTGAATGTTCTCCTGAAAAATATATATTTTACCGTGTTGTGTAAATAGAAATGTGTTTTGACGCCAAAAATTTGTCTTATTTGTAACTATTCTCAAAACTTTATCTAAATATTTTTAGATTTATATGATGCCTTTGCTATTCAGTAATTCAGATATTCAGTAAATCACACTAGATCACCTTTATTTAAAAACTTTCAAGCATATTGTTTTGTCGCGTGTGTACAAATGGAAGAGTAGTGGACCAAGAACCTTGGGGTATTCCATTTTTATAGTTTTTTTTTATTAATATTTAGAATATTCATTGCTTATTATTTGGGATGTCACCCAGTCTCCGAAAAATATTATGTCCATCATTTTTAATACAAATCCGTGGAACCTGAAAATATTATATTACATACCTACTTAATGACCCTAATGTTTCAACAAACTATGTTGCCCTTAAATCTAAAAATGCAACTCTAGTTTCAAGGTTAGATAAATTTTATTAAGAATTAACGTTTAAATTGGATTTGTTTTCAGAATACATTTTTTTAATTAGATATTTTGTTTTGAATCTAGCTTCTTAATGGTGCTCTATAAGTACCATAGAAGAACATTGCGATCCAATAGTAAACTCCATTGCAAGACAAATAGGTGCGTAACTAGTTACCTGGTCAGTCTCTACCATAGATATTTCTATGCAATAGGCTCAATTCTATAACATAGTTCGATAGTAGAATAGTATGACATATAGTACCTACGTATGTACTCGCTGTAGTATTTTGTAGTAGTAAGGTGTTGTCGTCGCCTGTCTATGGGGACAATGCAATAAAGAGTGAGATATTGATAACGCGTGATAAAAGCTTCTCTTACCTTGTGTGTGAGTGTGTAGTAGGTACAAAGACACTTAGTAAGTTGTCTATAATAGTTTGATGATCTAACGATTGAATTTGTAGGAGGGAGTGAAAGACATAAGTATCAATTTTGTGCGTTTAAAAAATATTAGAAAAGGATTTGAAATAGAATGCACGACGACGAGGACAAAAATAAGTGACTTTTAGGTGAAAATTTCAGGAAATTGAAGCCTTGTCTTGAATAGCGTATTGAAACGGAAGAGAAAATTTAAAATGTAACGTCTTGGAAACACATTATATGCAAGGATAAGGTATTGTTGTATCGGTGTTTAAAATGCATAGATATGCATTTTAAACACCGATACAACAATACAACAATACTACAATACAACAAGGAGATCCTTTGACTATGTCCTTAGACGAAAGACGTCTTTTTCATCTATGTATGCAGCATGAGACTTGTTCTTTAAATTAGAAAAAATATCTCGACCAGTTTAAAATCTCGATTAGTTTCAGTTCAAAACCACCTTTAAGATCTTAAAACACGACCATTTACTACTTTTTGATGAGACAATATCACTAATTTGAAGTTTTTCTGATCTTCATGAGATATTAATAATAAATAAACCTCAAATCGAGTCAGAGTTCGCTGGTTGAAATTTGGATTATCGAATTTGGACTACATACCTAATACTGTACCTACTTCTAGATATTTTAGTAATTCTCAAAATCCATTACGATCAAAAACGTCATTCTAACCATTCTTCCTCTCAATACTCCGAATTATAAGTTCTTGTTTTGTTTTGTTTTGATTAATAATTGTTAACTGTCTATTGTTCTTTACTAGGACTCAACTAGCATATTTGGAGTTGTTTTCTCCACTCCTTGAATTATATTTGGGAACAAAGGGATGATATGAGTATACCTACAAGCGTTAATGTCTCCATAAGTCTATCTGTAGGCATATACCACCATGGCATATCCCTCAAGGGAAGCAGCAAGTGGAATAACAGCATGTAATGAACTACATAAGAGGCCATCCTCTTAATGCAAAATGAGACATTCAGGATGGGTGGCAAACCTCATCGCTGACTTTTATTGTTGATGTTTATTGTCTTAGACATGAGGTTTTACGAACACCTGCTTTTTACATAACATTCGCCAACATCAAAAGAACGAAGAATAAAATAAATAGATAATTACGGGTATTCTAATCATTCATCGGCCGTTATAGCGTTCTTACCTTTGAGTCACAATGTTCCAGGTTCGATTCCTGACCATGAGAAAATGAAGGATGATATTTTTTAAACTGTTCTGGATCAGATATTGTGAATGTATTTGCTTCTCTCGGCTAGAGGGACATCGAAGGAGTGTAGTCAAAAGATTCCACACATGGAGGTTATGGTGGTTTGGTGGTTTTTTAGCCGGCCAGCCCCTCAGGCTGCCCACTATGGCGCCTCCGGTGTGGACAAACTTTGTGCAGTGTAGAATTCGGTTAAATGGAAGTCCCCAGACTTCTGCGCTATCCGGGTGGTCGGTGGGTCTCCTTCAATGTTCTGGATCTGGGTGTTACATGTAGGTACGAGTATATACGTACTGTGTTTAGTGCATAGTTTATATTTGTATCGTCGTATCCATAATACAAGATTCATTAATACGAAAGATATTATCTAAATTTGGGATTTATTCGATTTATGCGAGTTGTTTATACATGTGCTTCTTTTTTCTTGTTCTAGTTAGGTTGAGGACACACTACCCCCAAGAACTTGATCCAGAGACCCCTTCCATCGCGGCCACCAGAATCTCTGGCTACTTCAATCCAAGTTTTTTACACACCTTTTCTGTCACACCTTTCAAATGCATAACTTTTTATAACAAAGACTATTCGAAGACAATCAAACATGAGACACCCGAGGTCGGTTCTTGATCTTATACTTCCCGGAAAAATATAAATAGATTTTAAATTGCTTATTAGACTAGGTACCTAGATACTAAAAATAATACAAAACGTTATGACGTGTTTATCATAGAAATTACATAACATAGTATGTAGGATACTTTTTAGATATTTACTTTTTTTTTGTTTTACTGGATTTGGGTACAACAAGCAGGTAACAAATCCAATCGGACATCTCGATTGGGGAGCCACGTATACATAATGTAACATTGTGCAAA
This sequence comes from Athripsodes cinereus, assembly GCA_947579605.1. Taxonomy (NCBI): domain Eukaryota; kingdom Metazoa; phylum Arthropoda; class Insecta; order Trichoptera; family Leptoceridae; genus Athripsodes; species Athripsodes cinereus. The sequence continues at coordinate 4,877,532 of OX388317.1, read as the reverse complement.
ATCTAATTGCAAGAAATGAGAAAGGCATCCTAACGCTTACAAATTGGCTCTAGGCTGACATAAGTTATCACTTTCGGTGTTCATGTGGACAATGTTTACTAATTTCGCCAATCGAGAAATATTTAACAGCAATTCTTGTCAGTGAAGAGTCTGTGAAGACACTGAAGGTAATTTTCAGAAAACCTTGATGAAAAGACCAATAAACGTCTTTGATTATTTCATGATCCGTTATAAGATTTGGTGAATGACTGTTCTTGACTTCCAAGACCTAAAGATTTCAAGGGTGCTAAAACTACTTCTAAAACTAGTAACTAGTCGATTGTACCTAGATTAGAGGAGAGTTTATTTAAATGAAGATACTATGAATACCCATAAAACTAAAAGCCGATCTTCATCTCTCGAAGTAGTTTCAAAAACATATTATTGTTGAGTTGAACCCTCCACTTTATTTTTAAATTTATTAAATCTCTAATTTACGCTGGAAAGTGTTTTAAAATGTTCGTCTTCTTCTTCTACTTCAGCCATTTTGAGTGCATCTTTGGACATACTCGTAGATCAGCAGCCTTAGTCAAAACACATTTTAGCGTTATGTAGTTGTTCGACTGAAAAATTGATTTAAATGTATAAATATTAAATAATATAAGTGAAAAATTGATACAGGGGTTACAATTTTTTGATACTTTCTCGCAAAGTAGTCGAACGACTACATAACGCTAAAACTAGGCCTACTGCTCTATGTTTTTCCACTTTTTCCTTTCTTGGGCTTGCTGCATCCACTTCCTTCTAGCATTTTTTAATATAATTTAACCACATAACCTGATGGCTTAAATGTCAACAGTTGAAAATCCATTTATTTTCATTAACATTAAAAAATGACGCATCTTGGAGACATGGCACCCAAAAACGTTACGTTGCCGCTTAAAAGGCAGAATAGAGCAGAAGAGCGGCACCAGGCTTCTAATACGTTTGGTGAATGCCATATGTTTACTTTGACTATATTTAGGATTAACATTAACAAAAAACCGAACATCAATCATATTGATTAGTAGCTATTACATGGAGTTACATCCTGGAATACTAAATAGTTGTTGTAAGTCGTCAGAGTTAAAATGGCTGCAGCTCAGAAAATAAAATAAAATGATTATTTATACCATAAGTGACAACCATAAGTGAATACTGCGAAAGTGAATTAAATTTAGAGACTCTGGATCATGTCTTCCTTGAATATCTAATTCGTTCGGATCATGGTCTCCATGATATCATGGATGACATGGAACGACCTTTTAATATTTAATATGTATGACTCACTTATTATCTATGAACTCTCAAAAATCATACGATTTTTTTTTTAATTTTTCAGTTAAATTAAAATTGTGTTATAATTTTTTTATTTTGTTACTTTTTTATTATTTTAGTATTTGTAAATTACTAATTTGGCTCAAATTACTCAGTAAAATATTATTTATTAGACTCTGATTGATGGGACTTACTTAAACCTCAACATTCAGGGTCAGAGGACTGTTTACTGGCTTAGTGGTACTTACTGATGGATTGGCACTTTTCACTAGATAACCTAAACGGGTAAATAGGAGTCCTTGAATTCCTGAAATATTCGGGAAAAGTTATTTCAACATCTTTGAACCTCAAAATAGTGAAAGTGGCAGTTACTTTCAAGTACGCTTAAGAGAAAGCGATTTGAGTGGATTTGTTACCGCTATTTACCGTTAAAATCAGAAAAATGTTGCATCATCAACATTTAAAATTTCTTAAATTTATTTTGATCAGATTTTGGAGTTGTAGCATTTTATCGGTAGAAAGCGACCATAACAAAGGTTCCTTGGTTATACCTTCAATAGTTTTTTTTTACAGATATGTATTTACAAAAACATGCAATGGAGTATGAGATTCACTATACATAAATAAATAATAATAAATAAATAAATAAAGCTTTATTGGCATCAATATATAATGTGTACATGTTTTTTGTTCCAATAAACTACCAAAAGGCGGGCTTATCGCATATGCGATTTCTTCCAGCCAACCCGATAAGCCAACATACATCGTCTTCGACTTCGTTGTCGTCGGATTATAATAGACCTAATGAAATTCCACTTATTAGCGAATTTTCCATTTTTTCTCTCCTTGACGTCTTTAGCAAATCAAAATAGATGTCCTACGTCGTAAAAAGGTGCATGAAAGTCTATCTACAACATTTACAGCTGATAATAGAGGTATCGATTGTTTGTCCAGTTGGTATATTTAACATAATACGCATTGAGTAGTAGTAATCTACTATTACTACACCATCACGGCATATCCCACAAGAGGGGTAGCCAGCAGACCCAGCAGCATGTAATAAACATGCAGACCGTCTTAATAATTCAGGATGGGTGACAAACCTCGTCGCAGAATATGAGATGTCAAATGTCTTTATTTCTTCGAACACCTGCTTTTTACATGTCACTGAAAAACTTCAAATTGAATAAAATAATATTATGTTAGTATATTAATATTATGGCATGTTACATCATAATGATGATTTGTTGTTTGCTAACAGCTGTTATTTACCTTACCTAATTGTTTAGAAAATTGCAACATTATTGTTTTTGTTCGGTGGGTAGAATTATTTTTTTTGAGCGCAGTTAAATGCATGTCAGCCACAATTCACAGTACTTCTATTCTATTTTATTTTTAAAGGCCATCCACACTCGTTTACGAGAGATCAGAGGATATTCATATACCTACTTTTGTATTCATGTTAGCATACAATAGATCAACATTATACTTACAGTATTTTACCTATATTTGGACGAATTCCACCAACACATTGACACTGGGTTAAATTAATATCTACCTATTTTGATAAATGTTGAAGTAAGAACGTCATTCCCACATTCGGTATAATTATTAATTGTAAAAGTTAGCTGTATTAATATAGTAAACAACAGCTGTGCGATGCATTGAATAAAGTATTGTCACAGTTTCAACTATTAGTATATGTAGTATCCTGTCTTTGCATTAAGCTTTATTTTGTTGTGAAACATTTGATTACTTTTTTATTACAGAAAACATAATAGAAAACCTGTTGTTCTATATTGGCCCAAACCAACCGCCAACGAGTGGATGACCTTGAGAAGTATTCTTCTGTTGAACTATTGAACAGAATTCCCACATTCATGCTCTCTCTGGTGGGAACTTTTGGTGGAATAAAAAAATTATTTCGAAAAAATTAAGACATTTTACATAAAATCAAGACATTCAGGTTGGGTGACAAACCTTATCGCTGAATTTAAGATGATATAACCAATTTATAAATAAATTATTTCAATCACATTTCTCCACGACAATACATACCTACAGCAAAACAGTTGGCTCCCAATTTTTCGCCATAACAGGTTCGACTGAAACAATAGTATTCCCCTGTATGTATGACAGGTAACAAAATAATTATGACATGAGCCGTCTAGCGCCGTCTTTTGAATTATTATTGATTGATTATTGTATAAAATAATAATGGTAGGTACACCTACCGTTTAGTCTAGGTCAGTGCTTCTAAAAAACACAATAGATAATAAAATGTGATTTTTATTAATGTAAATGAATACCTTGAAGAAACAATATAGGGCCAACGCTAATCTAAAGAACGAGCAAGAATTTTTCATCACCTGAATTCTAATTGTTTGTATTATTACTTACTGATGGCAAAATATATTTATTCTCATGATCTATCCGGTATTTGCACGTTTCTGGTAGCACCAGCTTTATAAAATTTCAATATTGTTATTGAACGAAGGTAGGTTCTTGTTGGAAGTCCATTTCAAGATAAATGGAAAAAATACAGTATTTAGTTGTCTTCCAAGTGACTTTATTAACTACGCTTACTAGAATTCGGAGACTCTCGACTCCATCATTAATCGATTAGAAAGTCAAGAGTGATGGAGTCTAAAGTCTCCGAATACTAGTGAGTGAAGTTAAAAAAGGTCACTAGGAATTTAACTAAATACTGTGTTTTTCCCAGTTTAACCAGCTTTATACTTATTTACAAAAAAAATGAAATCCATTCATAGCCACTTTCAGCCAGTTTGAAGATTTTTTTGTTAATTGGAATGGCTCTTAAGGTTTCTCTTGAGAAAAATGACACTCCATTTTGTGGTGACGTTATCAATTGTGCTTTTTTGGGCAGCTTTAGCGCAATCTTTGAAGTTTCTTGAATAGCTACCAGAACCGTAAAATTGAGTAACATTAGCATATTTCTGTTGTACCAGCTTCATACATATTCTCAGAGTATTCAAGGAGTATTTTATGTAAAACTAGCCACTTTTTGCCAGTTTGAACATTTTATCGTTTACTGACTCTTAAGGTTTCTCTTGAGAAAATTAACATTCCATTGTTAGGTGATTTTGCCAACACTTGAGCTTTAATGAGCATCTTTTGCGAAATCGAGTCTATTAAGGTTTCCTGAACAGCTACTAGAGTCATCGGATTGACAATTTGTTTGATCCATACCCTGAATGCTATGTCTAAAAATATAGATTTCTTAGAGCACTGTGGATGGATTTTTAACATTTTCCTTATATATTTTTCCGCTATGTGGAGAAGTTCTGGATTTAACATGACCAGTCTAGCCATTAAACTGTCCTCTGTCTAGAAACTAGACATGAGCGTTATGCTAATTTTCTTGGGTGGTCTACAGGTGATAATTGGTATGCCATTGGCGAATTATTTCGAGAGATTTTTTGTGAGTCTCATGGCTAGAATACATAATAACTTGTACATATTTTGATATAAACAAACAATTTGATACTAGCTTCACTTACTTACTTACTAAAGACTTAGTTTTACCAAATAAATTTAATTATCATCGAGTTTTGAGTGCAACGCTTTCTTCCTTTGACTATTATTGCTCATTTGTGTAGATCTTGATACTTCTTGACTTGGTTTTTTAATACTCTAATCTAATCTGTGACGTTTGACGTTAGGTTTTTGATCAGATTCGGCAGAATTTTTACATTTACTTTATTTATTTATGTATTTCTTCATTTGGTAAATTAATGTTACCCATAACATTAATTTACCTGCCTTGCTCCTCGTCGTCTTTTATGTAGTCTTCGAAGATGAAATGATTCTGTTGATAGCTTTGAAAAATAAGTACACGAATCTATACTAAATTATTATGTGAGATGACTCACAGATATTCTGTTTTGTGCTTCTGTCAGTTCCTTGAACGAATAATGAGCATTTAATGGAGATTTCAGCGTATCAATCAATAACCATATTAGTAACTGGAAGAATTTAGGCACAAAATTATTATGAAAACACGTGGGTTTCTTGGAATACGTAAGACTCCCGCTCTCAAACTTTGAACATTTGATAAGTTCATAGTTTTGCACTTACATACAAAATCTAATCTAATGATAAAATCTTCATATTATAGGCGACCTCTAAGTATTATATACATAGGCATTAAAGTCAATTTTAAAAATATCTAATGTTATAAAGTTAGCGTCTCTAAGAAAAGTAAAAAAAAATTTTTTTCTTCGAGTCATCGAGTGCAAGCCAAGGCTCCTCTACATAGGCGACTCTCAGACGTGTTGAAAGATTTGGTCCAGAAGGATTCCTGTTCATTCTGCACTTTTCCTCACAGAATATTGTTCTTCTTCCTAAACAACGTTTGGTTACTTATTTCGCCCGTTATGATCATGATTGAAAGATCATCAAATTGTATTCAAGTACTACAAAAAACTTTCTTAGTTAGATGACAGACAATAAATTGACTTTTTGTCGAACTTTAGTAAATAAAATAAGAAATCCAATACGTTAATACTCAATTTTCCGTGGAGCACCCGGCAAAGAATTGATCTCTCACTTTTTGTGTAAGTATTTGAGTGTCCTGGAAAAGGCAGATGTTACAAAAGATACCTATATGGATTTTGTTATAAACAGCCTTATACATCTTTCACAGTAAGCTAAAAGCTCTTGTCGTGGAAGAGGAGTGTGCCTGCACCTGGGATCTAACCGCGCACCTATTGTAGATGAGGCCGAGACTCTACCTCCAGGCTGCCGACGAACATTGTGCATCATAAATTCAGCGATGAGGTTTACCCCCCATCTCTGTCTCAATTTTTTGTTGGCCAGTGCCAGTTTGCGTGTTTATTACAAGCGGCTGGTCTGCTTGTAAACTCAATGTATTTTGGAAGCTGAAAATTTTAACCTAAATAACCATTAAACCTAAACAGTAGGTATTTATTAACTATATTCGAAGCTGCTGTTAGGTACATAAGCTCCCCTTCCCCCCCTCCCTCTGTTTATGAAACCTCACCCTGACTCCTGGTGTAGTATTTGAGTTGGGAGTAGATATTATATTTGCTGTATTGTTGTTGTGTATACACTTATGTACTACCTACTTATTATGTATTACTATGTACTTATTTTGAGAACAATTAATTATGCGGTAAGGCTTATCATACTTATGTGGAGTCGGAACAGAGGCGATATTAGGTCATTCGGTAATATACACTTGCTTAAAAATAATATTTATTAGAATAAAACTCGTTAAACTTGTAAACAGAAATGAAATACAAATGTAAATTGATCAAATCGAATGAATGATATATATCAAATGATAGTAAACATGTGCAGACACACTTTTAATTATGATGAATACCATCACGGCATTCCCACAAGTGGGGTAGCCAGTAGATCATGTAATAAACATGCAAGCCGTCCTCTTTCTGCTAACAAAAAATTAAAACTAAGTTACAGTATGGATAGAAACCCTCATCGCTGAATTTAATATGTAATTATATTTTCGAACACCTGCCCTTAAAATGACGCTTGAAAACTTACGGAAAAGAGTGAATGACCAATTCTTTGCCTGTACTCCAAGGAACAAGAAGAACAAAGACAAGTAAGAAGCAATTCAGATTCTTCCAAAAAATATTTATCACTATTTAGTATCGACAGAGCACGAAAGATCGGTGCTACTAATAAAATTCTCTGATGGCATTTGAAACGCTGAGATACGTAGAAGATCGGGAGTTACGGATGTTGTCGAAAGAGTGGCATGGTTGAAGTGGTCATGGACAGGGCATGTTGCTAGACATAAAAATAAAAGATGGACAAAAAGGGTAGTGGAGTGGAGACCATGTAAAGATAAAAGGAGAAGAGAAAGACCTCCCACACTTTAGTCAGACAACATTAGAAGAATCACTGGTGACTAGTTTCAGAGAGCCCAAGACAGAGATGCCTGGAAACATGTGGGGGAGAACAGGAAAAGCTGAAGTAAGTAAGTATCGACAAGTGTGATAATATGTTATTATTTTGAAAGAAGCAACAACATTTAATACTTTCGCCCTGATTAAGGCCCTGTTTTTGGCTGCGAATAAAGTAGAAACTCTGTTTAAGGCTTTAAGCTCCCTTGAGGAGCCTGTGAGCCACATAAGGCCACGTTAAAAGCTAACTTTTATAATAATAATAATAAGAACAGCTACATATATTATACACCTCATAACATAATAATGCATACGTATTCAAAATTTTAAGAGTAGAATTATAATAATAATGATTAAATGCTTTTACCCACTTATTTTTTTTACAAAAGAGGATAATTTTAAATGGGTCATGTTATATGACTTAGTACCTACTTGTATTCTCTGTGTGCTTTTTATTATTATTAACAGTTTATTTTTACACTCGGGTTTTATAGAAGCCTATAAGCTTTCGAAGGTTTGCAAGAATAATACCTAACCTATTAATTTGACAGTTAATTCATAATTTGGGGCTTTTGACCGAATCTTATTTTGATTTTTTGAAACTTATGGAAGAATTATGGAAGAGTCCTCCACGATGGGATGATTTTATGAATATGTTTGACAGTTCATTGATAATTTAAGGATATTGACAGATTTTGATCAATTTGTAAATATAAACATATTTGACAGGTCTCCCACGAACTGATGATTTTATGAATTTGTTTGACAGACATATGATTTAGGGTTTTAAGTCTATTTTTTTTAGAATATTGATATGAATATTTTTGACTGGTTTACTAGATGTAATGTTTGACAGTTCATTCATGATTTGGGCGGATATCGATCAAATTGTAAATATAAATAGACAGGACAGGATGGACAGGATGTGATGATTCTATGAATTTGTTTGACAGTTCGATCATGATTTGGGGCTTTTGTCCGATTTTTATCAGAAATTTTTTGGAAATATTTTTGACATGTCTTTCATGATGTGGTGAAATTATGGATTTACTTGACAGTTCATTAATGATTTAGGGCATTTGGTCGATTTTTATCAAAATATTGATATGAATATTTTGGCAGGTCTTCAATGGTTTAGTGAAATTATGGATTTATTTGACAGATAATTCATGACTTTGGGGCTTTTAACCGATTCTTATCTAAACATTTATGGAAAGATTTTTGACAGGTCATCCACGATGTAATAATTTTATGAATTTGTTTGACATTTCATTCATAATTTGGGGTTTTTAGGCGGATCAAATTGTAAATATTTATGATGTGGTGAATTTTTGGATTTATTTGACAGTTCATTAATGATTTGGGGCTTCTGGTCGATTTTTATCAAAATGTTGACAGGTCTTCAATGATTTAGTGAAACTATGGATTTATTTGACAGATCATTCATGTTTCTAGGGCTTTTTACAGATTCTTATCAAAATATTTATGGTAAGATTTTTGACATGTCATCCATGATGTGATGATCTTATGAATTTGTTCGACAGTTCATTCATTATTTGGGGTTTTTTGGCGGATTTTGATCAAATTGTAAATATAAATATTTTTGACAGGTCTTGCATGATGTGGTGAAATTCTGGAATTATATGACAGTTAATTCATGATTTTGTTGATATGAATTTTTTATAGGTCTTCTATGATGTGAGTAAATTATGGATTTGTTTGACAGTAAATGACAGGCTTTTGTCCGATTTTAATCACAAAATTTATGGAAATATGGACAGGTCTTGTGAAATTATGAATTTATTTGACAGTTAATTTGGTCGATTTTTATCAAAATGTTGATATGAAAATTCTTGACTGGTCTACCAGATGTGATGATTTTATGAATTTGTTTGACAGTTCATTCATGTTTTCGGGTTTTTGGTGGATTTTGATCAAATTGTAGATATAAATATTTTTGACAGGTCTTTGGATTTAGTGAAATTATGGATTTATTCGACAGTTCATTCATGTTTCTAGGGCTTTTTACAGATTCTTATCAAAACATTTATGGATAGATTTTTTGACATGTCAACCATGATGTGATGATCTTATGAATTTGTTTGACATTTCATTAATTATTTGGGGTTTTTTTGGCGGATTTTGATCAAATTGTAAATATAAATATTTTTGACAGGTCTTGCATGATGTGGTGAAATTCTGGAATTATATGACAGTTAATTCATGATTTTGTTGATATGAATATTTTTGAAAGGTCTTCTATGATGTGAGTATATTATGGATTTGTTTGACAGTAAATGACAGGCCTTTGTCCGATTTTTATCACAAAATTTATGGAAATATTTTTGACAGGTCTTTCATGTTGTGGTGAAATTATGGATTTATTTGACAGATAATTCATGATTATGGGGCTTTTGACCGATTCTTATCAAAACATTTATGGAAAGATTTTTGACATGTCATCCATGATGTGATGATCTTATGAATTTGTTTGACAGTTCATTCATTATTTGGGGGTTTTTGGCGGATTTCGATCAAATTGTAAATAAAAATATTTTTGACAGGTCCTGCATGATGTGGTGAAATTCTGGAATTATATGACATGGTCTTCAAAATTCATGATTTTGGTCGATTTTTATCACAATGTTGATATGAATATTTTTGACAGGTCTTCTATGATGTTAGTAAATTATGGATTTGTTTGACAGTAAATTTGAGGCTTTTGTCCGATTTTTATCACAAAATTTTTGGAAATATTTTTGACAGGTCTGTGGACAGACAAGACTGTGATGTGGTGAAATTATGGATTTATTTGACAGTTAATTCATGATTTTGGTCGATTTTTATCAAAATGTTGATACAAAAATTCTTGACTATTCTACCAGATGTGATGATTTTATGAATTTGTTTGACAGTTCATTCATAATTTGGGGTTTTTGGTGGATTTTGATAAAATTGAAGATATAATTTTTTTTGACAGATCTTTGGATTTAGTGAAATTATGGATTTATTTGACAGTTCATTAATGATTTGGGACATTTGGTCGATTTATATCAAAATGTTGATATGAATATTTCTGACAGGTCTTCCATGATGTGGTGAATTTATGGATTTATTTGACAGTTAACTCATGATTTAGGGCTTTTGTCCGTTTTTTATCAAAAAATTTTTGGAAATATTTTTGACAGGTCTTCCATGATTTGGTGAAATTATGGATTTATTTGACAGTTAATTCATGATTTTGGTCGATTTTTATCAAAATGTTGATATGAATATTTCTGACAGGTCTTCCATGATGTGGTGAATTTATCAATATATTTGACAGTTTTGAGGCTTTTGGTCGATTTTTATCAAAATGTTGATATGAATATTTCTGACAGGTCTTCCATGATGTGATGATTTTATGAATATATTTGACAGTTTTGAGGCTTTTGGTCGATTTTTATCAAAATGTTGATATGAATATTTCTGACAGGTCTTCCATGATGTGATTTTTTGAATATATTTGACACTTAGGTCGATTTTTATCAAATTGTTGATATGAATATTTTTGACAGGTCTTCTATGATGTTAGTAAATTATGGATTTGTTTGACAGTAAATTTGAGGCTTTTGTCCGATTTTTATCACAAAATTTTTGGAAATATTTTTGACAGGTCTGTGGACAGACAAGACTGTGATGTGGTGAAATTATGGATTTATTTGACAGTTAATTCATGATTTTGGTCGATTTTTATCAAAATGTTGATACAAAAATTCTTGACTATTCTACCAGATGTGATGATTTTATGAATTTGTTTGACAGTTCATTCATAATTTGGGGTTTTTGGTGGATTTTGATAAAATTGAAGATATAATTTTTTTTGACAGATCTTTGGATTTAGTGAAATTATGGATTTATTTGACAGTTCATTAATGATTTGGGACATTTGGTCGATTTATATCAAAATGTTGATATGAATATTTCTGACAGGTCTTCCATGATGTGGTGAATTTATGGATTTATTTGACAGTTAACTCATGATTTAGGGCTTTTGTCCGTTTTTTATCAAAAAATTTTTGGAAATATTTTTGACAGGTCTTCCATGATTTGGTGAAATTATGGATTTATTTGACAGTTAATTCATGATTTTGGTCGATTTTTATCAAAATGTTGATATGAATATTTCTGACAGGTCTTCCATGATGTGGTGAATTTATCAATATATTTGACAGTTTTGAGGCTTTTGGTCGATTTTTATCAAAATGTTGATATGAATATTTCTGACAGGTCTTCCATGATGTGATGATTTTATGAATATATTTGACAGTTTTGAGGCTTTTGGTCGATTTTTATCAAAATGTTGATATGAATATTTCTGACAGGTCTTCCATGATGTGATTTTTTGAATATATTTGACACTTAGGTCGATTTTTATCAAAATGTTGATATGAATATGAATATTTTGACAGGTCTTCAATGAAGTGAAATTATGGATTTGTTTGACAGTTAATTCATGATTTTGGTCGATTTTTATCAAAATGTTGATATGAATATTTCTGACAGGTCTTCCATGATGTGATGATTTTATGAATATATTTGACAGTTTTGAGGCTTTTGGTCGATTTTTATCAAAATGTTGACATAAAAATTCTTGACTGGTCTGGTCCAGACGTGATGATTTTATGAATTTGTTTGACAGTTCATTCGTAATTAGGGTTTTTGGTGGATTTTGATCAAATTGTAGATATAAATATTTTTGACAGGTCTTTGGATTTAGTGAAATTATGGATTTATTCGACAGTTCATTCATGTTTCTAGGGCTTTTTACAGATTCTTATCAAAACATTTATGGATAGATTTTTGACATGTCATCCATGATGTGATGATCTTATGATGTTTGTTTGACAGTTCATTCATTATTTGGGGTTTTTAGGCGGATTTTGATCAAATTGTAAATATAAATATTTTTGACAGGTCCTGCATGATGTGGTGAAATTCTGGTTTTATATGACAGTTAATTTTTGTTGGTCGATTTTTATCAAAATGTTGATATGAATATTTCTGACAGGTCTTCCATGATGTGGTGAATTAATGGATTTATTTGACAGTTAACTCATGATTTGGGGTTTTGTCCGTTTTTTATCAGTAATTTTGTGGCTTTTGGGGATGATGATTTTGGGGACTTTGACCGATTCTTATCAAAACATTTATGGAAAGATTTTTGACAGGTCATAAACGATGTAATAATTTTATGATTTTTTTTGACATTTCATTGGGGTTTTTAGGCGTATCAAATTGTAAATATAAATATTTTTGACAGGTCTTCCAAAACCACAGTTTACCACATAATTTCAATTATGGATTTATTTGACAGTTAACTCATGATTTGGGGTTTTGTCCGTTTTTTATCAGAAATTTTTTGGAAATATTTTTGACAGGTCTTCCATGATGTGGTGAAATTATGGATGTCAACAGTTCATTAATGATTTGGAGCTTTTGGTCGACTTTTATTAAAATATTTTGATATATGACCTCATCAATTTGACTTTTATTAAAATATTTTGATATATGACCTCATCAATTTGACCCCATGACAATTCAATTGACAAATTGTACAATTGACATCGCTGATTTAATTGCTTTAATTTTTTTAATTAAATTTAATTAATTAATTGATTTAATTTTTAATTTGTTGTAAACCCAAATACAACCTTATACACCTTTCACACTAAACTCCCCTCTGCTGTGAAGGGGAGTTTTCCGGCACCTGGGATCGAACCATAGACCTCTCGTTCTGGAGGCCGAGACTCTACTTCCAGGCTACCGACGAACTAATTAATCACTCTGAATGGATGAAACTTGTTTCGAGTGAGCGATATGTATTTATAAAGTTTTCTGAAGAGGCTTGTTTCCTCCAGATATTTCCAAAATGATGAGTAATGAAAAAAATACTTTATCTTTAAAAAATCTTACTACTTTTAAAAATATTATTGTTAATATTATAAATTATGCAGTTGTATAAAATATTCACACTAGGGCCAGGGGCGTCGCAGTTCGGGTGTCGCCCCCTCGACCATATCTTTTATTCGTTTCTCTCGCTGCACAAATGATTTATTGCCTTGGATTTGGTATTCGGCCAGAGAACAAGTGACTAGAGAAATAGAGAGAAAGAGAGAGGGAGGGAGTGAGAAAGAGACTACTAGGTAGTAGTAAATATCTAGAGGTCGAATGCTCTTTGCTTCTGTGGGTACCTAACCTCTACACACTTTACAAACTCTGCAATCGTACGGATATTTATTATAATATGTATTTTGTAGTTTTACTATATTGTTGGCTGTTACTCTTTTCAGAATAAGTACAACACATTATTTTGCAGATTTGTGTATGTTGAATGTCATGTAGTAGTAGAACGTAATAGATGTACCATTAGAGCAAGAAAAAAGTATTTCCTGCAAAACTGTGACGTTTTATTAGTTCAATTTTTTGACTTCTATTAAATTTAAATTTTTGCGTAATTACGCGAATTGATAATTCAATATCGCACTTTACATTGACATCGCTACAGTTTTTGGCCAAGGTGATCTCAAACTTATAAGTTACATTGAATCTATCAAAAGACATTTTATTTCATTACATATATTTATTTCATTTTATTTATTTATTTTATTTATTTGTTGACCATCGCGCCAAATACTCACCAAGTAAATTTGTCAACGCGTTTTCTTTTTCATAATTTTTATTTATATATATATTCACATTTCAAGAGCCATTCAAAATACTATCTGATGATCTAAATAAATAAATGAACAAAATTTTGATTTTGAACAATTATTGAAAGAAGATGATTAAAACATACGAAGACGAAACGTAAAAATATATTCGGTTTACAAAATTTACGCAGATGTATGCAAAATCATATTTAAAATATTTTCAGTAGCGCAACGCATTCATGTGGGTATATTTAATGCCAGACCCCAAGGTCTGAAATACAATAAATTAGACTCGATTTTTAAATTGCATACAAAACAAAAGAATGCAATCTCTTCGGAATGACATTTCTATGCACTCTCGAGTATTATTTAGTTTCTGTATTCAACCACTACGGTGACTGTACAAAACTAGATAAATAAATAATACATTATTATCATTGTATAGTAGTACAAGGTACTCGCTGGCTACCTATGTGCATGATAAAAGTAATACAGTAATAATAATGTTGTATGAGGCGCAATAATAATATTAAGTAGATATCAAGTGCATTGTAGAGTGACTCTTTATTCTTTGCATCCCCGGGCAATTTTATTGTTGGTGTTTTCCTGGATACGGACCATGGAGATATTATTTTTCATAAACACTTTATTTCCATGCCTATTATATATTTGTAAAAAAATACCTATTCATTATTAATATTACTATATATAAATACCTATAATTCGCATCTATAAGATTAATGCAATAGGAGTCTTAAAAGGAGTGCGAACCTATTTGATTTTTAAGAGGTCTCGTATTTTTCATTTAACATGTATAATTATAACCTCATTCAGCAATGAGGTTTGCCACCCATCCTAAATGTCTTTTTTTAGCACGGAGTGGGCAACTTGTATTTCTATATATCGTGCAGCTGGTCTGCTGGAATATATCCTCATGTGGAATATAACATAACATAACATAATAACAACAATTCACACAGACCGAGCTAGTCCCAAATTAAGATATGAACCTTGTATTATGGGTACTAACACGACGATACACATATATACAATGCACTGACCACATATACATGTAACACCCAGATCCAGGACAATTTGAAAAAGGTCATTATTCATTTTGCCCCGGCCGGGAATCGAACCCTGGACCTCGTGACTCAAAGGCAAGTGCGTTAGCCTCTGCGCCACACCGGTGCCGTGATGTTGTATAATACTAATGTTATGCCGTGATGTTGTATAATACTAATGTTATGCCGTGATGTTGTTGTATAATACTAATGTTATGCCGTGATGTTGTATAATACTAATAATACCTATGCCGTGATGTTGTACAATACTAATGTTATGCCGTGATGTTGTTGTACAATACTAATGTTATGCCGTGATGTTGTATAATTCTAATGTTATGCCGTGATGTTGTATAATACTAATGTTATGCCGTGATGTTGTTGTATAATACTAATGTTATGCCGTGATGTTGTATAATACTAATGTTATGCCGTGATGTTGTTGTATAATTCTAATGTTATGCCGTGATGTTGTATAATAGGTACTAATAATATGCCGTGATGTTGTATAATACTAATGTTGTTTTAAAAGTTGAAAATGGACTTCGATTATAAAGTTGAAAATGTAATGTTGAAAACCAAACATCTTTACAGTACCTTGCAATATGCTTGTAAGTGGAGTAATTCGACAGCAAGTCCGAGGTACCATCAGGCTATCATTTAGTAAAAGATTTTCATAAAACATTTTTGAATGCAGCATAGCTCTGCTTGCAATTTATCTCAATAAAACTTTCAGGATAGGTAGTTACAACCTCATTACTAAATTGAAGGATTTGTCTAATAAATTATGTTTTTTTACAATTAATGTTTGCCTTGTACAGGAAACTCGAAAACTTACATCCAGCTGTGAGTTCTGAATAAACCAATTAACCCAGAGTAATTAAGATGTGAATAAATTAAAAGAACACAAAAATAATTAAGCAAAACCGAAAAAGAAAATTGATATTTTCCAAGAATTACCTACAAACCTACATTTTATTATATTCCTTACTCTAGGTTATTTATTAATTTTACTAGCTTTTCAAACTGGCTTAGTTCATCATTTTTTTATCCTTCAGCCTTTATCCTTCATTTTGTAGTATTTATTAGAGGAAACAGGACATATATAATGTTCTACTTAGGACTAAGAATATAATTAGTTATAATTAAATATAGTATTAACTGTTCACATTTAGTATTAATTACACATTGTCAACATAGTATCACACATTATTTTGGTTGGTTATTGGAAGATATTGCCTCCAGGCAATAAGCTCGCCAATTGCTCATGATTTTTTTCTGATCAATAAAGTGTTATTATTATTATTATTAGTTCAGTGAGTATTCATCTACTATCTAAATAAATTAAAAACCTGTGAATTTCTGCAAATTACTTAAATATAATATTGGGTAAGTCGGAAGATATCGGTCCTCTGCGATAGACTCGCCCACTGCACAAGATTATTTGTCTCCATGTCTCCAATATCAGTGTGGTTTTGTATTTTGTGCAATAAGGCTTATTATTGCTGTTGTCACAACAAGTGATAACAATATAGTGTTAACACAATAGTGTTAAATTAGTGATAAATTTAGAAGGTTTTTAAAAAAAATGTTTTTTTTGACTATTATTGACAATTTGACGTAAAATAAGGTTAATAATTTTAATAATAAAATAACAGAAATAGATTTTTATATATGTTTTATTTTAAATCTATTTTATTTCTGAATAAATAGCAAAGTTTTCTTGTATCGTCGGATTACAAATGATTCCGATAAACACTTTAATAGACAAAAATGACGTGCTTAGAAAAAAACATCCCGACAAGAATATAAGGCAATAGCCTTACGTTGTTATATGAATGATTAGGGATTGAAAGTAGATAAAATAATGAAGATTATCGTTATTACATTCAAACAGACTTAAGACATGTCTCAAATATTTATATGAGAATTAATATAAAGATCATTTCAGTATTTTTTTCAGGAATTATAATTTATAGACGTAATTTGGGAAACGTTCATTAGCCTTTTTTATAATTGTTTTATTGTTTTTTTTCTCTTCTTATTCTTGTCTGTCTATATTGTCTGAAAACAGATGTTTTCAGGCAATTATGTTGTAAATAATATTCAGAAGAGAAAATGAAATAAAAATTACTGTTGTTTTTTTGTAAGATTAAGGAGCAGAATAAGTTAGTTATTAATAAAAAAAAATATTAAAAGATTTTATTTTTAATGATGAATCTAGAACTTTATCTAGATAAACTCAAACTGAAAAATGTGGAATTTGGACTCTAGATCTCCCGAATTTTTATAATTAAAGTGCAAGACTCTACCATCATAAATTACATCATAAGGACGCCATATCACTTATTTTTCATCACGTTTACAAGCACACTGCTCAGAGTAGGAAGAGTGTTAATTAATGAATTGGCACTTTAGTGCCAATTTGTTTGTGCCAGATTTTAGCCGAGGCATTTTTTCACCAAGTGCTCCAACGAGAAACTTTGAAAGGCGATAAGAAATACAAAATATTAAATAAGTGATCTCCTAGAATTCAATGCTTCTAATAAAAATATTATAGGGTCGCGGGACTATTCAAAAAACCAACATACAATTCAGGGTGGGTGGCAAGCCTCATCGCTAATTTAAGATGTAATATGTCTTAATTTTTCAAACATCTAATTTTCATCAAACAGAAGTCCACAGAACACTCGAAAACTCGCAGAAAAGAACGAGAGACTTGCCGGGTGCTCCACGGTAACCTAAAATAACCCACATAATAAAAAAAAATTAACAAGTGGTCATGGAAATATTTTCAGAATTAATATTAATTCTAAAAAAAATGAGACAATATCGTGTGTATTACTTTGTAAAAAAAAAACACGTGTTCCATTGACCTGAATAATATTTTAACAATGGAACAATAATAGAGAGGTAGCGAATATGTCTGCAGGATTTGAAACAATAAAAAATGTAAATTATGATTTATGAACTGAAAAAATTGATGAAGGACATGTACACAAACGAACTGACAATGTTATGTGCACATGTACCTACTAGGTATCTACAGTTCTACGGTCATGGGAATTACAAAGAAGAAACAATTCAAAATTAAATGTGGCATTGTGCTACATAGATACATCCAGGATGGCCTGGATGTCTAAATTTAAAGTGGCGGCAGAATTGCCATCCACACTTCTCAGCGTTATACAGTACAACCAGATAAGTATCCATATTATGATCAGTTATGATCGCACAAAAATTTAACAGTCTAATGCCGGGAAAAATTCACCAATCCAGTTATTATTATTATTGAAAATACCTATAAAATATTGTTCTGGGACCAGTACAGCTTTAGGCCAATGCGACCCCGGAGAATATAAAACATTTACAATTGTGTTTCTACTTTTCTTATTCTATAATTCAGTGTAGGTCGTGTTGAATATTCGGGGCAATGCTATTAAACAATTGATTTGTCGATTCGGTGATTCGATTCGTTATCAAGAATCTTAATCACATCACATAGGTGGATAAAACAGCATAATTATGCTGACGTGAGCGACTATACGACGCTGGTAGATATGTATATAAAAATAGAACTCTAAGGTATCAAAGGATTAGGCACAAAACGCGGGTGCAAAATTCCAGCATTGTACCTCTAATTTCTGTGTTCAATTTTTTTTAACTACAGACCTACAAAAAAAAATGTGTTGTTATTGTATAAAAAAAATTGTAAAAAAATAAACAGGAATTTTTTATTTCGATGTGTTAATTAACCGGGAAATCTAATTTTTGTAAATTATTTAGGTATTAAAGATTTCGGTGTAACGCCTGGTCAGTAGCTGACACGACTAAAATTATTATCTAAACGGACCTTCGTCTTGTTTTACTTTATGGCAATGCACCCGTAATCGAGTGACCAAGATTACATAATAATTAAATGTATTTCACAAAACCTAACTATGGAGGTTGCAATATATGTCATCATAACACTCAGTATCAGTAAAAACATTATTTACCTATTCATCATTATTGTTACAAAATCAAGTAAACAAACCAAGTCAAAAACAATTTGACGGTGAATACCTAAATTCACCTACGTACAATAATATACAACGGTGGTCGGAGTGGGACAGAGCTAAACAAAATAGGAATCTACTATTTCGCTTTCTCCCGTGAATTCCGCCTAACAGCATATTATTGTGTTGTTTACAATAACAAACTGAGAACAGTTTTTTTCAAAATAATATGTTTGAGCGAACATTGGAACCTTTAGTAAAATAATCGTTTATTACGTTTCTTTTTCGCGTTACAACTGCATGAAATATATATGAAAAGATTCATTTTTATTCATTTTAAGCACAAAACAGAAAATACAAAATACTACATACAGAAAAAAGGAAAATCTTTCAGAGATCAGCGATAGAGGATAATCCAACACCATGCGCCACAATTAATTTTAAATAAACATAGGTATACCTAAAATTCCGTTCATCTTAATATGCCTACACAAGTATATAAATACAGTCTCGCTCGTTCACTCAATCATCTCACTAGCACAAAAACAAAAAAATATGCAGTTATATTATTCTATTTCGTATATTATCTATATACGATCTTGTTATTTCTCTTTTTTTCATCAGATGTTCTTACTATATTATTATCTTATCTTACCTTACTTACTATCTTAAGGTAATTTATGAGAATGCGATTGTTAATTAGTGAATTTCGAGTAAGAAGGGCAGATTTTTTTAACTCAAAAATAAATTCTTGGTTGGGCAAAAGGGGCAACCAAAGAACACGTGGTCAGCTGTTTCAAAGAGAGTCAACAACATTAATTCCAGCCAGGTGCGAGGCCAATACGGTGTGACCGATTCTCAGTCTGCAAATTAGAGTAACATCGAGTTTCTGCAGTTTGATGTCAAGAAACCAGGGTCTATATCAAGGGTGGCCAACCCGCGGCCCGCAGGCCACATGCGGCCCGTTAGGTGTCTACGTACGCCCCGCGAAGCATATGCACACTTTTTTTTAATAATAGTCGGTACAAGTACCCGTTACTTTTTTGAAAGATGTATTTTGAGAAAATATTCTTAAATAAAATCGAGGAGTTTCGAAACATTTCAAATTCTTAGAAGTACTATTTTGAAAATTGGGCGACGGGGCGGTAGAAATTTTAAGGTGAAGTAAAATTATCAAATGTTCCCTTGGGTTAGCTGGAAGAGATCGCGCCTTTGCGATAAACTCGCCCTCTGTATATTGATTGTATTTAATTTGAATTAATACCTTTTATGTAATTATTTTTAATCAATGTACAGTAAAGAATGAATAAATAAATAAATAAAATAAATATATGGAGTATATTGTTGTGCGGCCCGGTTTGAACTCGCATTCTGAAATTTGGACCAGCTGCTGAAAAGGTTGGCCACCCATGGTCTAGATTTGTTTGAATATTGAGAAACAGTCACTGAATTATTATAGAAATAGTTCCATTTCTCCAAAGTACTAACTAATTTTGGCTCCATTTATGCAATCGTCAACTGGTAAGATTAAATCGCGGGGTGATGAGCAGTAGATAAGTACCTAACAACATTTTAAATATATCAGTTTTTTGTAAGTATGTAATTCCTATATATAAAATTAAATTAAACGCATTTTATCAACTGTTCTCACATTTAGGGGAAACGCGGGTAAATCATACTCGCATAGTAAACAAATATTTTCGAATGATATATCATTTCGTGCATTTAAAATTTATTAAAAAAAAGCCAGATGAAAGAATGAAAATAATAATAATAATAGTTACGCGGATGTTGTAGAAACGAGGACAGCGACGTTGTAACGTAGTGGTTATATATGAAACAGTGGCGTACTATACAAAATAGCGATGTATGTTTTAACGATTGCATGACCTGACTGCAATATTTAAAATACAAATCATGATATTCAGAATGGATGGCAAACCTCATCGCTGAATTTAAGATGTAAAATGTCTTAATTTTTCAAAAACCTGCCTTTTACAGGACACTCGAAAACTTACGGAGTCTTCTCCGTGGGAGTGGGAGACCAATTGTATACCGGGTGCTAGACAAAGTGGGCTTAAGACCAGCATTTCCACCTTTTCATTACATTTTTTTTATGTAAATTGCTCATATTATGCAAAGAATCTTGTGATTGCAATGCAAATTGTATTATTTTGTTGTATCGCACCTTTGTACTTAGTACGCACTTGTACGCACCTTAGTCATCGATGCAAGAATTTTATAATTTTTACTTTATAAGTTGGTATTTGAGAACGTTATAGATCTTTTAATTTTTGTGTAGGAATTTTACAACCAGTAGGGCTACTCTTGACAAAACTAAAAACGATCTTAATCTAGTCTTGATCTTGATCATACGACGCACGACCCTTCGTGTCATAGTCCCTACTATGGTCAAAAACACCGCGCTACCGCTAACGCGCGATCGGTTTGTGTGTATTTTTGGCCAATAGTCACTTCGTGCGTCATATGATCAAGATCAAGACTAGATTAAGATCGTGTTTAGTTTTGTCAAGAGTAGCCCTACTGGTTGTAAAATTCCTATACAAAAATTAAAAGATCTATATCTATCTATCTATCTATCTATACCCTCACGCCGAGTCCCAGGTGGGGTAGGCAGAGAGAACGGAACGCCATGTCGCTCTATCCTTACATACTTCTTTCGCTTCCTCTACATTCATCCAGTTTCTCATACATGCACGCCGATTCCTCTTACTTAACACGCGACCGTCCTTGAGAATTTGATCCACGTGGTTAAGCCACGTAGTTCTTGGACGTCCGCGCTTTCTCACACCCTCTCTTTCAGATAAATACACCCTCTTCGTCAATCTTACACCATCCATTCGCTCCACATGGCCAAACCATCTCAATTTATTCACACGCATTCTATCAACAACACTCTTCTTGCATCCACTCATTCTTCTAATATCCTCATTTCTTACTCTATCACGCAATGTTTTACCTACCATTCTTCTCAGTGATCGCATCTCCACTGCATTTATTCCACTCTCGTCCTTCTTCAGCCATGTCCAAGTCTCGCTTGCATACATCAGTGTCGGTACGAGGATGGCGTTGTGCACCAGCATTTTAGCCATGTTCGAGACATTGCTATTGCTAACAATAGATCGAAGTGCTCCGTTCACTCTCGCACCAGCCACTTTTCTTTTTTTCAATATCCCTTTCGTACCTACCATCCCTCACAAACATACTTCCTAAATAAACATATAAAGTAAAAATTATAAAATTCTTGCATCGATGACTAAAAATTACTAAATACCTATTCATTACAAAAACATGACCACTGAAGAGAGACCTACTTCACTTTCTGATAATTCAGGACTCAGGAGCCGTAGATTAGTATTTATCTGCACATTCAAGCTTAAATTGTACTCACGGGCGTAGGCATTGGGTAGGGTAGACGTGAAAATTTATAAAACATGACCAATATACCTTAAAAGTCTAGTTCCGCCACTGACATACGGTACCCGTAGTAGCAAAGGAGCTGGGTGAAAAATATAAAATGAGTAATGGTCGCGGTTTTTGAAATATGCAGCTTAGGATAATTTACGCTTTGAGATCCTTTACATACAGTGAGATTTCATCTAATTCTACTCTTCGTTGTTTTTTTACTACTCCTGGACTAACTGGAGACATTGGTTAAGTACAGGCAAGACGTTGAAATATTGAAGGAGACCAACCGTCCATTCTCGCCTTGAACTCACAGTCCATTCAAATTCCTCCCATAGGGGAATGATGCTGAAGACACATATTCAGATTACTTCCCAGCAGCTCTCGTTTCGCAAGCGCCCGTAATGGGGAAATGGTGTATAACAAATTGTTTATAATATATAATTTTAGCTACTTTCTCTTGTCTTGTCTTGTGCCAATATTTTCATATCAAATGTCTAATGTTGTTGGGCTCGAAGGGTTCTCTGTATAAAAATAAATAAAAAGCATCTTTCAGATTTCTTTAGCCTTTAGAGGACATCAGCTTTAGAAGACATTACATTAGCAAATCACTGTATGAAAGGGAAAATTTAGATTACCAACTACTGGTTGGACACTACCTTACGTTGCAAATCGGGTAAATGTGTAGAGTATCCTAAATTTTACGTATATTCGTAGTAATGTACGTCCGTTCGCAGTATTCTACGTAAATACCTACATTGTAGTTGAACTTATTTACATACGTATTGTTAGTACTTACCTACTTGTTTTTCATTTATTTATTTTTCTTTTGTGTTCCATTTTACACGCATTTCCTCTTTATTATTTATATTTTTATTTATTTCCTGGTGGAAAGTTCCGGGACGAAAAATATCCAGACCATTTCTGTTCCCTAAACAATACAATTGAAGGCATCACTGATTCAGACGATTCAGTCATCGATTGGTCATGTAAAGAACTCATGGTGAAAATACCTATACAAATTTAAGATCCTGTATACTATATACTATATATCTACTATATTTATACACCTATACAACTATGTACAACTATAATTATACACCTATAAACAAGAAGATAAGTAAGTAGATGTTGGTAAAAAAAGGTTATTTGGAAATTTTTTTATCTATTTGAAAATTTAATGAATTAAATTTCTTTTATTCCTGAGAATACGAGATGGATAATTTTATTTCTCTCGAGAATACAAGAAGAACAAACCTTCTATGATCTAATAATTATTTACCAACAAACCGCTCCTTCTCTCGATATTCTTTACATATTAATGTCCTAAGAACAATGTATTGTAAAGGATCATCTGGGTCGTTGAATACGAAATAAATAAAAAATTAAATTTCAACATTTGTCACAAAAAATTGCATAAGCAATAATTAGTAGAGAAAGCGAATTAAAATTTCAAGAACAGACTGACTTGGCGTTTTATCCACTCTGCCCCTCATATATTTTTATTTTTAGTTTTTTTTCATTTTTATTTTCTTTTTTATTTACTTTTTTTTTTTTTTTTTTTTTTTTTTTTTTTTTTTTTTTTTTTTTTTTTTTTTTTTTTTTTTTACGCGTCGGCAGAATTGCCATCCACACTTCTCAGCATTATACAACCAGATAAGTCTCCATAAGATCAGTCATGGTCACACAAAAACTTAACAGTCTAATGCCGGGAAATATTCACCAATCCAGATATAGAGGATATCAAAGGATTAGGCTCAGAACGCGGGTTCAAAATACCAGCATTGTGGCTGAAATATCTCGCTACCTTAATGCAGAACTAGCCTAAGTTGAAATTTTGGACAAACCAAGTTAAGTATTAAAAAACAAGAAATGATAATTTAATAATGAATGAAAGTTATTAGATTCCCAAATAATAATGCATGTAAAAATTTGCTTTAGATATTTTAAATCATTTTTTTTATTACAAAAATAAATCTGCTACTTTGAAAAATCATCCAAAAACACTTAGGCTAGTTCTGCATTAAGGTAGCGATCTGTGTTCGAAAATTTTGTTACAATATTACAGGTGTTTATTATAATAGATTTTATTTATATTATTATTATTTTTTTACTAATAAACTTTGATCATCGATAACAAATTAAATGCAAAAATACAGAGGGCATATTTATCGTAAAGGCGCGATCTCTTCCAAATAACCCTAATGTACAAATGTTTATTTCCCGATCGAAACCGCTTAAAATTACTCTAGTATGTAATAATATTAGGTATAACCTAAATAACCAGTCTAGCATGAATAAATTGCAAGAATATTTTGTTCGTTTATATCTATGTTTGTATGGGCTTGTAAAGAGGAGTACAGTTCTAACGGAAGTACCTACCTTCAGTATAGCAATATGTTGTCTAGTTCTGAAAATTATATATGACAGTATAGCTTAGAAACGAACGACACAAGTCCAATTTTTAATTGTACTTGTATAGCTTAGGTCATAATAGTTTGAAATACCTACGTATCATTTTTAAATAACTACTTCTGTACCGTCACAGCATATCCCACAAGTGAGCCAGCCAGCATTGCCAACAAAAAATAAGACGGTCAGAATGGGTTGCAAACCTCATCACCGAATTCGAGCTGTAAAATGTTTTTCATTTCGAATATGTACATTCAAACGAACATGTCAAATGATAGGACAAACAATACAACAAAGTTATTTTTTTTTTAAATTAATACAAGTTTTCCACAAGCATTGTGTACACATTATTAATTTTTTTATTCTTTACTGTGACAAACTATTTTACAAAGAATAAAATTATTTTTAATGCAATCAATAAACAGAGCGTGAGTACGGAGGTACGAGTTTTTCTCACAAGCATCATGAAACTTTCGCGAAAAAACCTTTAAGGAAGGAAGAGGAATGAGGTACGAGGTAGAACAATAGGTATAGGAAAAGGGACTAGGAAACAGATGTCCAATTTTGAATGATAAAGTGGTCCCAAGCAGCCCACTTGAAAAAACAAAGAGTGGGGAGCAATCTTATTCTGGAAGGCAGACTATTCCAAGAGCAGAAAATTATTTTTATAAACTTTTGTAATTTGATTGCTAAATCAACAGAACAAGTGGTACATATCTCACACAGCAACCATAGGCACTACCCAGATACGTACGTATGTGAGCCTAGGTACTTGTCTGATATCTATTGCAACTTAACATATCAGCGGCTCCTTGTCTACCCGCCGTGTGATGATGTAATAGACGCCATCGGTTCATCTCTACAGGCGGTAAATAAAAATATTCAAACATATGAAACACATCAATTTACGCGCAATAAATTGATAACAACATACATATTATTAAGATGGTATTTACAGCTGGCTACATCACTGACAACCCTAACTAATTCAACCCTGACAAATTTTTTAAATTATAAAAAAAATTGGAGTTAAGTAAGAGGATCATGAAAAGTACAATCTTTTGAAAAAAGGTATATTCAAAATCAAATATAATATTATTTAAATAAACTGAGGAGATCGTCTCTTGGCTCCATAATGGGCATTTTGTGGACAGTGGACAGAAATACGGGATTTCAAGAAACTGTTTCGGACTGGCCACGAAAGGGACGCATTCTCGCTAATAACCTTGGAGGGACCCGATACAACACATGAAGAAGATGAGATTGTGAATCATTCCTAAGTCTTTAACCAAATCAATTATCTAAAGGGAGAGGGGGTGGGGGTAGAAATTATTAGTGCAAGTTGAATTCTGAAAAATAAATTGACGTCTATCAATAAAAATGTTAATTGGTCATTTACGTTATATTTCGCATTTATATAATCAGTCATGTCCGCCATTATTTACTATACCTACTCTCCATTCATTCATTTAATAAAATTTTTGTATAGCTTCGGCTTGTGTTGATTTTCTTAGCTAGACTCCTGCGTCTAAAAGTCATTTCAAATTTTCTTGGACGGATATCCAGACAAATTGGACGGATGTCCAGAATGCCACTGTACCTACCGCCTTTGGGGTCGACCTTTGGAAGTTCGATTTTAGGAATAGACAAAGCAATGTCTTTCGCCACTTTTTGGAGTAGAAAAACTTACTTAAATTAAACACACGAAACTACCATAATAGGCTTAGACAAGACAACGTCACCTTATTTGATAGTGCACCGGACGGGACTTGAACCAGCAACCCATCTTTTCACGAAATGTGCTTTGTCCAATTAAGCTACCGAGCGACTTGCCAGAGGCTCCGATATTCTCTCTGTCTTGTTCTGAGGATTCTTGATAGGTTGCGGGTTCAAGTCCCGTCCGAGGCACTACCAAATAAGGTGATGATATATTTTATAAGCTTTAGGTATATGGTAGTTTCGTGTGTTGAATTAATGTATGAACAATGGCTAATTGTAAAATTGTAAAATGTTATACATCGATAAAAAAAGTTAGGCTAGACTCGTCTAACCAAATCATTATTTTAAGAGTGTACGAGTATCGTTTGAATTCTCTGAAATATAATTGATCTCGCATTCTTTGTGAAAAATATTTCGAATGTGTTTATGTACAATTGGAGGAATCTATAAAAATAACGTGAAAAAGGTTTATTTCCTCCCTGTGTTCAGTAAGGAAAACGTTCAGAATGAAAGAAAGAACAATTTATTGACGAAGATTATCATTTGTCTAAATTGCATTAAAAATATATCAATATTAAGAAAAACATATCAAACTTATAAAGAATAAATTATTTTTTTACGCAAATAATAAATTAATCTTCCGGAAATAATAGCAAGCAAACATAAAGAAGATAAATAAATAAATAAATAAACTGTACAAAGACAAATAAATAAACGATAACAAAAATAAAAGAGAATTCACTAATTCTAATAAATATTTGAGTCTGTTTATTCATGGGTATTTTTTGCCAAATTAGATAACCTTACTTACTTACTTACCATCTTACCTACAATTTATTAATATTATCGACCGACGATACTTGGTGGAAATTCGTGTTGAATTAGTATAAAATAAAACACTTATATTTAGTACTCCCACAGTGACTTTATTAACCGAGAGCCGGCATTCAATAGCTTCCGCTATCATCACCAGGCAAAAATCACTTTACATTACCCTGATGATGAGAGCGGAAGCTCTTGATAGTACTACTGCTGCAACTCGGTTCATGGCATATCTCACAAGTGCAGTAGCCAGCAGTCCAGATTCATGTAATGAAGAGTCAAAAATCAAAAGTAAATAAATATTTACTATGCCTACTGGACGGACAATAGATTCATGCAAAACATCCGTGCCAAAAACCAAGACATTCAGGCAAACCTCATCAATGAATTTAAGATTATTTCTTTCATGTTTCGAACACCTACCTTTAAAAGGACAGTCGAAAACTTACGAAAAAGACTCCATGATAAAGTCTCTGTGGAAGTAATAAAATATAAGTGTTTTATTAATTTTGCCTACAAATATTTTATTTTTGTCATTTTGTTGATTGTGTTCTGCCTGGAACAAGGTATATAGCTAGTTCAACAAAACACAACATTCCCTATGTATGGAACAAAAATAATAATATATCTTTGAAAACTTTGTACCAGACAGAACAGGGCGGCTATATATTATTTGGCTCGCGTCTCGCAAGATCTTTTTAATGGTATTTTCATCTTAACTATGATTTGTTACTGTGTACATAGTAGATAATATTATGTACTGCAAAAGGATGGTTTGTCCAGTACCCAACATCCTTCTTTTTCTATCAACAACACAGCGTAGCTAGCGCCACTTTTCTAATTTATATACATTTTATTTATAATATAATGTTATTTTATGTTTTTGTGATATTTCCTGTATATTTTATTTGAGTATCGTCTGTACAACGGTACATAGTATGTCTGCAACGTACTCAATATTAAAATTTCCGTCAAAATGTTAGTATGTGGCGTTTAACTGGAAAAATCTCTATCCCTTTGAAGCCTGCAATTAACTCAATTTATATATAAGGTGGTTATTATTATCGTTATTGGACAAAATTAAAGTATCGTTTACGTGCCAAAGCACCTCATGGACACTATACAATTCATTAGTTTTAGGACATTACATCCACGTAATGTCTTCCAATAGTCTGCATAACCTTTTCTCAATTGAAGGTGCAAGATTTTCAAGAACACGCAAAGTCTGTCCACTTAAGCCAGCCTAGGGCCAATTCGTAAGCGGTGTGACACTTTTCACCTTTTTCGATTGTATTTTGTAGACACAATATTGTTGCATTATATGTATAAACGTGATTCTCAAATTAAGATTGGTTTTGCCAGCCGCTGGTTGTTCCCATGTTCAATATAATAAAAACCACTTTCGTACATACTCAATCTTCTGTAGGATATAAGGGCGTTTCACAGGGCTCTATATAATTAGGGGTGGCCGTAACCTACGTCTCGGGTGAATATTTTATTTAGTGAATCCGGTATCAATTCTTCCCGTTACCGACCAACTTCACCTACACGATACAAGCATATTGCTTTCTGTGAAGATGTCTGGGGTATATTTGGGATTTATCTTAAAAAAAAATAGGAAAAATCTTCGCTTCTTTTCTTTTCTTTTCTCTTCTTTTCTCCAAGCAGTGACTATATAGGTATAGAAATAGTGGTGGTAAAAAAGCTAAAAATAGCAACGATTATAAATCGACAAAGAGTTATGATAAATAATAGGTATAACTAGTTATAATAGGTAGCTGTATATTAAAGTAAACAACAGCTGTGTGATGCATCGAATAAAGTATTGTCACAATTTCAACTTTTATAGGTACTACCCCGTCTTTGTATTAAGGTTTGTTTTGATATGAAACATTTGATTATTAGTTTTTACATAATAAATAAAACTTGTTGTCCCATATTGGCCTAAATCACTCGCAGACGAGTGGATGGTCTCAGTAAGAATTGAATTTAGTTATAATCATATATAGAACCAAAATAATATGTACTTATTGTTGAAGGGGTGGCTTATGGTAAGATGGTGGCAATCTATTGACGGGATTGTCAATTGGGGTCGTAAAAATGATTGATGATAATCATGTGACTAATGGAAAACCTACTAGGTACTTAAAAGAAGTATTTTTTACATCTACATAAGAATTAATAAATCAAACTTTTT
Source organism: Athripsodes cinereus (assembly GCA_947579605.1). Taxonomy (NCBI): domain Eukaryota; kingdom Metazoa; phylum Arthropoda; class Insecta; order Trichoptera; family Leptoceridae; genus Athripsodes; species Athripsodes cinereus. Next base: position 4,847,991 of record OX388317.1, on the reverse strand, counting down.
TAGAATATTTTTCAAAAACATATTTTATTAACATGTATGTAGGTACTTTCATAATTCATCATAACCATTAGGAGACCTAGCGGTGGAGTCGTCTCTCGACGACGTTGAGATATTCCAAATTCATCATCAGTTTTAGATTAAATATAGGTTTATTATTTTCTCAAAGTCTTTGCACAAAGCTTTGGATTCCAACAAGACATTTTGCCCTCCTGTAAAGGTTGAAGACAACCAAAGACGTAATCTTAATGAATAATTCTAGCTACGTGACACACGTATGTTGTGATCTTTTGAATAATTCTAGCTACGTGACACACGCATGTTGTGATCTTTTGAATAATTCTAGCTACGTGACACACGCATGTTGTGATCTTTTGAATAATTCTAGCTACGTGACACACGCATGTTGTGATCTTTTGTTTGAGGACTTTCAATTTGAAGAAAAAAATATATTGATACTGTATAAGGTTTAATAAGTTACTTTTAGCTTTAAGCACACTGAAATGAAAGCTTCCTGTCGTATGATGTACGGTGTGATGCATCGAATAAAGTATTGTCACAATTTTAACTATTAGTATACTACCCTCTCTTTGTATTATTAGGGTTTATTTTGTTATGAATCGGATTTATTTATTTAAAAATAGATCCGAAATACATACATCCGAGGGAGTCTGGGTGTGCGGGATATCTCGGATAAAATACAAGAGAGCAGATTGCGATGGTATGGCCATGTGGCCAGGAGACCACCTGAGTATGTAGGCAATAAAGCTCAATGTATCGAGGTTACCGGCAAGAGACCAAGAGGAAGACCAAAGCGCAGATGGCGTGAAGTAGTGAGACAAGACATGAGGAGCTGTGATGTTTCCCATGAGGATGCGCTCGACAGAACCAAGTAGCGTAACCAAACAAGAAAGGCAGACCCCACCACCATGTGGGACTAATAATTGCCCAAGGAGAAGAAGAAGAAGAATTTTGTTATGAATCATTTGATTACTTTTTTAGCATAAAATAATATTAAAAACCTGTTGTTCCATATTGGCCTAAATCACTCGCAAACGAGTGGATGACCTCAATAAGAATACAATAGAATGCTCAATTGAATATTAAAAATAGAACAATTATTTACCTACCTTTTGTTATAAAATTTAAATGATTGTCTAGTTTTTTTGCTTTGTTTCTCTCATCACATATCTTGTGGAGTCTCGGTAAAGAATAGAAAGAAGTATCTCTCACTTTTTGCGCTACAAGTATTCGAGTGACCTGTAAAAGGCAGGTAACATAGAGGACGATTTGCATGTTTATTGCACGAAGTTGGCTCGCTGGCGGCCCACTCGTGGAAAATGCTGTAATGGTATGAAAAAATACTTAATTAAATATTTTCTTTTACTTATAATTATATGTATGCATATTTTTAATTCTATATTGTTATTATTATTATTATCTTTAAAATATCACCATAACAGCTTTTGGTTAAAGCGATCTGAGCAGGAAAAAAAAGCAAAGCAAGACAGAGAAAAAAATCATAAATAAGTTATCATAAACAAAAAACAACAGAATCAAAATAAACATATCCAGTTATTTGTTTGCTAGACAGAGTACATATTATTTGTAGTACTTATAATCTATCGTATTAAATAAATAAAATTATGTGTATTTTCAGTATAAAAATCAAATAAATAATGAGCGCTCCATTTGCGATCAGAAGTAATAATAGGAATAGTACGTAACAATAATAGAAAGTTTGCTTCGAAAACTCCCAACAAAATTATTTACTAACTCAAACTAGTATTCCGTATATACTAACTATTCTATAATAATATACATAGGTGTGTTTTATCTAGTATCTAATACATATCTATGATTTCAGTATCTTGCAGTTATCTACTGAAAGAGCATTGGCGTATGTATTAGTTTTGATATTGAAATTAAAAAACAAATGTTTTTAATTACAAGGAGATTGACAACGTCCTTATAAGACGAAAGACGTTTCTCTCAATAAAGAACATAAATAATAAAAGAAACCATTTGTTTTCAATAATTTACAAACAATTAGTAGCACTGTTATATTTTCACTATATTTTATTTAAATTCTAACGTTTTCACCCACTTCCAAATGCATTCTCAAGAGAACTGAATCAGTATAATGTGCTTTATAAAAATTGAGGGTGGTCATAGAGGGGGGAGAGGGGTGGATGTAGGGATAGAAGAAGGGCGTTTAGGGGCCTTTCTGGTTTTTCGGAAATGGCGGATCACTGTATTGAACATGATCATTCATTTGATTTAGACAGTACAGTGGTTTTACATTCCGAATGTGGTGACCGACGTCTGAACGCAATAGAAGCTTTGAAAATATTAAGACATAAACAAAATATTATTAATATCCAAATTCCCGCTAATTCCCCGTTACTAATTAACCCCGTCTCACCTAATGTTGTATAGACTAATACCACTCTCACCCTTTTACTTCTATCCCTACACCCAATCGTAAAATCTTATGACAATTAACATCTATGTAGGTACAATTCAGATTGAGGTTTGCTGAATGTTTTGTTATTTTTATTGACACGAAAGGATATGTTATTACATACGGTTCGTCTGCTTGAAACTTTACTTGTGGGATATACTGTGATGGTATACCATATATACCATGGTATACCATATATACCATGGTATACCTACTTTAAATTAAACAAACACAATAAAGACGTCTTGTTACCTCTAAAGTCATCATCAATCGACAATGACACCACTGAATTAAAATATAATTTTGCAATGTCATCGAATATAATATTTTTAACTTGGGATAATTTTGTGTGATGTGTTGTTACACCACTGCTCCTTTCCTCCAAAAATGTCTTTACCTCTGAAAAGTTTTGTGAATTATATGGGATGTTTACTATTCCGCTACGATACATAATAACATCTTCTCTGTACTTTATATTATTATTATTCAATCATAAATTATTACTTACATATTCAAAAAAATACAATATTATATAACTTGACTGCAATGGGAAGAAGAAACGCAAATGTTACATTTCATTAACTGCGCATGCTATGACACATAATAATGCCAGTGCAACGAGTTAGTAACGCTCTTGTCTTTCACGAGGTTCCATATTAAATTCCCGGTCAGTAAAAAATGAAAAATGCCCTTCTTTAAATTGTGGGTCTGGATATTACCTACATAAATTGTCTATAGTAATAGGTTTTTTTTTTAAAAAAAGATATATCTGGGTTTTGTTTGTTATAAACCCAAATACAACCTTATACACCTTTCACAGTAAGCTTGTGTCGTGAAAGTTTGCCGGTACTTGGTATCGAACCACGGAGCCCTTGTTCAAGAGGCCGAGACTCTACCTCCAGGCTACCGACGAACTCACAAAAATATCGTTTATAGATAGAAATTAAATTAAATTAAATTAAATTTAACTTATAAATTTATAGAAACAGTAGGTATATTGTGAAAGTGAGCCATTCTTTCATTCCTGAAATTTAAACATTGGAAAATGGAAATAAATTGACAATTGTATAATTACGTTTAGAAGATTGATAATGGCAGCATTACTCGTGTATCGGGTGAAATGTCAGAAAAAAATACATTCACAGGGATGTCTTAAAAGTTACTCAAATACATTTTTGAAGCAAGCAAGCCGGCTCGCAACAAACAATATTACCATACATAATATGTACAAGACAAAAGTGTTTTATTTCTATTTATTTAACATGAGTTTCCAGCAAGTACCGTCTGTTGACAACATTGCCTATTACAAATTTAAATGCGATAAATAAATAATTTGAAATAGAAGAATATTTTGAAGCCGTGGAGCATCCGGCTGATGATTGGTTTCCTTCTTTTTTCTGTAAGTTTTCGAGTGTCCTGTAAAAAGCAGGTGTTTGAAAAAATAAAGAAATTTTAAGTTATAAATTTAGCGATGATGTTTACCACCAATCCAGAATGTCTCAATTTTTGTCGGCTCGGAGAAGAAGCGTAGGTACATGTTTTTTTACATGCAGCTGATCTGCTGGCTACCCTACGTGTGGGATATGCCATGATGGTATAGACAAATATTGGAAAAAAAAAAACAGTAACAAGAAGTCATTTTCCTTCAGCGGTTCAACTTTATTTTTTTCATTCTTACATATTTTCATAGGTTCTGAAAAGTTTAATATTTATTACAAATGTTAATACATAATGTATTAAGAATACTTTCCTTGCCGCTTGTGACATGTTAATATCATTGCGAATTGAATTATATATAGGTATACCAAGATTTTTTTTTTTTTTTATTATTTATTACTTTGATGAAATAAATAAAATTGACAATAAATTACAAATTAAATTCTATTATGTAACATAAAATATTATTCCCAAATAAATAGAGATTTATTACTAAAACTTGTGAAAATATTTCATATTTTTATTGACATTTTATTTGTGTATCATTTGTCTTAATTACTAAAGGTTGGTTAGAAGACATTGATCAAGCAATAGGGCCACCTTTTGGTAGGTATTCTACTGTTTCACTTTGCAATTGTTTCGTATTTGTTTGCCAATAAAGAGTAACAAAATTATTATTTATTTATTTATTTATTTAAAGCTTTTTAGCCTTTTACACAATATTTTTTTACATAGGTACAATATCTTAAGAAAACCTACGTAACAAACACAAAATTAACAAATCAATATTACAAACATACATCTATCATTACAATTTTAAAATAAAACAACAGAAGGCAACCAAAATAAAATATCAATAGATAAAATTAATAGAAATTTAACAGAATCTGATAAAATAATACTTCAGCAAATGAATTTAAAATGTTATTTATGTTGTTTAGATAGTTGCAACCGGCAAAGAATATGGTTTCCACTTTTTTCTGCAAATTTTCGAGTGTCCTATAAAAGATAGCAGTTCGTTTTCTTCTATTGAGCGATGAGCTATGTCATCCATCATGATTTTTTTAAAATGGTGGCGCCCATATAGCCATAGCCCAAAGTACATATGTGTACCTTGTCTAGAAGCGAGAAATGCTACCCCAAGGGAACACTCTAGATTTAGCGGCTATTTACTAAAATTTCTGTTGCGAAAAGGGAAGAGTAGAAATGGAAATATACTTTATTCTCTGTGCAGTATCACTAAGTACCTACTAGAAGGAGATATTAGGCTTCCAAAGAAGTTCTTGAAAAAGTTTATCCTTGTGGCCACTAAGTGTGCATGTCCTGCTGGATCACGAACAGCAACGGGCATCTCCTTTCTTTTCCTAATGACATCGATGTGGGAACATTCCCGCAAAGTGTATTACGACGGCACACATTCTAAATGCCTTATTTTAAATATGTCACGGAGATGATAACCTGTATGTTTACCTTCTATTCCGCTTGTGATGGGAGATACCATAATGATCTAGATCTAGATTGACTATGTTTTTTTTGCATCTTGTTGACAAGAAAAAAGGCATAAATTGAAAATATACAAATACTTTAGTGAAAAACATAAATTTCGTTCAAAATCAATGTCTTTGGTTGTAATGAAAATGAAAATAAAGTATGTGCCACGTCATGTGAACACAGCATATGCGTGATGTCCCATGGTGATGGTGCGTGATAAAGGTGACGCGTCACAAACACGCCATGCCATGTCGCCTCAACTCCAATGATACAAGATTGATTAGAAGAGAAGAAACATGAAAAATGTGAGACAAAATTCCACCTACCGATAGTCTTATAAATACATTCTTATGTCATGTCTAGCAGCGATTTTGAAGGATTTGCATAAAAAGGTGTATGGCATAATTTATCTCTCCGTAATTGAGAGTCCCACTCTTTTCTACTTATTTTCAAGTGTCTTCTTGTAAAAGACTGGAATTCGTAAACATCGCGTTTTAAAACACTAAATTTGAAAATCTTCAGGCCCCTAATACCATCTTTAAGATGCTGTGTGGGGACAAAAATTTAATTTTAGAAATTTTAACTGTTATTTCAATGAAATATATTTTCTTTGTTGCGTCTTTGTAATATTGTGTTAATGAATAAATAAATAAACGAAAAAATAAAACACGTCTACGTATATCTTATACATATGGTATTCAATTACCTATAAAAGAAATATTCCTGAATTTTGGATCTCAAATTTGAAGTCCAATAAGTACAGCAATGTATCAAAATATTGTATTAAAAATATTTCTAATAAATTATCTCCAGTCTTTCAAACTCGAAAATCCATACATAGTCAAATAAAAGTAACAGGCAATATCGCGATATCGGTACTTGTACACAATACCTACCTCTCTGTACGTACGACAGTTCATTGCAGTCAAATATACTCAGTGGCGTAAAGTCGCACATATCCAAATGTTGAAATTTATAGAAAAATATGAACGAAAAAAGTCAGCTATAGATTTCAAATCAGAGCATTAATATGTTACATTTTTACGATACAAGTATACAATGACTGTATTTGAACTGAAAACATCATGAGCTCGATAGCCCTGGGTGAGCATTGGCTGAATCCAGTAGTCTCGACTTCCACTATCGTCTGTCCTTTGCTTTGTCTTCCAGTTTGTGATTTGCAGTGTGGAAGCATCGGCGCATCGCACTTTGGGCCTTCCTAGTCTTCTGAAAAGAAGTGTAATTAATTTTCTATGGGAAAGTACACAAATCGGTTGCACATGCCAATTTTTGGACTTCTAAGTTATTACTGTATCAAAATATATTTATTTGTTCATTGACATAAATGTCGAGATCAAAATCAGTTTTTTTAAGGTCAATCAGTCTCCTCTAACTTGTTCCTCACTTTAATCGGTATGTACTTTGATTTGGACTACTCTATTTTTGGATATTTATTAATGATACTGCTCAATTTTTCGAAATATTGATGCCTCGCAAACCCAAAGCAAAGTGTCTTATTATATAAACAACACTTTTATATCTTTTTTCTATTTATAAGCTAGCTAGCTAGATAAGTGACTACTACTACTACTGGACTAGTGTCCGTGTACAATAATTTTTTGGGCTTCTTCAATTTGAAAATGATGTCCCTGCCACTGAGGACAATGTTGTGTTATGTGGACCGCCTGAGGACATCTTGATAAGGATATTCTCTCTCTCTTAACCTTACCAGCCTCCACCATACATATCTACCTACCCTCAAATATCTACTACAGAGTACAGAAAACACAGACAGATAATATACATACATACGAACATCCAGGACTATTGCATATTATTATTATGTACTAGCTTTGTACACGGTTCTGGGATCACATTGGCCAAAAGCTGTAAAGTTCTTAATAAAATGTCGCAGAATGATAATTAGCAACACATATCATAAGAAATCTTCCTAATTTAAGGACTTGAAAATGACAACAGTATGTATGAAAACGATTTTTTGACACATGTTTTTGAATTGTTCTCAATAATAAATGGAAAAAACTTTTGTTTTAATGTTTCTGAAAATAAACACAAATTATTTGAAATTTATTGTATTTAATGATACCTACATAAAGTAACCTAATTTCGACTTACAAATTGAAACATTAACAGTTTGAGTTTTAACATAAATTCTCTTCGTGGAGTGCCCCATCAGGTTTTGGATTAGGACTGACCCCGCAGTCGCATTCAGGAGACCCCCTCCTTCCCTATTTCCACATTTGATAGTTGCAGCAGCCTTGACCAGTGCAAATTCTGTTCTGTAGGACCCAAACTTTTCGGGGTAGGTTGTGACTCGGGATCTTTACATAGGTCGACCCCAGAGGCGGTGCAGTGGCCTTTTAGATGAGAATCAAGAATTTGATTTAAATTGACTATTGGACGCAGAAATCTAGTTGAGAAAAATCAACACATGCCAAAGCCATACAAAAAGTAAATATTTTACTATCCAGGAAGATTCTCAAAGGATACAAATTTTCAAAAAAGGCATTGTTTATCTTACGGCTTGTATGGTTAAAGTGGTTTTTATGAACACATAAACCAACAATCGCAGCAAAAATGTGTTTTTATATATAGGCAATGTGAATATATTCGCTTTCATGCCAAGAGAATGCTTTATATTTATATATATTTTTGTTGGCATGCTGTAAACTCTATATTGGTTGTGTGATTTTGTTTGGTAGGCAATCTGATGAAGCAGAGATGAATTTTCGTAGACCTTATTACAAATAAATATCTTAGGTTTATTTAATTAGATTTTAGTGATGAAAACCTCGAAGAAAGTGCAAATCGACATATCGTGTAGTGGAATATCTGGTTTGGGGTAACCAGAGGTTTTTGCAAGCGTTAGCAATAGACGGAGATCTCTGAAAGAAACATCAAAGCGCAATATGCCCCGACTCAGATAAAACTAGAAAATAATATTTTTAAATAGATGCAAAAAGTGAGAAATTGTTTTACCAGGACAGATTTGTAAAAAAAGTGCTTGAAAATTTATGACGTTTACTAGAAATTCGAAGGATAAATTTGTAACGCAGGCCATTCAAACTATGTGGGCCAAAATAATTTCATATCAATCTGTCTTAAAAAAGCCTTGCTTCAAAAATGAACACTTATTTATATTATGTCTGCCACCAGTCCTCCATTGTAGATGCATTTAAAAGTATGTTAGTGTTGATACAATATAATATGAATGGTGCATATTTTATAAGTGAACCTTTTTACAACAATCCCACGGTTTGTTTTTTTTTTTTTTTTTTTTTTTTTTTTTTTTTTTTTTTTTTTTTAAAAAGATATATCTGGGTTTTGTTATAAACCCAAATACAACCTTATGCACCTTTCACACTAAGCTAAAAGCTTGTGCCGTGAAAGGGGAGTTTGCCGTATTTTTATATGGCCGGAGTTTATACAGTATTATGTTATTTTGGGTTCATAATCACATTTGTGTTGCAGACTAGAAGGATTTTTTTTTATTGTGAGGTTCTTTTTATGGCTCTCTCAGTTATATAGAGTACGCCGTACTTAAAAAAAGTAAGTAGGAAGTAGACCGATTTTGGATAGAACTGACGAAATGGAAGTAAGAAAAGTAGAGAAAGAAAGTGCGCTAGCTCTCTATTTTAGACGAAAAAATTATTGAGAAATTTGATTTTTGTGAAGTTCTCGGCATTGAAAAAAAAGATAAATTGAGGCAAAGCAATAAATATTATTCATTATAGAACGAAATTCAAATTAAACTTCTGTTACTTCTATACCCACCATCACGGCATATTCCACAAGCAAACTAGCTGCATGCAACAAAAATGCCCTCCGTGCCAACAAAAACCAAAAAAAAGACGTTCTGGTTGTTTGACAAACCTCATCGGCAAATTTAAGATGTAAAATATAATTCTAGAGTCTGTACGTTCACAGAGTGAAAATTCATACTGATGGTAATATTTATTTTTGATAAAAATAAATGTAAAATATCTTTATTTTTTCGAACGCCTGTCTTAAACAGCATACTCGAAAACTTACGGCAAAGACTGGATATCATTCTCCACTGAAAATTATAAAATAATTGTTAACCAATTCACCTCTGTGTGTCAGGGGTGCGGCGCCTTAGGCATATTCGATCTCTTATCCTACAAGACAACATTATTATGAAGCGCGGGTCAGGGGTACACAGCCGTCGGTTTGTGTAATAAATAATATACCGTGTATTGCTTTCCATACTGTTAAACTTAAAACAACTTCACTTTACACCCCTGAAGCAATTGAGCGTGTGAGTGTATGAGCATCTAGAATGATTTATTATTTAAACATATTGTTTTATGAATCACAAAATTATTTATATATACCTACTTATATATTAAGACTATTGTAAGTACATATACCTATTGTGTGTGACTCCTTTTATACAAATGTAGGAATCAAAAAGTCTTTCATTTTTTTCAAACAAATTCTAGAAGGAAAGAAATACCTACGCCAACAAATAAATAGAAAAAGTCGAAGCTAAAAATCTTTTTATAACTATAATGTTTATTTTTTAAAAAGAAATTCATGTCAATATGAAAACTTAGAATATATAGAATAAGGATATGACAAGAATCAATATGCCTGCAGAGGGCTTTTGTGTAACTTACATTATTTATGAACTTGTAAACAAATTCTGGTCGGTACTTTTTAAAGTTCCCATGACGCTAATAAATTGACGAAATATGTTTAAAATATGGATTTTTAGAAATTCAATGGCGAGAAATATGTCCAACAAAGAACTGACTGATGAAAAATGCATTCTACAATAGGGTTATAATAAGTTTATATACCTTTTGAGATTATATGTAGAGTCCATCGCAAACATTTTTACGATTCGAATTTAAAACAACCTTTGGATGTACGAACTTCTGCAATCTGTTACAGCTGGTTTCTTAGAAATAAAAAAAAAATACTCTTTAAATTTTAGCGAAAAAACTTCTAGTTGCAATCATAGAGACTTACCTATATAATAATAATAATAATAAACTTTATTGTACAAAATATATGGATACAAATGATAAAGTTACATGGTATAAATGAATAATTTTGCACAATGGGCGAGTTTATCGCAGGGACGCGATATCTTCCAACTAACCCAAAGTGATATATAGTTATATAGTGACTAACAGAATTTTGACATTTCAGACTTTTTCTTAAAGGGACTTCTATCTTTATGGAACCAGCAGTCTTCTTCTTCTTTTAGTTGATCTGTAGATCTGTTTTTATGACGTCGAGGTCTCCTGGGGCACAGAGCTCCAGATGTATCGCCATCTCTTTGCGGTTACTTAAGGGAGTCTATCACCGTCCATTCGTTCTACGTGGTCGTGCCAGAAGCGCCCCAGCGTGTTTAAAAAAAATATATTTCAGGTAGGTTCCTAAAACTTTGAAAAATAATTTCTTTATTACATCTCCTATATTATTGCAAAAACGAATGCTCAATGGACTACCTATTACCTTTTCTAAGCTTACTTTTAGCTTTTTACTATTGCAAATCTTTATTTATCGATATTTTATTATTCAGTAAAAGCTTTGCACTCAACAGGAGACTGTGGGCATTGATGTAATAAAACAAAGTCGGACTTTTGATCTTATGACCATATTGCACCCTAGGTATTAAAGTTTATTGCCGATTTATGTAGATACATTAGCTCGTACATTATTTTATTAAGTGATATAAACTATGAAATTTTTTTATTTATTATTTACGGCACAAGTTGCCATTTAAAGTGTAGATGTTACCTAGATGTTAACCCTTAACTGCACAGTAGGAATATATTTCCCACATGATATTTTACTTGTTTTCATTGCACAGTAAGCGAATGATTCCCTCAATATGTCAAATATATATGGTCAACAGAGTAATCAACACTGCAACTGCAAAAAAACTTCCCTAAGAACATGATAGTAGCCAGTATCACATTTTGAAATTTTGTGTTGTTACATTCTGTCAGCGTGGTTTGTGTTTTATTGTACTTCGTGAACATTTTTGATCATTTTGTCGTGGAAAAATCCGGTAAGTTGGTTTTTATTTCATTATATTAATTATTATATATTTATGTAAGCAATCAAATATAAAAATATGGATAAAAGAGAATAATTTTGATTTTACGGCACTTCAAAATATGTGGGAAATATTTTCCTACTATCCAGTACTGACTCGCCTGTCATAGATTATGTGGGAAATATATTCCCACAAAAATTGACATACATTTAGAAATTATTATTTTTTTCGAATCAAAGAGTTTATTATTGTTTTATTTTCAGATAAAAATTAATGTTAATATTGATGTCATCTTCAGATGAAGAAGATTTTTTTGTAGAAGACGAAAATCGTGCTGTTTCTACAGATGTAAACAACCAATTGGATAATTACATGTCATCTTGTCCATTAGGAAGAAAATCTTATAAGTATTGACATAGACTCTTTTGGTTTTTGCTTGAAGCATTGAAGGAGACTCACTGTCCACCCAGATAGCTCAGATGTCTGGGGACTTCCATTTATCCGATTAAATTTCTACACTAACAAATTTATCCACACAAGAGGTGCTTATATTATTTATCGACATCAACATGTTTCGCGAAAAATTCTCATCGAGATTTTAGGCTTCGTCTTGGTCGCCAACTAATTAACGGATTTACATTGAGGAAAAGAGTTTCATCAGTGTTTTTGAATAAAAAAGGAGAAAAATATGATGTTCCCGATGAAATACGCCTTAGTAATGTGGGCATTCACATGCCTATAAACAATTCGATGTTCAGTTTATGTGGGTTTTGCAATACAAGAGCTAAAGAAGTCAAATCATAGTACATTTGTAAAACATGCCAAATACCAATTAGTATTGAATGTTTCATTTATTTCCATACTTAAGATCTTGAATAAGAATATGCTGTAGTTTTATATATTTACCATCAAACATGTGAACAACGAGAGTGGACAGTAGGAATATATTTCCCACAATAACCTATGCGATACATGTTAGTATTGGACAGTAGGAAAATATTTCCCACATGATTGTATTTAGTGAATAAAGATTTTATATAGTAAAGAAAAAATGTTTTCTTATCCTTTTCCCAAACTATGCTTAATTTGCTATAAATTGGTTAACTTTGATAAGTAGAAGGCTGGTGTCCAGTTAAGGGTTAAAATAAAAAAAAACAATAAAACATATTTAAAAGTAATTAGATACCTACGTGCATTATAAACCTACCTACATGAAGAAATCAAAATGAAACAAAATTTTAATCCACTAGTGACCTTATTAATATTCGAGCCTACATACGAAAGCCTTCGCTGTCATCGCTAGGCTAACGTAAAATTTATCCAATACGATCGCATTCTGGGATGTCATTGGACATTTTACAAAATAAAACTTGGATATTTCTCCAAACGAACCACTTCACTTAAGCTTGATATCTTCAAGACTTTCAATCGACAAATTTATAGTTCGAACCAATAGATCTCCAAGCCTTTCTATCTTGAGCAATGGAATACCAATTATCTCTAACAGTTAGCTGATAATGTATGTATGATAATCTTAATGTATGATATTGTGATCATTGTTATTTCTAATATATTGATACATTGTAAGGAGGAAAATAAAAATAAAACAGTGTTTTTTATATTTTATATTATTAAAAAACATTTCATTTCATTTTAATCGGTAGGTAATGCTTGTCTGTATGGCATGTAGATACAAAGCTATGATGTATGTTTCATTATTATTAAATGCGATTATAATTTAAGGTAGGTACCTACATGTATTATCAACCGATTGCACAATGAGAGCTGCCTTCAGTTGTTAGTACCTATTGCTACCACCACGTCTTGTATCAGGACAAGACAGGCGTCGGTCGTGCTATAAGGGTTGTAGGGGTGGAAAATTTCGGGACAGGGGTTGTAAATTAAAGATCAAGTAATATATTTTTTTCATTAATTTATCATACCATCACGAAATCCCCTACAACTCGGGCATCATGTAAGAAACATATTATAGATCGTCCCCCATGTGTCATTTAAAGATAAAACATTCGAGATAGGTGGCATACCTCATAGCTGAATTGAAGATGTAATAGGTAATTTTCAATTTAAAAATACAATCTTATGTACTCGTTTAAATAAAATTCTAGTTTTGTTTTATAGATTACCTATGGTTTTTTTTATCGTCAACTTTGATATAATTAAATTTATCTCAACTACTATTAGGTAGGTACTATACCATCACGAAAATTTCCACAAGTGGGGTAGCCAGCAGGCCATCTGCATGTAATACACATGCAAGCACACCAACAAAAAATTAAGGCATTCATAATGGGTGTCATTAATGGCAAAATAAACATAATATTCAATTAAACCTCATCATTGAATTTAGGTATATTAATTTATATACCTAGATGTCAAACTGCATTTGAAAGTGGCCTTATTGATAAATAATTAGTAGGACGAATTGGAGATGAAAAATGTCTTTATTTTTTCGAACACCTGTACAGGACAATCGAAAACACACGGAAAAGAGTTGGAGATCAATTCTTTGCCGGTCGCTCCACGGAATGACATTTTTTTGTTGATAATTTTATCTATTATATTTTTTTTAATTTCAACCATTTCTCGTGTAGATTGTATAGCACTGCCTCTCTTATAAGATTGCGCTATACTCCTTTGACAGTAAGTAGGTACCTACCTACACAAGTATAGAAGTGTGGGTATGTATAAGAGGTACAATCTAGTATAGGGCATAGGCTTTGGAAAAAAAGCAAGGAATACATAGTACAAAGTATTAGGTAGGTATAGTAACCCTCTACGGGCTGGTAATAAATCAGGACAGTGACGTGATTCATGTCCCGCCCACTATTGGGCAACCCACCGCCGTGCCGTCACTGCTTCTTCTAATACTACCACTACTTTCACTACTACTGTAACTGAAATGTTTTGTCGTACAATGTAGCAAGCCCAAAAAAGGAAAATAGTTATTGTCGTGATTCGAATTAAAAAATTCTTTCTCTGCTACAATATGTATTAGATTCTTAATTTTATGATGACTAGAATAAAATTCTTTTTCTTCTCACGCGGTGTAGAAAATCTAGTAAATTTCAAAAACTGTGTCGAAAATTTATAAACCACTTGGTCAAAGCAACGCTCTAAAAAGAAGAATTTGATAATTCTTCAATCTAATAATAAGATATGCCTCTATATATTAAATGCTTAGAAAAGATAAACAAGTAAATAAAATGTTAGAAAAGCTAAAACTTACTCACTATTTTAAATATCTCCATTTACAAGATCTCAACCCATAAAACTGAATATTATCATCAAATAAGGGGGAATGTTATAAAAAAGTCGTATGTCTGATAGACTGTTAAGCTAAAATAGGTTTCCTTGACTCAAGCACCTCAAAGCGGCACTACAAGACAAAGTTTGACCACACCATGACTCCAGGTTGCGTTATCGTGTGCTTTGTAAATACCTAGTGAGGTGTACGCTCTCATAATTATGTACATTTATAACGTAAGTAAACGATTCTGCCACAACGTGTCGTGGCATGATCGAACTTTGTCTTAACAAATTGTTACTCTTGACAAAACTAAATACGATCTTATTCTTAATCATACTACTCGCGAAGTGACTATTAGTCAAAAATACGTGCATATACCAATCTCGCGGTAGCGGTAGTGTAGTATTTTTGACTATTGTCCCTTCGCGCGTCGTATGATTAAAAGATCAAGACTAGATTAAGATCGTATTTAGATTGTGTCAAGAGTAGGTTGTCCTTTATTTGTCATAAAAAAACAAGATTATCAGAATCCAATGCAAAACATCAACAATTATGTCATTTTGAGCTTTGTGTGATTTGAAATATTGTAGTGCAACACCATAATATCTACTCCCTTTTCTCATGTCCAAGGGTGGAGTTTTACTTCTACGCTCTCACTCTTTGCGTTTCTTCTCTATTCTCTCATCTATCTATACACTTGTACCTACCTAACTTATTTTTCTCTTATCTATAGTATGTAATTTGACTCTCTTTTAACTCTTTTTATATGAATTCAAAACCAATATTGACAATTATTGTATCTAACTTTTCAAATTCATTATCAAAAATTGATTATCAAAAATTACAGTACTATTGTTCTTAAGAATTTTTATTATTACTTTATATACCTACTATATATAGAATACAAAAAAATATTAATATTATTCCTGTTAATTTTTTTCCAACTAAATATCCTATTTTTATTGAAAAATTTTCCCGTGGAATCCCCGGTACCCTACTCTCTTCCGTAAGTTTTCAAATGTCCTGGAAAAGGCAGATATTTGTAATGTATAAGACAATTAACAACAAAAATTCAGCGATCGAGCGTGTCACCAATCCTAAATGCCTTGTTTTTCTGGATGTTTATTTCATGAAGTTAGCCTGTTGGCTACCCCACTTGTGAGATGTGCCTTGATGGTAAAACAGATATATTGCTATTCTTTTCATTGATTATCAATTATTTATCTTGCTTAATATCCTATTGTCATTATATCATTATATTTTTTTCATTATTTCGATTTGTTTATCTGAAGATCTCATCTTTACAAAGGTCTAAAAAAAGATGGGTTGAGAACAATTTCATGAACACAATAATTTGTCTCGCAAAGTCGATCTGCAATAAACTTTCTGGCTACCTCACTTGTGGAAGATGCATTATGATTAGGGGATTCGATCCCGACCCTTTTTTCTAATCCCGGGATTTCGGGATTATCTATAGTTGATCCCGGGATCCCGGGACTAGTCCCGGGATTGTATTGATAATGTAAAGTGGTAACAAAAAGTCAGTAGGCCATGTCAAAATCACTTTTTTTTACTTATCTGGCAATGAATTTAAGTTTTGAATCTGCAAAAAGTCAGTTAAACAAAATTTCACTTCAAACTTCTTCTAAAATAAACAAACAAGACACTTCTGTTTATGATTTATAAAAGTAACAATTTAACTTTTTTTATATTTTGAAATTTTATTCTTGTATTTGTATTTATTTCATAGTTTTAACCAGAGATGTGAAGTATTTGAAATGAAAGTACTTAAAACACAAGTACAAAATACAAAATACGTAGGTATTTTCATTTTGTATTTCAAATACCTTTTCGTAAAAAGTATTTTGTATTTTATTTGAAATACTTTTTTTGAGTATTTTGTGTTTTACACAAAATACCTTTTTATTTGTTTGAAACAAAATTCTGCCATTAATTGATATGCGCGTATGCAAGTTTTTTTTGTCAATTTGTTGAATTACGAATACAACGTTTCCATTAGAGTACTCCATATTTGAGATATACACACATAATAATGATGATTGAACTATCGAAAAATAAAACAGGTGTTTTATTCTACTAAAGATTTATTTTGTGAGAGAGACGTCTTTCGTCATAAGACGAAAGACGTCTCTCTCACAAAATAAATCTTTAGTAGAATAAAACACCTGTTTTATTTTTCGATATGGAATTCTACTACCTAAACACCGACACAGTGAATGATTGAACTAATTATACATGACGCCGTTTAATGATCCATTATGAAATTTTCATCAATGGCGCTGTGATTTCTCCTGAACGATAGCGTTTTCAACTTTATCTGCAGGCAATCTGAGCCAGGCAGTTGGCGCTGCGACTCTGGTTCTCTTTTCTGTAAATTTAGAGGTATTTGCAATATTGAATTCACGGCATTAGAAGCTGAGCACAGTCTTCGCCTCAAATTTTTGTCAGCGGAACAGCTCAGTGGGTGCTGTGCTACCTTGTGGACACTGAGAGTTTAAACTCTACTCTCTCTGAGACTCTCAGCTAGCGTAGACTTCTTATTAGTGAAGTGATGTGGCAGCTCTGATTCTCTCTGTAAATGATTCGATCATTGGAGGCAACATTAAAAACCATCTGAAAACGATCAAGAAAGGTCTGGAGCAGTCCTGTATATAATATGATGTTACAGTAGTCCGTACTATTTAAGATTCGGAGTATCCATCCTGATTTATTCTGCAGCCCAAGTTCAGTAATTCTCTAACCTGCTTGATACTCACTCCATTTATGACTATTTTCGCAGTCGCCTCATCTCTTCGAACGACCATACATTTTGTATTGTCTTTATTTATTTTTTATGTTGTATTTTGATAGTTTTTCCTAAGACTTTATTCAACTCATCTTCATTATCTGCAAGCAATGCTATATCGAATCATGTCAACCCTTTCTTCATTTATCTATACTCTTGTCCAGTTATTCATTTCTTCTATCTATTCATCAATGGCTCGCTGTATATAATAGTTAGAGTGCTGGAAATATTGAATACCCCTGTCTTACACCTTGTTCGACTATTTGTAAAAGCTATTTTAAATAAGTATTTCAAAATACATACGTATTTTGTACTTAAATACCATTTTGAAAAAGTATTTAGTATTTTGTATTTGAAATACAAAAATTCAATAGTATTTGTATTTTGTGTTTAAATACTTTTTTGAAAGTATTTTGCACATCTCTGGTTTTAACCCAGAACAGTTTTAGTTTAGTGGAGCAATATATTCTATAATGTTGTTATTTATGTTTGTTTGTATGTACTATTTTGGAATATTTAATTTTTTTTTTTAGCTAAACCCATAACATAAAAATACATACTACAGGGATCAATGTTTATACTCGTATTTTTAAATCAAATTGACCAGAGACTTTATGAATTATTTATTCGAATTAGGTCAATGAGTGATTTTTTGATGCTATTTTTTAAAATATCAAATCGCTCAAGCATTGTTAAAAAACTATTCCAACGCGATTTGCAGTTAAACAATAAATTAAGCTCTCTTCCATGTTGCTTTTCAATATAGTTTTGAAGCATAGTATCATTCTTCAAAGATGCTCTTTTAAAAATAAGAACCACTGCGAACTTTCTTTACGACTTCATTAATATTCCGGTCATTGGTCAAACTCACCATTACCGATTTTAATGACTAATCCTGAGTCCAGTTCTTCATTATCACCATCCAAATCATCAATAAAGGCGATAGCCGTTTATGTATTAAATAAATAAAATATCATCACTGATAGGTTCATTTCCAGGTATTTTTTATACAATAAATCACAAACCGCTAAGTGAATACCGTGTGCAAAACAAACTAGGTGCTTTGCATTAACAAGTTTTCCAACTGTAATTTGGACCATCAGTAAATATTGCCACAATATCGTTTTCTAGTGAGATATCGAACTCAGAATAACGCTCTTTTTAGATACTAACACAAGCTTCGGCTGTCAGTGATTCATTGATGTGCTTGAGTCCCAAATATTTGACTTATTGTATAATTGTATTAATCCCGAAAATCCCGGGATTTCTTTAATTTAATCCCGAAAATTTCGGGACTAAAATACGACCGGGATCCCGGGATTCGGGATCCCGGGATCGAATCCCCTAATTATGATATAGATAAATAAATAGATGACTAGATACTAGACCTAGGCTATGAGAAAGCTGGGGGCAGGGGCAGGGGCAGTAGATAAAAATATACCATAATTTATCATTCAATTTCAGAACCTTCAGAACAAGAGGTCCGTGGTTCGATCCCAGGTGCCGGCAAACTCCCCTTTCACGGCACAAGCTTTTAGCTTAGTGTGAAAGGTGTATAAGGTTGTATTTGGGTTTATAACAAAACCCAGATACATCTTTTTAAAAAAAAAAAATTAAGTATATCATTACGACATTTTCACGACATTGGGGTCACAATTTACGGAATAATCATGCAAGCTGTTCACTGTATGCCATGAAGAAAGAAACACCCAAGATGGGTGGATTTCCTCATCATTGAATTATAGAGGTTAAATGTCTTAAAAATGTTGTACGAATATTTGTATTTTACAGGGCACCCTCAAACTTGCAGAAGAGATTGAGAGAATAATAAGGATAGTTGGAATTCCTCATCACTGAATTAAAGAGGTCTTAATAATGGTGACAGGAAAATTATTCGAATCACAATTATTCGAAAAAACATTTGAACGAACTAACTTTTTTTCGAATGACAATTATTCGAATGGCAGTTATTCGAATCCACAATTATCAGAAAACACAATTGTTCGAATTTTTATACGTTATATTGATAACAACAATTATCCGAAACGCAATTCTTGGAATTTTTATTATTAAGACAGATAATTTTGCACCTATTTTCGGCGAAAAGTGACGTACCTACTTAGCGAAGTTATATTATATAATTCGACTCAGTTTGCAATCGATTTATCTAAATAGTGTCAAACGTTTGGAAAAATAATTTAAATATATTTATAATTAGGTATGAACGCAATTGCCTCATTTTCTTAAAAAACTAAAATAACGTTAAAGTTGGATGAGGTATGGCTGGAGTTTTATATGAAACGTAATATAATTGCGTCAATATGACCTGCTTCTGAAGATCAAAATAAAATGAATTTAGATTAATATAAAATAATTCGAATAATAGGATTTTCTAACAAATGTTAGTCGAACAATTCACTTTCCATTAATTGCAATTCGAATAATTGATAGTCGAACAAATGTTATTCGAAGATTTGTTAATTCGAATAATTATTTTTTCGAACAATTGTGAATTCGAACAATTGTATTTCGAAGAATTTTCATGTAATCCTTAATAATATGATGTTTTACGCAAATTTGCATTTTACAGGACACTCAAAAAATTGCAGAAACAATTGGGAGAATAATTTTTTCTCGGGAATCCGTGGAAGATTGTGTTATTTATTCATCTATTTAATACATATTCAGATAAATATAAGCTTATGTTAAATTCTCCCCGTTTAAAACAATACTCTTACAATGTATTATGTATGTACATGCCTACTAACAATATTTTATTACACTCCTCAAATATTTGCTTAACCCTAACTTAACTCATTCGCTGTTTACCCGTATATATAATTTTGCCTAATTAATGTTCAGTACATAGGGAATTGTAAAGTATAACAACACCAGCTCATAATGTGACCAGCTTCTTTTTGGAGACATTTTCTTGGAAACTTTTCCTGCTGTATTTTTACTTTGGCCTTTGACCAAGGCAGTAAGACCATACTGCCTTAGTCAAAAGCTGTTATAGTTATAGTTCTGAGAATGCCCAATAATAGTTGGTCAAAAAGAATACTGTTCTTCCATCCGCAAGGGTTCCGTCGACCTGGGCATCCCTCTTTCACAATACACTGTTCCTATAACAACGACATCAGAGTGTAGAGAATGTTGTGGGAAGAGGTGACGCGATTGGCACAGAGTCGTTCTGAATGGAAGAGGCTAGTTTTTGGCCTGTGCTCCCGAGAGGAGCGTCGAGGGCGATGATGATGATGATGATTTGTAGTAAAAGGCTCACTTTGTGTAATATGATATTTACATAAATAAATAAAAACACATATTTATTACGTACGAAAATATTATGTAAATTCCTCGTTATATATAAGTAGGTACAAAGTATAAAGGTATTATGAGTTGTGTCAACATTGAAAGAGCAAAGGTGAAAATTTTGAGAAAACAAATTTAATTAACGTAATTAAAATACATTCATCAAATCCCATTACACTCATAATTATTATATGTACCTACCTACAAATATAAATAAAATTAAAAATACAATTCTTTATTTACATACTCAAAGCAAATAGTAATGAGTAATGAGTTTAAAATGCGTTGTAAAAGTGTTTGAATATCCAGCAAGCAGGACGTATCCCTGGAGTTCCTTCCATTCTTTTCTGGTAGTTTTTGAGTGTCCTGTAAAAGGCAGGTATACGTAAAACATTACGATTAACACATTTAATGTAGTGTTCTCATTTGGCGAATATCGCCAGGGCACCAAAATATAGTCAGCCATTTGAATCGTGTGAATAAAAATGACAGCTGGTCTGAAACGATAAAAACTAGTGAAAACGATATCGTCTCAAGTTGACCACCTTTCAACTTTTTTATCTGGTGGAACGATTCGCGCATGCGCAGATGTGCGCGGCATCCGTATCTATGGTATTTATAACTTTATAACTTATAGGTAAATTTTGTAAAGTTTCCCGCTTCGTGACAGTTGTTATCTTTGTTGTTGGTTTATGGCGTTTGTTTTCTTAATTAAAAGGCGCCTTATAACCTCTACTAAAACATTTTCAACTAATAATAAACACTTCGCGATCTCCATTTCGACGTCCGCCATTTTGAAAACAACGTCAAAATCAAAACGCATCTGACAGATCGTATCTATATCGGTGGACTGTGTGAACAGGTGTGACGATCAATGGGCGTTCGGCGAATTTTGTTTGTTATGCAAACGAAATTCGCCTGACGATATTCGCCAAATGTGAACACCACTTAACATTTTCAGTTAAGCGATGAGGTATGGCTACCCCACTTGTGGGATATGCCGTAATGGTATAGTAGTAGTAGTTGTAGATGAGGTATGTCACCCATACTGAATGTTCTAACTTTTAATCGTCGAGCTGCATCTATCTATCGATGAAATAACCTATACACTAAATTTAAATATGCAATGACGACATCTTACGTAGAAGGAAGGTACGATGATGTTTACCACCCATCCTTAATGTCCTAATTATTTGTCAGCATGGAGGTGATAGCATCCATATTTGCTACAAGCACCTGGTCTGCTGGCAACCCCACTTATGGGATATGCCGTGATAGCATAGCACTAGTATAAGTCGTAGACGGAAACACTTTTTTAAATAGGCAAGAACGTATATATCATCCATGCGAAGAATTAGTCTCCCACTCTTAAGTAAGTTTCGTAAGTTTTCAAGTATCCTGTAAAGCAAACTAGGTTTTGAAAAAAATAAAGACATTTCATATTTTGAATTCAGCGATGAGTACAACTTAATTTCAGCGGTAACCCTTAGTGAATATTTTGTTTTTTATAGCATGTAAATGATGATCTTTGTAATTTGTATTCATTGCATGCTGCAGTTAGGTACTCCGCTGGCAGCCCCATTTGTGACAAATGTCAATTGATAGAAAATATATTATCTCTATTTTCATCAAATTATTTTATCGTGTTTTTATAAATCTAGGTAGGTATTTGAAATATTTCTACAAATTCACATATTAATACTGTAGAATATATTATTATCCCCAATACCAATTCTTAACAAAGTTTTTTTTTGTATCCTTCCGTGTATAAAAGCAATAAATAAAACTTTACTTTTAAATCATATAGGAATAATAATAATACTTATTTGTAATAAATAAATAAAAACTTTATATTGTTATTGAGAATTCGTAAATAATATAAAAAAAAAAACTTTTGTACGGGGAGGATTATCGAAATAGTAAATAATGTTGTTATTATAATGAATAAATCGTCAGCGGATTTATGAAACTTTCTATGTGCTCTTATTTATTTATTCCAAAACAGTAAATACAAACAAACAAAAGAGCAACATTATAGCCAATTCTGAATCATAAAATAGTTTAGTTGCACTAAGTCAACTAAGTGTGAGAAGATAGTCGAGTCATGATAATTAGTTCTAATTCGTATTCACAGTTTTCCGTACTAATTTAGTTCATTAGTTCATTTTGACACCTTAGTACAACTATAAATTTCGAGAATCTATGGATTTCGTATTCAGAATGAAATTTTAGTTGACAGCCGACGACTAAAATAAGTTGGATTTGGCAGAATTTTATTCGCGACTTTTAATGTGCGAATATTATTAGTTGCTGTCATTTTACCGCAGAATATTGCTATATTTTGGATGTGTTGTTGTTTTTTCAATTAAAAGTAAAAAAAAATATTTTTAGGGCAACTTCTAGCATGTATAAATTGTAAAATTACACCACCACCGACGCAAATACGAACGCCAAAATATATCGGCATATCTGACATTTCACAATTTTCACGCGCGACAACTATTAAATGGTTGCCAGAAGTGTAAATCGGAACGTGAAAAACATTTTGTATTGCGGCATCACTGACTAATATTAGTTTGTCCCATAGATTTTACCGTTTGCACTTGGTGGTTCTCGAGTTTATAGTTGTTTATAGTTCATAAATAATGCTGAATACTACATAATAACTAATATTAATCAACTTTTTAGTTAGTTAGTTCATTAAGATTCAGAATTGGCCCTATATTATGGAATATATTGCCCCACAAGACTAAGGTCTGTTCTGGGGCAAAAAATTGAAACAAGTGTTTGTCTCTACTGTAGTAATCTACAGATCCAGAAAGACGTCTTTCGACTTTCCAGATCATTATCAATCTCGTTGACGTCTCTCTCACAATCCATAATCTGTAGTAGAAAAAAAAACACTTGTTACAATTAACCTAATTATGTAATTTTACTTCATGTACACCGACACAATTAATAAATTACGGGTATTTTTCTGTAAACGAAAGAAAAAGAAATTACATCATACATAATATGTAACTAAGTAGGTAGGGGAAGGTGGGGCAAGACGGGGTAGTGAGGTAAGATGGGATACTGCGATAAAAGTGGAACCGTGCCGAGTAGCTCTGAACGCTGGATTACATTAGATGCTCTCTTTGAACCCCCCACTAGTAACAAAGCTACATCAGCAGTGGCTGCTTGCTCCATGATGCTGTGGTACTAAACGTGTTTTTCGCATATTTCACGTTATTTTACTTAATTTTGTTGATAGTGTCATTGAAGGAAGAATATCGTGATTAAGATTAAGGGAAGATATTCGATTATTAACTGGATAAAAATATGGTTAATTACTTAATTAATTGATTAATATTCTTAACTAACCCGTCTTGCCCCAACCCGCGGGGCAAGACGGGATAATTAAGCTTTTTTTTAAATTGAACATATTTATTATTTTTTAATGTTTATTTTTACATTTGTCAATAAATTGTTTTTTAAAAATTTGTGTAAAGAAATGTGTTTTTTTGACATTTTATCTTAAAGGCCCCGTCTTACCCAACCTTTCCCTACGTGATAATACCTATATCAATACGTATTAAATTATTCCTTTACTAAGCAATAAAAATTGTCATCAGTTTTCACAATATATAAAAGTACAGTAGCTACATACCAAGGTAACTAAGTAGGTATTCATAAAAATAATAATATATATCCATTTGCCATAACAAGATTTACGGCTCTTAGGTCTTGTCCGGCATTTCCTAACAGTGTTCGCTACAGTAAATCAAATAATAATACTTCGTACCTAGTATCATGAAAACATAATATATTATACAGGCATTAATCACAAAGATTTGTTGCCTTGAATTAGCCTCGTTTGTAATAATACATACTCGTGCGAGATTCTGAAAATGAAAGTTTTCTGAAGGAAAAATAGACTATCCTAATTTGGTCCACCTTATTTGTGTGAAAAATAAATAATGTGAGACAGAAGAAAATAGATATTGGATTACAAGAAAAAACTTTCTAAATTAATTTAAATTAAAAGTTAATTATTTTTTAAATTAATTAATTACAGAAACCACCGTTTGACTTTAACTATAAATATTTTAATTGCGTGGAACGTTTTCGTCTACACTGATAGATATTTTCAAGATGTTTACATTGTTAACACCAATACATTACAATAAAATTATTAAATTAATTTTCTTATACTGTGAAGTTTCTGTTATAGAATAATAGGTCTTTCACTTTTTTCTGTAAGTTTGCGAGCGTTCTGCATAATTCAGGTACCTACCTACTTACTATTTGTGAAATATCACGTCAAATATATTTATGTACAGTATAAGGTTGTATTTGGGTTTATAACAAAACCCGGATATATCTTTTTTTTTTTTAAATCGTGATGATTTGAATGAGTGTTTCATTCATTCAAACCATCACGGCATTTTTCACAAGTTGGGTAGCCAGCGGACAAAACGCATGTGAATCCAAGTCGTCCCTACATGCCAATGAAAGTTAAGTCACTCAGAATTTATTCTCAAGCTGTAGAGAGTGGTGAATGTGGTAAGAATGAACAAATGCAGAGTTATGAAAAACTACATATAAAAGATAAATGTTTGAGAAAAGGTGTTCGGACACTAAAAATCAGAGACATGGAATAGTATAACAAATGGACGGTGTGGCACGGAGTTAACGCTCTTGTCTTTGAGTCACGAGGTCCCGAGTTCGATTCCCGGCCAGAGCAAAGTGAAGAATGACCTTTCTCAAATTGTCCTGGGTCTGGGTGTTAGGTACATGTATGTATGTTTAGTGCATTGTATATATGTGTGTCGGATTAGTACCCACAATAAGAGATTCATATCTTAGTTTGGGACTAGCTCGATCTGTGTGAATTGTCTATACATGTTATGTTATGTTATAAAGACTATTTTATATAATTTTTTGAGGGACGCTGAGGACCCGGTAGGAGACAGATATCCTGGTTGCGAAACATAAGGGAGTGGACCGACATCCGAAGTGTGGAACAGCTGTTTGGAGCAGCGCAGGACAGGGATAGGTTCGCCGAGGTGATCGCCAACGTTGTGGGGACCCGACAGGGCACTTACAAGAAGAAGATATAGACCATGAAAACTAGACGCTAAATGATGGGCACGTTCTAAGCGCGTTAATTCGGAGTTTATGCATAAGGAAGTATTTATTATATAAAAAGAAAATGTTCTGAAAATAAAACAAAGGTACAAGTTACATTAACTCCACATTAAATTGGCTAAAAAAATATGTTCCGAATTAGATGCAAACTTGGCAATTTAAGGGTAGGTTGTACTTTCATAGTGTACCTAAATACCTTTATAATCCCTTCTTAATCGAATCTTAAGGATGATAATATATAATAGCATCCCTTTTATGTATACCTACGCCATGTATCAAGCAAGAAAACACCCCCAGGCTCGCCGGTAATAATATTATTTATAGGGTGGTGTAGTATGGAAGGACGGGGTGAAATATTTAACTCAAAGACGTGTCTAATACAAAATTTGTTCTTATTTCAAATTTAGTTCCAATTTATTACATGAGAATACTTTTATCACCAGATGGCGTTAGTTGTAGGTAGATATCTATTAATTTAGAAAATAACATCAACAAGAGTGGTGACCCAGCGAAGTATAGGTCTCCACTCTTTTCTTGTACCGAGTTTTTGAATGTCACATAAACCATTCAACAATGAAATATGCCATCCATCTTGAATGTCTCATCTATTAATTTTTTTAAAAAAATAAGTATTTCCATAGTGATTCATAATATGCCTAAGTGTTGAATTCTTCCAGAGTCACTGTGGAAATACTGAATATAAGTGTTTTAGTTCTATTAATTTAACATGAATTTCCACCAAGTACAGTCGGTCGACAGCATTAACTACGTTTTATATTTATATGGCACCAAGAAGTCCATCTTTATGTTTGCTATTTTAATTTTTTTTATATTTATTTATTTATTCATTTTTTACTGTAGGTACATTGATTACAAACAATTTTATAAATATGTTCGTACTGTTTTGTTGTATATTTGAATATTTCATGTCCTTTATATATTTCCCTGTAGGTACAACATCTTTAGAAGACATCAGGGCACTGCATACTACTATTAGTATTATAATACATAATATTATGCCGAGGCACGTAATGAAATATTTTCACGAAGCCATCTCACCCTCTACAAGAGAAAGAGCCCACGGCAATTGTATGATACGAGAAATACCGGTGCCAGCCCTGATCTAACAATATAATTTATTGTCGTCTTAATAAATATTTAGCAATTATTAGGTTTAAATTTAAACACATCTTTGCTCAGAGAATTCCATGTAGTCATCCCAATCCACAGATAATAAGGTTACATTTAGATAGGTAGGTATTAATAATTTATTTTCCAAAAGTGGGGCAGCCAGCGAACTAACTGCATGTTATGCATGCATGCATGCAACTAACTACATACAAGTCGACACTTACGTCTCAATAAAACTCAAGATATTTAGAATGGGTGACAATTTAGAATCTTACCTCTGAATCATACCTAAATGTTAATTGTCTTATACGTGAGGTTTTACGAACATCTGCCTTTTTACAGGACACCGAAATAAAAACCTACAAATGTTTAGAATATTTTCCTACAATTTTTTTATTGTTTATCCGGATTTGGGCACAACATGGAGATGACAAAACCAATCAGACATGTCGTTTGGAGAACCATGTTTACACAATGTAACATTGTGCAAAATCTAATCGGAAGAAGTGAGAAAGGCGTCCCAACGCTTAAGAGAATTGTCTCTAAGCCGGCTTAAGTGATCACTTTCGGTCTCCATGGACAACGTTCACCAATTCCGTCATTCTCACTGTCATGATGTAAGGTCCTCCAATCGAGAAACACTTTATGCAAACCATAGAAGCAATCATTTTTTGGAATCTCATATTTCAGATCTCAAATGGATCGCGATCTCATTCCAAATGGCGCTTGAACAAAAGACTTACCTACAGAAATAAAAAATGTTTGAATATTTTTTTTTTTATTTTTTTTTATTTATTCTATTTCATTCATAAGTACACAGTAAACATTGATATTACAATAACAAAATAATATTACACACGCTAAAAATGCTCCCTCCATAAGCAACTAAATGCTTGTGCGGAGGGTCGGATTTCAACTATAACATTAACACACATATAAGAATCAGCTAGAAATATTAATACACATAAGAATTAGTTACAAATAATTAGTAGGTAATAAATTATTGCAACGTCAAAAGAAAGAATTTTTAATAGGTGAAAATGTCGATAAACAATTTAGAAAAATATCAATTTTATGACAAATTGTCAATGATATTACATAATAAATGTAACTAAATGAATGAATAATCGAAAAATAATACACAAATTAAAATTAAATAAAAAACAAAAAGAAAAAATATAAATAAACCTAAAAATGCCCATTTACCAGGAAAGCGTTCTGTGGATGCAACTTTGTATAGAGGGTATTTATTTCACTGTTACTTATCAAGCAGTCCTAAATAAAATATTATTCGACCACCCCACTAAATCTATTTTAGTGTTCAAGGTTGTATGAGTATTGAAATACCTACTCATTTTATAATACATACATAAATATTTTTTTATTTTCAAGTAATTAGAAAACGACAGCGGAATGAATCAAATTATAATTTACAATTATGCAATGAATCAAATTTTTAATAATATTCTTATTAATATTTGAGTTCGTTTGTATGCTTTGATATCCGTTTTGTACATGATTCTGTCCTACATACATATATCCCCTTATTATTAAAAAAGGAAATAAAAATAATAAGTTTATGCAGTATCAATTAATTGGCGATGTAAATTGAGTTCGTCGGTAGCCTGGAGGTAGAGTCTCGGCCTCGTGAACATGGGGTCCGTGGTTCGATACCAGGTGCCGGCAAACTCCCCTTTCACGACACAAGCTTTTAGTAGCTTACTGTGAAAGGTGTATAAGGTTGTATTTGGGTTTATATCAAAAACCCAGATATATCTTTTAAAAAAAAAAAAAATTATTAAATGTTTATTATTGTATTGTTCATTGTTAAAGCTGTTGTATCTGTTAAAAAAAAATACCTATATATATAGATAATAAATACAAATTTTTTAACATTTTATATTTATTAATACATACATTTAAATTTTAAATATACACATAAGTTTTTATTTATTTATTTTCTTCTTCACTGCAAATTGGTTACAATATTTCAAATCAAAACAAAGTTTCATAAAAATATCAGTTATACATACAATTCAATGAACAGAGGGCAAGTTTATCGTTAAAATGCGATGTCTTCCAACTAACCCGGATTAGTTATTCCAGTAATATCGAAGTTGTACTATTCCAGAAATATCGAAGTTTTTTTTTGTGTTTGAGAGGGGAAATCCTCATGGACACCCTCTTGGGTAGTGCCGGACTCATACCGGCTAAAACCCCTCCCGGCTCCTAGACTGCGCGATTCCCGCCAACTGGCCTTATCACACAGACTTTTGGTCTTTCAGATTCTTTGCTCCATTCTTTCATAAATCTCCTTTTCCTTCATTTCCTTCATAAAAAAAATATAGTCATAATAAACTGATTGTAATAACCATGCAAGTCATTCCCTCCGTGTCTACAAAGTTAAGACATTCAGGATGGTGCATGCACACCTCATGGTCTAAAGCTAGTTTTGCAGTAAATCATTTTTTAATCTGAATCTTACCGGAACCCCAGGGTTACTAACTGGGACGGCTACAGGCACCAGTTAGAGGAAAGCATAAAAAATGTGACAAAAACTGTTAGATCAATCGAGCAGATTGAATCAGCGGTAGGGGATCTCAATTTGTGTATGTTGAACGCATACACAGACAATTGTCCCTTAAAAACCATCAATACAAACCGCAAGGTACCTTGGTGGAATGAAAAATTGAATCTACTAAGGAGAGAATCCCGGAGACTCTTCAATAGAGCTAAAATCAATGGTGACTGGGAATCCTACAAACAGGCCCTTACGGAATTCAATCGTGAACTAAGGAAGGCTAAGAGAATGTCTTGGAGGAGGTTCTGCGAAGAGATCAATGGTCCTTCGCATGTAGCCAAAATCCACAAGATATTGTCAAAAGCACCTCCATCCTATCTAGGTCTATTAAGAAAGACCGATGGAACGTTTACCGAGAATGTAGAGGAGACCCTGAAGCTAATGGCACAGGTTCACTTTCCAGGATCGAATATCACTGAATTGGACACTCTACAAACACAGACTACAAAAAAGTCCAGACCGGACATTGAAGACTGGAGAAGAGCGTCTGAGATATTCAGACCCAATCAGGTTTCGTGGGCTATTGACAGCTTTCAGCCATATAAATCTGAAGGGGAAGATGGCATTTTTCCTGCCTTACTGCAGCAGGGTGCAAAAAGCATCCTGCCTGTAATAATTAAAATCTTCAGAGCAAGCTTTGCGTGGGGATACATACCGACGGATTGGACTAAGGTTAGGGTAACGTACATACCCAAGGCCGGAGACAAAGATAAGTCACAGCCTAAATCCTACAGGCCAATTAGCCTTACCTCCTTCCTGCTTAAAGCAATGGAGAAAGTGCTAAATTTATACATAAGGGAGAAATATCTCAAGATAAAACCCCTACATGCTAAACAACATGCCTATCAAACAGGCAAATCTACAGAATCCGCTCTGATCGAACTAACAGACAGACTGGAAAAAGCCATAGAGGACAAAGAAATTGCCCTATGCGCTTTCTTAGACATTGAGGGAGCTTTTGATAACACCTCAACGGATGTCATACTTAAAAGCATGACTGAAAGGAGCATCAACCAAACGACGCTTAATTGGATCGAAGCGATGCTGTCAAATAGGACTGTCAAAACGACCCTTTTAGACAAAACATTGGATGTTCGAATTGCGAGAGGATGTCCTCAAGGAGGTGTTTTATCACCCTTGGAATGGTCCATCGTAGTCGATAGTCTTTTATGGAAGCTAAATAATGCTTATTTTAACACACAGGGCTATGCAGATGATCTGGTAATTACGGTTGTAGGAAAATTCCAAGGCACTGTTTCCAGCCAAATGCAAAAAGCTCTGAAATTGGTGGAAACCTGGTGTAAAGACTACGGTCTCTCAGTGAACGCCAACAAGACTGTTATAGTCCCATTTACCAACAAAAGGAAGCTGGGTGGACTTAAAGCACCAACTCTCTTCGGGAAGACTATAACATTTTCCAAGGAAGTTAAATATTTGGGTCTAATCCTGGATCAACGACTGACATGGAACCCACACTTGGAACACATCACCAAGAAAGCAAAAATAGCTCTAGGTACGAGCTATAGGATAGCTGGGTTGAAATGGGGCCTTCAACCGAGGCAAGCCCTCTGGCTCTACACAGCTATGGTTAGACCAATGATCACCTACGGCTGTGTGGTATGGCACAAGAAAACTCAGCAGAAGACATGCATAAATGTCCTGAACAAGATTCAGAGACTTGCATGTCTTCTCACAACGGGCGCTATGTCCTCAACACCCACGACTGCCCTAGAGGCGATGTTGTGTTTGAGCCCATTGCACGTACATGTGCAAAAGGAGGCTCGCATGGCATTGATACGGGCGGCAAAGGGAGGTAGGAACAATTGGCGCTCCAGCATAATGAGAGGATTATATTCAGACCTCCACAAAGCACCCATCATGGATATGCCCACAGATACCATGAATGTGGCTTACAGCTTTGTTAAATACTACACAATAGACATACTTGAAAGAGAGACATGGCGAGAGAATGATCCCTACACCTTTCGAGATGGAGACATTGTATGGTACACAGATGGATCCAAAAAAGATGGTCGGGCAGGATCTGGAATCTTTGGCGTCCACCCTAGGTTGAGCAAATCGGTCTGCTTGGGAGAATATGCTACTGTTTTCCAGGCTGAAATGAGCGCAATTATGGAGTGCGCTCATATGAACCTTCACCGATCATATCATAACAAAAAGATTAATATCCTCTCAGATAGCCAGGCGGCGCTTAAAGCCCTAGGTTCTGTAGAGGTGAGATCTAAACTAACTTTTGAATGCATACAGGTTCTGAATCGCCTAGGCGAGAAAAACGCGGTAAGGCTGGTTTGGGTACCGGGGCATTGTGGAGTCATGGGCAACGAAGCTGCTGATGAACTTGCTAGAACTGGCGCTGAGGAGCCACCAGTAGGTCCTGAGCCCATATGCGGATTACCGCTTAGCACTATCAAGCTTAGTCTAAGAAACTGGGCCATGGACCAGAGCCACGAAATTTGGTCCAATTGCATAGGGTTGAAACACGCGAAGGAACTAATGATAGGGTACTCGCGGAAGTTCACCACAGAAGTTCTAAAACTTAATAAAAAACAAATAAGGATTCTAACCAGGACCTTGACGGGACACTGCAGACTACGGAAACACATGACAAAAATAGGACTGTCAGATACCCCAGTCTGCAGATTTTGTTCAGAGGATAATGAGACACCTATCCACATCCTCTGTAACTGTGACGCACTCGCTCGCAACCGAAGTCACATCCTCGGAGGTCCACTGCTGGACTCTGAGAAAGTGAGACTTCTCACACCAAGACAAATAGTGAGCTACATGACGCACCTAGGTCTTGAGAGTGAGATATGACACAGAAGGATGTCACAATAGATCTGTTATGGTCGCAGTGACACAAGGGATGTAAGGTCCCTTGACCTTTTAAGAAAAAAAAAAAAAAAAAAAAAAAAAAATCATTTTTTAATGGGATTTACTAAATAATATATTACTTCTATGGTGTCGAGTTTTTAAGTTATAATATTACTCATTAAGTACCTGTAAATACCTTTGTCTATCAGCTAATCTGCCTTCCATTCTTTATGTATCTAAAGTATGTATCTTAAATTATTTCTAATTAGTACCTATATGTATGTAACTACTACTTTCATTGTGGATTATTTTTGGCGGTGAATCGAACCAGTTCACGAAAATGAAGAAGAAAAAATTATGTAAGATTGTTGAAGTTATGACTGTATTTTATTATTATGCACGATCATGGTTCGAGTTATGCTCGTAAAAGTATGTAATCTACCTAGTAAAGTTCTTCGTTTTATAAATTCATTTATATAAATTTCTTTTATAATATTTTCTCAAAAACAGATTTAGACTTTGTCCTAAAAAGGCGAAAGACTTATCTTGTCAAATCTTGGCGGAATGCAATGTCGTGGTATTCGCAAGAATCAAAACCCTGGGCAGGCACTGGGTAGAAGTGTAATCTCTTCACACCTTAGATCCCCTCAAGATCCTGGACTTCATAAGATGTTTAGGACTTGAGGATACACTTTGATTGGCAACACCAAGAAAGCTAAGTAGGGGAGTACAATAGATCTTATAGGTCGTGATGCATACTATACCCCAACAATAAAATAAAATTTATATTATTAAAGTATATTGTCAATTTAATACATTAAAACGCGCTTTTTTTGTTTTGATTCTTATTTAAAAATGTTCTTTTTTTTTGGTTTTTGGTTTGTTTTGGTTTTTGTTTTTTTTTTTGTTTTTGTATAGAAATATGTAGGTTTTTGTACGAAAAGACATTTAACAACTTTGATTCAGAGGTGATGTATGCAGCCCATCTTGAGTATCTTTTTTTTACTGTTCAAAGAAGTCGTACTAAAATAATCTTTAATCTCGTTTTCTTGCTGCATGCGAAAAGTGTGGTGATGGTACGACTCCGCTTGGGTTTACAACTTAAATTAAAACTTAGAATCCCACCCATACAAAACAATATTTTTGTGCTCGGGGGCGAAGCATCAAAGTATCATTTACATTCCGTGAAGGTTCAACAAAAGAACATTTGGCAACCCTGGTTTAAATAAATAGATCACAGTAACAGGTTCAATTCACTGATTATAAAAGTAACTACGTGGTAGTTAATAATAGATAATATTAGGTATAACAAAGGGAACAATGTTAATAATTTGATAATGATAAATAAACTCATAACTCACAGAGTACAAACCTAGTATTAGTGATGTACCAAATATATATTTTTGGACATTCGCGAATATCGAATTGTCATAGTACTCAAAATTCAAGTTCAAAAATTCAACCGTCCCATCTCCCGTCCCTGTCGTCAAATTTTCGATTTTGTATAGGGTTTGAGATATTTTATGATTTCATCAAAATTTCAGAAGGATACCCAATTTTCCAAATTCCAATCTACTACTACCTACTACTACTATACCATCACGGCATATCCCACAAGTGGGGTAGCCAGCAGATCAGCTGTATGTAAGAAACATACAAACTGTCCTCTTTGTGCCAGTATAAAATCAAGACATTCAGGATGGGTGGCAAACCTCAACGCTGAATTTAAGATGTAAAATGTCTTATTTTTTTCGAACAGGCCTTTTACAGGACACTCGAAAACTTACGCAGAAGAGTGGGAGACCAATTCTTTACCGGGTGCTCCACGGGATTCTTTACCGGGCTCCAAATTCCAATCCCGCTTCCAATATTTTGATTTTGAATAGGAGTTTGGAATATTTCACGATCTCATACTTTAAGTTTTACAATTTCTATACAAAGACTTGAGACGAACATTTGAAATATTCGCATGTTTTTGATGCGAATGAGAATATTCGGCACATCACTAATATTAAGGTGACCAACCTTTTTTACAGCGAAGTGGATAACATTTCCTAGATTTGGTGTAGGAATATGAAATATTCAGGAATTTACTCAGTTTTGCTAAGAATATATAATTTATTATTATTATTGTTACATTATCTTATTGTTAATCTTGACTTGTGGTTTTGTGGTGTATTATTTTGTATAGACTGCGATTATTTTGTTTTTTTTTTTTGTTGTTGTTTTTGTCCCTTAGGTTCACTTTTTGTTAAACATGTAAAAGGCTCACACCGTATATTGTGTAAATAAATACCTAAATATTATTAATGAAAAGAGGAAATTCTTTTTTTGTGAAAGAATATTTTGTGACTGAATTGGTACATTTTTCAAAGCTGAGAACTTTTCTTAAAGTCTTATATTTCAAATTTCTACCCCCCTCTCCTTCTCCTTGTACATATAAAATATTTCATGAAATCCTCACGTTATTTTACAAACTTGTTCGATTAGTTCAAAAAGGAGAACAGAATTGCAAAAAAGGGGACGATTATCATAGGAGGACAAATCTCAAAAAAGGAGAGCTGTTGGTCACCTTACTAATATATAAACGTTACATTGTTACTAGGTACTAGAATGAAGCCACCCCTGTTGAGTACTTGAGGAGGTAGTATATAATAATGAGAAGGTGTGGGGTAGTCAGCTAATTAATCAAGCAATAAATTAACGGTTTAGATTTCATAAAGTCGCTACTTATTTTTAGAGAAATAATACTAATTGGTAGTACTTACCTAAAACATCTTAGTATAGATGTGTTTTAGGTAGTTTTGTATGTTATCTCAGGTTTGTTGTTTACCTCATTTAATGTATTTTTTTAATATAATTTATTTAACTTTTTAAAATATTGTGTGATCAATGTTGTGGAATTCTATTTCAATTGAAAAATATTTAAGTATATGTTATTAAAATTAAAACACTGTATTTTCCACCAGTAAGTTTAGTAAAACAATAACTTAAGTTCTGAAGATGAAATTGTGAGTTTCGAAAACGTTGAGCTCATTGTAATAAAATTTATAAATACAGTGTTATAAATTGTATAAAATATAAATATTTTACAATTAATTTAGTTACCTACATAATATTATTTATGTTTTATATTATTTTCCAGGTTTTCTTCATTTTTTTCGCCATGTAATGCTCCTCCTATTTCTGTGGAACACCCGGCAAAGAATTGGTCTCCAACTCTTCTAACTGATACTTCAGACATGAAAAGGCCTAGTTTCTGTCTTATACTCCAGATATGAAAAGCAAAAGAAAGAACAAATTGTTATTAAGTATATTCCGTGTACCTACTAGACATCCATATTTTGCACACATTACTTTCCATGTTACCTGTAGGCAGGTAGCTACATATATACATACGTATGTTGTATTATATAATTGTAGATGTGTGTATAATTATTTAGCACCATGTTGAAATTCTACACCCTGGATTCTATTAGCAGCTCGTCATAACTCCAACACGAATAACAGCAAACTATAATATTAGTACCTACCTGCCAGTGTACAATACCAGCAACGAGAGAACGAGAGAGAGAGAGAGAGAACTGGGGTAAAGGCAATAGTGGCTGACAGGGATAATATTTTTTATTTTTAATAAGCTAAAGAAACTCGCAGTCATTTGACAAATTAGAATGCTGAGCGAGTCTATGGTGTAAAAATAATTTAGTCATTTATATTTTGTGTAAAAATTTACTATTATTTTATATAAATACATATTTTTATAACTCAGCATAAATATATGACATTATCAAATACAATCTATATACATACTTGTAATCAATGTGCGGTCAAGAATAAATAAATAAATAATATCCCATAAGTATTACGTTCATCACAATTTGAAAATAAATTGAAAGAAAAAATATTGGAGTTTACAAAATCTTTTTTTATATAAGTAAATATTTTGAGAAAAATTTTGAAATGTGTACCCAAATCCAACTTTATACACCTTACACTATAATGCATTAAAATTTGTCTTTGATTAATTGACTTATGATTAAATACAAACTAAACCTGAATTTATTCTATAAAAATTAACGAAAATCACATGGATTGGCTGTGAGGACCATATTCCCGAACGAGCACGTTTGGGCTTTCACAAATCGGGGCGTTTGATGGTGAAAATATTGAACGATTTAGACAGATTAATCAGAAATGGATTTAAAATATAGCACTGTCAATCAATTGATGTCATTTCAACAACTAAAACCATAACCCTTCATACACCTACAGCAATATACAGCACTAGGAAGAACGGTGTATTTGCGTGTTACCTCCTACTTAACTATAAAACATCAGCACAACACCCCACATGCCCCCACATAGTACACATCTCATCTCGTCTACCATATAGTAACTATTATTATTATTAATATTTCTCTGCATCTCCTCCCTCCTGCTCATTCCCTTTCTCTCTTTCTCTTTTGATCATCATCATCATCATCATCA
This sequence comes from Athripsodes cinereus, assembly GCA_947579605.1. NCBI lineage: Eukaryota > Metazoa > Arthropoda > Insecta > Trichoptera > Leptoceridae > Athripsodes > Athripsodes cinereus. Next base: position 4,810,999 of record OX388317.1, on the reverse strand, counting down.
CCGTACTACTGGATCGTCTCTATTTCAGGATGGTGCGGCGGCATGGCGAGAAGCATGTTTTATTTGTTCTACAACGGCTCGACATCCACAGGTTAGCTACAACTCTTCTCATTTCATAATAGGTACAGTGTTGAAGGCAGTTGTTGGAAAAATTGGAACCTGAAAAAGACATTATATAGGTTATTTTACAATTATACTTCTTTCTTTACAATGTTATATTTTTTTATAATGTACCTATTGTCTAAGGTAATGGATACAATGGACGGCGCTATTAGTTGACATTTTCCCTTAGATTTACTTTTTTGTATGATTTTGTTTCAACGTGCATGCTGTAGAAACGCTTAATTGGGGAGTTGGTCCGACCGAATAAATGTGTTTTTTTTTTGATAAAATGCAAATAATTTTTACTAATGTGAATTGCCGAAATGAAGACACTCTGCGATATTCTTGGCAAAACTCTAAGGGATAGAATCAGAAACACAGTACAACGCAAGACCTGCGATACTTAAGATATTGTCTGATGGGGTAGGAAAAGAAATAGATGTTGAAATAACTTTTATTTCTCGGATATTGCAGGAGTCCAAGGATTCCTATTTATCCGTTTAGGTGACAATTTATTTTAATTCTCTCTAGTTTAATACCACTATGCCAGTGTTGGCATCTCCGATCCTACAACGTCAGTGGGCGGGGGACCCGGCTGACGCAGCAGATCCCATCTTGAGACCCACAAATCCACGAATGTCTTAAAGTGTGAAGCGTTTGTGGTAGGACAAGAAGACGCTTCTGGCGCGATCACGTAGAACGAATGAACAGTGATACACTTCCTCAAGTAGCCGCAAACAACGTGCCAACGGGAACTCGCCAACCTGGAAGGCCTGCAAAGAGATGGCGAGACAGTTGGAGCTCTGTGTCCTAGGAGACTTCGACGGCATAGAAACAGATCTACAGATTTATTAAAAGAGGAGGAAGAAGATTAGTTTTTCGAATTATATAATATTGGTTTAATTTATTATGGTTAATTATGTCACACATGTATTGTGTGATATCACTTTATTTTAATTTTTCCCAATATGGGCTATTTTTGTTTCTTTTTGTTTATTGTTCCAACGAGGCGACTTACGTTGATCTGTTCTTCGGGTCGCCCCTGAGGAAATGAAAGTGGATATTCGGATAAATAGGAGTATCCGACTCCTGAGATATCCGAGTGTGTAGAGGTTCTTTCAATGTAGTTTTTAGAAAACCTGTCTTTTACAGGGCACTCAATAACTGACGAAAAAGAGTGGGAGACCAAAAATTGTTATTTGATGATTTCAAGAATAAAAACCTCTCCACATATTAAAGTCTTAAGAAAAGAGAGTAATAGAATTTTGTCGAAAAATAGATTTTCAGGAGTATAATTACAAGTCCTGAAAAGGTGTTTGACTGCTTATTTTGATATATAAGTATATTCCATCCATCTATAATAAGAGTAGGTATAACAACAAAGTACGTGTTATCTCTAATTTCCCAGCATGCTTTTCCCTATAAGGAGCATAAATAAAATCAATTCATATTATTCATACTACCACATACTACACTGTAAAATAAGTATGTAGGTACACACTAGAGATGCAACGAATATTAGGCAACAATTCGGTATTTTTACTATTCGGCCGAATACCGAATATTTAGTCTATTATTCGGTGTTCTGTCGAATAGTTTAAATGTCAAACTGGAAGGGACTAATAGCTTCAGCTGCAGATGCATAATTTTATTAATCCTCAAATATCTGATTAATCAATTTAATTTGATATGGAATGAAATAATATAATATAATTTATTGTTATTTTTAATTTTGGAACACACGAATTTTGAAAAAATGTACCTTCCGCGCTGGCGGAAGGTCTAGTAGGCGCGAGTCTAGTAGGCACATAATAATTAGATGTCTATGATGTACCTACACGAAGATGGGCGGTCGGGAATACCGCACGCTTTCACCATTGTTGTGCCGAATATTCGGTTATTCGGCATATGGCCGTTCATAATTTATTTATTTCAATTTTACAGGATGCATACAGTTGATACAAAAAATACAATGGTCTATAACATATTTAGCAATAAGCAAACCAGTGAAGATCCCCATATTACCCTCATGTGCTCTACAAAACATACATAACTAAACAAACAGATAAAATCAACAAACAACAATTACAATAGAATTGAGTAAATTATGTTAAGAAAATTAATAGAATAATGCTCACAAAGCAATAATCGCAGGATTAAACAATAAAACAATAAGCAATAAAAACAATACAATGAGTCATGAAAAATAAAATTAATTACATCATATAAAATCTCTCAAAATTCAAAATTTAACATTATTTAAAATTCAATAGTAAAATTTGTCATAAGCAAATAGGAATAATATTATCCAACACATCCCGTGGAGCACCCGTTAAAGAATTGGTCTCCCACTCTTCTGCGTAAGTTTTCGAGTGTCCTGTAAAAGGCAGGTGTTCGAAAAAATTAAGACATTATACATCTTAAATTCAGCGATGAGGTTTGCCACCCATCCTGAATGTCTTGATTTTATATTGGCACGAAGAGGACAGTTTGCATGTTTCTTACATGCAGCTGATCTGCTGGCTACCCCACTTGTGGGATGTGCCGTGATGGTATAGTAGTAGTAGTAGTAGTTATCCAACACATGCAAGAAATTAGTTACCGTTTATAAAACAAAACATGCAATACCATATAGAACAAATACTAAACATGAAAATAATTGATTTAAATAATACACGACATTCAAAGGCAATCGAAACACAACGAACAAAATAGTTAATCAGAAAAAATGTGAAAATAGAAATCGGAAATTTACAAACAAAAGACCCTACAGCAGGTTACCGTCATCCCTCAAACAAATTTAACACCATCAACTCTAATCAGGTGGAAGCGGAATCAATGTAGTCCTCAACGCATCGGACACAGACAATTTAAATTCTCTCAAACTCACGGCAAACACATCAAGACCCTGGAAAAATGAGTCATAGACAGAGCAAGCTATTATTATTTCCGAATATTAATTCGGTATCCGGTCAAATATACTGTTCGTTGCATCTCTAGTACACACACTAGTTACGTTACAATACACAGGGCAGGCATAACTACACCTGAAGCATGTTATATTTAGTTACACGAAGTGAAAATAGTAACAGTTTTCCCTGGAGTTGTAGGGAGTGAATAGGCCTCTGTCATGGGACCCTTATAATTTAATATCCAAAAAATGGTACTTGTGTTGCCATCTATCGAAATCCTGTGAAAGCCCTGGCCCCTATCTAGAGAAATCGTAAATACCTTTTGCTATTATCATAAAAACAGATTCCTTCTTCTTGATCCTTTTCCGGGAGTCAGCCATTTTGGCCAGTCTCCTGCTATCCGCCTTAGAATAGACATAGCAGGGGCTCGCTCCAGAAAAATGTCTCTTCTCTTCTACAAAATACTGTGAGTGTCGCTATAATAATGTAATTCAGTATTAAAAAAATGTGAATTGTTTTGTTTGGTGTAATAATAATCTGTGTAACCATATTCTTCGTCAATAAACTGATCATACAACATCATGCTAGTGTTTCCTTAGCACAACCACCACAATAAATTTACCCAACGATAAACCCTGAGAGAGTCACTGAAATCTGCCGACTATGGGAGAAATGTTACAGTTTGAGTGTTACAGTTTGGCGCCCAACGTGGGGCCTAATTATTGTGGTTTTTGTTGTGTTTGAAGTGAATTTAACAATGCATAAATGATAACATTAAATAGTGCGTAGATAAGTTCGTTACGTATCACGTGACCCACCCATGTTTCCATGCATCACCAACACACACACACTTCTCTAGAATGTTCGATCAAAAAACGGTTGAAATTCCATTACCATCACAACAAGACTGTGCAACTGTCGTTTTGCTCTTCAAAAAAAATTTCACCGCATGACCAATAAGGACTACGATGGTGCTTCAGTGAAAAATCGATTTAAATAAACAGTGCTATAAATAATAAAAAAAAAAAAAAAACATTTTAATAAATAAATAAGTGAGAATTAATAAATAATCAAGTGCGTGATACATTTGCGCGCCCTCAAAAAAAAACTCATATAATAAGGAAAAAAACCGTTACATCAACAAAGAAAGAATGAACGAGTCTATTTATTTGAATTATAAACAGTGTTAAAAATAAAAACGATTTAATAAAAAATATATGCGAAATACATTTATGATCTTCAAAAAGAAATCCGCTATATTGCAAGTACGACCCGATATTGTTAATGAATGGAGAATTTAAGAAATAAATACAACGAGAAATTGACAAGATTGTGAACAGATACTCCAAACTTTCCTAAGACGGCCAGATAATTTCCTTCTGACGAGATGAAGATCTCCAACATTGCAATCTCTTAAGAAGCCTGCTACCACCACTACGAAGGATGTCCATGGCGGAATTTTCTTCCTTGACGGTTCCTGACCTCCAATAGAAGGATGTCCCATGCTTTGTCATCTAGATCTCACGTTTCTTCGAGGCCTTCTTTATCTACGCGGAGAGCCCTTGATGCTTGATGGTTTTGAGGATGAGGAAATAAATGCTTCCTTCACTAGTAATAGACAACCTTATTCGTCTGACTACTACACAGGTTTTTATGGAAAAATATGGTGTTGTTGTGTTCATTTTGTACTGAAATATTTTGTATACCTACTATAGATACAGTTTTTTTTACATGTTGTTCCATGCTTTGCCTTTTGTGCCAAAGAGATTGTAAAAATTCCAGTTTCAATTTTGCATAAATTCAAGTGATACTAGCTAAGATCATTTTACAATTATTTGCGGAATTATTTGCTTGTTGATGTAAGATTCTACACTGAAGGATCTACAAAGTAAGAGTTGTAAATTTATAAATGTCTAGTTTGTGAAATATTCCAAGTAAAGTTTTTCTATATCTGGTTAAATACACTCAAAAGTAAAGAAATCAAATTTAAATTCATTATACTTGTACCTACCTAGCGTGCGTGTCACGCAGGCTGTAGATGTATTTATGTATGGTTTGAAGTGAAATGATCATAGACCTCAATATTGCTGGAAGAGGCTTAACAAAACAGATTTGAATAATTACCAATAATTCTTTACTTATATGCTGGAATTGTTAATTTTGTGTTATGTAATGTATGTAATGTTATGTCTACGATATTTCCAGGGAATGTCAAACTTTCCAGCGGTTTCCAAACTTTAACAATTTAAAGAAATAATTGTTATTGATTTTTTTTCGAGTCTTATCAAAGGACAAGACTTCCAAACAATTTTTTTTATATCCAATGGTTCCCAACTGTTGAGGTTTGATGTTACAAAGGTTGGCAAACTTTTTTTTGAACACTAAAAAAAAAAAAAAAAACAGTAGAATCTCAAAATGTCTGAATCATCTCTCATAGTAACGCTGCGAACAATTTTTCAAAAAAATTGGCACCTCGTTGCATCAAGTCTCTGTTTCTCCAAATTTTGTAACAACTTTGGTTATATTTCATTCTGAATGTAAATCCATCAATATAAACTTGTAATTTTGATAATGTAAAGAATTTATGTAAAAGTGTAATGTTTTCTTGGGCTGCAATTTTAATGAATAAAAAGAACTATGTCTATACATCACAGGTCAATGTTAATAGCGAATTTTGTATGTAATAAAAATGTTAGACTCTCAAAAGAAATTATATTTACAGTCATAGTGATGTTAAAGGAATTATCTTTCTTTCTTCTTTAAAGCAAAATAAATTATAATACTGTTAATAGTCAAAAATTTGGTATTTCTACTCTTCAAGTACTTGTAACTTTTGCAGCCCATGTTATTGTAAACTTTTAGTTAAGAAAACTCATAGAGGCTCTTCAAGGTTCCGCTTCTGTGAGAATTTTGAATTGTTCGAACCTTGTGGCGCCCTTAAATAATTTTTTTTGTATGTTTTGATCATCTTTTTGTTTGCGCCCGTGGATGCATGAAGTTGCCTTTATCATCTCATATGCTAGCCGTTTTCATTAGCAACGTGTTCACAATAATCTGAACCCATCCACTGTCGCAGACAAAAGTCATACTACATGGTAGTCTTAAGGAATTTTGTACTGTATAACTGATGTAATTTTGACCCTCCAGTATACGAAAGTATACGAATTCTTTTGTTGTTTTCCTTGAATTTTTGCGTGAACTCCTGATTCACTGAGTTAAGTGGTAACTGATTTATTTATTTGTTTATTTATATATCTATATATTTCAAGGTGTAAAAGTAGAAAGTATGTCAGATTGCGCAATAAATGATGAAGTATGAAAGTGTGTGAAAGGTTACCACTAATTCTCTTAGTATATCAAATCATTAATGCTAAATCTTAAATTGAGGATCAAGGTCGCATCAGTCAAATTAAAAAATAAGTTTATTGTTTTTAATCTTTAGTGTGCATGGTTTTGTAATTAAATTATATGGCAAGGTTTCTCACATGGTGTGAACCTGCTGGCCATTTTGCGGCAATTTTACTGTATGGAATGCGTACCCTTGCAGTAATTTCTATTTGCCTAGTATGAATGTTAAGGAGTCATTGGATGATTCGCCATCTTCCATGTACATCTCCTGGGTTAGACTGATATAGAGATATGACTAACCGTCCTACCCTAAAACAATCAGTTCTAACTCAAATTTATTTTAGTTAAATTTTCAATTTTTAATGCCCGACAAGCTTATTGTCCAAGTGAGGTTTGAGGACGCTCAAACAAAGAAAATTCATACAGGTCGCTTAGAGAAGCTCTGCGCGATAGGTTTGGTACCTGATATTAACCATTTGCCTGTATGAAATTGGTGGGAAGTTTCCACAAAAGAAAAATGCTATAGGGTAAAGGATTACCGCCCTTATAATAGAGGTAGATCAGATATAATTGTAATGGATACCTCCTCTTGGAGTAAGGAAAAGTGTTTGGGAAATTGTTGAAGGTTTTGTTATATAATGTAAAAGAATTTTTTTTTTGTTTTGTCTTAAGCATGTAAAGGTTTACCTAGAAGTATGGCGAGAACATTGTCTACGATCCCGTTTCCGCGACCTGTTCTGTCGGTGCATCTTCCTGGTCCCTTGCTTGCTTGAGACATGTCTATTTGTAAGGAATAATTAAGAATTTGTTACTAATGTCTGTTATGATAATTTGTATCCTTGTTTTGACACTCACAGTGTTGTAAAATCTATTTTGTTTTGACACTCACAGTATTGTAAAATCTTTCTTATCTTTGACACTCTTAGTTCTGTAGAATCCTTCTTATTACTGACTTTGAGACTTTTCTTTTTTTTATTCATTTTTTTTCTTTAAAAGACAACTTGAGATGGTGTCATGGGACCCTTATAATTTAATATCCAAAAAATGGTACTTGTGTTGCCATCTATCGAAATCCTGTGAAAGCCCTGGCCCCTATCTAGAGAAATCGTAAATACCTTTTGCTATTATCATAAAAACAGATTCCTTCTTCTTGATCCTTTTCCGGGAGTCAGCCATTTTGGCCAGTCTCCTGCTATCCGCCTTAGAATAGACATAGCAGGGGCTCGCTCCAGAAAAATGTCTCTTCTCTTCTACAAAATACTGTGAGTGTCGCTATAATAATGTAATTCAGTATTAAAAAAATGTGAATTGTTTTGTTTGGTGTAATAATAATCTGTGTAACCATATTCTTCGTCAATAAACTGATCATACAACATCATGCTAGTGTTTCCTTAGCACAACCACCACAATAAATTTACCCAACGATAAACCCTGAGAGAGTCACTGAAATCTGCCGACTATGGGAGAAATGTTACAGTTTGAGTGTTACACCTCCCAATCTTGTCTGTTAGCTTTCGGATTTTTTGTAAAAATTACTACTTCTACTACTACTACTATACTATCACGTCATAACAAGTAGGATAACCGGCGCACTTATTGCATAGAATAAAAATGCAGATTGTCCTCTCCTCGCCAATAAAAAATAAGACATTCAGAATGAATGGCATTACTCATCGCTGGATTGCAGCAGCTATTTATTGTCTTATACAAGAAGATTTAAGAACACCTATCGAAAACATCCAGAAAAAAGTGGGATACCAATTCTTAACCGGGGTCCACGGGACAGAAAAGATTAATACATATTATGATATTTCGTTCGGTGGAGCAGAAAGAGAAGACGGTTCTGGAGGGACCATGTGGACCGCATGAGTAGCGAAAGATTAGCCCACATCGCCGCGAACGAGACTCCACTAGGACGAAGATTGCCTGGAAGGCCATCCAAAAGATGGAAGGATAGTTGGTCTTCGGCGTCGCAAGAGGAAACAAATTCCGGCCAAACAGGTCAATGACCTACTGCAAGCAGAAGAAGAAGATGATATTTTCGATATCTTGGGTTACAGTTAGGTTTTATTTTTATTTATTTATTTTTCCAACCATATCAAATTTAATTAGAGTAAAAATCACACCAAGAAGATATATTTGGCTGAGAGGAATGGTGCTCGGAGACGTGGACGTCCGAGAATCAAATGGCAAGATCATTTAAATCAAATCCTACAGGACGGTCACGTGTTGAGCACATTGAACAGGAGAGCATGCATGAGAAATTGTATGACAGTGACGGAAGCGAAAGATGTAGGTATGCAAGGATAGAAGGAAGTGGCGCTCGATCCTTTCTGCCTACCCCGCAAGGGAAGCGGCGTGATGGTATGTAGGTATGTATGTAAAAATCAATATTACTAAACATAACTTTTTGGTGTAAGACAATAAACATCTACAATTTAGCGATGTGGCAAGCCACCCATGCTGAATGCTTTATTATTTTATTGGGAAATAGAAGACAATCTGCATGTTTATTACATTCAGTTAGTCTAACGGCTTTCCCACTAGTGGGATATACCGTGATGGTGTAGTAAATTGAATCTTCTCATGTTTTTATGTAGAAGATGGCGTGGTAGTATATTTTTCAACTAAATTGACGCTGAAATACCTTGAAATATAAGAAAACCGTTTCCGCCCTATCATCTCAAGAGAAACATTAAAATTAGGGGCAAAAATACATGAAAAAATATGTGGAAAATTCTCTTCCTATATTTCTGTACGATATTAAATAATTTGATTGTTTGTGTGTTTGTTTTGTTATTTCTCTTATTGAATGCGGAATTATTTTATATGTTTTGTGCTGCTTTTGTAGTACCTACGTACTCGTTTATAATAATGTTGTGCGTGTGTGAGTTTGTATATACAGCCACGAGATAAAACCTTTGATTTAAATAGGCCTACAACAATAGCCTTTGTATAAATTCAATTAAAGCTTTACTCCGAATTATCACGCATATCCTGAGACGTGTTCACACCAAGAGAAAATAAATGAATTTGTGGATTATGATTAAAAATTTAATAGAATTAAATAAATATTTATTTCCATTCGTACATTATGTTGAATTCATTTTCACTTTCTTTGTAAAAATCGCACGTTAATACAAAGTTTGTTCACGAGAGATGGGAAGTGTGAAAACGAGAATTGAAAGGAGTAAAGTTGCAGGAGATAACGTAAACGGTGCAATCCGACCAATAATTGCAAATAGAAGCATTCCTACCACAGCTAAAAGATTGGTGTACTCTGCAATCTTAGTGCCAACACTAATGTATGCAAGTGAGACATGAACATAGCTAAAGAAGGATAAAAGTGGCAAAAATGCAGCAGAAATGAGATCGCTGAGAAGGATATGTGGTAAAAGTCTACCACACATCCTTCAATATAGTAATCTAAAGCAACCAAATAATAATACGGTTTTATCACTATTTAAATACCTACTTATAGCTTCTGGCAATTTCATTTGTAGATTTTCTGTGTTTAGTAACGTAAAGATCCCAACCATATTGACACAAACTGTTATGAAATGTTGTCTTTCAATACAATAGAGAAATATTCATTTACCTTTTCAAAACTCCTCCCCTATTTTCTATCTAAAGCAACACTTGTTATATCCCCGTGATTTTCCGTTGTCAATCTAACTTTTATGAAACTTTATTACTTCTTTTATTTCCTTTCATGATCATTGGAATATGAATAATAAAATCTCGTTTCTAATATATGTGAACAAGTCTCAATAATCTCCATTCACGCACAGAGTTGATGTGAGAGGATACAACACAATTCCCAAACAACAATATAATACTTTATACTTATTTACCCACCTATATAAATATAGGTACTACCTATGTCTATGAATGTGTCTGTGTGTGTGATGATGATGATGATGATTTTGGATGATTTTATTTTGACGCCGTTTAATAGTCCCTAGACCGTCTGAAGGGCGAAGAGTTCAGTTTTTAATTTGTTTCTGAAGCTGGTGACCGTCTGACTATCTCCCAACGGCACCGGTAGGCGATTCCACGTAACCGGTCCAACAACACCAAAGGCCCTCTCATAGAAGTTAGACTTACCGGCTCTTATGGGCTCAGTAAGTCTATTCACAGCCAGTTGCGAAGAGTGCAGAAGTCTTCTAGTGGTCGAGTCAAGGGGAAAAAGCTCTGTGAGGCACGATGGTGCCATTTTGTTTATAGCCTTGTAGACCAAAAGGCGTGGGTATCTAGAGCTTGTATCGGGTGTGAAGAGTAGAAAGTGGAAACAAAATATGTATTCTTTCCACCCAACAAAGCTGAGCATAAACTATCCCTCTCGGAAATTCAGAATTAAAACTTGCAGATTCTACGCCGGACGAGTCACCTTTTTCCAAGACTTTCCTAACGCTCTAATATAATAATTGTCGTAGAAATGGTGTATTGTTAAAGAGGCTCGTCCAGGATGATGGAAATCATAGGAATGGAAAACAGTGTATTTTTGGATATTATTATACATATATTTATTTATTCCAACATTAAAACTAAAATACACAAGTAGCTACGAAAATTGACACGTTCTCGCAACGTCGTCTAAATTTGAACGAAAACGCAACGCTAAAATGTGTTTTGACTAGGCCCACTGATAGGCAAACACATGGAATCTTGAAACGGTGATCTTCAGACAAAGAATGGGTTTTATTATTTTTTAATATTTTCGTATCTAAGTTCTCATTTACTTTCTTTTTGACTACCAAATGAACGTAGAAGAATATGTACGTAATGTTAAACGAATATTTTTCTTTTTTTTTTGGAAAAACATTCGGCGAAATTAATACATTTATTCCGATAAGTTCAATAAATCACTCTGTGTGATCGTAAAGTAGACGAGAGGAAGGGAAGTTGGAAGGGTGAGAGGGATAAGATCATCTCCATGCAATGAAACTTACACCGGATAATTCAGTTTCTTCATATTCACTTATCCATGTTTCATTTCAATACGACACAGATACCTGGATGTTGAAATAAATTTTTCATATAATTGAAGGTAAATAAATACATACATAGAAAAGTCTTCAGAAAAACACTGTAGACGTATTAATTTGATGGTAATTAGATGAACAATAAATTAACAATACATCATCCTTAAGATGAGTAAAAGTTACTCAATAAATTCAACGCCAATCAAGGAGACATGCCTCTAAGTGTGTGTGCTGGATTAAACCAGCACAGAGTGATTGTATGCCAATTACCCATATTTTCAGAACATTTTAAAGACTTTGACATCGCTATCATATTATTATTATTGAAAATATATCATACTCCACTTGGACTATTACATGTTTTAGCCAATGTGATCCCAAAGGAAATAAAACATTCACAACAGTAGGCCTAGTCAAAACATATTTAAGCGTTACGTTTTCGTTTCGTTTTCGTTCAAACGCGGACGACGTTGCGAAAACTCGTCAATTTTCGTAGCTACTTGTGAATTTTAGCTACGAAAATTGACGCGTTCTTGCAACCTCGTCTTGTTTGAACGAAAACGAAACGAAATCGTAACGCTTTAATGTGTTTAGACTAGGGGCCCAGTGCTTCCACCTTCCTCACAAATTCAGCGTGCGTCTCGTTAAATATGTTAATATTCGGTTCATATTACTAGTTATAGTGTAAAAAATGGCTATAAATCAAAAGAATTGTGGATGAAAAAGCGATTGAGATTATTTGTGATGGATGAAAACTATTTTTTTTATTTGTTCGCGTTTTTTCGTATTTTCACAAGTCTTCAATCTAATGATAACACTAATTCGTTCTACATTATAATGCATTTCTAGGTCATTCATAGATAGGACAAACTAAAAACATACATACCATCACGACGCTTCACTTGCGAGTAGACAGAAAGAATAGTCCACCACACACTCACGTCCTTGCACACTCTTTTGCTTCCATCACATCTACCCAATTTCTCATACATGATCTCTTGTTCATAATATTCAGCATATTATGTCCTTCCTTTATGATCTCGGCTACACGGTCTAGCCATTTAATTAAGGCCGGCCACGAGAACCCTTTCTCTCAGCCATATATATATATATATATATATTGTCACTATGTCTTCTCTTAATTTATTTCTTCCACATGCCCAACGTACCGTAACTTATCTACATTAATCTTGGTTATCACACCAACTTTCATTCTCCATACTTCACATACAACACGCAGTTGATATCTCAGACTTTTATCACACAAAAATAAGGATAATATACCTATATTTTTTTTACAATGAAGACATGTCTTGACTTCGATTATCTACTATTCAGTCGACCTTGTTGACAATATGTCAGACTTCCAATCATGAATGCCCAGGTTCTCTACGTCACTAGTTATCCATCCATCCTAATTTGACTTGCCGACACTGCGTGTACCATGGAATTAGTTGGCAATATCAATTGTTGACCAATTCTAGAAAATAGTAATAATATGTACTAATAATAATCAGCGACAATAGTTTCACCTCGTGGAAAAAGGCGTAAGGGGAAGAGCAGAAGAATAAAAGGAAAAAATATATATAAGACAAGAAGAAATCTGAATTACAATCGTCTGATTTGTGAAGAAATATGGGAGAGATAAAAGAAAGGATTTAAATGAGGAGGGAAGATGAATGATTTTTTTTTCGTTTTGAATAAAGCGGAAAAATAAAATAAGCTCCTTATTCTCATATATACCTATACATAATATAATATAGATGTGCTAACTTAACGTCAGTTATCTACGATTTGAGCTTTTATATTATGTATGTAATGTCATAGTTGGTAAGGCATATCTGTATAATTAACAGAAAAAATGCTTTATTTATTATCTATTTTTATCAGCCCAACCTCGTCTGCTTTAGAAATAATTAAGTTTCTTCCATCTACTGTCTCTATGTTATTTTTGCCAGCTCTTCAGGCTGCCCAACTCATAACTAGTGTAAACAGATTTGCTAGTCGAGAAATTAGAATCGGATAAATGGAAGCATCCAGATTTCTGCACTATTCGGTTGGTCGGTGGTTCCTTCAATACTTGAAACCAACATGTCGAAAAAGATAATATATTCATCATGGTACTGGTTTTTATAAACTTCTAATCATCTTTTTATTAATTTTTATAAATTTCTTTGAATTCTTGAAGTCGTCCAGGGAATTATATAGAACGTCCATTCTTTTATGTGAGATCTCGAGTGACATGCAAAAGGCAAGAATGCGTTAAAAAAATCGTCATACATTAGATATTTAAAATTTTCTAATCAACAATGATGAGGCAAATCACCCATCTAGAATGTCTTATTTTTTTAAACAATTGTGGATGAGAGAGAGAGAGATTTTTTATGTCTAAAATTTTAAAAACCAGTGGTAATGGCAAACTATATTTGCTTCATATTATTATAGGAATTAATTCTATAAAATAACTCGTGAAATAAGGTTTTTATAAATAAAATAACAGATGTAGGTAAATATTATACAAGCAGACTTGAATAATGTCTTCAATGAACGGAAATTGCAGACAGGTAGTAGTAAAATAAATCTTATCATTTATTAAAAAAAAAGTCTGAAACCTCAATCTATCTATCTACCAACCAACCTTCCTTTCCATATATTATTACCAAAATAAGGTGGGCGCTTAAAAAGCTCTGCATTTTTTTTATCATCCTCACCTCGGATGGGAGAACTTTTTAAACAAGCTTGAAATATTCAGGCAATAAATTAAAATGTTTCCAAAATAAGGGTGGTATAGCGATTTCACGTTAACAGTTCCGATATAAAATTAAAGGAATGTTTTCATTTCATTTTATTTATAAAATACATTCATATGAAATTCTGAATTATAGAAACGCTAATACATTTACATAACGTCTTTATTTTTACATTTTTAAATTATTTATGCATTATGAAGTATATATAAGTAAAATAATAAACTAAACAAAACAATTTAAAGAAAATTAAGAGAACATAATACCACTGAAAAAAGGAAATGTTATGGAAATCGTACCCAAATGGTAAATTTAAATTAAGTAGTGAAATGTTATTCCAACAATTCGAAAATTAAAACTGAAAAAGATAAATAAAAAATGGGACTCAGAATGCATTGAAAGATGTAGTATAGGTATTTGACAAGTGGTTTATTGGTATATTATGTTTCATAAAGTTTTTGCATTTTGTTGGATTTTTCACAGAGAGGTTAGATGGAAGAAATCACTTTATAGTGATAATCTCGCCACTGCACATCGTCCTAGTTTTAAAATTTCATATTATTTTGTTAACACTGTTATATAATGATGATGTGCAAGAAGAATAAATAAATAAATAAATAAATAAGATAATATATTAAGATAAATATACTCACTCTGATACTTCACAATTATTTTGTAATATTATCTTCGATTTGTGGAATTTCATTGTACCTTTTGTGATCTTATGTAATACATATTTCGTATTGTATTCCTATGTAAAATTGTTTGTTATCTTAATTCTTTGTTATTTGCAATCATACAGTAGTTGCCTAGTTTTAAAACAAATGAGACACCTCTTTTCGATTTTCAAAACCTATTTGAATTTCTCGGTAATGTTAACTTGAACGTTCTATAGCACACCACCTTCGCTTATCGAATCTTCTGCGTAAAATATGGTTTCAATTATTTAAAAGATCGATATGTTTGGCCGGGTATACCTACCCAACAGTACATAAATATAGTACTGGCAAAGGGAAGAAGAATTACTTGTGGGTATACTAGGACAACTGTTTCTATACTATACAAAGATGGCGACACCACAAATTTTAAGAACGAAGTAATAACAATTCTGATGAAATTAGATTTCAATTATATTGCAAAAAACAAGTCAGTGAAATGATTTCATATCTTCGCTTTTTGTTAATCCAGATTTTCGATGTTCAAATATGTTAAGAATATAATGAACCCTTTGTATTTTTAACGTAGTTCCGCTAAAAAATCCACCCAGCAAATAACTGGCCTCCCACTCTTTTCCGTAAGTTTTCGAGTATTCTGCAAAAGGCAGGTGTTCGAAAATTAAGGACGTTTTACAACTTAAATTCAGCGCTGAGGTTTGCTACCCATCCTGAATGTCTTATTTTTTGGCAAGGAGAGGACAGCTTGTATGTTTATTACATGCAGTTGATCTGCTAGCTACTCCACTTGTGACATACTGTGATGGTATAATAGTAGTAGTACCGAAATCATTATTTCGTTCATACTTAGGAACCATCGCGGCATTTCGCACGAGTGGGGTAACCAGCGATTTTAGTAAATGTAAGAAACATAAAAGTTTTCTTCTCACTGACAACTATCATAAATTTATTTTAACAAATTAACAAAATATAAAAAAATACTTATTTAACAAAAAACGCCGGAAGAATGAAAGTAATAACTGAAATACTTAACTCTAACCCGAACAATTCTGTGCCAATTAAGTCTCCTCTTCCCAAGGCATTCAAAATACGTTGTCATAGAAACAATAAATTGTGAAAGAGGATCATTTAAGCCATCAGAAACCTTACGGGCGAGTCATTGAACATTCTCAAAACATGACGCAGCTAGGACTTTCATCTGTTTCTGTAATTAAGACTATGTATTTCTTGATAGTTTCGATAGACCACGTTCATTTGTGGAACAGTCAATCTAAATTTATAGAAGGCTGACGGGAAAGAGGAGAAGGTGGTAAAGGAGGAGGATTGATTGCGGGAGGAGGGAATTGAAGTAATATTTAAATTAGATCATTGTAGGAATACGGTACACATCCCTCAGAGTCCTGGGATAAAATACAGGCTCCTTTTTTATCTACCTAAAGCCAGAACGCTTTCATGTTAATTTAATCAAAATAAATTAATTTTGTGGAAAATACATAAGTAGCTATCTTAAAAATATATTAATTATCTCTTATAGCATTGCTTTCTCTTGAACACAATAAGTAGATATTAAGTACACTCTTTTTTGTAATGTTTCGAATGTCCTGTAAAAGCAGATACTCAGATAGGTATTCATAAAATATCATGTAAAATATTATTATTATTTTTACTACTGACAAGAGGACGATTCTTACAAGGATCATTACAGCTGAAGGCCAATGCGATCCCAAAAGAAAACTAGCAATATCCATACAACAACATAACTACAATAAACCATAGAATTATATTACTGTACTTCGTAATACTTTAGTACATATAAATCTATGCAATATACCTTCAATTTTCCTGACATACTCAGCATACGTCACGTCAAAGATATAAATGTATCTAGCCAGACCATTAAACATTAGACCATTATACATACCTACTGCATAGAATTTTCAATTCAAAGTAATCGGTAGCCGGGTGGTAGAATCTCGGTTATTCAATAGAGAAATCCCAGGCTCGAATCATAGCACTACCAACCTACTCCACCTTCACGGCACATGTATTTTGCTTACTATGTGACTTTATTAATTGCGAGTCGGCTTACAACAGATCCCCTTTAAAGGACGGAGTGGGCCAAGTTCAATGCAGGGAGAAACTTATAATGATAAAATTATAGCAAGGAGAGAGAGAGAGAAAGAGAGAGATGTAATTAAGTTTAGCGGACTTAACAATTTTAAGATATTATACTGAAAGTGATCCTATAGGTATGCAGCAAATATGACATATCGGGTGGATACTGGTCTTCATTTATTACTAGATACAAGTTGTATGCATCCTTTATTGGACACCCAAGGAAGACATGGTCCAATCTCTTCACCAAGTTTGCTTTAATTATAATATTCAAATTCAAAAGTATTTATACAACATTAACAACATATTCGATACACAATAATCAAAATAAAACAAAAGTATTCATAATTTATTATCATGATGCAGCGAACTAGTAAAAAACTGTGTCTCGTCGCACGGAGAAACTGTGTCTTGTGAAGAAATTGTGATTTTATTAATTTTATTAATTATGTAAAAACTATGTTTTTCTTGGAAAAAATGAATAAATAAGAAATGTCGATGTATTTATAATCAAAAAAAATGTGTCAAATAGGTCATTTAAGTTTTATTGATTAAAAAACCTACCCCAAAAGGTGTGTAGTCTGCAAAATAAAATAAAAATTATATTATTAATAAAAAAAAATACACGCATCAGAACAACAAGTAAAAGAAGAACAGAAGTTATTAATCTTGTACCCCTCCCCAATAAATTATTTTATTATTTACCTGCCTCAATCTAAGAATGGTTTCCATCCCAAAGAGAAGAAAGATAGAATGGGGGTGGGGGCTGTAGGTATAATTTTAAGGGTAGTTGTATGCGGCCTTATCTGAGAGAGGCCAATCCAACAAGACACCCCCGTAGCTAGTAGTAGTAGTAGTAGCACCCTCCCTTAAAAACGAATTCTCATTAATCATCCCATTCAGCCATTATTCATAGAGGGATGTGATGGTGGAAGGGTAGGTATTTCGAATTCATTATTTTTGTATTATATTATTTCATATAGGTACACATACATAATCAAATTGTATATTATATTATTTTATTTGTATTTTAGAATATTTTTAGTTATATTACTACTACTATGCTATCACGGTATAACCCACAAGTGGGATAGTCAGCAGAACAACTGCATGTAATAAACGTGCAAGCTGTCCTCTCCGCGCCAAATAAATTAAGAATTTCAGGATTGGTGGCAAATCTCACCGCTGAATTTGAGATGTAAAATGTGTTTATTATTTCGAATACCTGCATTTTACAAAGTGGATGCTCCACAGAACATCCATTTTGTTAAAAAAAATATTTATCACTTATTTTTTGCAGCATGGAAAGGATTATCTGTATTTTTATCGAATTCAATGAAATTACCATACTTCCGGTAAATCATTAGATTTATTGCACGACTTCTCACTATATTTCGGTAGTTCGTCGGTAGCCTGGAGGTAGAGTCTCGGCCTCATGAACATGGGGTCCGTGGTTCGATACCAGGTGCCGGCAAATTCCCCTTTCACGACACAAGCTTTTAGTAGCTTACTGTGAAAGGTGTATAAGGTTGTATTTGGGTTTTAAACAAAAACCCAGATATATCTTTTTTAAAATAAAAAAAAAAAAATAAAAAAAAATATTTTATGTTTTACAAATGATCGATTATTTTTTGTTAGTTTTAAATGCAAGCTTGAAAATTAAATTCTATTTCATACTTCAGCTTACTTATTGAAAAGCTTCTAAAAATAATTATAATCACTATGAAAAGTTTGGAAAAAAAAAATTCTGTAAAAAGATTTAAATTAGAAAATTCCAAAACATTCATAAAAGTTCAGCTTTTGTCAAAAAAACATATCCCGAGACATTTATAAAATCTTGAAAGCTAGAAATGATCACTACAACATATGGGTTAGTTGGAAGATATTGCGCTTCAGCGATAAACTCGCCCATTGCACAAAATTATGTACCTATTCTATTGTTATGCTACCATGTTTTTTCTTCTTTGTATACCTACTAATTTTGTGCAATAAAGATTATTATTATTATCACTAGCAACAGATATTTAAAGTGCAAGGTCCTCTTTGTCTTTCTCGTAAGGAAAGCAACACGATATTGACTATACAGCATGTTTATCTATTAAGGCATACAACTACTTTATAATATAACATATTTATATTTTTCTTTTATTTCCCAGATTTATTTTATTTTTTTAAATGCACTGATATAATACACACGAACAGTCCACAAAAACAGTCGAAATGATGCAACTCATAAATTTAAAAATCAGTGGCACGAAACTAATAATATTGAAATTACTCTACTACTTTATGTTGGTTAGTACTTGTATGTTGTAATTTATTTTTCTTTCCTTATTTCTTATTATAAATCTACTTTTTCTTATTTTTCTTGTGATTTATATCTCCCACCCCTTCTACGTACATATCTTTCACTTTCACAAAAATTGCCTTTTAGTGACTGTACGTTTGAAAATGGTTCCATCGCTTCTGGAATAAATATACAACATAAGCCAATTTTTCATTCATTATTATTATTATTATTTGTATGATTTGTTAAGCTCCGTTTTGTGAAAAAAAGTCCACCTCAAGGGCGATCTTTGCTAACTAAGGCTTATGGTTGTGTATGGATTATTCCGTGTGATTTCTTGTATAAAAAAGTCTTCATTATTCATACATACCATCATCATTTTTCAAAAATGGGGACAAATTGAATCACGTTTCTTCAGACAAAATACATATTTGGTGTATTTTTTCATTAATTGGGTCCTCGGAATGAAATAAGTCACACACTTTTGTCTGAAACGTTGAAATATCCTCTTTCTAGGATATTTCAGAAATCGAAGGACTCCTATTTATCCGTAAGGCAATGACAATTAAAAACATAAAGAACTATATCAAGTTCACCAGCATCACTAAGCAAGAATTGACATCTCCGACCCTACCACGTCTGTAGGCGCGGGCCTGGCTGACGTAACAAATCCCACCTTGAGATCCACACATCCATGAAAACATTGACTTTTGTTTCCTATTGACTTCTTTTATTTTGCTTTGTCCTTTTGTTTATTATTGACTGTTGCTTCATTTATTTTTCACTTCAAATCTATATAATAATGTATTCTTGACTATTATATCTGTTTGTGTTTGTTGTTTGTTATACTGCTTGATTAACATGTAAAAGGCTCACGCCGTGTGTTGTAAAATAAATAAAATAAAAAAATCCAAAGCATACAGCATTTATAGCTTTCAAAAATACTTCCCCAAACCAAATGGGTCGAGGAGTTTTAACAGCCATACCAACAATCGTCAATCATTAAAGGAATACCAGAGGATAAAGAGCTTTTGACTGTAAGTTTACTAGGGCTCTAAAGGAAGCGGGCTGTTCTTTCCACTAATGAGAGATGCTGTGATAATGTACAGTGTTAGATAGAATTATCTCACAATAATTTAAAACGTTTTTTCCTCCGCATAAAAGGTTCTCAACATCTGAATATTTCACATAAATAAATCATCTTAATAAATAAAGAGTCAAGTCTCATTGTTTTGAATGAATTCAAAAAACATTTTTCTTAAGTCCGTCCTTTAAGCGCTCTACCTTCCTGGTTATCGTTTAAGGATCATCTCGGGCCAGTAGGTATATTATAATAAGAGTTCTATTGTGACCGCCATTTTAAACGAAAATAAATAAACACTTAAATAAAATTTTATTTGATATTAATTGTTGTCACACGGGGACCTCGTAAATTTTAAAAATTATAATTTATTGTAACACTATTTTAATTTTTTATATCTTCTTTTTTTTTTGTTAAACGTATTTCCAAGTACCGTGAAATTTATATGGGAATTTGAAACCTGATTCGTGTTTTTGATTAAATGTGTGAGATTATAAATTAGATTAGATGAAATATTAAAAGATATATAAATAATAGAATGTTGGCTGCGATATTTTGGACATACAGATAAAATGAGTGATAAAACATTGAGAGAATCTAGAGTGAACAGGAAATTGAGAAGAATGTTAGGTAATTGTTTGAGAGGTTTGTGCATTTACATTGTGAATAAAATTATTATTTAACGATTTTAGGGCCGCGATATCCAAAACGTTTACCAAGTAGTTAACTTGTTGTCGAGAGTTAACCATAAGTTAATTCAAGAAATGGTGATATCCAATGTCTGTTACAGAGATAACAAGTGGTTATTTATAACCACCCGATTTTCATGAGTTAACTATCGAATACAGGAGTTAACTTTGAGAATGAATATTTTTTTCGTCTGTAGATGGTGCTACATATGTCATCAATTTGACAGTTACATAGTTTGTCATTTTGGTTTGAGAATATTGTGTTATAATAATATAATATATTGATCAAAACAGGATAATTATTTCATTAATTGTATCGGCATTTACTTTGTAACACTTCATTTAAAATATATATTTATTATTTTGTTTTGTGTTACTGTTGAGTATGACTAACGCACGACCGGTTTCGCGGACTCCGAGTTCGCATCATCAGGTGCTGATCTATACTTAGTATAGATCAGCACCTGATGATGCGAACTCGGAGTCCGCGAAACCGGTCGTGCGTTAGTCATACTCAACAGTAACACAAAACAAAATAATAAATATATATTTTATTTTATTTGATAATTTCAGGATAATTATCTTCATAATAATGTTGATACATCATCCGATGAACAATATTATTGATACTTTCAAAACACTCGTCAACATGAGCAACACGTTAAAATTTAAAATGGCGACTCTAAACAACCAGTGAAGTGTCAAATAACTTCTCTAGTGTTGCCACTCCATAACTTCTCCAGTGCGTAAAAATTAAATTTCAACCGATTTTTACTAAGGTATTGCCATATGTGAATACTGTTTACATCACTATAAAAAGTTAACCTCTGGTTAAGTAACCATTGTAAATTATTTTTATGATATCACCAAACGCCGAACATGAACAAGTTAACTCATAACAGTTGATTACTTAACCACAGGTTAACTTCTATTTGGATATCGCGGCCCTTAGAAATGTATGAAAAGGACAACACTGTTCATTTTTTACATTAATGATTATATAGTTGAGCGCTTTCGTCAAGATACTCAAGAAAGCTTGACATTATCGAGAGAGCTCAATAAAAGTATACACTTAGAGGTATAGTTGTTAGTGTGAAAACTGTTGTAGGTATACATATTTTAAATTCTTAAAAATTCTAGGCTGTTACTAAAAATATTGTTAAACTAAGTAAACAATATTTTTCTTCTTCTACTTCTGTCTTTATTGGTCCTCTCGAAAGCATATCACAGAAACGAGGCCACTTTTCAGAACACGAAAAAAAATTAAGATTACGTGCATGTATATTCAGTGAAGTACCTACTCGTCGTAGAATAATAAATTGGTCTCCCACTCTTTTCCGTAAGTTTTCGAGTGTTCAGTAAAAGGAAGGTGTTCAAAAACATGAAGAAATTATATATTTTAAATTCAGCGATGAGGTTTGCTTCCCATCTAGAATGTCTTAATTTGTGGAATTAAAAGAGTGACGTTGATTGTGAGTAATACCGATTAAATCAAAATTTTCGAAATGACGTGTTCATTACCTGAAGGCAATCTCTTTCAACAAAACAAGTACCTACCTACCGATCGTAAAGCATACATTTTACAAAATAAGTTTCGTGATAGTTACACAATAATTATGTAAATCGAGGGTGGTGACATAAATAAAATACCCTCAGTAAGTACCTTCATTCTGCGTAAAAAGTATAGGATTAACTTTTAAAACTCTTTACATCTACATACGGCACGTTCCTTATTTACGACTACTTTAAAAATAAAAATAAATAAATAATAAAAAAAGAAACATTCGTACTAGGCTTACATTTTGATTTAACGCCATATAAATAATTAATGACTCAATTGTCACCGCCATAACTTATACCCTAATTTAAACAGCCCCCCTTTTTCTTATCCACGCTGCCCCCCCCACCCACCTCGCATAAGATATTTTATTTTTTAACAGATTGTTATTATTTTTTTTTTTTTTAATACAATTCACCTTCCATTTAGGGGTAGACACGTACGAATCAGGTAGTACCTACATAGGCCCACCTTGGAGAATGTTTAAAGAAATATTTTTGTATGCACTTGACTGAATAATGGGTTGAAGCAGAAGGTTAAAAATTATTTGTTTGTAGTTGTGGAGAGAATCTTCTTCTTCTTTCTGTGCCATGTCAGGTCCCCCCGACGTTGGCGATCACTCCGGCGAAAACCTCCCTGTCCTGTGCTGCTCTGAACAGGTCATCCACTGTCCGGATTCCGGTCCACTCCCTAATGTTGCGCAGCCAGGACATCTGCTTTCTGCCAACTCCCCGTCTTCCCTCTATCTTGCCCTCCAATATAAGGCGGAGGAGACGATACTTCTCCCCACGCAGCACGTGACCCAAATATTATGAGACCTTCCTCACTTTGACAATCGACAACAGCTCTCTTCTGGCTCTGGCTCTCCTAAGTAGGTACTTCGATGTTACTGACTTTTTCGGTCCAAGGTATACGAAGCATTCTTCGGTGTATCCACATTTCGAATGCTTCTAACCGATTCATGACGTTTACTTGCAGAGTCCATGTTTCACATCCGTATAATAGAGCTGACCATATGTAAGCTTTAATCATTCTTTGTCGAAGTTTTAGATTTAAATTATCGTCACAGAAGAAGGTTCTCATCTTATTAAATGCAGCACGAGCAACTTCTATCCTGAGTGACTATATATAGTTAAAACTATGGTTTTCAAGAAGGTATTGCGTGTTAAGTAAGAGAAACTACATAGATGAATGTGGAGGAAGCGATGGAAGTATGTAAGGATGGATCCATTTTGCGATCTGTTCTCTCTGCCTACCCCACTTGGGACACGGCGTGAGGGTATAGTATAGTAAAGTAGTTGACAAAGGTACTTTCATTCATCCATTCATACCATCATGGCATTTCTCCACTAATGGGGTATCCAGCGGACAAACTGCAAGTAATAAATAATAATAATCTGGACAATTTATTGAGCGCCGTTTTGTGGTACAAACCACCGCAAGGGCGCATTTTCAGTTTTTTTTAATTTATTTATTGTTATTTATCAAATTTTGCCATGTTTTATAAATTTAATTTAACTGTTAAAAAAATTTAATGCATTTCTAATTGTCACAAATTTGAAATATGAAGCAAGCAAATATGAGTTCCTATGTAGGTATTATTATTTATCACAAATTTTATCCACTAAATCATTTGTTTTTAAATTTGTAATTTTTAATTAGTTTGAAAGTAATTTAACACTTAAAAAACAATTATCTTTATAAAACTATTGAAACCAAAAACACTGTATAAAATTTTTGTTATTTTGAATCATTATAAGATAATATTTAAATTTTTAAAAATGAGACGTCAGAGGTTTCAGGCAGCCACTACGGGCGCCATCCACTGACATTAAATACAAAGTGTCCTCTCAGTGCCAATAGAAGTTAAGAAATTCAGGATGGGCGGCATACTTCATCGCTGAACTGAAGATGAGAATGTTGTCGAATACCTACTTTAGTATATTTTATTTTATATACTTATTTATTTATTCAGTATAGAAGCACAAAACAGTTTATAAATGTATATATTATTATATATTATAACTTACTCTACTATTATTCAATCACGACATAATCCAGCGAACTCACTACAAGAAATAAACATACAGATTATCCTCTTCCTGTCAATATATCTTAGCTAATATTAAAAAACATTATTCCTAAAGCAGGTATTTGTTAAACATCACATATAAAACATTTTACATTTTCAATCCAGCAATGAGGCATGTCATCTATTCTGAATATCTTGTGATTTTATTGTCACGTAGAGAACAACACGTAGAGTAATAAACATGCATGTCATCCTCTCTCTGTCTATGTATGCATATCTTAGCTAAATATTCAAAAATATTATTTCTACAGCAGGTATTTGTTAAACATCACAATACATATTATAAAACATTTAACAATTTTAATCCAGCGATGAGATGTATGTCATCCATTCTGAATGTCCTGTGATTTTATTGGAATGTATATGTAGGACAATTAGCTCCCACTTTGGGAGCTAATGCCGTGATGGTATAGATAAATATGTCAATTGGTATTTACTTAAATTATGCAGGCTTCATTACACTTATTATGCAATTTAAATTTATTTTAAACAATCCGTAAAAATAGTATGAATAATATTTACAAACGCTTTCTAGAACAAAATATTTCAAGAAACACGCACAGATTTTTATGCAACACAAAAAGCCTATAATATCTACATTCATGAAAAAATATTGCATTTTGAGCCTTGAGATTTTTTTTACATTATACAATATTGTCTAAGTAGGCACTTATACAATATGCTATATATTATCTTATAATATAACACATAATATATAAATATATATTGTGTAATATATGTGTACTTATATATATTTTATATTTTTTTCGCCCTCATAAAGCACTACTGGTTGCTTAACTCCCTGATTTATATGAGACGTTGGCAAGACAAATAGCTGGATTGTGTTCCAAATTTTTAAAGCCACATTTTGCCCTACGAAGCATCCCCCCCCCATTTCCATCTACGCGCCTCTTCCACCGTATCCCACCCCTCCCTACGTAACACCCCATATCACACCAGCCACTGGTACAACATACCTATTACAATTTAAACACTAGTACCTATACTGTATTGTTTTAGAGATGAATATTATTTTTAATAGCATTTTCGAAGAAATCGATGTCATAAACCGTAAAGTTAGTTGGAAGAGATTCTATTATATTCTTCTCAAGACCATCAACTCGTTTGCGAGTGATTTAGAGTTGGAAGAGATCGTACCTACTTTTTCGATGAACTTGACTTCTGCATACTGATTGTATTTAATTTGAATGTATACCTTCTACGAAATTATTTGTAATCAATGTGCAGTTAAGAATGAATGAATAAATTAGAGTTCCGAAGAAATAGGTAGATAGACGTAAACAGATAAAATTGGATTTTTTTTTATACTTTTGATAAAGATTAATTTATCGACCGACGGTTCTTGGTGGAAGTTCATTATAGTTGGTAATTAAAATAAAACAAAATGTAAAGTAAATCCACTGGTGACCTCATTAATTTACGAGCCGGATCGTCAAGCAAATGTGTAGAAGTGCCGCTCTAATGAATTTGCGAGCCGGCTTTTGAAAGCTTCAAACATTTGCTTGATGATGATGATGATTATGGATGATTTTGTTTTTACGCCGTTTAACAGTCCCTAGACCGTCTAAAGGGCGCCTATTATTTTTATTTAACTATTGTAATATGTTGAAAACACTTGTGATTGTCACAAATTTGATTAAAATGCGAGAATTTATGGGAGTTCCAATTGAAGGTATTATTAATTGTCACAAATACTATTCACTAATTCACATTTTTAAATTTCAAATTTTTAACTAGTTTAAAAATAATAACACCCAAAAATTTAACTTTGTAAAACTATTGAAACTAAAAAAAAATGTATTAAAATATTGTTAATTTGAACAATTATAAGATAATAATATTTAATTTTGAAAAATGAGGCGTCAGAGGTTTCAGGCAGCTACTAACAGCGCCATCCACCATCCACTGATGCTCGCAAATTCATCGAGCTTTCGAAAGCCGGCTCGCAAATTCATAAAGTCACCAATGAATTTACCATACCTTCTCCTACTTAGGTACATTTATCTTTTTTGTTCCTTTTTTTTTGTAATTACTCAAAATATAAAATTTACGCAATATCATTACATATTATATACCAAATTCAGTATCTTAGAAATATGAAGAAAGTTCTTGTTTAAAATTTCGATGTTTTCTTTCATCCCCTATTCGTCTGGCTTCTTTCCTTTCATACCGAAACTCTTCTGGTTGTGCAATACACTATACAGTACAGTCACAGTAGCACTGTTGTCTATTTACTGAAAACAGCCCCCGAATGTCCCACCCCTACTACACCTATCAAGCCAATCTGTGTGTGTGTGGGTGGGTGCCATTGTGTGGGTAGTTTTATAATTATAATTGCAATTTAATTTGTATCATTATTGTCTTCATTATTTGAAATAAATTGAGATAAAAAGACAGGTAGAAAATGCAGTTAAGTACTTAATATCTTCTTGAAAATATTTCGCAGAATGATTTTTATTATGTCGTGAAAATTAAGGAAAGTTATTCCTTAGATATTATTTATTGGTATATTTTTTTTAAAATACTATTTCTTTTTTTTTGTACTTGTTATAATCATTATATAATCATGTTAACCATAATACGGTTAAATATTCCTAAAATATGTGCTTAGCTCGTGTTTTAGGGATGATTCCAATAAGGTACTTCATTAATTATTTGCTCTTTTTAGTAATTGGAAGTATTGGAAGCAAGCAGACTATATGGAAGCATGTTAAAATATGACATGATATGTAAAAAGAAGCAAAAAATAAAAACAATCTGTAACTTACAGATTTTTTTATTTTTACTTCTGTTTACATACCTTTTTTATATTATTATCATGCGAAAAAGTGACCGAAAAATCTTAAGATGGAACGGACACATCATGAGACCACCACAGGATATTATAATAAAAAAAATCAGTGGACATACCTTATAGAAGTAGGACTCACAAGACCAGACAGACAAATATCCACAATTGTCAGGGACCTGAGGAAAGCAAGACTGCGTTCAGAGGATGCAACGGACCTGAGGATTTGACCCCAAATAAATGAGATAATGGCGAGAAGACGTAAGAAGTAGGTACATATTATTATGGTTCCCTATACAGTATAATACGAGCATTATGTATGCGTATTGAAAATGGAACAATATATTTCAAACAAATAATATATTATAAAACATAGGTAAAACACATAATAAATATGTAATATGTATACCTATATATTATTATTATTATTATTCTTATGTACATGAGGAAGAAATAAACAGGCTATTCGTTAGGACAGTCACGTTCTGAACAATATATTGCCTGTGGCAAGACGCATTTGATATCAGAAAGAGGAGACCAACTATATAGTATGTACCTACTACTACTTTCGCTCTTCTACATCTATACCTACATAGTTGCTGCCAATAGTTTATCAGTCGTGGAGACAGAATACAGAAGGTACTCTAAAATCAAAACCCTCTAAAAATGTACTATTCTTTTTATCTTTACAAAGTTATTTATGATAATTGTATTGTTGTGAATAATTGTTAATAATCGTCTGACGATTCCATGACCAAACACCTGACTTTTACAGGTCACCCAAAAGCTTGTAGAAAAAAACAAGAGTTCCATTTTTTTTTCGGGACTCCACGGGGTGAATTAATGACATTGTCCCAAAAATAAAAAAAATAACTGTTTTACAAGTAACTGGCTTTCACAGTAGGCTCGAAAACTTATAGAAAAATTACTGTTGTAACAAATCATTCTTGATGATTGCATAATTATGTAACTATTGATATCGATTTTTTTAATATATACCTACTTCCAAAAAATCTTTTATTTTTTGCTTTAATCTCAACATTATGAAAACCATTTTGGGAGGTTTTGATTTTAGACTCTCCATTATCTACATAGATATACCTTCTTATCTAAAGATGTTTTGGGAAAACATAAAACTTTTAAGATAAGATATACCCTTTCTATCTACAAGTAGTATCTAGACGTACATAGGTTTCCCTTCGTATTTTTGTTAGGATATAAAACTTATAATTTAAATTGGAAAAGTTTGATGACAAAATCCAATAACGTCTTTTTACTTGCATCTTTTTTTTGTTGGGGATAAAATAAGATTTACGTCAAACTTAAAGATTGATGAATTTACCATTAAATTACTTGAAAACGGGTAGAAAGCTTTATGAAAAATAACATAAAATAGGTTGTATGTTCCCATATTCGAGGTTTTACTTCTCAAAGTAATGTGAGAGTGTGAAATCTTTAAAGTAGGTTTCATTATTTTCATTCACTTTCATTATTATTATAGTTATAACATACTCATTTATTTTTTGTTTTTTTTTTTGTCTAATAATTTTAAATTCAAATTATTTTTTTGTACCTACCTACATGTTAGGTTTATTTTAAAATATTTGTATCATTATTTTTTTATATTTTTTTTTGCATGCAACTATAACTGTATTTTTATATCTGCGGCTGTCAAATTGTTAAACAAAAAGCGTGTAAAAACGAATAAATAAATTATAAAAAAGGTAGGTAGGTAATTAAAATAATAATCATTTATTTCCCGGAAATAATATGCATCACCAAATAGAACATTTTCACAATTTAAATTAATTTTCATTTATACAGTTTAATACTACCTTACTGGGTTTGCAGTTTGCACACGTATCCAGGAAATATTTTTTAAAACATTATAATTATAAAAAAAAGCAAAACAATATATCACTTATTAGCACCAATGCCAATGGAGGGCTCCAGATGAAGTTTTACTGCAAGATAAGCTCCAGAATCATTTGGATTCGTCCTTCTTCGTTTTTGAGTCGATGTCAAGTTAGTATCCACAGAGTTTTAGATGGAGTAGTTTTAGCTGGAGCAGACTTCTCTGTTCTGTGTTAGTTAGTTGAAAAAACTCCTCCATTTCTGAATTCCCCACCCTGTAATTATTTTACAATGGGGGATGCCAACAATTAATCAATTAACACCCATCAACAAATGGAAACCGATATTCCGAAATATCTAAATGTAAATCCTACAATAGGTATACCAAAATTTTATCATGTATACCAAATATTTCTAATATGGTCAATAAAGTTGATGAAAGATACGAAAAAATAATTTATATAGAAGAATAAAATAATATCAGTCTATCCAATATCCACTTTCTCAAATTGTCCGACCCCTCTTCGGAAATAGTAATATGTCATAAATAATTCTTTAATCAACAACTAAAGATCAATTGCAGCATGCGTGGTGAAAATATTGCGTTTAATATATTATCAACAACAATGAAAAAAAAAAAAAAAAAATATATCGATATTGGATATTTAATATATTATTATATCAGATATCACTCCTCTTATATCCCCCTAAGAATGGGAGAATATAATCAAAATACAATGTACATATTATTTAGACAAGGCTAACTATAAATGCCTAACTTTAACCCTGATTAAATTTCATAAATCTTATTCACACAATAGTAATATTATCTTTTATTCATGATTAAAAAATAATCTTTTTTGCAAAAACTATTTGTTCTATCGCGTATCTGCTCACTATTTTATCGAATACAAAATTTTGTGTTTTCGAGTGTTCTGTTAAATGCTGGCTTTCATAAACATCATAAATATAAGACATAATATATTATGCAGAATCTTCAATTGTGTAGGTATATGTGTTAAGCGCATTGTATACATATACGTGCATCGTCGAATTAGTATTAATAATCCACGATTTTCATCTCAGTTTGGGACTAGCTCGATCTGTGTGAATTGCTTGTGTGTGTTAGGCATGTAATTCAGCAAAGAAGTTTGCCACCCATCCTGAATATCTTTGGTAATTTGAAGTGACACTGAGAAGACGACCTACATGTTTTACACACAGTTAGTCTAATGGCTACGCTACTTGTAAGAGATCTCATGATTGCCATGATGCCATTGCCATACATAACTTTCATCAATAATGTTAGAATATTTTCATTTCGGGATACTTCAGGAGTCGAAGGACTCCTTTTTCTCCGTACTTTTGCACGGCAATGAAAATAAAAACTTAATACACTCTGTCGAGTCTACCAGAATAATGTTTTTTTTTTAATCATACCTATTTTGAACCACTCTAGATTAATCATTCCAGTTAATTCTACTGACCGATAGTCAACCTATTTGATTAGGTATTAACTAGGTAGGTAATGTTATATACGATACAAGTACTTACATAATTATGTGACATCCAAGTGTGTCAAAAATTCATGAAGTATTTTTTTATTTTTTCAAATGGCAATTGTTTTTCTATGGTCAGTAAGTACCTACCTACACGCCAAAAACATTTCACAATAAAGATAAAAATAAAGATAAGAAATAAAGATAAGATTTCTGTAAAGAATAACTTTAGCCAGGGATAATGCTAATCTCTGTTTCGTGAGTGAGGTGTTACTAAGACATGTACCTATAGCACTTGATAATTCTGGTATTCCGTATTTGTGAGTTCCTCCTCATTCATAGATTGTATACTATATTGTATATGGATATAACGAAAATCCGAATTAAAAACTACCCCTGAAATAGTTATGATAATAATAATAATATCTACTATCAGTGTAATATGTGCAGAAGACACACAACTACCCCCTAGCGACGTGGAGGGTGGGAATTGGCACAAGCGGTGTACAGAGAAACGCGCATAAGTTTTTGAGGGGTAGAATCGAGGGGTGGACTTAGGTGCATGGTTCGTCTTACTAGTGCTTTGTACTCTCTATGTATAAGAGCGTAAATATCCATATCGTTAACAATTTGAATTTGACATATATTTTAAAATTCTCTTTCATCTTAAATAAGTATGCTTTTTCTCTTGATCATACGTTTTATTTCTGGGGGTTATATTTTTTCTCCCTAATAATTCTTCACTTTGGCTACTTTTTTAGTGGTTTGTTCAATGGATACATCCCAAAATTGAAGATGCCTTATATAGAATAACTATTAACTACTGCTCCCCTATATACGATTCGCGGCTTATCCCACAAGTGGAATTGTCAGCAGACCAGCCGCATGTATTAAACATGCAAGCTTTCACCTCCATGCCAACAAAAAATTGAAACATTCAAAATGGGTGTCAATCCTCACCGCTGAATTTAAGATGTAAAATTCCTTAATTTATTCGAGCAACTGTCTTTTACAGGACACTCGAAAACTTAGGGAAAAAAGTGGAAGACCAATTCTTTGCCCAGGGTCCACAGATATCACATTGGTTACAAAATGTATTATAACGTTACCAAATTACTAAATGACATCTGAGATCTTTTATTTTGAGATAAAAAGGCACTACCATAAAAAAAATCATTTGAAACTGGCGCCATGCAAATTTAAAAAAAAATTACATGCCTAGAACATTAAAAAATCTTCGGAATATATCTAAGAAAATTATACGCTGAGAATTACAAGGGTATCTAATATAAAACATCTATATTACATCAAATTAAAAAAAAAATACAGTTACATTTCATTATTTAGAATTTGATGCTATTTGTAACACTAATGTCGGCCCTTGCTGGGTGGGTACAACAGGGTGAAATGTGTGCACAGATAGTGATATGTCCAAAGAAAGATGCATTGCTTATTCTCAACGAAATTTTCCCCAGAATGGAAAAAGAAGAGCTAGGTATATAATATCTTATATAATATATGTATACCACAATATATAATAATATACATACATATGTACGCTATTAGAAATATCCTAGCAAGAAAGCAGAAAAAGAAATATTGTATATGAAAAGAAGATAGCTATGTAGGTACGGAGAATATATGTATCCAAAGATTTAATATGGGAAAGAAAAATAAAAAGATGTATTATATTGTATGTGTGCAATATTATGCATAGGGTAAACAGTAAAGTAACTGATCAATTTATTTATTTATTTATTAAGAACAATAAACGGTATTTGCCTGCCTTTGTGTCACGAGGTTCCGGGTTCGATTTCCAGCCAGGGTAAAACGAAAAATGACCTTTTTCAAATTGTTCTGGGTCTGGGTGTTACATGTATATGTGTTTAGTGCATTGTATATGTGTGTATCGTCGAATTAGTGCCCATAATACAAGATTCAATCTTAGTTTGGGACTAACTCGATCTGTGTGAATTTTCTATGCATGTTATGTTATGTTAAATGCCTTTGACAATCTTATACAGATTATCTTTAAAATATTAACATGGTAATTCATTAACATCAACACACAAAAATAAGCATAGATATGCACTCAAAATTATATAAAAAATAAAAACAAAGGAAGCATACATTCCAGTTTAAGTCAAAAAAATTAAAGTTTACACAGAAACGAAAAAATATATCTATCAACAAAATTTATGCACATTAATTATATTATTATATTAGGTTAGTTGGAAGATATCGTGTTCCATAAAGTAGATAGACCCATCGCGTCGATAAACTCGCCCATTGTGCAAAATTATTCGTTTATACCATGTTGTAATCTTATTACTTTCATCCAAATATTTGTACAATTACGTTTATTATTATATTAAAAAATACACCCATTCGTCATAAGAGCAGAAATAATTGTTTAGGCAAGATATTGAAAGAACAGAATATATTTTCATATTTTTTTTTAATATTAAATTTAACCGGCACAGGCTGTGGATTCAAATAAAATAAAATAACAAAACATATATAGACGATTCACACAGATCGAGCTAGTCCCAAATTAAGATACGAATCTTGTATTAAGGGTACCAACACGACGATACACATAAATATATACCTACAATGCACTAAACACACATGTAGCGCCCAGACACAGAAAATATTGAAAAAGGTCACCCTTCATTTTGTCTTCAATTCATCTTTCTTTATTTCATCTTTAAATAAATGTAGATGTATCTAACTACTAAGGTAAATATTTTTTTCGAGAATTTAAAAATGTTAGATTAGTTCCATTAACTGTACCTACAGTTTATTATCTAAGCATAAGAAAATTTGGAATAAGTACAGGGGTGGCTTGGAGACTGAGAAAGATGTCTGGATGAAATTAATGTGGTATGAAATACATAGGTATATAGTACTACTAATAATACAAATAATAATATATATTTTGTCTAGCATTAGATAGTATTATAATACATATCTACATAATAGGAATAATTTGTCAACAAGTTTATTTATTTATTCTTCTTGCATGGATTCAGATTTGCTCTTTATTTTATGTTTATTTGAATTATGAGTCATGTGTTTTGAATCAGTTTGAAGAACTTGAATTGCATTATTATGCATTGTTATGCTGGTGCACAATACCATTCTGTTACTGCCGCTTGTGTATGCAAGCGAAGCTTGGACGTGGTTGAAGAAGGACTAGAGTGGAATAAGTGCTGTGGATATGCGATCACTGAGAAGAATAGTTGGTTGCGAAATTGAGTGAAGAATGAAGATATTAGGAGAATGAGTGGATGCGAAAGGAGTGTTGTAAATAGAATTCTTATAATTAAGTTATGATGGTTTGGAAATGTGTAGCGAATGGACGACGAAGAGGATGTATTTATCTGAAAAAGAGGGAGCGAGAAAAGGCAAAAATCACTAAGATCTGCTAACACAGATTCTGTCAATAGACTTGCGGTGCTGTGTAGAGGGGGTCTGGCTTACTACTTTCACCGTGCCTTCTACGTGGCTATTAGTTGTGGAACAAAATTCCCCATTATTTAGGAACTCTGGAGAGTACGGAAGTGTTCAAGGCAAGATTAAAGACGCTATTGTTCAGGATGTGATATTCTCAAATGGGCCCTTGCGGTGGTTTTTATGGAAAAATGACTAGTTTATTATAATTATTACATAATGTTATGCTTTCTATGGCATATAATAGCTCAATAAGGATGGGTAGCTGTCAACATACTTCATATTTGGATTTAAAACAATTGATTAGGCATTCGTATAAAATTCATTTCGAAATAGACACAAATATAGTATCGTACATAATATACACGCGTACACACACATAGGCACGTCTCTGAGGTTCTTCCTTCCTACCCTTAATTCAAAAGGTTTCAAGAAGTTAAATTAATTTGTTGGGTACCTATTCTCCTCACACCCACACACCACATCCCACAACACCACACACACACACACCTCCAGTCTCTCTACTTCGTCCCATATATTATCAAACCACCCCTTCCCACCCTCTAGCAAAGCCTCCAGTCCGTTTTCTATTTTTTTTCGACCCGTATAAGCACCCAACACTTGGGTTTCTAATTTGTTTCATGTGAAAAATGCAGTTTTAGGTAGATAATTATTCACATTTTCTTGTTTATTTCTGTTAATTTGAATAAAAAATTGATAGCTTGTGATAAGCTTTCCAGTGTCTGGTAAGAGGCAAGAATCTCGAATACATCATGCGCCTACATCAACCTGTTAACAGCAGCAAAGAAGTTTGTCATCCATCTTGAATATTCCATATTATTGTGGCAAAGATGAGGTTTTATTTACTGTGATTAGTCCACTGACTACGAACGAATGTCATGTAAAAGGGAGGCTTTCGTAAAATATTATTTATTGAATTTAAGATTTTAGGAATGAGTAGATAAAATTACAAAATAGTATCAAAAATTCCAGTTTTTGCTTAAGTAATTAACATCCTCTAGACCAGTGTTCTCGTCCACCATCTTCTCTTTTCTCACATGTCTATTAATGATTCACCACGGAGTCTATAAATTACCCTAAAAGAAAAAACCTTTTTGTGGATATACAATATATACAAACCCTACAACAAAGTTGCGAGAAAAAATAAATTAGAAAATATCGTAAGTGATATATGTATTTCAACATTGCATATATAATATCTACCGTAGATTTATTGATAAATATTTTGTGTTATGATAATTATATAGTTATTCTCTTTATTAATTTATTGTCGATTAATATTCAAGTAATATTTTGCAAACAAATACTACCTAGATATTATCATCAACCTTGTAAAGACTATAGGTAAATTCAAAGGAAAAATTGGGAATCCTAAGCTTGCTTACTTACTTCCGATGGCTGAAAAACCCTTGTAGGGCCTTTGCCTCCAAAAAAATAGACCACCAAGCCTTTCTATTTTGAGCAATGGAATGTCAGTCGTCTTTAGCATTCAGCTCCTCTAGATCTCGGTTGACGTTATCTAACAATCTTTGTCTTGGTCTGCTTAACGGTCTTCTGCCCTCGGGTAGGTATACAAGGTTGCAAGGCTTGTAGGACATTATTTTTAACTGTAGGGGTCCTTTTATCTCCTTGGCAGGTAAATAGAAGACAGCTTGCATGTTTATTACACGTAGAAAATCTTCTGGTTACCTCACCTGTGGTAGATGCCGTTATGATAGAGATATAAAGATATAGTCATCAAATAATACTAGGTACTACTACTGCATCATCACGGCATAGTCCATAATTTTGAAGGAGACCCACCGTCCACCCGGATCGCTCAGAAGTCTGGGGACTTCCATTTATCCGATTAAATTTCTACACAACAAATTTGTCCACACAAGAGGTGCCATTATGGGCAGTCTGAAGGACTGGCCGGCCAAAACCCCCACGTGCGAAATCTTTTGACTACACTCCATCGATGGCCCTCTAGCCGAGAGAAGCATATACGTACACACATAAAATATATTAACAGTAAAAATATTTCCAGATCAACAAATAAGCATAGGTACATTAAGGGAGGGGTTCACACCACTTACCCCTGGATGTTTCAAGAACATCAGTTCTCATGTCATCCAGTCAATCTAGAGCAAAAGTTTTTTTTTACAAAAAGTGGGCTCGGGAATGTCCTTATGGGATTTCATCTGTAAAAATCCACTCGACAATTAAAATACTCCCTTGATGTATCCTTGGTGGGAAATCTCATACCGAACGATGACACACATTTACACAACATAATAGGTACTGTACATGGTTTTTAAAGAAACAAATAAGCATAAAAAAACAATATAAAATATAGACATTCGTATACATATAAATACACATTGGTGTATACGCATAGTCCATAAGTGGGGTAGCCAAATGTAAATGAAATGAAATAAAAATAAATGAAAACTTTCCACACCATGCCAACTAAAAAATAAAATTTTCAGCTATGGTGGCAAACCTTATCGCAAAATTTTTGGTGCAAAATGTCTTTATTTTTAAAACACCTGCCTTGTTTAAAGGTACCTATTACAGGACACTCGAAAACTTATGAAAAAGAGTTCTAATCGTAAATTGATTCATTTTATTAATACGGATGAATGCAATATGCAATACATTTAATATTAACTTATCAATTTTATTTAAACTTTGTGAACAAATTGTTATTATTTTTATTAAACAATGAACATGATCTTAAAATTCAATGAACAAATACCTAAGTATTAAGATTTTATAGGTAGGTATATCAAAACAATACAAATTATGATTAATAGATCACAAAAACTAAAAAAAAATATAGAATTCGCAAAAGAAAAAAAAGAAGAAGAAAAAAAAAGAAGAAGAAAAAAATAATTTGTCTAAATTCATACAATTCTGAGGTTTTTGTATTCAAAGAATTGCGCATTTTTTTTAAACAATAGAACGGAAATACAATGCTTACCTACATAGAATTTCAAAAAACTAATGCAATAGGAACACAAAAATGATTTATTGCCTACGGAAGACAAAAAATATGCAATTTTGTTTAAAAAGATATTCGATTATGCTCATCTTTTGTTTCGTCTTTTGTGATGTTCTAGTTCTTTCTATTACAAGCTGAATAAGAGTTTTGAAAAAAACATCGATTATCTTTTTATGAATTGTTTTTTTTTTAATGACTTTCAGTACCTAGAAATTTAATTTATTTTTAATATAATATTCTAAGTCATTTGTTTCAAAACATATTGATGATTGTTAGATAGGTATTAATTTCGATTGTTTTTTGTTAGGTACTTATTGTGTTACTTCCATTATGTTTTTATCAAGCAGTTCGCCTCGATAAGGTGCAAATTATTATTATATGCTGATATGGCGATTGCTTTTATGTTGATAATAAACCTACTATCTTTGTGCTTCATGAATACAGTATATCTATATGTTAAAATAATGAAAGAAAGAATAAATAACAGATGTTGTTCTTACATTACATCGGAGATGCCAACACTGGGATAGTGGTATTAGACTAGAGAGAGTTAAAATATTAATTAATTGTCACCTAAACGGATAAATAGGAGTCCTTGGACTCCTGAAATATCCGAGAAATAAAGCTATTTCAACAAGATGATTTGTTCTTACATTACATCGGAGATGCCAACACTGGCATAGTGGTATTAGACTAGAGAGAGTTCAAATATTAATAAATTGTCACCTAAACGGATAAATAGGAGTCCTTGGACTCCTGAAATATCCGAGAAATAAAGCTATTTCAACAAGATGATTTGTTCTTACATTACATCGGAGATGCCAACACTGGCATATAGTGGTATTAGACTAGAGAGAGTTCAAATATTAATAAATTGTCACCTAAACGGATAAATAGGAGTCCTTGGACTCCTGAAATATCCGAGAAATAAAGCTATTTCAACAAGATGATTTGTTCTTACATTACATCGGAGATGCCAACACTGGCATAGTGGTATTAGACTAGAGAGAGTTCAAATATTAATAAATTGTCAGCTAAACGAATAAATAGGAGTCCTTGGACTCCTGAAATATCCGAGAAATAAAGCTATTTCAACAAGATGATTTGTTCTTACATTACATCGGAGATGCCAACACTGGCATATAGTGGTATTAGACTAGAGAGAGTTCAAATATTAATAAATTGTCACCTAAACGAATAAATAGGAGTCCTTGGATTCCTGAAATATCCGAGAAATAAAGCTATTTCAACAAGATGATTTGTTCTTACATTACATCGGAGATGCCAACACTGGCATAGTGGTAATAGACTAGAGAGAGTTCAAATATTAATAAATTGTCAGCTAAACGGATAAATAGGAGTCCTTGGACTCCTGAAATATCCGAGAAATAAAGCTATTTCAACAAGATGATTTGTTCGGCGCCGTTTGGCGAAGTATCCATCTTGATTCTGTCGCGATGTCTTCAGTTTGCTCCTGAACGTTGTTCAAGTTCCTCGGAAAGCCGATTCTAGATGACGAGTCCTGCATCCCTAAAAGCCTTGTCGTAAGATCAGGACTTTTAAGCACTGTTGATCTCGTCCAGGATGTTCTTTGATATTTTCGCTGACTGTGGGAGTCTACTTGCAAGTGTTTTGCGAACACAGAGCTCAGAAAGTTACTGCGATGCCAAATTACTGAGAGCCTTGTAAACCATAAGCCACTGGTTGTATCGGACCTAAAAAAAAATAATATTTAAAGTACCATTCACATTGCTTCACTTTGGATGATCATCCAGAGCAGTGATTTGTAATAGGATTTCTCCCTATAACATATAATTATATAACTTAATTCCTAAATATATAATTCCTATAACATATCTCTGATCCAGAGTGTCAAGGTCAAACCTGTTCATCGAAAGTGAACACGTCTGTTCACACTTGTTCATCCTATGCTTTCACTGCCATGTCAACACTCTCAGTCAGACATATCACTGCTCTCAGTCATGTTGTATGTAGCTTAACATATTTTCGTACAAAAATAATTAAACAAATTCAAAAATGAAAAATAACAAATAAAATAAATTTATATAGCTCTCGACTGCATAATAATTCTGTACATGATTCTGAAATTCAATACAAATTAATAGAGAATAAAACAAATAATAAGATAAAACTTGTTTATGGTCGTTTCAGTGAAAGGACCTTTCATCAAAATTATGACGAGTGGTAATAATCTCTTTCGTCCGTCATCGCTAGTGATCACTATTGATGAAACGCCCGTTCACATCTGTTCATCTTGGAGGATCATCCGGAGTGAACAAATGTGAACGACCCTTAAAATTCAGCGATGAGGTTTGCCATCTATTCTGAATGAAAAAGGATCATCGGTCGATAAACTAAACTTTCTATTAGGTGGATCAAAATTTAGCCGAATTCGCATATTGCGTCCTATGTATGATAATATATACCTAGTATGCATCTATTAATAATCCTAATGAATATACGAAGAAAATTGCATCAAATATACCTAATATGTTAATGACTATAAAAATATGAACATATTGTATAAATATAATATGTATATAAAAGAAAGTAAACATTTCTCATCCTATTTGTTGATTTTCTTGTGGGTTATATACTATTAAAATATATATAAGGTATATAATATAATATATTATAATTCTATGTACATATTACGCTAGGTGGATTTATGCGACATTACTTTCCTATTCGGTGTAGTCGTCGACGTCGGTGGTGCGGGGTGGGGGATGGGGGGAAAAGGGAAAATAAATTTCTATTCGGAAAAGATTTAGGGACATTTGGACCAAGCAATAATGTCCCAGCTTTTATACCTGAAGACGAATGGCGAAATACAAACCGAGTATATTATTATATATGTTGGTATGTAGAATTGTACATAGGTACTATGTATACCTACCTACTGTATGTATGTATAATATAACGTCTGTGAGCTTTGGAGAGGACTCGAAAATTCCTTTTCTATTTCAATTTTGTCATTTATTATTTTTTGTCGTGGTTACTCCTGTCTTGTTGAATTTGCTTATATGTACTTTTTATGTCTGTCATATAATTTGTTTATATGAAGGCTGACACCGTAGGTATATTGGAAAAAAAAATTGATTTCGGGGTAGGAAATGTTTTGAAATAAAAATCTGTAATCAAAATTTTCAATTATGTTTTTACCTTCATACTTACATATTATTATTTAAAGTTCTTCATTTTCTGCTAAGACAAGTTTGGCTTTAAATTTTTTTTCAAATTTTCTCAAAAAAAAAACAGGTTCCAAAATTAACAACTAGATAATAAACTTTTTTAAACGACATTATTTTAGACATAATAAATAAATAGAATAAAGAAATCTGTAATCAAATTTTGTAACCATTTTCTGGTGGGACAAAAATACAGTTTTTGAGTAGGTATACTCAAAGTGGGACTAGTAATGCAGTACTATTTTTTTGAGAATGCAAGTTCTTAAATTATCAACATGACACAAAGCTTATGCTGTTTCACTTCATAACATGATAATTCTAATCATCTCCCTCTCACTTACATATACGTATGTACCTAGCAAAGCCATAAGAAGACTTTATTTTTGTCTGACGATGAGAGCGGAAGCTCTTGAGAGCCAGCGAGCAAATTAGTTAAGCCAACAGTGGAATAACTGTATATATCTTATTCCATAGTTAACTTATTTACCTACACTTTAGTAAGTGATAATTCTTTAAATTTCTTGACATTTTAATTCCAAAGAAAAAGAAAATCTACAACGTAGGTAGATTCATCTACATATCTATCTAAATGTAAAGTTACATACATTTTATATATTTTATATTAGGTATACACCTATACATATATCGCACAGTTCCGACTTCCGCTAAATTAGAACTTTTGACGTCAATAGAAGATTAGAAAAGTAAATTTATTATACACCTACCCCTTCATCTACGAACCACCCTTCTTCTACCAACTGTACACAGTAGTATCTATAATATGTATTATTTGTTCATCTGATGCACAAAATTGTCAAACTGTGTGCCGGGATTATGCGATATTTTTTTTTTATTATTATTAATCTATTATAATCATCATCTTCAATGAATCAATGAACGACCGATGATTTTTTCGACGCCGTTAAATGGATTGCCCATATCAAGGACGTGGGAAACTCTGTTGTTCGTAGAGAAATCTCTTCATTTTGCTTCTGAATGTTGTTAATAGGCCCTCGGGAAGTTGATTCTAGATAATTGATCCCTCGATACTAAAGGCCCTATTGCAAAAGCAGGAGTTGATGGCTCTATTGATCTCGTCGAGCATATTGGTGGATGTTTTTTTACTGATCGGAGGGTCTATCGTTGCAAGTGTTTTGAGAACACAGAGCTCAGAAAGTGTGTCCGAGGTGTCATATTAAAAGTGAGTTTTAAAATCAGTCCTGATGATGCCAATTCGTTGGTAAATGCGCTAGGTGTCTTTGTGGTATACGTTGTATACACACGTTTGTGAAACATAAAACAGTGTCAATTTTATTTTTTCGTTTGTTTTTATTATTATTATTATTTAAAATGCTGTTTCACTATGTTAACACTGAAGCATTAAATTCAATTTGTACCTGATTATAATTGAAAATAGATTTTTTAACATATGACATCAAAACGA
This sequence comes from Athripsodes cinereus, assembly GCA_947579605.1. Lineage (NCBI taxonomy): Eukaryota > Metazoa > Arthropoda > Insecta > Trichoptera > Leptoceridae > Athripsodes > Athripsodes cinereus. The sequence continues at coordinate 4,769,131 of OX388317.1, read as the reverse complement.
GGGGCTAACTTCACAAAGGTTTGACAACATCTGAAACACAGTCCCACCGATATAAGTAGGTACTCTACGGCACCCCGTAAGTAACTTTATTCAATATTGCTATAGAGTAGTGGCAAACTAAATCAGTATTGAATAAATACATAGTACAGACATACTTACATACATACATATTTACTTAGGTACTCAATAAATACTATATTAATATGTTTATATCATATAAGTAATAATAAGAACCAGTCGAAAAGAACAGTAGCAAAAGTATCTAGGTGAATATATCTCACTCTACACCACTGATTCAAAGTTTGGCAGAGTCAAAAATGTATACCTACCTACTGAATAGTCACTACAATTTTATTGGATCAGATGTCTAAAACATGTAAAATAAATTAAAAAAAATAGGCAGTGGAATTTATGCTGGAAAGTGACGCAAATCGCTGGATAGTTGCTGCGTACATGGAGGGAGTGATGGTTGAAAAATAATTGACTGCCAAAAAATAAAACAAAACCAAATGCAACGAAGTGCTACGTAGAGATGAAAGGAGATTTTAGATTATGGCATTACCTGGTCAGATAGACACAGTTCATAATTATTCACCACACAAAAAGTATGTCAAAAACAATTGACACTTTGAGATATTCAGAGACACTTTAATTGAAGGAGGCTGGTTCCTACCCTGTGTTCTCGATGGGAGCGTTGAAAAGTGAGACGATGGTGGTGATGAGAATGAATTTATCGTTGGTACATATTCAAAAAAGGAATGTATGTATGGGTATGTGAATTTATAAATGTTTTGACATTTCTAGAATAAACTACTTATAATGATATCATAACCATTTTATAAAGTGATCCTATGTATTAAATATTAAAATTAAATACTCAAAGAATAATATCACATGCCAATAAAAAGTCCAACCAACAATTTTGATGCCCTAATCAACAGTTTTGTAAAGAGTACCTACCTATGCTTAAATACAAATATTCGCAAATACCTCTTTTTGAATATGCAACGTAGTTATTCTGGATCGTAGTAAAACTGTTGTCGTTCCCTGAATATCGGAGGGCAGTGGTGTCGTGTAATATTTGTGTACACATAGGCTCCCGAATGTCTCGGCCAACGATATCGGATCATCTTGATACGAGATGTATTATTTTGCTTTAATATAGGTACTTATCTATTCCTTACTACTATGAACCTACTCTATAGATAATTCTTACCCCCCACGCAATTTATTTATTATTTTTGCAAACACATTCACCTATAGAAGATGAATGAACTTATTTAGGTATGTGAATTTAGACTGTCTCTGTTTTGCTAGTAAGTAATATATTTTTGGATGTAAAACCCAACACCTATTTATATTTGAAAAATATGTAAATTAGTAAATATATTAGCGATATGACAGTGAACTTGTGCATAAGGCATATCTATTCTGTCTACTCCACAAGGGATGCAGTGACGAGCAAAAAAATAATACATGAAGATTGATGGATAGAAATCTTCATCCGCAATGTTGAAGGTCATGATCTGCTAGTCTTTTTGCTTCTAGATTCTCCAGTTTGTTCTCTTAACAAATCGCAATAGAATTAATTAGTAGAAAATTACAGCTGTTTTTTTTTACTTTAAAGCGGTGAAAGTCCATATAACAGCTAAAGAAAAATTTTACTGTTTTTTTTGCTGACTTTCGCCGAATTCCTGTCTCCACAGTTCATTTGTGACCTTAAGAAAGCTTTCCTCGATCCTGACAGTATGAAGGGTGTCTAGGACAGTGGTGGATAAAGGGGGGGGGTCATGGGGGTCATGACCCCCTGAGCTGGTTCCAGGGCTTAGGTGGATCACTAATTGAACATAATGATTTTATTTATATATTTTGTCACCATACAGATTTTATGCAACTACATACCTTCAACATTAATAAAATACCTACCTACTTTTTACTTGTATCTTTTGTTATCAAAATTAAATTGACTTGACCACGACCCCCCCCCCCCCTGGCCTCTATGTGACCCCCTCCTGGCGCCAAATCTGGATCCGCCCTTGGTCTAGGATCGTAGTCCTGCTTGTATCTTTCTGTCTGCCGCGGAAAATACGAAAATACAAAAGTTGCTATTATAGATATACAAACTTAAATACTTACTTACAAACTCATATTATTATAATTTATTATGTTAGAAATGACCTTATTCTTTCTCGAATATTTCTTCTTCATTTTTTCTACATGATTATTTTATTTTCTTTTTCATCCAATTACGTAACGGTAAAATTCCATCCTTTGATAATTTTTATAATTAGCATTTGGCTTAAAGATAAAACATTACTTATAAAAATAAATAAATAAAAACTCTCTTGTCCCCGCATTCATACTGACATTCCGGATGTCACAAAACTGGGCGATCTGTCATTATTCCTACGAAAATAAAATAAATTGTGAACTGCGAGTAGTTTAAAAAGTATTTGTGATGTTGTAACCGGTAGCGGCGGCTCCTCCTTAAGAGGATTGATGCAGCGCACTCATTTTATTTATTTTGCATATTTATTGTACAAATACAATTAGTTCAAGTAAAAATTAGGATTGGATAGCTAGGTGAATCTGTTCTAGGATAATTCTTTTGTTATAATAAGATACTGTGTATGGTTATATAGGGTGGGGCAAAAGTCTCGCTACCATTTTGATTGCCTATAACTTTGTTCAAAGAAGAGGTAAGTAGATTAGGTTTTCATAAAAGGTTTATCTGGTCTAAACATTTTTTTCGTTATGATCGGAAAATTATATCGAGTAAATGGTGACTGCGATTCGCTATGCAACTCTAAGCTCTCTTTAAGACATTTTTCATGACAACACTTCAGGCTGAATTTCTTCAATTTGGTGATAAATATTGTCTTTAAGATGTTGAATCGTTTGGAGCCCATTCACATAAACTTTTGATTTTAAAAACCCCATAAGAAAAAGTGTGGTGCTGTTAAATCCCGAGATCTGGCTGGCCATGCTAACTCACCATTTCGCGAAGTTAGTCTTAGTGGAAAAATGTCATTCCACTGAATTGAAATTTTGTCACTATTTCTACTCGTTCTTGTGGCGTATATTTATCCATTATAAAATTGGGGCGTCTACACTACACAATGCTTAAAACGAAACCAGCGCCGGATCCACCATAGGTACACTTGGTGCAGGAAACCAGGGCGCCAAGGCCGCCAAGTAATGCCCAAATACGTAATCAAAAGTAACATTCATAATATGTATTTTTAAATCTCGCGCGCAAATTGTTTTGGTTATGCAATACTCAAACCTACATAGTAAAAAATATGTACAACCTATCTACCTACCTATGTAGGTATGTATATAAAAACTTTATCCCAAAGCTAGCAGGTACCTACCTACGCTCCTATAGCTATACTAATATATACATATACAACGTTCATTCATCAATTCACATAGCTGTGCCCATAATGTCTCAGTATATACATACGTACCTACTTTAAAATACTTCATAATGTATACCATGGTCCTTAGCTCATTAGCATAAATGGCGCAATTTCTATAGATTTTATCACTTGTACAGGTTCATTGGATTTTCTATCCCTTTCTTTTATATGCAGTTTTGTATCTTCGCACTCGATGCATTCTTGCGTGAGTAGGTTCAAGATACAAATCTTGAACCCAATAACGCATTTCTAATATCCGTATGCCTCACTCAGCTGTCTATAGATAACATTGTAATATATATATAGTATTGTGTAGGGGTGTATATAGTGATATTGGGTGTACATTGTTCTAGGACCTAGTATAGTATAATATTCCAGATGTTGATATATACCTACTATTTCAACCTATCCATGTATTTCTTATGCTGCCTATCTTATATTGAAAGATTAGGTTGTTTTCGGACACACATTTTTTGTAGTTAAGATTTACGAAGTCCAAAAATTCTGGATACATCAGTTTTCTTGCGTATGGTGACGATGAAACATGCAATATCTCAAAACGTTTTGTGTACCTACTTTGTGGTGTTTAGTTTTTTTTTCATATAATATTATAATATTACCGCGTATACACGTTGTGTATTGTTTGATAAATTAATTAAAATGATTTCATAATTAGAAGTAATTTACATCAAATGAGTGTAATGTTGTTTTTCAAGTGGTGATTTTCAATGTTTTAGAATTAACAGAAAAAAATATTTTAGTAGTTCACACAACTTCGTTAATAATAAACTTAATTAAAAAATGAATTACCGCATTAAACTATCAGGAGCGGAGAAATTGTGATTCATTAAGGGTTGATTAATAAGCAACCTTGAAGTAAGTAATTTAAGTGTTATAATAAGCTACATAATGAATACGAAGTAGGCTGTGAGCTAGATTACATACATATATACCATCACAGGCAGAAAGGATCGAGCGCCACTTCCTTCTATCCTTGCATACATCTTTCGCTTCCGTCACTGACATACAATTCCTCATGCATGTTCTTGCCATTCGATCCTCGGACGTCCACGTATCCGAGCACCATTTTTCTCAGCCAAATATTCCTTCTTGGCCATTCAGTCCTCATTCATTCTTTCCATATGCCCAAACCATCTTAATTTATTTACATTCATCCTTGTAATTACACCTACCTACTTTCATTCCACATTCCTTTCGTATATCACTGTTACGCACACAATCTCTCAGGCTTTTTTTCCCACACCCTTCTCAACAATCTCATTTCTACTGCATTTATGTCACTTTCATCCTTCTTTAACCATGGCCACGTCTCACTTGCGTACTTTGCTAATTGAGCTAGATTAAGTTATTGCAAAAGTTCGAAATGCTACCTATCATCAGGTATGAACCATATTTTGTCTATTCTGCAATGAATATAGATTATACTAATAAAATTTTGTTTTACTAAGTAGGTATAAAATTTGTTTAGATGCCAAGAATAATTGGGGGGGGGGGGGTTGCAGAATGTTTGCACCGGGGCGCTGTGACATGAAGATCCGGCCCTGAACGAAACTGATATAAACGTTACGTAACCAAAATGGCGCGCAATTAAAATGGTAGCGGGATTTTTGCCCCACCCTATATATCAAATCTATAAACTATTTTAAAAATAAAATAAATTAAGAGTAAAACTATATAGCATAATATATCACTAACAGTCCACACTTACATACATCCTATACGTATTACCAATACTTACACACACACAAACACAATCTTTGAACACTCAAAAAGATAAGATTCACGAAACAACACAACCATATCCACATTTTTTTTTTATTTTTTCAATTTAATATTTTACGAAACTATTACTATTCTATAAATTTTAACCAATAAATCATCCTCCACCTCCAACCAGCCTCCAACTGAGTGACATCTTCCCACAACATTCCTAACTCTCTGATACCAATGTTATAGGAATGGTGTGTATTGAGAAAAAGTTACGTCCAGTAAGCCTAGTCAAAACACATTTTAGGGCTACATTTTCGTTCGAATATAAATGACGTTGAGGAAAAGTGACAATTTTCGTAACTAAAATATACAAGTAGCTTCGAAAATTGACACATTATCTCAACGTCGTCTATATTCGAACGAAAACGTTACGATAAAATGTGTTTGACTAGGCCTACAGGTCATTGAAGATATTGTGGATAGAAGAAAATTAATATTTTTGGTCAACTATGTACCTAAAAGTAGGAATTCTCAAAACATGATCCATCCGGGACATTATTTATATTACAGAGACTACAGATTTTTGCTGAGTGCGTTAGTGCAAAATGTCATTTATGACATAAAAAAATACAGTGAATCTTTATTTGTTATCACGAATTGGAATGTAGAAAGGAAATTAATGTTTTCTACGTGAAAATATTTTTCTATATAATTCCACCGCACCTCCTCTATTGTATACCCACCAGCCGCCTCTGGTTGTAACTCATAGTGGTATTTATAATTCGGCTTTTGAATTATTATTAAATTCATCAAAAAATACTCGTGTAGATTATTTTTGGTTGCAGTGGATACCCCGTTATTCGCAACTTGTCTTGACAAAGTGGGACAAAAATGGTCCTTTTGGAAATGAAAAAGGAATTTGATTTTTCAACTTCAATACAAACTTCCAATTTCTCACCCATGTTTCGTCCAAATTTATTCACAGGATTTATGGACTCGATTGTTTCGGAGAAAGCAGTTTTATAGAACTTGGCACAAAGAATATTTCTACATACTAAATTACATAAAACATGAAACTAAACTTTTTTTAATTAAATGTATAAAATTGTAAGACAACATTTCACAATATAAAATTAACACTGTTTTTGTTTCACAAACGCATTGTAACTTGAAATAATACAAAACAATATGAATGTATACATAAAATTTATATAACGACCAACAACAGTCGTTGACTCGATTCTTGAGCAGCTATATAAGTGAGGGTGTAGTATAGAGGTGCTTGTTTCACAAGTCAAAATAGCGTTTGAGTGGGAGGGCGGTTAATAGCCTCTAACAGGACGCTCCAGACGAGAGAATTATGGTCAGATTAATTTATAATAATAATAATAAAGACAATTTATCTTTGGCGCCGTTTAATGATCCGTGACCATCTCAAGGGCGCCATGGATTTTCTTGAAAAGCAGTGTTTTCAGCTTACTCCTGAACGTTGCAGTGGATTGGTTCTGTCTTTAATCCGCTGGCAATCGGTTCCAGGCAGTTGGCCCTGCAACGCTAAAGCTCCTCTCTTCGAATTTGGAAGTGTTCGGCCTGTTGGGCTCCACAAGTTTGTTGACAGCGGTGGAAGCTGATCGCAGTGGTCGCCTCAGAGTTTCGTCGAGGGGACAGAGCTCAGCGAGGCATAGAGGTGCCGTACCGTTCAAGGCTTTGTGGACCGTGAGGCACAGTTTGAACTCCACTCTCTCTGGGACTCGCAGCCAGTGTAGCTCCTTAAGCAGTGGTGTGATGTGATAGCGCTTGTTCTCTCTATAGATGGTCCAGGCAGCAGCATTAAAGGCCATCAGGAGACGATTCAGAAGGATCTGGGGCACTGTTAGTTATATAAATTAGTTTTATACTCATTCCTGATGATGCCAATTCGTTGATGAAAGCGCAAAACGTCTTTACGAAATTATTATTATCACAAAAATGTCACCCTTCACCTAGACGTCCTAGACCATAACAGCTTTTGGGGACGGCGATTTCAACAGGAAAAAAAAGAAAGCAAAATCCAAAAAAAATCACAAAAGAGAATCAGAAAGAAACAAAAGAATCAAAGGAGAGTCTTGTTGTACACACGTTTGTAAAACATAAAAATAGGTTTTTTATTATTTTGATAAATTATCCAAGACGGGACATCACAAGTCGTTTTATTGGATCTCTACTGTATTGGCAACAAATCTATGCACGTCTATATACTTTAGAATAAGTTTAAATTTGTATATTATATTGTAGAAAGCACATAGTACATAATACGAATAGGTACCTAACAGCAAATATGGCACTCTACCAATAAAAATAACACATAAAGACAACGACACATGCCTTATTTATGGGGGAAATATTGTTACTTCAACTAACTACCCACTGTCTCTCAGTCACAATATGTACTTACCAAATATTGGAAAATTCAAATATTATAACTATCTTCTTCTTCTTTTCGTGTCGGTCAGCAAACGATAAAAATAACAAAACATTAAAATCAATATTCCCATTCCTCCCAGAAAGCCACGACCTCTCTTGCAGATCCCCCCAGGTGAGTCTGGGAGCCATTGGACATGTCAGGAGGTGCCCAGTATTTTGTTCCTCTCTACATTCACACACCGTGCTCTCAGTCAAACCTCATCTCTGATGGTTCTTCCTAGTGCGTCCTACTCCTGTTCTGATCCTGTTGAGGGTTTTCCACATTGGCCATGGTAAGTCATGGCCTGGAGGCAGGGCTTCCAATGGGCTGTTGAAAACTAAAACTAAAAGTTTTTAGGTATCATTATGAGCTATCTGAAGGGTGCTTTTATACCTAATGCTGTAAAAATACCTAATTACTTAGCTATCTCACTTCACCGTTATTTACTAAACTCATTAATTTATTAATTGTGTCGGTACACACATAGTACCTACCTAGAATTCTATATTTAGGTAAATTGAAACAAGTATTTATTTCTACTATAGATTATAGATCGTCAACAATTATTAATATCAAATATGTTTAAAATGTCTTTTCACAATGTGAACACACAAACTCTAGATCACATTATTTCAATTTACCCAAACTCATTAAAACAAATCTATGAAAAACCTATGTTATTTAGAAATCAAACTAAGACTGTGGAAGCAGAAGATATTGTTCGAGTCAATACTATGTATGTTTGTATGGACGATAGTAAAAATGTTAGTTTCATATTCAAGTTGGTACATTGTAGAACTTTTTTATAAATGTAAAAGATATGTATCTACTAGGTACATAAGTAGGTAGATACTTACTTATCCAAACGTATCTAAGTAATACGTTTTTTTTATATATAAAGTGACTTTTGAACTTAGGGACGCCATAAATCAACCGGGCGCTGACAGTTACCAAATCGCGTTTTTATTCAAAATACCTTTACCTACCTCATATTATAGACGTTGGTAGATATTGGGTACCTACCAACCAACCAACACCTTTGTTACTGTGTATGTATGTAATATGTATATGATATTGATGTTTAGGCCTTGCATTTCCTATTTTTCTTTATTTTAATTTTATTACATTCTATACCATCAAGGCATATCCCACAAATGGAGTAGCCAGCAGACAAACTGCATAAAATAAACAAACAAGTCGTCCTCTCTGTGTTGACAAAAATACAGAAATTTAGGATTGGTGGCAAATCTCATCATTGAAATGAATAAGTAAAATGTTTTTATTTTTTCTAACACCTGCTTTTTATTGGACACTCGAAATTTTACGGAAAAAAGTGGGAGAAGAATTCTTTGCCGGGTGCTCCACGGCCATATAATATTATCTTACATGTAAAATAGGGTTATGACGTAGGTAAATAAATGAAAAATAAATACAAAATTCTAGTCTGTTGATAAAAAATAAATAAAACATTTTTTTTTCGCGGAGCATTCAGCAAAGTTGATCTTCCACTATTTACCATGAATTTTCTATAATATAGTGTCTTGTTAAAGGCAGGGGTTATTAAAAATAAAGACATTATACTGTATAGGTACGTCTTAAACTCAGCGATGAGGCTCACCACCCATCTTGAATGTTTTATATTTTTAAATGTCATCGACAAATAATTGAATTAAAGTTTTGTAAATTATAACGTAAGTACCTACTTAAAAAAAATTCACGGGAAGTCATTCAACCAGGTTTGCCTATCAATCTTGAATATGTACCTACAGTAAAGAATGAATAAATAAATAACTATGTATGATATTCATAATGATAAATCGATGATCTAACAGAGAATTGATCGCGGAACTCTTGACATTATTAATAAATATCTAAGTTTATTATAATACTTTTTCTTCTTTATTTAATTTCTCGGAATAATAATATCTTTGTATATTCTTATAATTTAATAAGAATAATAATTAACCCCACTGTGAGCAAGACGAATGGAGGGCAACTTGGAAGTGAGATGAGATAAGATGATAACTAGTAGGTACTAGATGACGTAGTAGTGGAGTTGTAAGAATAACAATAATAAGAAATGAAATATAGCCTCAACATGGCGGCCACCTGAGTGACTCTTAGAATGGGTCGAGACTCTAGTGTCGAGGACAGTTTTTTGAATACATTTTTGTAAATATATAGGTAATATAGGGTGTTCTTATTTTCTATAATAAAATAAAATGAGAAAATATTTTAATTTCCAAACAGGCTCAGCAATTTGCTATTTAACAAAAAAATTATATTCTCAAATTGTTTGATACAGTATATTCATATCAAAAAGAAAAAGAAGTTATAATTTAAAATAAGACATTTTACATCTTAAATTCGGCGATGAGGTTTGCCACCCATCCTGAATGTCTTGATTTTATATTGGCACGGAGAAGACAGCTTGCCTGTTTTATATGCAGCTGGTCTGCTGGCTACCCCACTTGTGGGATATGCCGTGATGGTATAGTAGTATAGTTATAATTTATATTTGTGGTATCCGGTCTATTTCTTTCGAACAGAAAAAATAGCGTAATGGCAACACTTTTCACCCATTCCTCCTCCCGTGTCTCCCCTTCCCACCCACACACACACTACTTCCGCCTTCTTTAAAAAAGACAAATGACAATTCGGTGGTCGGACATTATTTCAATATAAATCGGATGTTATCAACAAAAACTGACTAATAAAACCTAATTATTGCGTCGTTGGTAACGTGAGCACAATATCAAGAACTGTGTTTTAGTGTGTGAGTGGTTAAATTCAAACATTGTTAAACCAGCAGATGAAACCAGTGAATCGGTTCAAAATATCAACGGGGAAAAATAAACATTTTGACGGGTAAGTCTTTTTTCATCTTCCTTCTATCTTACTATCCCTTCCAATCACCCAAGTTCGATGAGTTTGTTTTCTGCACGGGGAAAATAAACTTATCGAACACAAATTCTATCAATAACTAGTTTCAAACTCTAATTCGGAGAAGGCAATAAAATATGTACCTATGTGGGAATATACAGATATGGTGATGATATTTAAAGATGGATGATTTCATCGGCGCCGTTTAATGGGCGCCACTTAACAAAATACAATTTAGAGCAATGTTAGAAACATTAAATATCATACTATACTATACATAGGTACTATACTATACTACACCATCACGGCATATCCCACAAGTGAGGTAGCCAGCAGATCAGCTGCATGTAAGAAACATGCAAACTGTCCTCTTCGTGCCAATATAAAATCAAGACATTCAGGATGGGTGGCAAACCTCATCGCTGAATTTAAGATAAAATTAATTTAAAATTAAATATCATGCCAATAACAAAATCCAATAACGAATTTTGATATTGGCATCAAATTTGTGTTGGCACCACTATGAAATAAATACATCAATTATAATTATATACCTTTACCTATTCATCAGGGTTACTCTTGACGCAATTTAAATACGATCTTAATCTTGTCTTTATCTTAATTTTCATATTTTTGGCTTAAGTCCCTTCGCGCGTCGTGTGGTTAAGATTAAGACAAGATTAAGATCGTACTTAGATTGTGTCAAGATTTACCCTGCTGTAAAATACACAGTTGAATACTAAAATTTATTAAATACTTTTGTGTTTTGTCATGCATACTGAAATTTTATAGACACCGAGAAGATGACTCGCATATCTATTACAAATAGTTGGTCTTCTAGTTACCCCAGTTGTGGGGGATAGATGGATACCTACTAAAAGTTTCACGATAATTTTGTAATTAATATAACCTTCAACCATATTATAATTTTACACAATAATTACGATAATATCATTTTTCAAACACCCGATACATGAGATCCTCTTTTTACGCGACAAAGATAAATCACACACTCACAGTTTTATAATCAAAGTACAGACGACACAACTTATCGGATTTCTAAGAGCATTTAGGTTATGAAGAATAATACAACACACATATTTATACCTATACTAACATGACGAACAAAAGAATAACGTATAAAACATAATATGGTTGACTCACATACATGACTTATGTGTTTTTTATTTGTCAAAAAGCTTGATGAAGGTAATACACCTTAGTATTTTTGTTTTTAAAAAAGATGATATTATCTTAAAACTCGAGTTACCTAAACAATGGAATTGTGGAGTCAATGACGGCTTCACGTAACGTTAGCTTAGTTTTTTCATGATTTTGAAGTTTTTTGTAGAAACGTATTTGAAATTAATTAAAATAACCTCAATGAAATGACGTAAATTAGCAGGTCATTTTTTGAGTAAGAACTGTGAATTTATATATATTTAACAACTGCTACTACTAGGAACTATACCATCACGGAACGGTTTTTATTTCTTTGTGCGTTTTTTTTTAGTTGGAACATAGTGTTAATTAATAATAATATGTAGTAAAATAATGTAACAAACTTCTTATGAATTCGTAGGTAGCCTGGAGGAAGAGTCTCGGCCTCGTGAACACGGGGTCGGTGGTTCGATCCCAGGTGCCGGCAAACTCCCCTTTCACGACACAAGCTTTTAGAAGCTTACTGTGAAAGGTGTATAAGGTTGTATTTGGGTTTATAACAAAACCCGGGTATACCTATCTTTAAAAAAAAAAAAAACGAGTTTTACTGCGTGATCTGTATAAAATTTAAAAATAAAATATAAAATAAAATAAGTAGGGTAGCCAGCAGACCATCTACATGTATTAATTATATGATTCATTTTACTTTCTAATCAATTTCAAATAAAATAACATTAACTACATTAATTTTTAATTTTTATTTTATGGAACTATCAAATCTTAGGTGCATATTGATTGCGATTTTTTTTTTCATTTAGGTGTTTACCTATTTAGGTATCTACTCAAACAATTCGAATCATGTTACCAAATTGTCTATGAAACCATCGATATTTATTATAAACATTTGTAATAATAATGTGTCACTGGGTGAAACCAAAGTTATACTGTGAAACTATTCATAAGATAGAATAAAAAAAAATTAAAAATTGAATAAATGTTTCTAAATTCAAAAATATAATATGTATGCCTATTCTTAATAATATTTACAAGATGCTAATACGGAGCACCATTAATACCAATTTTCAGTAGGTTGATGGAGCAATGATATTAACAACAATGCACAATAGATATCTATAGGTATGTACCTACATATTATTAATTTCTATCTCGCGACCTTTAGAACTGTGTTGTGTGTGACGTCACAAAAATGGTTGGATCCTTGTATCAGCCCCCCCCCCGCACTCACTCCCCTTCCTCCCGTTTGCTTTTGGTTGGCCCTGTTTCCATTCTCCCGCCGAATTCTCATCTGTCCCCTCCGCACCGCGCGCCACTCGCTTCGTGTACCCTTCCCCTATTACTTCTACTACAGTCTCAGAGGGGTCTCCTGGAACCGCTCGCGCCATGATTTATGGGCGTACAGTGTGGCGGGTCTTGATTTATTACTCTAGCCCCGAAATTCCCGTAGGATATGCAGCACACCAGTGTTATAGGCACCCCATAATAACGTTGGGTACCTAACCTTACATACCTATAGACACCTACTACTACAACTACATACTCAACCAACGAACAAACGAACTCGATTAAACAGAGGCGAGGTGGGGTTTATTATTTAATTTCAAATTTATTTATGCTTAGTATTTTAAGATAATAATAAAAAAAATCTCAAACTAGTAATCTACTTATTTATCATTGTTGTACAGTGCTTTATTTTTGTCATTACAATTTTAAACTCAATACAATCCAATTTCTATTTTTTTTTATTTATCTTATTTATTTATTTAGACAGTAAATAAAATATATGAAAGTTGTTTAACCTGGATAGTAAATAAAATATAATGTAACATATTATAAACTACGGAAATCATATACTACAAAAATGTAACTCAGCAAAATAAGTAAATATTTTTGGTAAAATGCCACACAACAAACACATTATTAAAAAATAATAAAAATGAAGCAAAACAAATACAATTATTAACAAATGAGACAATTTTTAGAGTTTTAAATTAATATTTTAATAATCATATAATAATATTAGGCAATTCTTGCAATAAAAAATGTATGCAATACCTACAAGCAATATTGTGGAGTTCACCGGAGCAGCATGAATTTTTTTTTAAAGTTTCACGATTTTGCGTCATTTTGTCATCTTTGCACATGGGCCATGCTAATTTTGTCTGTACCGTTCCAATTTTAGTAGCTACATTTACCGCTATACTGAGTACTTTACTTCCAGCTAGGTGATTCCAAGTATGCATTTACAAGAAAAAAAAAGAAAAAACTGTTTTCTTCGATTTAATAAACAGTTTTTAAACAGATCCTTGGATCTGCTATGAGACGAAATAGAAAAAAGAAACAGCAAGTTCACAATCTTTTTATTAAGTGTTTGTTTTCTCATCAAAAAAACTTTGTAATTTCTACGTGACATGACGTATTGACATATAGTTATCATTTATCAACCTAGCACCGGTACTGCCCATCAACCTAGGCTGCTCACGCGTGCATATTACATGCCAGATACCTTTATACTCACTACATATACAATATATTATTATTATGTATATTAAACGTAAAACGAATAATAATAATAATAATAATAAATATTTCTTTATTCAATCAATATCATACAAACGTTGAAACAATATATCACCAATTATCTTCAATTAAGTTGCAGCAGCCTCACTAGGTTGCCCTGTATCGAGGCGTGCTGCGTAAAAAATATATATAAAAAAAACATACATTCACCAAGGATTAATACATCTCACAAAAAAAATAAAATTGTATATACGTATAATGTGGAACACGTGTACTTTAGAAGAAATTAAATTGATGCTCGGGCACTTACCTACACAGCCGGTCACCTGCTTTCGAAGGGAAATCGAACGCAGCGATGATGGAATATTATCTGGAGTCTGAATACAAAAAATACTCAATTTACATCATTCATCATACATTCACCCCTCTGTACTCCTCTCAAGAACATAATGCGGAAATAATTCTTCACACAATTTTGTATCATTTACACTTTAGTCTTACAAGTGTCTTAGAAGGATTTTGGATGTCAGATGGTATGAACATGTTACAAATGATGCTGTGCGCCGGCGCACCCAGCAGAGACCTGCAATCTCCGTAATACAAGAGAGACGATGGTCCTGGCTGGGACATGTTTTGAGAATGCCCAATGATAGTTGGCCAAAAAGAGCACTGTTCTTCCGTCCGCAGGGGTTCCGTAGGCCCGGGCGTCCCTCTTTCACAATACACCGTTCCTATGACAACGATATCAGAGCGCAAGGAATGTCGTGGGAGGAGGTGACGCAATTGGCACAGAGACGCTCTGAATGGAGGAGGCTGGTTTCTGCCCTGTGCTCCCGAGAGGAGCGTTGAGGGCGATGATGATGATGATGATGACACTTTTATCCCCCCGGTTTTTTTTTGTTTATTATACTCTTATGCCGCATCCCTTGTGTGGTGAAAAAAGAACAGAACGCCATTTCCAACAGTCATTGTACATATTTAAAATTACTGATTTTAGAAAATATATAACAACCCTGTATGTACTTGGACGAATTTGTTTTGAAGTTACCTATCTATGGGTGACTAATTTCTAATTTTCTTTAATACATTCGCGGAGTTTCCCATAAATGGGGTAGCTAGCGGACTAATTGAATGTAATTAACATCCAAAATCATCCGTGCCAACAAAAGTTAAGACATTCAGGATGCGTGGCACAAATCGTCGCAATTTTTTGTCATAAATAGGAATACCTATATTTCTCACATAAATTGCAAATAGTGCATGATTGATAAAGCCGGCAACAGGATTTGAACTTCGTATACCCAGCATGAAAGTCACAAATGGTGTATTCCATCTGCGGACCAACTCATCACAATTCGTAAAATTATTCGATGAAGTCCAGAAAGCAAAAGTCTTCGAGTGTCCTGTAAAAGGCAAGTCTGCAAGTCAAGAGTTTTGCCACCAATCCTGAGTGTCTTATTTTTTGTTGACACGGAGAGGACAGCTTGCATGCTTATTATAGTATGCGGCTGGTCTGCTGGCTACCCTACTTGTGGGATATGCCGTGATGGGATAGCAGGTAGAAGAAGTCAAGAAAGTGCATAAAAATAAAAATTCATCTCTATTCGAAACCAACCTATAACCAAATCATTTTTCACTGAACATACATAGGTATTATTGAATTGTGTGAACTTCGATTCACGATAAAGTAATTAATAATAATAAAAAGTGAACTATTGTTTCCAGCTACATTACAAAATGAGTAAGTTGGTAATTTATTTTATATGTATGTAGGTAATTTTATTGTTACACAATCATTTTAATTATGTGTGATTTTAATTTATATATTGACACATTACATACAATTGTATTAAAAAAATGTTCCATATGTACGCCGTAATAATCTAATTTATATTTTTGTATGTCTGTAAATATGTAAATATGCATTTTATGTTTGTATGTCGTCAATTAACACCTTCATTAGGCTTGAAAGAGGACAAAATTATGCCCTCTGTATGTACCTATGATAATTTTATTCTATTATCAAATATGTATCTCTATTGGAGAACCATGTTTGCGTAACGTAAAAATATGCAAAATCTAATTGGAAGACGTTAGAAAGGCGCCCCAATGCTTACAAATTGGCTCTAGGCTGGCTTAAGCGATCTATTCCGCCAGGTTACATTGTCATCTGCCCAAATCCGGTTAAACTAAATTCAAAGATGAATTATTCGAATTACAGTTTAAGTGAGACAAGCTGTGGAGCACCAGGCCAAGAATTGATCTCTTACTCTTTTCCGTAAGTTTTCGAGTATCCTGAAAAAGGCAGGTGTTCGAAAAATAAAGACATTTTATATCTCAAATTCAGCGATGAGGTTTGTCACCAATCCTGAATGTCTTGTTTTTTTGTTGGCACAGAGAAGACGGCATGCATGTCTATTACGCCCAGTTGATCTGCTGTCTACACCACTTGTGGGGTATGTCGTGATGGGGAAGTGGTAGTAGTAGTAGTAGATATTATCTATTTTATGAATGTAAACCATATTTTTTATGTAGGTTGGTATTTTTGTAAAAATATGTACCTAATTTTCTTCAAAATCATTCCACAGGTCGGTATTTAATTTAACTATCTAAAGCGGGTTATTTTTGTCAATTTGATGATTATTTCCACTATTCTCTCGATTTCGGGTGTTTTGCCATAAAGGTAAAAGAGGTAGAAGATAGTTATTTGCCGAATGATACCGGACTCATAGCTAGTTCATAATATTCCACGCCCATAAAGTAGTCACGTGGTCCTGCGTCTCAATCACCCACTTCTTTCCTCCATTCCGCCCCGCAGTATTAGATGGCGCTATTCTACAGAGGAAAAATATTTCAAAAATAGAACGCGGGAAAACTCGTAACTCACTCACACATAAATCGTGCGACGGGCAATAAAAAGAGATAGATATAATTGCAAGTTACGACCGTTAAATTTGAAATGCCGGATTATGTTACAGGGCGCTTCTGCACACAACTTTATGGCGCTATGAAATGTTTTTTGTAAAAAAATACAAACGCATAAATCGCAACAAATTATTATAAATTTGAAAATGCTTTGTCCCTTTTTGTACCGCACCTTGCATTGTAAATCTCCTTTTTAATGTGTTTTATTTTGATGAATTTCCTTGGTGTGTACTGCAAGCTCGGTAATAATATCGCTCCGTCTCTTTTCCCCGCACAATTCCCAGATCGTAAATTTGAAATGGCCGCACGTGACCGAGTGCAGCGTACCGCTTTACGAGGTAACAACATAATAACTCTATTTCACTCCCACTAGTGCGCGGGCGTTTTGTGAATGTGAGAGAGGAAAGAAGTCAGCTGTTTGCAATTTATGCGTCTATAGCCATGCCATCACCTCATAAATTGCGGCGGCCTTTGAGATTTTATGTGCGTCTCTTTTGCGCGCAAAGGAGAACTGAATTACGATATACGAAAGGAATTTCTTGAAGGTTTTGAAATATTTTCAACGGAACTCAACAAATATTTTAAATTATTGTAACACAAAATAACCAAATACTTTATTATCATTTATAATTTAATTCGAAACAAAAGTTAACGGCTTAGAAAACAAATTAATCTACACAATTATTTAAACACACATAAACATTATGACTTAATCACTCTATAGTTTATATTTTAAATATTTGACTTTTATTCGAATCGAATTAATTTTTCTTAAACAAAACACTATCGATATTTTAAAAGCACGTTGTTTTGTTTATAATATGACAAAGATGATAATAATAAAGCCATTATAGTAATTGACCCAGAAACTCATATAATAATAATAATTCTGGGTAGTTAACAAAATAATGATCATAACAAAATCGTCGTGGAACAGGTGAACTCGTAAATAATCCTGCATCTCTTTCTACGAGACGCATAAATCCATTTGCACAAAAGAGATATAAATTTCGTTCTCGTATATAACGTTGAACATAAAGTTTCTTCCGTTGGCAATAAACTACGATGCATGTATCGTTGTCTCACTCATTCAACGACATGCCACATCTCTTCTCTCATCGTTTAGGTTGTAATAAAGCATTGGTCACATTTTGCTATACGTTCTCAAGCGACGGGCGCGCGTTAGAAAACGGGTGCCCGGTATAAAAATATTTTAGCACGAAGCACCCTCAATAAAATTGGCAACAAATGATATTAGTATTCAAAAAATTATAACAAAAAAATCTAAACAAAATATCCTAATCACCCTGTACTGCACACACACACATCTAATCAGACCACTGCGTCGATATTGATAAATCGAAAATAAGTTATTTGCTTTAAAAAAATCACAAAACATTTTTGACATTTAACAGAAGTGAATGTTATGTTATTAAAAATGCTCTTTCCATCTTGAGCATAATTTCATTATCTGTTATTATAAAAGAAATATAATTATTAATGCATGCTTTATTCTATAAAACTAAC
Organism: Athripsodes cinereus; assembly: GCA_947579605.1. Classification (NCBI taxonomy): domain Eukaryota; kingdom Metazoa; phylum Arthropoda; class Insecta; order Trichoptera; family Leptoceridae; genus Athripsodes; species Athripsodes cinereus. Next base: position 4,750,501 of record OX388317.1, on the reverse strand, counting down.
GCAGATAAAAATCTCAAAACTAAGTTTATAAATTAACTTGCTATCTATTTATATATGACAAGAGTTGTTTTAATGTCAAATTTATGTTACTGACACTTAACCTACTATAAAAGTTTGTCGGTATACATTTAAGAGTAAGTAATTAATAGTTTATGCTTTCCTCAGAAGTAAAAATTGATAGTTTTATGTGATTCTTTGACAGTTATTATTTGGTGAAAGACATTGATGTTCCTTGGAGTACTATTATAATAAATATATTATTTATGACAAGTTGTTAACGATACTATTAAAAAGTTTTATTGTGGATTGTCTCACTGTTTTCTTCAGACAGTTACCGACGGGGAATTGTGCGGGCATTAAGGAGGCTTATCATAATTGGGATTTTGGAGAAAAAAAGGTGAGTATTTTGTAGAGAAAATAAAATAATGTAGATAATGGGCATAATGGCGTACTTAGGTACTGCATAGTTTTAAAAGCTGTGATATTATTATTATTTATCCAGCTTAAAGCTTCGCCTTTACCACGTGTTTCCTTATTTTCCAGCGTTCAACCGTATTCCATTTTGGAGATTTATTTTGATCGCAATCTTGGCCTAAGAACAATGGCCGTTTTTCATACGTTTTTTCTAATTTATTTCTCATCAGTTTCTCGGAATAAATTAAATTTAAATTAGTGAATATATTTATGATTTTTATCAAGGAAATTAGGAAAACTTTACTTAGGTATTCATAAGTAGTTTTGATGATTTAATTCACTTGAAATCTATTATTTGTAATTAATCTATTATTGGATTACATAATTATTTGAAATCTTTATTTAGGTAGGTATGTACCTTCTCATAAGTAGTTTTGATGATTTAATCCACTTAAACTCTCAAATTTTGGATTAGATAATTATTTAAATTCTTACACACTGTCAAATTTATTGGTACTCGTAAAAAATAGGTATTTCACTCTTTTCTATAAATTTTCCAGTTCCCTGCAAAACGCAGATGTTCATAAAACTTTACCACATATGTAGCTATTATTTTAGCACATATGAGCTTAACTTAGAACAAATGATAAAATTGGAAAAAGTGAAATATCTTCACAAAGTTAAAAATGGACTAACTAAGACTAATTTAAAAGTGACATTGAATAATGATATACATCAGTACAGAACAAGAGCGGCTTCTGACTTAAGAAACGAGTTGCCAAGAACTAATAGAAGAAGAGATGGCGTCAAATACATAGCTACATTGCTGTATAATGCAATATCAAAGGACGTCAGAAGTTCAAAGAATATAAAACAGTACACTAAGAAAGTTAAGAATCTTATCAAGAATAATTTGATATAACCAGTGTGATGTTAAATAATGTTTAATGATATTGATATACCTACAATGCGGTGATGGTGAAGTGAATATATACAATATAGTTATAGTGTGATGTAATGATAGACTTAAAATATTATTGATTGTATTCTGCTTGTAGTGTGTTCTTATATTTAATGTAATTTGTAACATAATGGCCTTCTGAAACCAGCAGATTCTACCTGCTGTTTGAGGGTTTCTTTTAAATAAATAAATAATAATTGCAAAAGCAATGAGACATACCTACCACCCACCCTGAATATGGTAGATAGAGATACACTTTCAACATGTTGTTTGTGGTCACTGTTGGTTTTTAGAATCTCCATTTAAAAGGCATGCTTAGGTATAAACTCAACCTAAATATCAATTTGTTTTCATTTAGTTATTTATTTATTCTTTACTGTGTATTAATTATAAGCAATAATTTTATACATTAACTTACAATATCAAATACAATTAATATTCGCAGTTTACGCTAGATATCTACATACTGCAAATAAATTAATATTTACATAGATGAAGTTTAGAAAATCTCAATTGACTTTAATAGGCTTGCATAGATTGTTTTGATTTTTTTAAGGTGGATCTAGGCTTAAAATAACCCCAAACAAACCAAAACAGCTTCATAGAAAGCAATGTGCTATTATCTTATTGGTGAAGAAGTCCGATACCTAATGGAACCTAAGACCTCTCAATTGAATGTGAATCTAGGCTTGAAATAGCTCCAAAAAACCAAAACAGCTTCATAGAAAGCTGTATGCTTTTGTCGAATTGGTGGAGAAGGTTGAGTAATGGAACCTAAGACCTCTCAATTAAATTTTTTAGACTTTACCGTAAGACTACTGGCCACCTAATGACTTTTAAACATTTATTGGATATTAATCCTTAGTTTCATCGGATTTATGAAATTGTCCAAACATAACATAATACATGTTTAACGATTTTTTTCTATAAATGTGGGTACCTACCTACTTGTTTAAAAAATTATAAAACTCTATGCATGTTAGGAACATACTTATGCACCAACTTATACAAATTTTAAACCAAGCCACCAGCCAATTTGCCATCATAAATTCTAGTAAACAGGTATCAACTGAACTAACCTTTTCATAGCATCAACAATTTATATTGTAGTTTATTTTAATGATAATTACGAAAAATCAATACAATGACCGGTGTGGCGCAGAGGCTAACGCACTTGCCTTTGAGTCACGAGGTCCCGAGTTCAATTTCCGGCCAGGGCAAAATGAAGAATGACCTTTTTCAAATTGTCCTGGGTCTGGGTGCTACATGTAGGTACCTTTATGTGTTCAGTGCATTGTATATATGTGTATCGTCGCGTTAGTACCCATAATACAAGACTCACATCTTAGTTTGGGACTAGCTCGGTCTGTGTGAATTGTCTATACATGTTATGTTAATACAATATTATTTTAAAAGTTACATTGTATTTGAGTTTCAGAGTCTAAACCCATTTGCCCGATAGACTTATTCCAACTGACTCCTCTTGTTTAAATTATTTCTTTCTTTAAATCTTAAACTTAAAAATTTATGCTATCACTAATATAGGTAGGTAGTTACTTAAATAAAACAAAAATAATCATTTATATTTCGATTCTTCAAACCATCAAAACTTTAAGATTCAAGCTTCGTTGGGTTCGAACAAAAGCTCCTGTAAATGCTTGGTTTTCGAAAAGGTGACCACGCATTGTCGGAAATAATTCAAAAAGCAGACTACATAACCGAATCATCATTATCAATTCCTATCACACACACACACACATTCTCACTCACGCATGACGTCATGTCTACCCCACATTATTTAGATATAATTAAGTTGTGAGTAGGTAATTAATTTAATAGAAGGTTTATAACTTGTAATATTTTAATGTTAAAATTATGAACTTATAAACCTAATAATTGTTTAGTGTTACGAGTTATGAATTAAAGCTTTTCCTGGATCAGGCTGAATAAGTTTGGAAAGTTTATTACTTACATTAGGAATGTATGTATAATTATTGTTTTATAATGAAATAATTAAAATTAAATTATAAAAGCTTGGCCATTTAGTTGGTAGATACTTAAGTAAGGTTTGACATGTATTTACTTCCTTACTTCCGATGGCCGAACAGCCCTTGTAGGACCTTTGCCTCCGAAACAATAGATCTGCAAGCCTTTCTATCCCGAGCAATGGACTGCCAGTCGTCTCTAGCATTGAGCTCCTCTAGATCTCGGTTGATGTTATCTAACAATCTTTATCTTGGTCTACCTAACGGTATCCTGCCCTCGGGTATACCATGCAGAATACCTTTAGTCGCCCTTTCTTCTCCGGATCTAACGACATGGCCAATCCATGCCAATCTTCGGGATCTGATCTCACTTGTGATGAAAGGTTGTTTAGTTGTGGAGTGAATTTCTTCATTACTTTTAAGCCTCCAAGTTCCTTCTGCAATACCTGCTCGTGGACCCAATATTTTTCTTAGAATCCTATTTTCAAAAGACAGAAGTCTTTGTTGGTCTTTTAGGGTCATACACCAGGATTCCGAACCATAGATGACCACTGGTTTAATGAGGCTATTGTATGGTTTGACATGTAGAGAGAATAAAATGAATAACTGAAAAATTACACTATGTCCACACCCACTTATTTCACAAGTTTTCGAGTTTTTCATATTTTTGTAAAATATAATAATAATAATAAAAATCTTTATTGCACAAAAAAACAAACATAAATAAAATATAAGCATTGTAGAACCAGACAAATAAATTTGTGCAATGGGCGAGTTTATCGCGAAAGCGCGATATCTTCCAACTAACCCATAGGTAAAATATCATAGGTGTTTAACAAATAAATTTCCCAATGAGGTATACCGCCCATTCTGAAGTTTAATTTTTACCCCATTTATTATTTTGTCATGATAAGCCCAAATAGATACATAGAAAGAGAGAGAAAAAATATTCTTACTTTCAAATGCAAAAGTTTAAAAAGTTAATTTGAATTTTCCAAACTAAATTTTATTTAATAATTGATTTATATTGAGGCGCACAAAGATTAGTTTAATTTAATAAAGTAGATATTATTGTGTTATTATGCAAGTCTTGTGAAATTTAGCTCTCTGTCTACCCCAAAAAAATACAGCGATTGATTTAAATTTCAGAGTAGATTTAAATTATCAGTGTATCTACACTACAGAATAAATAAATTAATATTTATAACAATAGGTATGAATGTGGAGGAAGCGAAGGAAGTGTGTAAAGATAGATCTGTTTGGCGTTCCGTTATCTCTGCCTTCCTCACTTGGGAAACGGCGTGAGGGTATAGTATAGTATAGCATAGTATAGTATAATAGGTATCTCTTTATCAAACTGTTTATCAATACTACCAAGATATAGTTCACAATTGGAGGCAATTGGGCTTACTTTAACAATGTAATAAACATGAAAGTTGTCCTCTCCGTGCCGATAGAATATAAAGAAATTACATAATTATGTCCTTGCCTAATATTTCACTTTTACAGTATACCTATTTAAGTACCTAACAATGAAGGTATCAATGTATGTAGGTATTATCAATATAGGTAAGCAATTACTTATTAATCACGATCCAATTAAAGACATATTGTTATAAAGATATTTAAAGCAAATAAACAAATTAATAAAACATAATTAATATGTAACTATACCTATATCTATTATAATATTATATACAGTGTTATATTAATTATGAATGGTATTTAAACGAGTGAGTAGTGACAGAAAATTCAAATTATAGTTTGGAAAAAATACGGAAATAATAATCTCTATTATACCCTCACTCAGTAGGTATCCGTAGTGGGATGGACTTTACAATATTAATTTATTATTATTTGAAAAATGTTTTTCCTTTATTATTAATGGTTTAATCTATGCTTATTTTATGTTTGGTGGTTTGAATACTTAAATTGTTGTAATATAGAGAAACTATTGCGGTCTATAGATAATGTATATAATTTAGGTATACCTATGTAATATTGATTTTTTATACTTACAGTGTTGACTAATTGTTTCAAAAGATTGAAAAATATATTATAAAAAACTTCTTTCTCTTCTTCTACATTCATGCAATATCTCATTATATCCCATATCGTCATTAAAAATTTGACCCACGTAACCAATCAAGGTGGTTTTCGGATCCCCGCATGTTCTCACACCCCCCTTTTTTCAGATAAGTAGGTATATCCTCTTTATCATCCATTGTTCAGGAGAAAGCTGAAAACACTGCTTTTCAAGAAAAGCCATAGCGCCCTTGAGATGGTCACGGATCATTAAACGGCGCCAAATACAAATTATCTTTTTTATTATTATTATTGGTTCCACATCTCCAAACCATTTTAAGTTATAATTTACACGCATTCTATACAAAAAGACATAACTTAAAATAATGCGGAAAATTTAGAAATAATAACTGAATTTATGTGGGCATTTCTTTTGGTATTTTCTGTCAATGCATGTAGTCGCTCAGATAGTATTTTTATCACTCCGTTATTATTTTCAATCGTTCACTTGATATAATAATTGTAGCCCATATTTCGAAGCTCGGTTGCGATTTCTTTGTGATTCAACATAAGTCGCCAACTTAGTTTATTGTAGCAAAAATAGCATTAGAGTCAGTTCATTGTTGGTCGACCATTTGTTTATTCTGTCGCCCATAGAAATATTTACCAATAATTAATAGGTGTTTGTAGCCATATACATTAGGTAGGCACCCATATGTTGGCGATATAATATATAAGTTTAATAAATATGTACATTGACATTTTGTTAATCGGTTACGAATTGAATTTAAGATAAAAAAAACAGAAAATATTTCATAAACTAGTCTATATTATTGCTCCCGCAAGAAGTATCGTATTTAGAATTTTTGTATGCAACCGAAACTTGGACGTGGCTGAAGAAGGACAAAAAACAAAAGTATAATAATAAATTATTAATGCTGTGGAGACGCGATCGCTGTGAAGGATGGTTGGTAAACGGTTGGTAACGTTGCGAGAATGAGTGAGGAATGAAGATTGAAGATATTAGGAACTAGAGGAGTATTGTAGATAGAATACGTGTAAATAATAAGCTACGACAGTTTGGACATGTGGAGCGATTGGATGATGAAAAAAAAACGAAGAGGGTGTATTTGTCTAAAACAAGGGGTGTGAGGAAGCGCGGACATCTGAGAACTATATGTGTTTAGACAATGTGAATTAAATTTTCAACGACGTCCACGTGTTGAGTGAAAGAATTCAGCGTGCATGTATGAGAAATTGGATGAATGTTGAGGATGCGAAAAAAGCATGTAAGGATTGGTTGTAAGATAATTGGCGTCCTATTCTCTCTTCTTACCCTCCTCCATCATAAATTGGTGGTGTAGCACTAATAAAAAAATTATTCCCCAAGCAGCATGGGAGTTCAACACATTTCACTATTTATCGAAGTTGCGATTGTTAATTCTAAATTACAATCTAATTAATTGAATGAAATCTTGAATTGAAACCTAACACATGTAGGTATAAACAAACATTTGAAATTATTTTTAAAAACAAAATAAATCAACCAAGAAAACTAGATACCTATTTACAAACATACTAACCATATGTTTCATAAATGATATTTCAGCCAAAACACACATACTCAATTTTATTTTAATTCTCGTGTTAATATATTTATATTATTATTATTTATTATCCGATACACTTTTTTTTATTTATTTATTCCGTGCAGTGGCGTCGCAAATAAATTGCTCAGTGGGCGTCTTGTCTCCTTGTCACCATTCGTCTTTTTTCTTTTGCAGAAAAAAAAAAACATTTTACACACAAATACGTAGCACATTTATTGTTGTTTGTTTAGATACCCACGGTAGGTAAGCTGTCGCGATTTCCGAATTGTTTAATTTCTGTTTTCCGTTTTTAGAATACGTTCATAAAAAAAAGAAAATTCTTTTACGAAAAATACCAGAGTTGTTTGTAAAATATACGGGTAATTTTTTCCTGTGCATATTTTTTTTATTGGTAAGTAAATAACTATGCAACTATAGAATAGATTGAAATACAATATACACTATACAACTTAAATAACATATGTAAACTATTAATAAGTATGACACATCATCATAAATTTAATATTACTCAAATCTTTGAACATAATCCATTCCCTTCCTTTTCCCTCCCCCTAGTCCTAAAAATGCTCACCAGCAATTGAAGTAATATCAACACTTTTTTCTTTCTTTTATATACTTATACATACCTATATCTCTTTAAAAATATATATTCGTTTAATTATCTTTCTTTTTTTTCAAATTCAAATATTTTTATTTAAATAAAATTAACAATTTAATAATATTACATACTTACACACCTTATTACTAAAAAACACATTTATTAGGTACATATTTGACCCTCAAATTGACCAGTGCTCGTGCTTTGAGGGTTTAAGGTTTATCTTGAATATCAATTATTGCTTTACATTACTTGCTTTTTTAATTATCATTCTGTATTATATAACTTAAGTTGTAATTGGATTTAATTTTGTACAATTATTGTTGTGTTTATTATCTAATATCAGCTGTAACTTTTAAGTTTGAAATAAATAAAAAAATAAAAAATGTTTTATGAATTATGGGATCACATACCTACCTATTATGCTTAGCCCGAATCCGCTTTAAAAATTGTATACATCGTATTGAATCTAAAATTATACAAAAAACTTTTAATAGGTACATTATCAAAAGATATTTCCCTATATTTGGGAGATATTAAAACATGTATTGAAATTGCTTTCACATCATTACAGCATTACCCACAAATGAGGTAGCCGGCAAACCAACTTTATGTAGGAGCATATAAATCGTTCTCGTGTCAATAAAAGCTAAAGACATTCAGGATGGATTTCATAACTCATCACTTAATTTAAGATAATATTATAAAATGCCTGTTTTTTCGAACACTTGCCTTGAACAGGACACTTGCAACTTGGGAAAGGAATGGGAGACCAATCCTTTACAAGAGACTCAACGGAAATGTTTTTACATGTTTGTAATATTTTTATTAATAAATAAACAAAAAAAATATATCTAGATGCGTGCTCAATAGATGTATTTTTTTATAGAGGGCGTTATATTTTCTGATATCTGCTTTTCCAGTAAATATGTTTGTACTTCAAAAGATATTAAAAATCTTTTTTATGTATACCATTACGGCACCTCCCACAGATGAGGTGACCAGTAACTGCATGCAATAAATATGCAGGTCTTCTTCTCCGCACCAAGATAAAATAAATCGTACCATAATATTATGTTAAATAATTAGATTTCTAACAACTTGATCATTAAATTACTTTTATTAAATATATAGATGTTAATATAAAGCGCACCACATCAAAAAACAATTATATTTGTATGGTCTGACTAAAACAGTAATTATTGCATAAAGGGTACTATACGACCCGCCTTCAAAGCACGATAATTTCTCCCGCGTTATAAGGTGCCTACATACGTAAAGATGAGACGAAAAACACAGTTATTCGAGAATCTATAAAACTCTAATGAGACGTTAATTTGTTAATTGAATGCTAAAAATTACACTAAGTTATTTATACCTGCTTGTTTTTATGTGAAAATGAATATTCAAATTTAGATTGACGCAACATTTTGTAGACTGTTTTTATTGTTCCAAAATTGTTGAGTTGTAATTGAAATGATTAAGTACATATTTTGTTAAAAAATTTACTGTGTGGGTATAACTATTTAAAATTTGTTACTTCCAGTAGGTACATAATATTTTTATTTAATTATTTGTGTTTTTTTGTAAACGAACGTTACCTACATGTCTTTAACAATAATTGTGCCATTTTTAAATATAGGGAAATAATATCTATAAATTCGGTAAAGAATAGGTAATAAATAAATAATACTACTATTTTCTATTTTTTAAATTTTCCAGTTTCCTGTAAAATGTAGGTATTCGTTAAATTTAACATGTAAGACAATCAACATCTACAATTCGCTGAATAGGGCATGCCACCCATCTTGAATTTTCTATTTTTATATTGGCATGGAGAGGGCAATCCGCATGTTTATTAATTGCAGTTAGTCAAAATAGTTGTTAAAATTTAGTATATTATACTAGAAACTAACCAATGATCAGATCGTGAATTGTCCAACGTAAAAGTTCGATTCACCAAAAATGTTATTTTTCGACCCAGCATAATTTACAATTGGATAATGTTTCAATACACCATATGAAGGTTCTATCTGATAAAATAATTATATTATAGGTAGGCACACACTATTTATTATATGTAATTATATATACATGTATATGTACTTGTAAAACGATTTATATGCCTACATACACATTATGTATCACAGTACAATATCAAAAGTTCTCGTGTTTGTATCTATAGTGTAAAATAATTTATTAGGTGTTGTCATCAATTATTCTCCGTCAAGTGCCGGCAAAGCATAAATCTCTCACTCTTTACTGCAAGCTTTCGGGTGTCCTGTAAAGGGCAGATATTCGTAAAACATCACGTTTAACACATTAATTTGACAAATTCAGTTCGGCGATAAGGTATTATTATTATTAGCCTAAAATTGTCACCCTGCACTGAGACCATAACAGATTTTGGCCAAGGCGATCTCAACAGGAAAATAATAAAAAAAAACAAACAAAAAAAAAAACAGCGAGACAGGTAGGTACCTACGAGGTATACCACCCACACTGAACGTCTTAATTTTTAATGGCACAGAGAAGACGATATTTATGTTTAGTTACTACCTACATGCGGCTGGTCCGTTGGATATTTACCTCACTTGAGGGACATGCCGTGATGGTATTGTACCTTTTTGAATTCGGTGATGAAATGTAGGTACTTACTCAGTGTTTTAATATTACACGGATATAACAAACAGTATGTTTACATCCAGTTAATCTACTGGCAACCCCACTTGTGGTTTTTACTACTATACTATACAATACCCTCACGCCATGTCCCAGGAGGGGTAGGCAGAGAGAACGGAACGCCATATAGATCTATCCTTACATACTTCTTTCGCTTCCTCTACATTCATCCAGTTTCTCATACATGTACGCCGATTTTTCTTACTCAGCACGCGTCCGTCCTTCAAAATTAGGTCCACGTGATCAAGCCACGTGGTTCTTGGACGTCCGCGCTTCCTCACACCCCTTCATTCAGATAAATACATCCACTTCGTCATCCTTTCATCTTGCATTCGCTCAACATGTCCAAACCATCTCAATTTATTTACACGCATTCTATCAACAACACTCCTCTTGCACCCACTCATTCTTCTAATATCCTAATTTCTTACTCTATCACGCAATGTTTTACAAACCATTCTTCTCAGTGAACGCATCTCCACAGCATTTATTCCACTCTCATCCGTTTTCAACCACGTCCAAGTTTCGCTTGCATACATCTGTGGTTTTTCACTTGTTAAATATCTAATACTCTATGTTTTACCATTAGGTATATGTCCTTTACAATTCAATCAAAATTGAACAGAAAGGAGTAAAAGTTTTTCTTTGCACTTTTCCATTATTGGAGTTGCCAGCTAATTAAATTCAAGTAAGAAACATGCAGATTGTTATCTCCGTGACAGTAGAAGTTAAGACACTCAGGATGGGAGACAAGCCTCATCGCTTTTGCCCCTGAAAAATTTATATGAAAATTACAATTATGCTTTAGAAGAAACGAAACCTCTTGCTTTGATAATCCCCGTTGCATGCTGTAAATGTAGATAGATAGATAGATATGTAGTAGGTAGACACTTAATGATTAAATCATCTTTAGATCGAACACAACAGCACGAAAAACAAAACCATGTACATATATTATACACACACTAACTTTTATACCCAACGTTACTGAGGAATAAATTTATACAACGTGGTATGAAGAATGTAAAGTAGGTACTTAGTAGGTATAATTCAATAAAAAAATACAAGCATTTTAATTCTACTGTGATTTATTACTGAAAGAGTTGACTCAATTGGCGCAAGGGCGATTTCAATGAAAGAGGTTTCTGCAATGTGATCCCGGGAAGAACATCAAAGGGCTATTGAACTGAATTTGAATTATCTGGGGCCCACCCGTGCGGACAAAAGTTTATGCTTAGAACAGCGGATAAATAAAATTCCCCTAATTTTTTAGATATCCGGGTATGGGAAAAGCCTTCAAAAATACGATTTACGCATTAATAAAACATTGCCAATTTTTTGAGCCTAATTGCTACAAAAATAATTTATTCAGAATGGGTGGCATAGCTCAGGTGCAGTTTGGGTATTATGTGAAAATAGGAAAGATGTTTTCGAAAAATTCTTCTTTACACTCTGATATCTCAGGAACGTTCATTCATCAACATTTGATTTAAATTAAAATAATAAGGGTGTGAAATACTTGTCAAAGCCCAATTCAATGGATCGCTACCTCTTAAATGAATAATTACCCCACTTTTCATTTAACCTAAAAAACCAGTGCGATTTTTTTTGAAAATATTGTTTATGGTCTTTACCTGTAAATGTTAAGTTGAAAAGTTGTCAAGACTTGAATTATTGTTTGTATGTAAATTCTTTTTTATTTATATTATTGGCAAATTTAGTTGTTTGCATTTTGCTTATTGATTTTATGATAGAAAGAATTTTATGAGTTCTATGAAATGTGCATAAGTTTTATTATAATAATTTTGTAAATGGCTATTACTTATTAGCCGTTCCATGATGAAATAAATAAGTAAATAAATTAATCATTAGTCTCCCTTGATTAGGAGCTATGAACGAATAAAATATTCACATAGATATGTATGGTTTAAATTGAACACATATAAGTATGTAGGTATGATCGACAATGTATATAATATATACAATATGATAATACCTACCATGTATGATGAAATTAAATTAATTGAGATGTTCTTTAAATCGATTTTTAAAATATTCGATACGTCGAATTTATCTCGGTGTATCGATCGCCCGAAACCAAATAACATATTATACCTACATTATATACCAATCTTCCTACATAAATAATATATAGGTACTGTACACGAGATTTTAAACAGAGCTTTACTTATTACCTATATATATAAAGATAGTGAGTATGTGCTTACAATGAAGTCCATTTTGAAGATTTCCTTACAGAGTTGGTGGTATGGAAATTGTGACATTTATTTAACTATGACGAAGTAGTCACTAGCTACACTTTTTGTATACTTTGGTACCTAAACATTTGTACTAATTTACGAAATAAAAAAAAACACATGTTTTCTTCTACTATATGTGCTTTATTGAGAGAGTCGTCTTTCGTCTAGTAAAAACATTGTCAATCGATTTATTATTAGATTGACAATATCCTTACAAAACGAAAGACGTCTTTCTCAATAAATAACATATAGAAGAAGACAACGTTTTTTTTTGTAATAATTAATTTAAAAATAAAATAACTTTGTATTTTCCACTAAAATAACTTTGTTTCAATTTCATTATTGAATTCTACTACCTAAACACCGACACAGTGAATAAGTTTTTACTATTTGTACTTAAAATATTAATCACAATTTTTCTCAATTCAATTTTTTTGTATGAAATAGGTACAGCAAAACTATTATCTTGTTTTAGGCGATAAACCAACTTTTTTAGCTAATAGGTCTTGTGAATAAATGATCTAAAAGACACATGATGTTTTAACTTTTAAGTTTATAACACAATTAAAGAAAGCATACAAGGGAAAAAGCATACAAAGCATACAAGGGCAGCTGATCTGCTGGCTACCCCACTTGTGGGATATGCCGTGATGGTATAGTAGTAGTAGTAGTAGTAGTAGTACAAGGGAAAAGAAAAATGAATAGTTTGTATATTTTACAATGTATATTTTATATTATCATCGTGAAGTAGCCAGTGAATTAACTACAGGATGAAATAAATTTAAAAGTTGTATTCTTTTTTGATGCCATAAAATTTCAGTGATTTAAGATGGATGGAAAAACTGCCATACCTTTTCATTTTTCAATTAACTCGCGAAAATTAACGATTAAGTTTGTTATATTTCGAGTAATAATTAAACCTAATACATTTGAAAAATATATAATTTATGTATTCTAACTTTAAAAAAAAATACTTAGGTACCTAAACCGGTCACGAATCTAGAAAACATTACAATTGTTAATTAAACAAAGTGTTAATTAAACAATCATGCCGCCTAATTATCACAGTGTGATTGGCATTAGAGTCGAAAACAACAATAAACCTTTATGACACATTTATTAGCACCTGTTGTAATATCAAATTATTATTTTATCATAAAAATAACTATATACCTACTATACTATACTATACCCTCACGCCGTATCCCAAGTGGGGTAGGCAGAGAGAACGGAACGCCATGTCGCTCTATCCTTACATACTTCTTTCGCTTCCTCTACATTCATCCAGTTTCTCATACATGCATGCACGCCGATTCCTCTTACTTAACACGCGACCGTCCTTGAGAATTTGATCCACGTGGTTGAACCACGTAGTTCTTGGACGTCCGCGCTTTCTCACACCCTCTCTTTCAGATAAATACACCCTCTTCGTCAATCTTACACCATCCATTCGCTCCACATGACCAAACCATCTCAATTTATTTACACGCATTCTATCAACAACACTCCTCTTGCACCCACTCATTCTTCTAATATCCTCATTTCTTACTCTGTCACGCAATGTTTTACCTACCATTCTTATAAATTTTTATTAAATTAAAAACATTCTGTAAAATAACCGTCGTTCTATTTTCAATTAAGAATGCTTCTAATTAAATTAAGTACGTTCGAACTTATATGCAAAGAATGCAAGTTGTCAAATGCAATTCCAGGATATTTATAGGTACACGTATCCTTTTAGCTGTAGTTATTGGGTAAGCTGTCCGTTGATATCCATTGTTGTGAATTTAGCTGCATATCATTACGTTGCGGGGATAGTTATGTTGAAATAAACCAGTCCACAATCAAATACTATGATATAAAACGCTTTTCAAGTTTTTTTTTTTGATGATTGTTGATAATTTTATTGGACGCAACAAACAATACAGATATAACAATAGGTACTATCTTATAAAAACTTAAATCTTAACATCCTTCATATAGAGACAAGTCTCGTGTAAATGAGGTTCATTTGGAATAAGGGCATAACCGTGGAGCCACCGGAAGAGAGAAGGTTTCCCAATCTTTTCAGTAAGTTTTTAAGTGTCCTCTAAAAGGCGGGTGTTAGTAAAACATCACGTTTAAGACAATTAGAATTTACAAATTTACCAACCCATCCTGAATGTCTTATTTTTTACTGATATGGAGAGGGCAATCTACATGTTTATAAAATGCACTGGCCACCCCACTTGTGGGATATTCAGTAATGTTACAGTAATAGTAATTAATAAGGGCTATATTGCCATTTCAGTTTTGGTGGCTGGTTGCTTTCTTCAAAACTACGTTCATTTTATTTTACTGTCTCGAAAGAAGTTGGTACTATAGAAGAAAATAAGATCTATACAGTCCAAAATCCCAAACAAATAAAGCAACGCGAATTGTTAGTCAATAGCGGAAAAAGTTGTATTTTGCGCGACGTGAGCATTATGTTGTTATAATAATTAGAGACAAACCCTTTAACCCAACTTTAAGCGCGGAAAGCTTTTAATCGAAAACTATCCTGCGACTTATCTCATATTCCTTGACCACTATTATAGTTCGAGGTTATCTTAAACTTCTTTTGCCTGTTCTTGATTCTGAAAAGAAGGCATAACTTTTTTACCCAACGTAATAATAGTACTATGACAATTTATATAGCGCCATACTGTGATAATATCACTTCAAGGGCGCTTTACATTATTTAGGATCAACATCCACGTCCATTTTAAAATTACGTATAATATTGATTTAAAAATGTCGTCAGAAATATAAAAAATCATAATAATACAATACAAATAATTAAAATACCTAAAATAATAACCAATTTTGTTCGGCAGACATTCAGTCCAAAAATTAAAAATAATATAAGAGTTGTGTCATGTGTAAAACCTTGTTAATAAATACATCTAGAGGCTTCTCCTGGAACGTACTTACTTAAATATAGATAGTGAACCTCGATGACTTTGATTTTATTGTGTATTATTACTTAAATCTCCGATTGTAGGTACATACTAAAATTCTTTATCGTTACAGCTGTGTTTCGTTATACTTTCTATTATTTATTTAGATATTATTGTATATTGTGTGTCGTTGCCGGGATATGAAGGTGGATACCTACTCGTTCCAAGGCCGACAGGTCTCCACTGGGCCACCAAGATACAATATACAATTCCTTAATAATATATACCTACGTACCTATACCTAATGTAAAATTTATGTAACACTACAATACTTTGGTGTCAGTAATGAAACTGTACTAATAATAATACTTTATAACCTTTTACTTTATAACTTTCATCAAGGATAAATCTACGTTCTACTTTAAAACTTCTAAATAAATATTTTAGAAGTAGATATGTCAAAATATACAGGTTAGTTGGAAGAAATCGCGCTTCTGCGATGAACTATCGCTTTGCACTTTTTTTGTTCCATACCTATCATGGTGTCATATTAAATAAACTAAAGATAAATTCGCCCTCTGTATATTGATTGTATGATTGTCTTTGTTTTAAATGTATTTTTGTGTGAATTTGCTTGTTATCAATGTATTAGAAGGATTAACTATGTAACAGTTACGAGACATTTTGAATGTTTTTTAAATATTCTACAATGCACATCCGTTACTTGATTTTTTAAAATCGCGATCGATTTCGGTAAACCTTTACCATTGACGAGCGAGATAATCTCGCTCGTCAATGGTAAAGGTTTACCGAAATCGATCGCGATTTTAAAAAATCAAGTAACGGATGTGCATTGTAGAATATTTAAAAAACATTCAAAATAAATAAATAAATAAAATATTAGGTACCTATGTCTTTTGTGATGTATTATTTTTATGCAATAAAAATTATTATAATTAATTTACTGCTCTACCACTATCCCATCGTGGCATATCTTAGCCAGATGATTAGCCCCAAGCAATAAACATGCAGGCTATTCCTTTCTTGCCAATATAATAATAAGATTTTCAAAATGGGTGGCAAATCTCATCGCTAATTATTTTATTCATATTTTCCACTTTTTTGAGACGTGATTTGAATCTATATATTTTAACAAAATCGTGTAGGTACCTAAGGTATAAAATATTTTTATTGGTCCCCCCTCTATGTTTCCAAAGGGAACGTTGAAGTAAAAATGAATTAATTTATTAATCTGTCGACTTGATCATGTTGTCTAACTTCTGTAAACTGGAAATAACTAAACTGCAAAAGTTGATTGAACAACATGTGGGTGACAATATGGAGGTTGACGACAGTCTTCCTCCAGTCAACCAGCCTACATTGGTGTATTAAGTTTTTTTTAATGCATTTCTATAGTTCTTATTCAAACATTTGAATAAATAAATTAAAATGCTTGTTTGTACATATATAAGTATACCTATCTGGTATATTTTGTTTATTGTTGACAACCTTTGGGTAATTATGCTATTTTTTTTCTACTGTCTAAGAAATATGTAAAGTTGTTTTTTTTTAATTGGCATTAATTTAAACTAGATATTTAATTTATTGACTTGATATGCAAATTTACTTTATGTATCCCTAATGGGGTAGACATCAAAGGAGACTTATCCACTGCCCGATAGCTTACAAGTTTGTGGACTTCCATTTATGCAATTAAATTTCTACACTAACAAAATTTTCCACAAGAAAGGTGCCATAATTACGAGTGGGTAGTCTGAAGAGCTGACTGGTCAAGGGTGACCGGTGTGGAATTTTTTGTTTTGTATGTAATCTAATAGTACAGGCAAAAAAGATGGAACGCAATTTCGGTTTTTCCTTGAACATTACTTTTGTCTCCTGCACATTCATGGTGAAGTTCGTCAAATATGCTCGCCGATTTCTTTTACTCAGCCTGCGGCAGTCTTTGAGCTTTTGATCCACTTGGTCAAGCCACATGATTCTAGGACATCTGAGCTTAATAATACCCTTTCTATACTATACTATACTATACTATACCCTCACGCCGTATCCCAAGTGGGGTAGGCAGAGAGAACGGAACGCCACACAGATCTATCTTTACACACTTCCTTCACTTCCTCCACATTCATACAGTTTCTCATACATGCACGTCGATTCCTCTTACTCAACACGCGGCCGTCCTTGAGAATTTGATCCACGTGATCAAGCCACGTGGTTCTCGGACGTCCGCGCTTCCTCACACCTTTTCTTTCAGACAAGTATATCCTCTTTGTCATTCTTACTTCGTTCATTCGTTCAACGTGTCCAAACCACCGTAGTTTATTCACGCGCATTCTGTCCACAACACTCTTCTTGCATCCGCTCATTCTTCTAATATCCTCATTCTTCACTCTATCACGCAGCGTTTTACCAACCATTCTTCTCAACGATCGCATCTCCACTGCATTTATTCCACTTTCGTCCTTCTTCAGCCACGTCCATGTCTCGCTTGCATACGTAAGAGACGGTACCAGAATGGTATTGTGCACCAGCATTTTAGCCATGTTCGACACATTGCCATTGCTGACAATGGGTCGAAGTGCACCGTTCACTCTAGCACCGGCCACTTTCCTTCTTTCAATGTCCCTATCGCATCTTCCATCCCTCGCAAACATACTTCCCAAATATACATACTCACTTACTTGCTCCAAACATTCGTCACCAACTTTGATCTCGCAAATCGTTTTTTCATTCTCTCTTTCAAACACTAGAACTTTCGTCTTCATAACATTCATTTTCAAACCATTCAAATTGCAACTATCATACACACACGTAACAATCTCTTGTAAGTCCCTTTCACTCTCAGCCATTAACACCAAATCATCTGCGTACATCAATGCATTCACCCGAAACCCATTCAGCTCGACACCAACATCCATCTCTTTCACAGGTCGCATACAGTAGTCGAAGAATAGGTTGAACAGCCACGGAGACATGACACAACCTTGCTTCACTCCCTTGGTGAGGACAAACCACTCCGAGAGAGTGTTATTTACCCTCACGCAAGCGGAGCTTCCCACGTAAAGTGAAGAGATTGCGCGTATCAACCGGCTGCTCACCCCATACTCCGACAGCACGTGCCACAACCTTTCCCGGTCCACTCGATCATACGCTTTCTCCAAGTCCACGAATGCACAAAAAAGCCTCTGGTGTTTACCCAGAAACTTCTCTATAATCATTCGCAGGGAGAAGATCTGATCGGTGCACCCTCTGCCATTCAAAAACGCTCCTTGTGCATCCCATATCTTACACTCAGTTATCTTTCGTACTCTCTCAATCAAAATTCTACCATACAATTTCCCTATTGAGCTCAGCAAGCTAATAGCCCGATAACTCCCGCATTCAAGTCTAGAGCCTTTCCCTTTGTACAGGGGGCAGATGATAGCCCTCCTCCAATCCTCTGGTGTGACGCCTTCTCTCCAACAATCGTTGAAAAGCTCCAAGCACCACGCGAGAGCCCCCGGTCCACCAGACTTGATGAGCTCAACGGCAACACAATCATACCCTACAGCTTTACCGCACTTCGCTTTTTTTAATGCATTCATAATCTCATTCATGTCTATCATATCGTTTTCATTCACACTGCTTTCAATGTCGTCATACTCATTCTCATCCTCATTCTCAACACACAAATAATTCTGTTTTTATGGTTAATATGAATAATTCTTTAAATAAGCTGTATGTTTTATACCCTGATCATTTGTAAACAAGTGGAAAGCTTGTAAAAAATAGAATAAGTAGATCGTAGTTGAAATAATTAGCAAGTAGGGTGTGAACGCTAGTCGCCTAATTACAATATTCATAGCGAGAAACAGCAGCACGCGATGGTTATAGGTACCTACCTAAATACAGTGAAATATATACAAACAAACAAACCTGTCATTATATTATTTATTATTATTTTGTGTAGGTATTTGCATTAGTTTGAATCGCCTACAAACTGTTTTGTATAAGCAGTTCAAATGTTTGCCCGTAATATGAATATGTTCACTAGGCGAAAGTCATTAGCCCTACATAGGAATTTGTATTTGGTATTTATTTGTGGGGTCTGTGCATACAATAGACATACTTTGGACTTACATAATTATTTTGAATCGAATAGTGGAAAAATCGAATATATTTCAGAACAAGTTTATATATGCTATCTGTACCAATTGTAAATAATATCTATGTTTAAATTTGGTTTATCTTAAGCTTAGGTAATCTTGGTTTTAATTACTTTTTGTCAGTCTTGACGCAACGCATAATTATTTATTTTTTTGTTATGTTCTTTTTTATTTTTTGCTCCCATACAGAATATTTTTAACTAATAATATTCTAGCACAATATTTCAAAAAGGCAGCTTTTCATGGTTTACTCTTTGGGCCGCCTCTGTAGGAAAAAAGAAGGTCTGCAAATGCAGATAAACAGGAGTCTTAGACTCCTGAAATATCCAGATGTTTAGAGGGTCTTTCAATGTAGTGGTAAAAATCTAATACCTACTTTTAAAAGTAAAATTATTTTGGTATTTGTGTCTAAAATCGATTTTTTTAAACCATCCATTGCCTTTTATTTCAACGAACTTTCGAAAGTATTGCGTGATCATCATCAATCCATCTTTTTATACCATCATAGCATATTTCACCAGTCAGCAGGCAAATAAGGCTGTAAAGAAACATGCGAGCTTTCCTCTTTGTCCTATAAGAAAATCGAATGGGCGACACATCTACCTACCTCTGGATTGAAGAGTTTTATACAAGAAGTGTTTAAAAATATTACATGATACTTGAAAGTTTAAAAGACATACCTAATTTATCTCCGGAAGTATTTTTAAAGAATCAAATATTTTTTATACCTTTACAGGTACCTATGTGATGTGTTTTAAAGCTCGATTATGGATCATATTGACAGCTTTTACAGAAAATCATATTTTGAACACGTAACACTTCTTTAACAACAACAAAAAATTAATATAAACTTTACGTAGAAATATATTTTTCACATTGTAGCTTAATAGGTAAGTATATGGGAATATTTCTTGTCAACTACCCCTATGTAACATATTTGCCGACCCCCTGAAGGTTTGACAGTTTATTAGGCCTCCCTTTCAACCCCCGCGGAGACAAGAGGGATGGTCTCATTCACTCATACACGTTCTATCTTTTCTTTCTTTCTTTTAAATAATTAATATCACAAGACGTCTCCAGGAGGTCCAATAGCGTCCCGACGCCCTACTGAAAAGATGACGCTCTTTGTTATAACATTATTATCTGTAAATACCTACCATTAGGTATTGGTAATAAAAAATGAACTCTGTTTGTTATTGATTAGATTGTTGGTTTACTATTGTATTAAATGTTAATGTAACAAATGAGGTAACCACATAAATCCAATAAATGTAATATTATAACATATATAAGGAAAAATATATCAACCGACGGAGCTAAAACCATAATTAACTCATTCGTCGTATCACGATTGGATTACTGCAATGGCATCCTCGCAAATTTGCCACAATATCAACTCCAGAGGATTCAGTCCGTTTTTAATGCGACTGCACGTTTCATTTATCAACTGAATCGCTCTTCACACATATCTGCCACCCTTCAATCTCTTCACTGGCTCAGATGTCCGGAGAGAGTCGAATTTAAAGTGTGTTTGACAGTATTTAAGGCACTTCATGCTATGGCCCCAGAATATATCATGGAACTCTGCGGTAGACAGGCGTTAAGTCATAGACAGACAACACTGAGGTCTTGTCAAGATACTACAACTAAATTGGAGGTGACCAGTACTGTATCAAAACCAGTGTACGTGGAACGTGCTTTTGCAATATCTGCACCTGTAGTCTGGAACAGGCTTCCACAAATGATCAGAGAAACGCAGGACATATCTCGTTTCAAGAACCAACTGAAGACTTATCTATTCAAGAAATCTCACGGAATAATCCAGACACAACCTTAGTTAGCAAAGAGCGCCCTTGAGGTGGATTTTTTTTCACAATACACCGCCCTTGAGGTGGTATATTGTGAAAGAGGGACGCCCGGGCCGACGGAACTCCTGCGGACGGAAGAACAGTGCTCTTTTTGGCCAACCATCATTAGGCATTCTCAAAACATGTCCCAGCCAGGACCATCGTCTCTCCTGTATTACGGAGATTACAGGTCTCTGCTGGGTGCGCCGGTGCACAGCATCATTTGTAACATGTTCATACCATTTGACATCCAAAATCCTTCTAAGACACTTGTTTTCATAGATTTATAACCATATTATAATACTAATAATAAAAATAAAAAAAAACAACATAAATTTAGTACTTTAACAGCGACTGTATTGATTGCGAGCCAACTTTCAAGAGCTTCTACTCTCATTATCAGACTAACGTTAAGAGAGATAAGGTAAAAAGTCAATTTACTTTAGTTTGATGATGAGAGCGGAATCTCTTAAAGGCAGACTCCCGATAAATAAAGTTATAAAGTCACCATAGAAATACTAAATTTCATCATCATCTGTGTCGGTCCCTCAATCCTGAGGATCGTGACCATCATGCCTCGTTCTGTAAACCATCTGTCTCCATGTTGAGCGATCCTCCGCCATGTGTAAGGCCCCGTGAAGTGAGCTCTGTGTGGCCTCCTTAATTCGGTCGCTCCATCTTATTGGCACTCTGCCCCTTCCCCTCCTCCCTTCTACAACCCCAGTCATAATCACTTTTTCCAGGTTGTTATTCTCTCTTCTTGCAATGTGCCCGAAATATCGCAACGCGCGCTGACTTCAAATTGTTGAGAGTCGCACCGAAATGTTTAGCTCCCTGAGAATGGACTCATTGGTCCTGTGTTCGGTTCAATGCACTCGGAGCAATTTCCTCCAGCACCACATCTCAAACGCATCGATCCTCGCGCGTTCGCTAGCTCGCAGCGTCCACGTTTCAGCTCCGTATAAAAATATGCTGAATACCAAGGTCGACTAGTCTTATCTTTGTGTTTCTCATAATTTCACGGCTTTTCCAAATTTTATCAAGACGACCCATTGCGTTCTTTGCCATCTGTGTGCGGCGGTTCACTTCTTGGTCGCTTGTGCCTCTATTATTTATGAGAGAACCTAGATATATAAATTCGTTGACAAAGTAACTAAATTTTTTATCAATTTAACATGAGCTTCCACCAAGTACCGTCGGTCAGTAATATTAACTACAAATTATTATTTATCCACTTAAATATAGAAAATAGCCTGTAACAGACAGCACCCATAAAATAAAACATATTAAATCTCATCAATGATTTATAACTAAATGAAAACAGGTCCATTAATAATCGGCTACTTTTGTTAAAAGTATACTTAGTAAAGTGTCGGTTTAATATTGGGTATATTTGTAATTCAATACTTTATTTTTGACAAAGCAATATATTAAATTTTAATAAGAATACTAATTTATATTATTACAAAATAACAATAGTTATCCAGTGCTAATAATCTCGGCGTAAAATAATTATTTTTGTCTGTTCATAAATGTAGGTGTGTATGTTTTGTACCCGCTATTATTTTAATGCTTTACCGTACACATAAATTGTTGCAAAGTATAATTACATTATAAACTATTCCATTCAACGCACAGAGGGCGAGTTAAGCATGAAATTGTAACATCTTCCAACTAACCTGGATTGATAATCTTCAGACATTTATATGACTGGGAAATTGAAGCCTTGTACACAAACTTGCATCCATCAAATATGTTCCTCAATAATAAAGTTCTATATGTCTTATTATTAAAAATAAAAATACAGATACTGTTAAACACTACTAACCTAATTACCTTTATCCTGTACAGCAGTGTTTCCCAAACTATGGGTCCCGACGTACCAGTGGGTCGTGAGGGAATATTGAGTGGGCCCTAATGGACCAATCGCCACCGTACACGACATATAATGTTGAAATATCTTTATTTCTCGGATATTTCAGGAGTCCAAGGACTCCTATTTATCCGTTTAGGTGAAGATTTTTTTTTAATATTTGGACTCTCTCTATTCTAATACAACTATGCCAGTGTTGGCATCTACGATCCTACCACGTCAGTGGGCGGGGGACCCGGCTGACGCAGCAGATCCCATCTTGAGACCCACACATCTACGAATGTCTTAAAGCGTGAAGCGTATAAATAAAAAAAGTTGTCGGAGCAATGTTTGGAGAAAAAAGTTAAAGGGCGGGTCCCAAGATTAGAAATTATTCCTAGATAGGTCGGAGCCCTGTCAACTTTGGGAGCCACTGCTGAACAGGATTAGGTATACAACAGGATTAAAAAATTTGTTAAATTAAATTTTAAAGTTCCATGGAACACCTGCTAAGAATTAGTCTCCCACCCTTTTCTGCAAGTGTCAGATGTTTGAAAAAAAAAAAATTATTTTTTAAAAAAATTTTATTGTTTTATTTTTTCAAACATCTGCCGTAAAAGGCAGATGTTTGAAAAAATAAAACATTTTACATCTTAATTTCAGCGATGAGTTTTACCCCCCATCTTGAATGATTCAATTTTTTGTTGACATGGATAGGATAACTTGAATGCTTATTACCATCCCACTTGTGGGATATGTCATAACGGGATACTAGTAGTAGTACCTAGTAATTACAGTAAAATTAAAAAAATCAACTCTTTTCGAGACTGTGTGTTCAAAAAGCTAGTGGAATAATTATTAAGAATATAATAATTGTCAAATATATTTAAATTCACAATAAATCTTTACTGTAATTTTATTTGATTGATATTATGTACCTAGTGTTCGTATCATGGCTGCTTTGTTTAGTATTCTAATGATGGATAAGATACGAAGTATGCTATATTATTACATTTCTTTCGTCTGTACAGTAGTGCAGTATCGTATGTGCATTTTTAAATAAAATGAAAAGTTCTTAGAAAATACACAAACATGCATACAATGAGAGGAATCACATCCTCTTCCATCTAGTTATTCCAGTTCATACTATTTTTACTATACTATATATGTAATTATATGAATAGTGGAGAGTCCCTATGAAACGGACGTCCCAAGAGGCGGACAGAAGCTGGTATTCGGCTCCTGTTGGAACTACCATGATGTTGTTAGATATATATTGAAGACGCTTACTAACACATTATACCACGGAAGTGTGACAGTTCTGCTCCTGCATTTGACCTTGGTACACAAGTTTGATTTTTTCATAGGACAAAAGTAATTTTTTATCACACAGTTCATCAAATTTAGTATTTTTATTAATACAATTTTTGTTTTAAAATTCAGATAACTCATTATCTTTAGTAAATAAAAAAGTTGAAATAGTTTTAATAGTATGTGGATTTATAAAATTTCACGTCTTTATTTAAAATTTCGTAGAGTCCCATGAAGCGGACACCAAAAAGTACAATGAAACGGACGTCCGATTCATATTAAAGAAAATATTAAAGAAAAGAAAAACGAATCTACTACTTGTGCACCGACACAATAATAAATTTGAAGTATGTATTTTTTCCTATATGCATACATTTTAAAATTAATAAGTAAATGCTTATTTTTTTCAAAAGAAATTTATTCAATATTTCCAATTCATTTTGTATTATATAACATTTATTTATTTATTTTATTTATTCATTCTTTACTGTACATTGATAAAAAACAATTACATAAAAGGTATACATTCAAATTAAATACAATCAATATACAGAGGGCGAGTTTATCGCAAAGGCGCGATCTCTTCCAACTAACCCAAAAGTATTAACTTAAAAAAAATAAATAAACATATGATGAAAATAAAAAAACATACACATATATATATATAAAAAGGGAGAGACTGCAAAAAAAAAAAAAACAAACATACATGCATAAAGGGAAAGGAAAAGGGGGAAAAGGGGGGGGGGGTTAGGAGTGATGGGTTTCAGGTTTCAGAGGCTGTGTTTGTGTTTGTGGAAATCATTTTGTCCTTAACGGCTCGCTTGAAAGACGTCAGACTTTGAGTCAGCCTAAATTTTGAAGGGAGATTATTCCAGCAACGAGCACCCTGAACTGCAAAAGATTTATCTCTACAAACATACATTTATCAGTAGAATTAAAGTGCATAATATCTATTATAAAATATTTTCGAAATTTCAAAGATTTAAAATATTACCTACGGGAAATACACATACGACTTGCTGAATACACACAGTCTCTGTATATGAGCAGACATTATTGTAATGCGTTTGGTATGTTCGCTGGACACCTACACAATATGTCAAAATAAATTTATTACACACACACATACATTTTCACTTATATACCTGTAGATCTACCTGTAATATACCTTATATACTTAATATGATAATATATAATATTAATGCATCTTATATAAAAAGACAATATATATAATAATCACATGCCTCATTTTTTTTAAATACGATATAATTCAAACTCAAAGATGAACACTTTAATTTAAAAATTTCTTAAATCCATTTTTTATTTGAAACGATTTTTTTTTTCACTGAATCTAAAGAATATTATGTAATAATGACTGTGTTACTGGAAGAATACTGATCTATATGTATATGTAATAATGACTGTGTTACTGGGATAGTACCGAAATTAGGAGAAAAAGTGGTTAGTAATAATAGAAATGCTAATAATTTTGAAATTATTTTAGAATTTAGTCGTTCTATGTAAACCATCTCAAGTTACACACTTATGTTTTTGTACCTGAGAATTAAATGAATCAATAAAAAAAATATCAATGACTACCTACCCCGATTTTAGGATATATCGTGATGTTATAGATAGATTAGTAGTGTACTCAACCTGCTTGGCTTGTCAGAATTGTTAGTCATAGTAATCAAATCTTCGTTAACCTTCCAAAGTTAAACTATCTTCAAAAGAGTTGTAAATTTTCAAAGTTAATCAAATCTTCGCTAAGCTCCCGTCTCAAGGAGGGTAACGAAGGCGTTCATGCTAATATCTATTCGAAGAATTCTCCGAATTTTCACCGAATGGTTGAAGATTGACGTTTTTATTCAGCGGTGTAGAAGCTGCTATTCACGAACAAGCTTGGTTTATATAAACAAATAAAAGAATTTTGCTTGAATTATATAAACAATACATCGTGTAATTTTTGTTCTCTCTCCCCCAAAAATTTCGTATTTCATATTAACTTCTAAAAATATTGTGACTAAATAAATTATTATGGATATTCTTAAATGGAGATAAACGTTTTTTACTTCAAAGGGCATGAACAAAATATTGTTTTGCATATACATATAGGTATGTAGGTACATAGTATATGTAACTTGTAAAAAGTAATTTATATTCTTTAAACAACAAAAGGTGTAGCGGGGGTGACAATTGACAATCAGCAGAGACATGTTGTGTCGTCCATTAAACAAATAATAAATTATATCGTGTAACTGCTGTCACTCCGGAAACTTTTTGAACATGCATTTATTTTTTGTCATTTTTTCACATGTAGAAATTAATCTACTTTTTAACGTACAAAAATACGTGATATACCGTATAAGCAGTGACGGGACCATAGATTTTTCATATTGTTAATTTTTGTGTATTAAGTACCTACTTATTCGTAGACTTGGGTAGCCTCCTAAATTTTCAATCAAAAAAACATAGGTATTAATCATATTTTTAGTAAGACTATGGGTTTTCATGAAAATCCTCACACTAAATAAGATGGAATATATCAACAGCAGGGACTCAAACCACGGATGAGCTTCCGCTCTGTAGAAAAATAATAAAAATAGAAAAAAAAAACTAATCAAGAAATGGGAAACGATAAATTTGGACAACTATGTACCTACAACTGACAAGACAGCCAATTTAAAAATGGCAACAATCTGATGTTAGGTACAATGTATTTTAATATAAATACCTATTATTATTATTCTTTTGCAATTGTTGGCAACACTGAGAAAATAGGAAATGACATAAGATTAACGAGATACAACATGGTTTATCTTTAATTCATAATATGTGTACCTAATAGCAGTGGCGTGCCTTCCATACATGCAAAAAAGCAACGCATGCCCAAGGAATAAATCTATAATTATCGAAAGAAGTTTCTAAAAA
Organism: Athripsodes cinereus; assembly: GCA_947579605.1. NCBI lineage: Eukaryota > Metazoa > Arthropoda > Insecta > Trichoptera > Leptoceridae > Athripsodes > Athripsodes cinereus. Next base: position 4,722,943 of record OX388317.1, on the reverse strand, counting down.
AACGATGAAGTAAGTTTAAATTGATTCAAATTCACCGCCAAACGATAGCAAATCTTTTGCAAACTTCAGGTCAATAGCTAACATAGACAAATTTATGTGACCTCTAATGCACCCATAAAGCAAATTAACCTTGATTTAAATTTCGCGCAAAATGTTCGCAAACCTTTGCAAACTTCAGTTCAATGGTTACCATAGATACATTAGTAGGTATGACTCCCAAAAATAGTTCTGTTTCGTTGCATCATATGGAGCTTCTATGTTCTCTGTCACACGCAGGGAAAGTACGTTATTAATAATATTATTTTTTAACACAAATACAAGTCTACATGCATGTGAAGTGGTACAATATATATGGGGTCTAGAAGCTTGCTTTTCGGATAGGTTTGTATGTATTAGTGCATACTGCATAGGACAGTAATAATATATTATATTTTATTATGTGTATTGGGCTTCGGTTGTGTCATTTTTAATAGATTATTTTTGATGAATTGAAGTTGTTCATTTTGTAAATTTATCTAATAGCGGTAAAATAAAAGGTGTTTATTGAGATACCACATTCATGTTAACGCGATATAATAATATTGAGGTTCAATTTCATTCAATTAGAGGATGCAGATGAAAATCTTGATACTTTTTATATATTTGTCATTACTTCAAAATTTATTTATATCTTACTTACGTAGGTGTTGTCATTAGTTGTAATATTATTTAATATTCTCTAAAATATTTTATTCGTTCTAGTGACTGCACAAAAAATTAACATAATTATTATTATTAATTTTATTTCAACACAAACACAAAAAAAATCCATCTATCTCCAAATGTATTGTTTTTTTTTTGGGTTTTAATTTATTTTCAAATTTGCATCTGATTGTTGATATTTTTTTTATATATAAGTTTACTATAAATTAGACTTTTTTTAGATAGTATTATTTTCCAATTAAAATTAATTGGAAAATAATACTATCTAAAAAAAATTAACAAATGTTAATTTTTTTTCTTAACATATTATTGATATTAATTTAATAAAAATTGATAACTTGAAGTTAATAATTATAAATGTGTGTGGTGTATAATTTTATGATTATAATTATGATACTATTCCACTTTATTTCTTAGAAATACTGTAACAATCTCTAGATATTTTTCTCTAATCCAAACATTTGTAAAATTGTATGTGTTTCGGATAGTAGAAGTTTAAAATTTATAATGAAAAATAGTATTAAGTACCATAATTAACTCGACTGCGGGTGCCTTGCCTTATGGAAAGAAGGTATTCAGTTTCAAAAGATTAGGTACATTTAGAGATGCTTTTGATTATATTCAATAGTTATATTTGTTATTTGATATTTTTTTACAATAAGAATTTCTTAACAAAGGGACTTTCACCCTTTATAGCTCTTCTTTGGAGTAGGTATAGGGTAGAAATAAGCCTCCCCCGTTCAACGTGATTCTGCGCAAATTGAGTAACTTTTTTCATATAATGATATTTATATTGTTCAAATGTTGGTGTCATTAAAACGGTATATTGTAAAAGAGGGTCATCCAAACTATCTGGATGATTGTAGACAGAAAGTAGGTTTTGGCCAACAATTGGTTTCTAACATAGGTAGGTACATATTATAATAAATTCTACCTACTGCACCTACACAAACCGCATGCTCTATACCAAAAGTCTAGTCCCGCCACTGCCTAATAGGTAGAGTGACTTGATTTATTTGTCTCTCTGAAGATATAAAATATTTATTTCTATACACATACATTCACTATCATCTTCCTCCATTTAACTGACAAGCCTACTTCGATATAATCCAAAAGCTCGGAGTAATTGAATTTGACTTTTTTCTTCGTCTCCTTCCTCTTTACTATCTTAGGCTCGCAGTTCATTCACCGGCTTCCTGCGATCTTCCTAACATCATCCGCCCAACTGATTTGAGGCTTTCCAAAACGTTTTCTGCTAAACTAGTTTTTTTAGCTGCCACGCTACTAGAGGTCAATATCGAGCCTACTCTTGGATCAAAAGAAACGTTTGCTCTAGACTGACTGGATGACATGAGAACTGATGTTCACGTGTGACACATCTAGGAGTAAGTGGTGGGAACCCCTCCCTTAATACAACTCTACTAGTACATTTTTGTCAAATACTTAATATACATATATGAAGAACATGGGGCCCTGCACATAGTGGAGGATCGCTCGAAGTGGAAACATATGGTCTATAGAACGAGGCATGTTGATTGTTGATATTGTTGATCACAATCCTCAAAGATGAAGGACTCTCTCTGTTTGGCTTTGGTTTTTAACGTGGTCCACTGTTTTATCCTCTCAACTTTCAACGAAATACTCAAGATTCTCCTTTCAATGGTTCTTTGTATGATTTGGAGCTTTTCCGTTATTTAAATACCTTCACTCAGAATTCTCGCTGTTTACCATAAATATGGAAAATGTCTATAAATTTAATATAATGTATGGGTATTTTCTTAATAAACTTTATTTTACTGCACATAGATGTCTCCTTATCCTGCGATAAAACAATTCTATAGCAAGGATTTTATGTTTATATAGCGGATTACAGTAATACCTTGTATGAAGTAGTGATGTAACAAATATTCGCAATAACTACACACATTTTTAACAATCGCATCCGCATTTTCATAATTAATTGATTATGTTTTTTAATACATTATTTTTGTCATACTCTTGGGATATTTTTGATGACTACGCCTATACCACAAAATCAACTACAAATAATGATGTTTTATAATAATTATTATAAAACAGCTTGTAGGTATACAATTATTGTGATTTTTTTTTATAATTATGATTTTTTTTTAAATTAAAATGTTCCCTTGAATCACACCCGCAAACCGGATCTGAAATAACATAATAAAAAAGTCAATATTTTTGGTTCTTTTTTTTCTCAAAAGATACAGCGATTAATTTGCCTGATTTGCAAATCATTTGAATTGTTGAAGTGAAATTGCTATTGAACATATACTTGTCAAATAAAAAAATAAATGAAATATTTAACACTTAACTATTTGTACGAAATACAATGTAGAGAAAAAAAAACAGGCAGATAACTTTCGTACATTTGTTAGGTTAGTCTAGAGTCTAGACTCTGGAGCATTTAAATGTAAATAAAATATCCGCATTAGCAAAATCAGCATCCGCAAATGTGATATTCATTTCATCACTAGTGAGTATCATAGTCGAGAGTAATCGAATAAGGAGCCCCTTTAAACAGGTGGCCCATAACTATAGGAGTAATGTTGATGGTAGGAAGGCTGTTTGGTTCACCCCGTAACCCTCTCCCACCTTTAGTGAATTGCCACCTCACCCCACATTTCAACTAGGTGTAGAGAATACTTACCTAGCAGTCAGTATATATATAAATCGCGCAATATAATTATGCTTATCTACCTATATTATTTTGTGAGAAAATTATAACCATAGCTACTAGAATTAACACCTGGCGATGTAGAGGAAATTAGATTAGATAAAAAAATTAAATTGAAGCGATGTCTTATATTTTTTTGTTGTTGGAACGGTGAGGATATTCTGCATGTCTTTTACATGCGACTGGTCTGTTGGCTACCCTGCCTGTGAGATTACCTATGCTCTCTCTCTCACTCTCCTTGCTATTATTTCGTCATAAGTTTCTCCCTCCATTGAACAATCCACAACTTGCCCTTTAAAGGACGTATTGCCATAATCTCAGTTGTATTAATAATAATACTTAGGTAATACCTACAGTATAAACGTATGTTTATTTGTTCGTCGAGTTGTTTCACATTGTTAAGTAGCATTCACATTGCTTCACTTTGGATGATCATCCAGAGTGTCAGGGTCAAACCTGTTCATTGAAAGTGAACACGTCTGTTCACACTTGTTCATCCTATGCTTTCACTGCCATGTCAACACTCACGGTCATGTTGTATGTAGTTTGACGTTTTTACGTAAAAAAATAATTAAATAAATAAAAAATGAAAAATAACATTTATTAAAAATTTAAACACGTGAATATGATTCTCGACAGCATGAAATTTTGTACACGATTCTGACTTTCAATACAAATTCATAGATAAAACTTGTTTATGGTCGTTTTAGTGAAAGGACCTTTCATCGAAATTATGACGAGTGGTAATCTCTTTCCTCCGTCATCGCTAGTGATCACTATTGATGAAACGCCCGTTCACACCTATTCATCTTGGAGGATCATCCGGAGTGATCACTGAAAGTGAACAAATGTGAACGACTCTTTAGCAAGCTCGACTGAGGTCACAATAATAATATTACAGAGGTACCTACCTAAGTTAGATTGATCGCTACACTTTCTTATCTTGACACGTATCCGTTTCTTCCACCACGTGCATGAATCAACATTACATACATACATTACAAACATAACTTGATGTGTCTCATTATAATGTTTTACATGTGTTTTATTAATATTGTATGAAGGAATGGGAATAGAAGAATTTTATATGATTGAATTTTTGAATCTACGTTCCGTAGAGTACAAAAATAAGAATTGGTCTCCCACTCTTTTCCCGTTTAAGTTTTCGAGTGTTCTGTAAATGGCGCGTTTTCGTAAAATAAAGGGATTTTGGAATTTTTACTGATTTTTTAATATTTTACCGGATTTGGCACAACGTGCAGCTGCCAAAACCAAACAGATATCTTAATTGTAGAACCATGTTTCACAATGTAACATAGTGCAAAATTTAATCGAACGATGTGAAAAGGCGTCCCAACGCTTACGAATTGGCTCTAGGCTGGCTTAAGTGATCACTTTCGGTCTTCATGGACAACGTTTACCAATTCCGCCATTCTCACTGTCACGATGTAAAGTTTACCAATAGAAAAACACTTTTTGCAAACCATAGAAGCAACCATCTTTTGAAATATCATATTTCAGATCTCAAATGGATCAAGAACCCCTGTCTAAAATACTTTAGCGGTTGCTATTTCGATCAGTTAGGAACAAAATTTTGGAATATTTTATGGAAAGAGATTTTGCATCTTACTATTTACCATCCATCCCGAATATATTTTGTTTTCTGGCACGAAGAGGATAATTAGTGTTGTGTTTATTACTTAGTTGAGCCACTAACTACCCCACTTGTGGGACATGCCGTGATGGTATACTAGTAGTAGCAGAAATCAGTTTTTATGCTATGGGAGATTGTCTATAAAATTTATACTTTGTATTGTAATTCACAATGTACCTACCTAAAAAAATACTGTTATAAAGTTTATTTGTGTGTTTGCATATTCTCAACTATGGAAAAAACTATAAGATTTATAACAGTGACCACATTATTCAACAATATACGGTATTATTTATAGTACTGTGCACTTCTACTTCTACTAATAATAATAAGACAAGGCCGTATGCAAAAACAATAAAATTGTTCATCTTTTGTTTTCACATTATTTTGTTTATAATACAAAAGATGGACGTTCCGCCGATGACAATAGTAAAAGAATAACGGAAATCATACTTTATAGGTATGTCGTATTTGTGTTGTGTTTGTTTGTGTGTCTAAATTTGTCCATACAATTTTTTTTATTGATTTGTCTCAGTATAATACCTACATAACAGTTCAGTAAGAAGTAACAATAACAATACCTATAAAAAAGAAAAATAAGACAGTGTAGGTAAGTATCTTATTTTGATCAAAATTTATAATAAGTATTAGATATATAATTAAGTGAATATCAAAGTATTATACAGAAATAAGTTCTGTACCTGAGAGCCATTTAGTCTTAAGTACTAAAATGGCATTTTCAAATTCAATTTTTTAATTGAAAAAATCTCAACATTTTACTAGTAATAAGCTGTAGGTATATAGTATAGGTATACAGCTTACTACATAGACCCTATAGTATAGACCCTAAGCATTTTTGTACATAAGACTCACGACTGTTGTGTTAATTCCGCTTTTTTCGTAACTTTGGCATTTTTGTCAAAAATGCACTTAAGTTCTAATGGCTCTCAGGTACCGAGTTAAATGTCAATATGTGAAATCTTCTATGTACTTTCTTTTCTGTCATTTCCTCAGTACTGAAGATTGTGACCATTTGTATAGGTAAATCTCGTCCGAGGCTCTAGGGAATAGAGTGACGTTGTCTTTTCTAATTTTTATATGGAAGTGTCATGTGTTAAATTTATAAAATTCTGTTTATTATTTATTTATTCATTCATGGTTTACATTGTTTATGAACAATTTTGTATTAACACAGAAGTTAACGAGCAAATAACGCTAGTACAAACATACAAATCCTGTTACGTAACATTGTTAATACACACAATGAATAAAACAAAAATATTTGGTCGGAAAACAAAAGAACAACGGAAAATATAGAAACAAAACAAAAATGCTCCTTTTTGCGATTTAAATATTTTGCATTCGTTTTTCTTTTGTTTGCGTTCGGTATTTGAAAAAAAAAAGAATTATATTCAGAGACCATTTGTTTTTTTTGTGGTCATAAATTTTAAAATTTGCATATTATATTTTGAAATATGATAATTGTTGTTTATTTTATTTTAATTTTGCATACCTATGCGTGACTAAAATCCCCCGCAAGTGAAAAAAAGAACTGAATTGTGCAAATTTCTTCAAGGTGAGTTATTATCACACAAATGACAGGTATTTTTGAAAAAATAATAGAATCTAGTTTCAAACGATTATTACCTTTTATCGAATTCTTTTTGTATTTATTTGAAAATATATTATTCTGAATATTATACGAAGATTTTTTGCAATATGTTTGTTGTTTATTGTTATTTAAAATATACTAAATGTTAAAATTAGAATATTTAAATATCTGCATATGAACTTAAAATTACACAATTATATTATTTTGTAAGCAGTTGCTATATTTAGATACCTATCTTAACGATTTTCATTTCTAAATGAAGCAATCAAAGAATTAGTATTTATTATTTTAAATTACAAATAAAAGCACCGTATAATTTTCACTTTATATATTAAAAAAAAAAACTTTATAGGCATATTTTAAAACTCTAACGTTTTTGCCCACACTTATTTTGGACATTTGCATTAAAATAAATATTCAGCGAAAATTTAAATAGTTGTTTTGTATAACTTAAATTTCTGAAAATATTTTTTTATTAATAATGTTAGTAGGTAGGTATTTATTCTTTTTGTTCTTTATCAAGACATGAATCCAGATTATTTTTTTTTATTTACAAATAAACAATTGACTGACTAGTTACGAAATATATGAAGAATAAATATCCGCTCATGTAGGTAAATAATATGTACTCTATGGACAGAACCAAGAAACAGTAGCTAAAACCTAAAACACACAATGTCAATAAGTAGGTACATTTGTACCAAATGATTTGTAGGTAGGTATTCCAAATTTACGACAATTTAGATTTCAACATTCCTATTTTTAAATTATAAAAAAAAAAACAAAAGTTAGGCACTTGCCCTTAACTCAAATTTCAATCAAAAAAATAGAATGTATTGTAAAACAAATACACAGACCACCGTTATAATTTTTTCTTCCTTATTTTGTCCCGTTTCTATAGAAAAAGCTTGCGCAATGTGATATTCTAAAGGCATACAATTATTTACAGTAAGGTTTTTGTATAGTATTTCTTTTATTATTTTATATTATTATTGTTATTTCATGGTATGCAAAACAATATTATTGTTCGAGAAACAATAAATTGTGCAAAAAATGTTTCTTTATTTCACAGGATTACCATTTTGCATTTTTTTGGAATGTTGAGAGAATGTACGGTGACATTATGACAGCATTTAAAAGTTCTTATACTCGTAGATGCAAAAAAATTAGATACATTTAGAAAATCAAAATTATAGTTTTACTTCACAAATCGAATGAAGGAGTTATAAAAACCATGTACCTATACCAACGCGGCATTTCCCATAGTGGGGTAGCAAGTTGACTTATTACACTGCTATAATCAATAAGTCATTCAGGATGGGTCGCATGCTAAATAAGTACCTGTCTATTACAGAACGACCATTAACTTACAGGAAAGAGTGTGATACCTAATTTTTTCCCGAATGGGTGACTGAAGTTTTTCTGAAGGTGATGTTTTACGAATTACTATTTTTTACAGGACGATCAAAAACTTGCAGAAAAGGTAGGGGCGTGGGGAAAATAAGATAAATTAGGTTTCTATTCGATGAAGGCTCCTTTAATTTTAATAATACAAATAATTATTGTTCCTTTTCTCCTGTCATAAATCTTTATTCCCGAAATCCTTTTGGGTGTGGAGCAAAAGCAGGGCCGGTGGCATTGTGTCATTAGGTTGGTCCTGTGAAGCCTTAAAATTATCGTGTAGGTAGGTACCAAATATTATCATTACTTCCTGCCTTTTTAAGAGCGTAGCTTTCAAAAGCACAACTTTGTTAACTGAAGCTTTATTAATTAACAATGGAAGCAAACCTCTATGATGCAAAGTTTTGAAAGATTTTTTCATTAAATGTATACCACCACAGCATTTCTTAATTCTTAATAAATTAATAGGTAGCCAGCGGATTCCATCTTCTACGTGCCAACATGTGTCGCTGAAGATTGAAGATGCAAAATGTCTTTATTTTTTGAACGCCTGTCTTTTGCTCGAAAACTTACGAAAGAGAATGAGAGACGTGTATACCTAATATAGATCTAGAAATAAATAAAAAAAATCAGATTCCAGGATCATTTCTACACAATGCTGCATTGTGTAGACATGGTTCTCCAATCGAGGTTTCTGATTGGTTTTGTCATCTGCACCCAAATCCGGTTAAACAAAAAAAAAATAGTAAATGAATCGCTCCATGTTAAAGGGGCGTACGTCACATTTTTTGCTAAATTGAGTTATTTATGCAAAAATGTCGAAAAAACACTTATCCATCCGTGTAACACATAAAATTAAACTAAATTCAAGTGAATATAATACAAAAATTATAGGTATCTTTTTTTCTCATTCCATGTTAAAAGGGTACATTAGGTACGCAATTGTAATAATGTTATGACTTTATTATTATACTATCAGTAGGAACTAAATATTTTTAGGTAGTTTACTGTATACAACATTGCAAATTGTCAATTAGAACATTTTACCGCCAAAATTGACATTGACATGACGACACCGATAATAGACTGTGATCATGGCGTTAATGATTAATAAATACTCTACATACATCTATATAATTCATTTTTATATTTAAAAAGTTACGTCTGTCGTTAGAATACATTTATTTATTATTTTAATATTACTATTGTGAACGATATTTATACTTTTTATTGTGATATTGTTCATTTATTACAACTCCTTTCCATTCCTTGTAAAAAGGGCGTAAGTCCAACGTTTTCAAATTAAATTTTCTCACAGACTAAAGTGAATTTCTCCATGATTGATAGATAATCGTATGTAAAATATACTATTTTACTTTAATAAATATAAACAAAAAATTGTTTCCTTTATTTTTTTTTTCACCAGAGAGTTTTATTGCATTCCTGTAAAATTATGTGAATTGGACTTACGCCCCTTTAACATAGAGCGATTCAAATATTCTAAATCAATTTTGCAAGCAGAATTTGAGGATCATTTTTGTAAGTACGACTCTTGCAACCATCCCTTTACCGTAAAGGGTGCTTTAATTAATATTAATTTTATTCAAATGACCGAGTTAAGGCTTTTCAGGGATAGGTGGTAGGTATTTCAGGTCCCAGTACACCTACCCAAGCATAACCTGATTATTTACAATGTAAATACATAATCATCATCATCATCTCTAGCCATCTCTCCACTGCTGGATGTAGGCCTCTTCCATATTCCTCCATCTTTTTCTCTCCTGCGCGACTGCTGTCCACCTCCTACCCGCGACATGAACGATATCGTCAACCCATCTTTTCTGCGGTCGACCCACTCCCCTTTTTTGATCCCACGGTCTCCAGTTCACGATTCTAGGTGTCCATCTTTCAGTTCCCTGTCTAGCCACATGACCCGCCCACTGCCATTTCATTTTTGTGACACGGTCCACCACATCGGCAACTTTTGTTCGGCGTCTGATTTCCACAATTGGTACTCTGTCTCTAAGACTTATGCCTAGCATTTGCCTTTCCATAAATCTTTGTGCACATCTTAATTTGTGTATGGTATTGGCTGTCAGTGTCATTGTTTCAAGACCATATGTCATTACAGGGAGGATACATGTGTCATAGACCTTCCTTTTCAGGTTAATGGGAACTTCTTTCTTTTTGAGAATGTGACCTAATTTACCAAAGGCGGCCCAACCCAATCCAATAAATACATAATACCTATACATATTTTATAAATGGGTATCCATAATAAATAAAATAGTATTCTGATACATTAACTAATTTAAGGATGGAGTTCGCAGAATCAAAAAGGTATCTATCTCACTCTTTTCTGCGATTTTTCGATTGCCCAACAAGAAGCAAGTACCTACCTATTATTCGCAAAATATGTATTGACTACATGAATCAAATTTTCAAGGACGGTCGCGTGTTGAGTGAGAGAAATCGGTATGCATGTATGAGAAACTGGATGAATGTAGAGGAAGCGAAAGAAGTAAGTAAGGATGGATCAACATGGTGATCCGTTCTCTATGCTTACCCCACCTGGGACATGGTATGAGGATATAGACAGATATTAAAAGAAATACTATACAAAAACCTTTCTGTAAATAATTGTATGCCTTTAGAATATCACATTGCGCAAGCTTTTTCTATAGAAACGGGACAAAATAAGGAAGAACTTGCTCAACACACGGCTGTCCTTGATAACTTGATCCACGTGATCAAGCCACGTGGTTCTCGAACGCCCGCGTTTCCTCTCACCCTTTCTTTCAGACAAGTATAGTCTCTTTGTCATTCTTATCTCGTTCATACGTTCAACATGTCCAAACCACCGTAGTTTATTCACGCGCATTCTGTCCACAACACTCTTCTTGCATCCGCTCATTCTTCTAACGGAATGGAAAATAATTATTTAAGTATGATTAGGATATTAGTTTTTGTAAAAAAATAAAATTTTATTACCTTCCAACAATTTGAAGTAGGTACCTATGTACATCAAGTAATAATATATAAGTACATATAATTTATGGTCTCGAGTGTAGTTACATATATAGATATGTTGGGAATAAGTAGGTAGGTGTATAAAGGTACCTACTCATGGAAAGGTTGCGGAATTCATTAGGAGATATATCATCGGCGTATATTATTGAATTTCACCTTTTCCGGTGAACCTCGAGGGTTTGATTTATGGTAGCAGATTATCATACATGGAAATAATATTACAGATAGGTAGGTACTTACCTAATAATAATTTGATATGTATGTATGTGGGTATATTTATATACTGCTGAAATGTTTTGTTGCAAACGTAATGGAAAGCTGAAAATATAATTAAGTATCTACGTATAAAACCAAATAATCACATTTTATTTTTTGATGACTATGGAGTTTTACAAATTAAATACCAATAAAATACAATGAAAATATAATAGTACCTATGTAAGTACGTGTATAAAGATTGCAGCTGTTTCTGTGTAGTGTACCACATATCAAGTCTTATTAAGAAACGGTAAGGATGCCCTATATGATCATTAAATGCAGTTAATCCGCTGGCTACCACAGTGGTGACAGATGGTATGATGATGATGATGATTCTGGATGATTTTGTTTTGACGCCGTTTAACAGTCTCTAGACCGTCTCAAGGGCCCCTGTGAAGAGTGCAGTTTTCAATTTGCTTCTGAAGCTGGTGACAGTCTAATTGTCTCTCAATGGCACCGGCAGGCGATTCTTTGTATCTATGAATTTTTATGTTTTGCACAGAAACATTTAGATAACACACCACTCAATAGAAAATTCATGATTTTTTACAATACAAGATCAAAGGGTAAAATAAGGCCAATAGAACATACTCGTATATGCTCTCCAAGTTAGATTGTAGCTTTCTATGACTTGGTGTAAGACTTTACAACAAACTTCCAGATACAATTCGTCGGTAGCCTGGAGTTAGAGTCTCGGCCTCATGAACATTGTGTCCGTGGTTCGATACCAGGTGCCGGCAAACTGGCCTTTCACGACACAAGCTTTTAGAAGCTTACTGTGGAAGGTGTATAAGGTTGTATTTGGGTTTATAACAAAAACCCAGATATATCTCTTTTTTTAAAAAAATGTGATAATGTGTCGGTCTTCCGGAGAATACTGAAATGGTATCTAGTTGATAAATTAGTGCGATAAGATTCGAACCATCTCTATTGAAAATCCAAGACTCTAGCATGATTTCTTGAATGTGTGTTTTTAATACATTTTTTCTCCCTTCGTATCTACACACACACACAACTATAAATTGGAAAGGAGCTTTAAAATATACCTGCCTTATTCCGATTACGAACAATTTTGAACAGTCTCTCAATTCGAGTTAAGTTCACACATAGGTACATAAAGCTTTAAAGCTGTAAACTTATTATAACTGAAATATTTACGAAGTAGGTTTCATGAGAAACCTCATCTTTAGCACATAAATACGTTCACAGTAGTTATCTACTTTTAACTTAGAATGTAGGTAGGTACCATTATCACGATGATGATGATGATGATATGGGCGGTGGCTTTAGACTCAAGTCGGCTTTAAGGAGACCACAAGAGTTTGGCAGTGGTTTCCTTCGAGAAACAACACAAAACTCATCCACACAAACAACTGACTACAACCAATATACTATGTATACATGTATGAACAATATCGTAAATGTACCAGAAGAAAACTATCAAAGTCCATTTTTTTATTTTTTCCAGTTACCTATTCACACACCATCAGATATATTTTATTTTATGTGCTCCGTAATTTCGGCTTTTATATTTGTACCTACCTAGAAACTTACCAATATCTACTACTACTACTATACCATCACGGCATATCCCACAAGTGGGGTAGCCAGCAGATCAGCTGCATGTAAGAAAAATGCAAACTGTCCTCTTCGTGCCAATATAAAATCAAGACATTCAGGATGGGTGGCAAACCTCATCGCTGAATTTAAGATGTACAATGTCTTAATTTTAACACCTGCCTTTTACAGGACACTCGAAAACTTACGCAGAAGAGTGGGAGACCAATTCTTTACCGGGTGCTCCACGGGATACCAATACTTACCAATATTATTTTCTTTATTGTTCATACTGTCTTCTTAATATGCATGCAGTAATATTTGAATGAAATCGATATTGCTTCAAAATGTTAAATCACCAACGTTTTTTTGATTGATTAAGGTTTACTGTGTTTATTTAAAAAAAAAAACTTTAAAGATTCTTATTCATTTTAAAGATTTATGGACTCAGTATATTTCTACTACATACTATTACTACGATGTTATGGTGAATGGAAGTTATTCAGACAGAGAATGCAGGGTAAGCAGAGATGAAAGGCTGTTGTACTCGTTCTTATTGTTGTTGTTTTGAATATTATTACTATTTGTGATAGTGTGCGAGAAAACAGTGGTGTAACGATTTGAAACAAATAATAATAAACATCGTTCTTTTTTAATCCAAATAATACTTTTCATGATATTTTTATAGCACAGAATTCGAATACTTTGATTTTGTACAATTCACGTTAGTCACGTATCATAAATCTTATCACTTGTTTGACATAAAGGTAATTTTTTTAATTTATAGATATTAATAATAATTGAAATAACTATAGGTAAATAGGTAAAATAAACAAAGCCAGATTGTTTACTTCAAAAAGGTTTTATAATCAAAATACGAAATGAAAAAATAAATTGGTTTTTTTTTCAATATGCAGGTTAAAATTGAGAGAGACGTCTTTTGTTTTTCAAGGACATTGTCAGTCATTTGAGTCAGTAGTGTTTAAAGAGCATTGTTTTTTTTTTAATTTCATCTACATTCTACTGATGACATCATGGCATTTTAGTATATATAATGAGTTACAATCCATTGGATTGGTCTGCAACGAGTTTGGACTTTCTTCTCCATTCCTCCCTATTCTCAGCCAGTCTCTTCAACTCCATGTATGAGCCACAGGTCATGTCCCTCTTCAGTTGGTCCATATAGGCGTCTCTCGGTCGGCCTCTGCCATTTGTGCCCTCGGTCCTACCCTCTGGGATTGCGATGAGCAGTCCTGGGTGCCTGATGTTGTGGTCAATCCGGTTAGCTCGTTGTTGGCAGAATCTTTTGAGGAGTTGCCTTTTTTCGCCAACCCTGGTTAACACTTCTTCGTTTTCGACGAAGGCAGCTAATAAAGATGTTGCTTAATAAGTAGATAGGTATATAAATTAACCGATCGTTGAAAAACAAATTCAATTATTTCATTAAAATGTATCTCAATATCATAAGGACTCTTGTCTCTTGAGCTTACAATTTATACGATACGCCACTGACAAGTGTAATAGTATTAATATATGATCTATAAATATATGCAGTATGTACATTATTTGTATAGGAAAAGCGGCTGAAATCTCTTGAGAAAGCAGCAAACAGAGGCGTAATTACTTTAGCTTTGCAGAAAAGTCCCTTAAAATTATATTGATGATACGCCAATGCTGTAACATATCATTTTTTTGTGAAATAAAATACCCAATAAATTTTTCTTAGATTTTTTATACAATGAATCAGTTTCTGTAAAGAATTCATTTTAAGAAAACGAGTCTAAAAATTCTAGGTAGGTAGGTACCTATAATAAATAATTTCAAAAAAAAAAACGCAGGTATCTATGTTAATAAGTTTGCTGATCTTTTACAAGGCCCTCAAAACAATATTTTAAACTTCAGAACTCTATAATACTTCAACTATACCATTACGGCATATCCCACAAGTGGGGTAGCCAGCAGATCAGCTCCATTTAATAAACATGCAAGCCGTCCTCTCAAATAACCTTACTCCCAAATAACCTCACGATTCACCCAAAAAATGTACAAACCACCAAAAAATATTATGTAAATATATGTATGTACTAATAATAATATATAGCTATGTAAAAGTGAGCAGTGGTGGCGCGCTTCGAGTTGAGGGTAAATGTGTAAAAGTAGAAGTATGTAGTATTGGTATCATCATCAGCAGCAACAGTACTAGTAGTAGTAGTAGTAGATCCCCTTGCGGTGAAAGTTCTCTCATTATTCAAGTCAAGAAACTCAGAGTAATTTTGATATATTGCAATTACTACGTCTAGCTATGCTTTTGTTTTAGTACTAAGTATGTACGTATCATACAGAACTTTCTTGGAGTAAAGTGAGGGAGAATGATCCTGCATTTTTTTTAGTTTTAAAATTTACGTGAGATGATTTTTATTTCTTTCGAAATCTAGAATTAATTTATTTTTTTGAACCAACCATAATAAAAAAAATATAACCGTTTTGAAGCGACCAATTTTTTGAAATAACTGTTTTATTTTTGTTTTCTGGTTGTATTTTTGATTTAGTTGCGATAAACTCGCCCTCTGTATACTGATTATGTCCAATTTGAATCTATTTTTCTATTTATTCGGTTTTGTGGCCAATATACCTACATTAAAGAATGTTGGTTGGTAGGTATATATCTCCAAGTTTTGTAATGGGGTTCTTTAGACTGACATTAATTTTTGAAATTCAGTACATCCAGGTTTAGAATGTTTTTGAAAATGTTCAAAAACAATAGGATACCTACAAAGTCTAGAAAAAACGTTCACAATTCACATCACTTGAATATTATTATTCCTGGTATATGAGTAGGTAGGTATATAAATCTTTGTTTTCTTTTAATGGATTAAATATTTCAAAATAATAACATTCTGAAGAGATACCTAATGTCAAAAAACTTCACAAGCAATTTTATTTACACAATAAAATAATAATGCCTTTTCATAAATCAAATTCTCAAGGATGGCCGTGTGTTGAGTAAGAGGAACCGACGTGCGTGTATGAGAAACTGTATAAATGTGGAGGAAGCGAAGGAAGTGTGTAAAGATAGATAGATGTTTGGTATTCCGTTCTCTCTGCCTACCCCACTTCGGACACGGCGTGAGGGTATAGTATAGTAAAAATAAATAAGCAAATAAAACAATTTTACAAAAAAAAATTATGTTACCATTCAAAACCAATTCTCTCTGAACTGAGTATAAGCGAGCAAGCAGTAAGTTATTTTACACTCTGTAGGCAAGGAATATTATTATAATAAGCTGTTTTATAAGAAGATGAAAATTTTATAATTTATTGCCAACCAACGGAATTGTACGCCCCACTCCTTATCTCTATACGCACCGCTCCACCACTGGTTTCAATAGTGAGTAATGGTCTTTTTTCGCTTATTTTTGGTACGAAAAGTATAAAACATCTGTGACAACTTTTTGTACCAAAATTTTTAATTCCACATTTATATTAGTTGCTAGTTCGTGGAGTTCCCTGCATTAAATAAAACTCCTGATATTTTTTTTTGAGAGTCATGAAACAGGCAGGTGTTTATAAAAAATCCCAAATAAAACAA
This sequence comes from Athripsodes cinereus, assembly GCA_947579605.1. Taxonomy (NCBI): domain Eukaryota; kingdom Metazoa; phylum Arthropoda; class Insecta; order Trichoptera; family Leptoceridae; genus Athripsodes; species Athripsodes cinereus. The sequence goes on along the minus strand of OX388317.1, from coordinate 4,706,442 downwards.
AAAATATCCAATTCAAGGGTGACTAACCCGCGGCCTGCATGCGCCCCGTTGGGCATCTACTTGTGGCCCGCAAAGCATATGTACACTTTTTTTAAATAATAGTCGGTAAAAGTACCTTTTACTTTATTGAAAGAGGTATTTTGAGAAAATATTCTTGAAGTAAACCGAGGAGTTTACATTTCAAATTCTTTACCATTTTGAAAATTTGAAGTTCCATTATATGGTGTACGGCCCAGTAGAAAATCTCATTTCTGAAATTTGGCTCGGCTGCTGAAAAGCAATTTCAATTCAGCGATAGGACATATTTGAAAATATTTTGATTGTTACAAGCAAACTAATGGCCGCCTTGCGTATTATTGTAACCATGTAGTTGGCCTGTTGGTTGTCTCATTTGTGGGAAATTCCGTGATGGTATACATACAAATGTCCTCTTGAAGAAAAGACAGTTCATCTTTTAGCTTTGTAAGATTATGTTAATATTATAACATGCATAGACAATTCACATATGTCGAGCTAGTCCCAAAGTGAGATATGAATATTGTATTACGGGTACTAACACGACGATACACACATAGGAACAATGCACTAAACACATATAAGTATGTACATTTGAATTATTTTGTTTTATGCAATAACTTTTGTTTCCATAGAAACGAATAATGACACCACATAATAATTCTTTGAAGAGTTTGTCATGGTTTCCAACTATTTTGAAGATGGTCAACAATTTATAAGGAAACTTGAATTATCTATGTTGTATGCTGGTTTAAAATTTATGCCTCATTGTAGGGACTAGGTACATAGTTATATCAATATAATTATTGTTCGTCGGTATACCTAGTCGGTACGTCGGTAACAATATAACCAAGAGTTCGTCGGTAGCCTGGAGGTAGAGTCTCGGCCTCGTGAACAAGGGGACCGTGGTTCGATCCCAGGTGCCGGCAAATTCCCCTTTCATGACACAAGCAAAAAAAAAAAATTATGATGTTAAGAAATGTAAATATAGTATGCATAATTCAAAGATGGTATTTGAATTTGTGAAACACCTACTTTATGAAATAAATTACGCTCCAAAAAAGTAGGGTTATACATTTTTTCGATCTACTACTACTATAACTACTATACTATCAAGCCCTATCGTACAAGTGGGGTGGCCAGCAGACCAGCTACATGTAATAAGCATTAAGTCATCCTTTCCGTGCCAACAAAAAATTAAGACATTCAGGATGGGTGGTAAACCTTGCAACGCTGAATTTATGATATAAAACGTCTTCATGGCATGAGATTTGTCACTCATTCTGAATATCTTAATTATTTGCTGGTACGGAGAGGATAGCTTGTATTTTTATCACATGCAGCTGGTCTGTTGACTATCCTGCTTGTGGAATATACCATGATGGTGTATTAGTAGTAGTAATAAATTCAGTACCTTATCAATTTTCAAATACAATAATTCTTGTAATTTTTACATGACCACGTATGTATGTAGGTAAAATTCAAACCTAGGTATCTGCACTTTAATTCGTCACCATGCATTTTGGAAGGAATTTATTATTATATACATCTTCGGGACAGAAATTTTCATTAGGAAGGCTATGCAAGTTTAAATGATGTTTTTGTTCTATAATACGTTGCTATGTGTTACTAGCTAATATTGCTCGTGTTTGTCTGAAAAATATCAGTTTTTTTCATTTTCATTCCGTTTGCAAATGAACCTTAATATTAAATATATTGTATGTATATTTGTACCATCACAGCATCCTCCATGAGTGGGGTAGCCTGTGGACCAATCGCAAGTAATTAACATACAGTTGTTAAGAAATATTTATAGGTTCAAACAAGTAGGTATGTACGTGTTAAAGACAAATATTCATAAAAAATCAAGAAAAAGACATGACACCCCTATTGCGGTGAGCAATGATGCCACCCATATTAAATGCCCTTTATTATTGACACGAGAAGAACGATCTGCGTGTTTATTAAATGAATTAATCTACTAATTGTCTCCCTTATGAAAAATGCCATGATGGTGTAAATTGATAAATACCTCTTTTGTATCTTTCTTTCTCTATCTACCAAAAATCTTTGTCTTATAACAATAATAATAAAGACAATTTATTATAAATGGCGCCGTTTTATGATCTCGAGAGCACCATTACTTCTCCTGAACAGTAGCGTTTTCAATTTGGTCTAAATGTGGTAGTAGACTGATTCTCTCTCAAGTCCGTGAGCAATCTGTCTCAGGCAGTTGACGCGGCGATTTTGAAGCTCCGTTCTGCAAATTTGGAGGTATTTTCCTTACTGGTTTCTAAGAGTTGGCAACAGTAAAAGCTGAGCGCTATGGTCGCCTTGGAGTTTCATGATCTCTAGATGGGAATAAGTTAACTCCAAAGTGGTCGAAAAACCATTTGCTACCTTAATATGCTTTTATGTTATGCAGAACAAACAGAATAAGTACGTCATAGAAATGATTCCAAATGCAAATTCACCCACAAATATACACGAATATTCATTATTTTTTATTTATTAAAATTATTATTAAAACATATCTTTTCCTCTGTCTCCGATAGGTACACAAATAATAAATATACAATATTATGACAAAAACTCGTCCATTTCCTTATAAGGATGTCCAAGTTGATTTCATATGCTGCAATATTCTTGTTGTGCACACTTATTTGTCTTGCTTTTATTATCCCATGTTCCTCTACACAGATAGAGTTGTCTTACTCGCTATTATCTGGTTTTGTTTTTACTCCCTTTTTCAATCGAATTAATATAATAAAACCTTGTACGGTTTTGATACAAAAACCACAAACCAACAAAATTCAATATTACCCATTTAAAATTTTGTCTTCAGATTATCAACTTACATGTTCATGTTGTAGCCTTGCATTCATCCTTTGCAAGATAGACGATTAGTAACAAATAAATATTTCCAAACATTTGTGATCTATAGATACATTGTAATTTAGGAAAAATCATGAATACAAAATTTAATATATGTACAGTATAATTATGTAATATTCCACTTTGTCGCATAGATCTTTCTCATCACATATGTAGTTACATAGTGTACTGTAAAAGAAGTGTACCTACTTTAGTATCTTCAAACATTATCTTATCCGTTATCACATTAAAAAAAAATAATATATAAGGTATTTTTTAGGTAATATCTTTGATTTTCCATATCTAACATAAATCTGGGACGAAGCGCCGTTTCAAGTGATGAATGTGTGTCAATTACCGCCTTACAAGAACACAGCGTGTGTACGTCACTCAAACTGATGAGCCGACATTGACAGAGGCAGTACATCCCAATACTGAATTACCAATCCATAGTCCATTATATATATGAAGCCATATTATGTATAACTTATAGCCATATACCTAAAATTAAACATTTATTTTATGATTTTTCCAATTTATTTACTTATACCGGTTATTGGACAGCTTTCTTTGAGCTGAATTTATGATTGAAAAAGAACAAAATAAACCTAGAATACCAAAGAAAAGCTAGAATGGTGAAGGCAGAATAATTAATTATCATTTTCATAATTATATTAGTTTTCTTTTTATAAAATAGCATCACGGTATATTCCTCAAATGAAGCAGAGTGAATTCAATGGATATAACTAACAAAATATATGAGTCGTCTTCTATGTGCCATAAATATATCTGTTATATTAAGACTTTCATCACTAAATTGAAAATATTATTAATGTTATGTCTTGTAGACTGAATCTTTTATGAATCGCAGGGTAGGTACTCTAAAATGTACCTATGGATAAGAAACTCATTGCACTTACCTATTTTAGGAATTTCATGAATAATAAAATAAATTATAACATTTTTGCTCTTAATTAAACTTAAATAGTTTCCAAAAGATGTTTTCGAGTCACTATATACTCCACATCAATAACACTAACAAACCTAAGTGAAAAATTAACTTCACAAACCCACAGCTATGAAAAATAAATATTTTACTACTCCATCTAGTTATCTATCTTGACCCTCACACCGTGTTCGATATTGCTATATCCTTAAATACATTACCTCAACATTCATATTGTTTCTCATACATATACACGCCGATTTCTCTAACTCAACGCTGAGCCTTCCTTGAGAATTTGATCCACGTGGTTCTTGGACGTTCGCGCTTTCTCACACCCCCTCTTTCAGATAAATACACAATCTTCGTCATCTTTTCATCGTGAATTTGATCCACATGTACAAACCATCGCAACTTATTTACAAGCATCTTTCAACAACACTCCTCTCGCATCCGCTCACTCTCCTGATACCCTCATTCTTTACTCAACATATTTTCTACCTTGGAACGTTTTACCAACAAAAATATTTGTACAATATATAGGTACTAATTAACTGAGCTTTTCAAAAATAACATAGAGCTATTTTTAATCTATTATATTTTAATAGCTTCCAAAAACTATTATTTACCTAAAATAAAAACAATTACATTTGGAAAGTCATATTACATTGCACGGAATATCAGAAGCCATGAGACTCCGTCATCCAATATAGTCCCTGTTCATTGTTATTATTACATAATTCCTCTTCCTAATAAAGATCGTATGGTATGACAAGTATGGGTAGAGTATTGTTTTATAAGGGGACACATCTGACGCTCGAGTCGTCGGCTTAATTAATTAAACGTAAGTAATTACTGGAAAAAGAAATGCTTATATGTATGCAATAATAGCGTGTTGTTATATATGAAGAACACACATACCGACATATATCACAAACTGCACAGAGCTATTTTCAATGGAGAGATGACTGACTGTGTTTAGGGATGTTTAAAATGGGAATATGTTTTGAAAATGTCGAAGAATCAAAGACGTGGAGCTTATTTTTATAATATTATAATATGGGTCTTATTGAAAGAACCTCTCTATTGAAAATGGTTCGAAAACGTCGATTAAAGCAAAATACATATCTATCCTTTTTTATTCAGTTAACTCTTTACGGTTTTTCAAGGCTTAACATATCGTACAAGAATAATTAGATATTAATGGTATACCTAAATGTAAAAAAATCTTATTTATTTATTTATTTAAATTTTACAGGATACATACAGTTGATACAAAAAATACAACCAGTGAAGATCCCTATATTACCCTTGTGTGCTCTACAAAACATACATAACTAAACACAACAGCAGGGTTACTCTTGACAAAACTAAACACGATCTTAATCTAGTCTTGATCTTGATCATACGACGCAAGAAGGGAGTATGGTAAAAAAACCGCGCTACCGCTAACGCGCGATCGATTTGCGAGTAGGTATTTTTGGCCAATAGTCACTTCGTGCGTCGTATGATCAAGATCAAGACTAGATTAAGATCGTGTTTAGTTTTGTCAAGAGTAGCCCTGCAGATAAAATCAACAAACAACAATTACAATAGAATAGAGTAAATTATGTTAACAAAATTAATAGAATAATCTTAGTGAGGCTTTCGTTGTAAAAACGTTAAATGAAAGAGATAAAGTAAAACCGGCAAACTCCCCTTTCACGGCACAAGCTTTTAGCTTAGTGTGAAAGAAATATAAGGTTGTATTTGGGTTTATAACAAAACCCAAATATATCTCTTTTTTTTAAAAAAAAAAGCTAATCATTTGTACACGGCGTGAACCTTTTTCACGTTAAACAATATATAACAAAGTAAAAAACAATTTGACAAACATACATAAATAATAAAATTTGAATTGGTACAAATTTATAAAAATTAAAATTAAAATGAAACAAAATTAGTAGTAAGTTGAACAAAAAACAATAGTAATAGAATAAAATAATTTGGGACAGATATCTCGATTGAAGAAAACAATGTAACATTATGCAAAATCTAATTGAAAGAAGAAAAAAATGTTGATTTCATGATGGTTTGCATTAAATATTTCTACGTAGTTATAGTAATTTATTGATGAATTTATGGTTTGTTTCGCTTCCCTAAAATAGTAGATCCTGTGTCTCGTTTCTGAAATGCATTGTGAATTCATAATCACCCGTAGCCTCTGTTGTTCAGACTCCACTCTATACTTTGATGAGAAACGTATTATTTATAACAACCAGCTTTAATACCCGACACCATGTCGCTGGTTTCAAAATCACGAAAAAAAAATTGAAAATAAAAATCTCAAAAAGAAAAAAAGGCACGTAACTTTGACGAGTGATTAAAAAATAAAATGATTATTTTACTTTAGTAAGTACTCGAATTGCAGTGACGCGGAATTGACGAGCTTTATCTTAAAATTAGCCTGCAGTTATTTTAGTATAATCTTAATTTTATCTAGATTCCAAATTAAATTTCAAATTGTTCTTTAATAATAGTAATAACAGAACTAAAGAGTCGATAGATAAATTATAATAATACCTTTTATGTATTTTTTTGTAATTAATTTTTTTGACCAAATTTCTTTTTTATTTTTTTTTAAATTGAGTCAACGTTGTTGTATTATTTAATTGTACTCTTGTTTTGTGTCTAGTTTTGTGTCTTTTTTAAAAGAAAAATACTTTTTGTATGTATACTAATTTTTTTACATGTTTTAAAAGGCTTCGGCCGTGAATATCTGAATAAATGAATAAATTGTTTAAAATCAATGTACCTATAGTAAAGAATGAATAAAATAAATACATTTGAATTTGATTGGATATTATAAGGGAATGGGGGGGGGGGTCACAATAACTTTGACATTTCAATAAATGATGTGGTGAATATTTTGTAGGCACTTTCAATGTAATGTAATTTGCAAGCCTTTTTTATTTAAGATATTTGGATATTTTCTTTTTTATCTTATACCGAGTTGGCTGGAAGAAATCGCATATTATGCGATAAGCCAGCCTTTTGGTAGGTACTCTATGTAGAAATGTGCTTGTATACTGCATATTTTGATGCCAATAATTTTCGATTTATTTATCTAGTTCACTAGTTTTTATAGACTTTATATCAATACACAATCAGATTTGACATACACATAAACACACATTCTAATTTATTATAAATAATAGTATCATATTACCTATACGAAGAGTGACTTTCTTAGTAATTAAGCTTTTATTTTTTAAATGAAAATAATTGACTTGATCTTGGCGGTTCTGTTATTTTCTCATTAGAGCTTTATTTTAACAAAACTAATGCGGGGTAAATAGCGAGTACCCACTCATTATATAGTTCTGTAGCCAGCCAACAACAGAGGTTTATTGATAAACTAATAAAACACTTCACATTTTAGATCTTGGGCTCAAAAAAATATTATCTGTCATGTGGCTATCCTACTCATGAGATAATAAAAAAAAATCCGAGACACCTTCACAGTAAGCTTAGTATTACCACATTTACCTATTACACAATATTCTTGGGTAGTGAATGTGGAGTAGATCGGCAGCGACTGGGAACGAACCCACCTACGTACTTAATCAGTAGGTAAAATACGGGATAGAAAATTTCACGTAGTTATAAGTCTTCTTCTTCTTCTTCCTAGCCTACTCCCGTCCACTCCTGGACGAAGGCCTCCTCCATCGCCTTCCACGCCGCTCTATCTTGGGCTCTCTGCATCCAGTTGACACCGACGTACTTGACCAGGTCATCCCTCCATCGTAGTGGTGGTCTTCCTACACTCCTGGTAGTTGTTCTTGGTTTCCAGGTTAAGACCCTCTTTGACCACTTATCTTCTGGATCTCTGGCCATGTGACCTGCCCACCGCCATTTGAGACATGCGATACGTTGGGCAATATCTGTTACTTTTGTTCTTTGCCGTATCGTTTCGTTTCTAACTCTGTCTCTCAGGGTGATGCCCAGCATGGCTCTTTCCATGGATCTTTGGGTAACCCTTATTTTCTCGGTGCTCTGTTTGGTCAGTGTCACTGTTTCTAGGCCGTATGTTGCAACCGGTACTATGCACATCTCGTATACTTTTCGTTTAAGGTTCATTGGGATTTTGGTGTTTTTGAGTATATGACTCATTTTCCCGAAGGCTGCCCAACTTAATCCAATTCGTCTTTTGACCTCAGCAGTTTGGTTTTCTCTGCCTAGTCTTATGACGTGTCCTAGATATACATATTCTTGGATATTTTCTATTAGGTTTCCATCTACCATAATTTGGGAGCCTTCTGTGCCCATCACCTTGGTCTTTTTCAGATTCATGATAAGTCCCACTTTCTTTGATGCCTCATTTATTTCCCTTAGCATTTTGGCCAGTTCTTCAGGGCTGTTGCTCAAGATAACAATATCGTCTGCGAAGCGTAAGTGATTTAGGTATTTACCATCGATACATATCCCTTTAGATTCCCAGTTTAGATTTTTTAGTGCGTATTCTAACGCTAGTGTGAAAAGTTTCGGAGATATTGTATCTCCCTGTCTTATCCCTCTTTTAACTGTTTAAGTTAAAAGTTATAAGTACCTACCTAAAATAAAATAATTCAGCGTTGAGAGATGCCATCCATTAAATATTTTAAGTAGAGATCATTTGTTAACTCACTTTTAGTAAACGTCGTGATGGTATAGATGAAAATCTTCAGCGATGAGTTAAGCCATCCGAAGTCATTTTTTTAATGACTTGCTAAAAATTTGTACTGACAATCCATTTGATATATTGAGAAATAGGAGCAATTTTGTTTAGAATCTCCAAAAATAAATCTACAAAATGGTGAAATTAATTGTAATATTTATTTATTTATTTATTTATTTATTCATTATTCATTCTACGGCAAAAAGCCCTTATTACATGATACATATACATAAACAATTTCCACAACAATAAAATTGAAAACACAACACAAACACACTCAAATCTCAATGATATAAAAACATATAAAAGACAATGTAATAGAATTTATATAAAAGATATTAAAATTTAAAAATAAAATTACAGAATTTAATTTTTTTAATTTAAAACCACAACACAAACAAATTCAATGTCAGACATGAAATAAATAAATAAATAACTATAACCCTAAAAAGTAATGTTTCTTATTTCTTCAATAATATATAAAAAAAAATTAAACAAAACTCAACGTCAAACAGGTTAGAAGCTGCAAGCTTTCAAATAAAACCGCTGATGGCGCTTCGACGCTGTCAATCCGCCAATCACACGCCGCGATGCATCAGCCAATCAGAGCAGAGATTTTATCTATAATTACTCATCTTGTTGCCGCTCTATAGTGAGATGGCGTTGTTGTAGTTTGACATGCGTTGGTCTTCAAACGTTGAAGGGGAGATAGCATTCAAATTGAAGATATTTTTTACATACATTTTTTATATGTTTTTTAACATTTTTTTTTCTTTCATCGTGTTTATGTTAAATAAAGTATGTAGGTTCCTACCTCAAATTTCTGTTTATTAGTTGGTAAGAAAGGGATCTTGATTGGTTTGCTCATTGTTGCTATTCATTGTTATATTTATTGTTATAACTGTATGTTCCATGAAGAATAAACAAAATATTTAAGCGTTGGCTCTTTCAAAAAATATTTTTTTGTACATAAATATATACATACCTACTAGAAATACTCACCGACTGTTAGAAGAGATAATTTCAACAAAATAACGAACTTTATATGTGATAATTATCTACCCGACTTACTCAAAATTTTAATAGAATTAAATAAAAACCGACGCCGTTTTTTAGAGTTCCCATTAGGTACGTATGATCAAATCTGAGAAACAAGATTATCACCAAGAACATTCACTTAACTATTATTGTAGGTAGGTACCTATAAATACCCATGTACAACATACATTTCATATCTTAAATTCAAACATGAGGTTTGTCACCCATCTTGAATGTCTTATTTTTTGTTGGCACTGAGAGGACAGCTTGCATGTTTATTACATGCAGTTGGTCTGCTGGCTACACTATTTGTGTAATAGTAGTAGTAGAAAAATATGCATTAGACATTAGGTAGAAAAAAATGTAAAGGTAGGTATTAAAGAAATAAAAGAAATTTTGTAAAAAAAATCTAAAAAGTTAAGGAGTATTGAGCCTTATGTTGTACTGACTTGATTGACGTTTGATTGGATGGATAGCTCATTATGAATGAAGTAAACTGGAATTGATTGTGTGATTGTGCCTTTGTAATTATGTAAATTTAATTTTAGGTAGGTTTATTATAAAAATATAGTAGGTAGGTAGGTACTACTACTTCTACTATACCATCACGGCATATTCCACATTCCACAAGTGGGGAAGCCAGCAGAATAGAAATAAATAAAATAAAAATATAGTGCAAAGGTTGTTTATTTATGACTTATTTATCTACGATTCTATTATTTATTCAGAGATGACGTTTGCCACCCATCCTGATTATCTTGATTGTATATTGACATGAAAAGGACGGCTTGCATGTTTATTATGTGTCACTTTTGTGATGTGCCGTGATGGTGTAGTGTAGTGTATTTATCTACATGCACAAAATAGAAGATAACTACAATAAAAAAAGGTAAATCTTTCAAAGGTCAGCTATCATCCAGCACCATGCGCCACTACTAACTAATTCTAATTTATTTTATCATTAAAAATCAATATTTTTAATAACAATCTTGGAAAAATCTTCCTTCGGAAATCAGGATGATAACAACTTTTCCTTCTTTCAGACAAGCTGTCAAAAATCACTTCCTATCATTGAATTTAGCATCTGACTCCTAAAACCCTTTCCTCTATGCATGTGCACGCTGCAATATACTGTATTATGTATATTCTACTTTTTTATTATTATGTGTCCATAAGTGCATTGTTGCCTGCATGTGTCTTTTACATTTATTTATTTCTATCATCAACGGCATTTAGCCTTTTACATTTGTTTGCTTTATATTGTATTATTGTTTTTTTTTATTTATAATATTACTGTAGATATGTATGTGGATGTATATATATTTATGTCTGTTTTTTTGTTTTGTTTTTTGATTTTAATAACCGGGTTAGTTGGAAAACATCGCATTTTAGCGATAAACTCGCCCTCTGTACATTGAATTGTATAAATTATATTTTCTATGTTAATTTGTATTATTGTAAACAATGTACAGTGAAGAATAAAATAAATAATGAATAAAACAAAATAAATGAAAGCGGAGTAGGTCAGCAGCTGGAAATGAATCATGTTATTTGTCATACAAGCTAAGTTAGGAAGTTTTATTTATTATGTTTTCTCCGCGCTTAAATAGTTTTTCTACATTCAAACCATCACGGCATTTACCGCAATTGAGGTTGCCAGCGGTCTAACTGCATGAATAAATATGCAAGTCGTCTTTCCTGTTCCAAATAAGTTAAGACTTTTAAATGGGATGTTTTACGAAAATTTGCCTTTCGGAACAAACAGAAAAAAAACGGAACATTCGAAAACTAAAAACAAACTTTGCCGTAAATTCCACGAGCCTAGATTACGCAACTGTCAAGCTATAATAAATAAATTATATAATAAATATCTACCTAAATAAATATAAGTATAAAACATTAATTAGATATATTTATGACATCTTTCAGTATATTTAAAAAACAATGACAGATGTGAAAGAAATTACCTTTTTATTTATTAATAAAGAAAGAAAAAAAAGAAGGGGAGAAGCGTGTAGAACGAGAAATCAAATTTTAAATTAATAAAATTACAAATTCATAATCATCTGTAATAACCATCCGTTTACAACATCATTATTATTTGTCGCACAATGTACTACAATCCAATAAAAAATAATGTAAAAAAAATACATTGGAGCATATTTTGGAGTCTATAAATTTTCTAAAATCCCGACCAATCATAATAAAATAATAAAAATAATAATACTCCACTTTTCCCCTAAGCATATAAAAAGTGTCAATAATTCGACAAAGAAAATCGAACAATGAATAAGCGAGTCGAATCAAAAGTATGTGAATAATGAAAAATAAGATTAAATTGATTTGTTCATTTTTGCGAAAAGCATTTTTACTTTTCGTATTTTTCGTGTTGCAAAATCCAGATTCACTCAAGTTTTATTTAACAATCACATCAAATATTGTTACGTGAGATTTTTTGTCCTTTTCTTGCTAGTTCATTTTCGTATTCGTCTATCCCCCTTGCACGTGAAAAGTGCTTTCCAGGGTAAAGTTATGTTACGACCAAGCCATTATTACGGGCAACGATAAAAACAGAAGTGGTGAACCTTTTTTTATTATTACTATTTTTTTACGAGAGTTTATTTAAACGCGAGAAGACATGTCCCATGGGATATAAAGAGTTTTATCCGATACTGGAATGTTATTTTGTTTATTAGTCGCTCTATTTTTGAGCATATTTTTTCCCTACATAAATGCGGTTTACAAAATGTACAAATTGAACTTTTTTATTTTATTTTTAATGTTTTAAATAAAGAGGTTGAATTTGTTTATTTTATTTATTTGTAACCAGGTATACACTTCAGAAAACAGATACAAATAAATACAAACAATAATTACTAGGTAGGTACACAAAAAAACAATGCATTGCTCAATTTAAAAATTAAATATACAAATTCCCCTTTCACGACACTAGCTTTTATAAGCTTGTGTATTGGTTTATAACCAAACACATATATCTTCTTTTTTTAAAATCGATAGCCCATAAGGTTGTAGTAATTGTAAAATGTAAAAAAAAACATTAACTATAAAAAATTAACAGAGACAAAAGTATTAATAATGGAATAAAACAATAGTTATTAGTTAGAAACTGGGATAACATGCAAATCAATGAGTTGAAATGCTTTTTTTTTTTTGTAAAAATTGATAGCCTTCTTGCTTATTCCGTAGGGACTCTGGTAAAAATATGCCTCTCACTTTTTTCGGTGTGTTTTTAAGTGTCCTGTTAATAGCAGATATTAGTAATATTTACAATTCAGCGATGAGGCAGATATGCCACCACCCTGAATATCTTATTTTTTACTGCCACGTAAAAGACAACTTGCATGCTTATTGCTTGCACATAGTTTAATGACTGTTCCACCTGTGGCATATGCCTTTATGGTATAGATAAATAGAAAGGGATGTCATATTTTTGAAATTTAGAATGATCGATAGATTTTTAAGAACATCAATATTCTACATATTTTACCGACATTGTTTTTTTTTAAATAACTGTGTACCTATTGAAAAACTGCTTACTAAAAATAAATCCAGGCTTTTTTAAGGGCAGCGCCCTCTACATACCTCATATCGTACCTGGAGAGACGTATCTCCTTAATGACTCATACATGCATAAACAGAATTTAATGTCACATTGAAGCGAGAAATGCGACCCTTACCTATAGAGCACTCTGGATCTTGCGAACTTACACAAAAAAAATTGATTCAAAAAGAGAAAGGAAGAAAATATGGTAATATGCCTTCCTCTCTATCCATTATCGTAGGGTAGGTACTTGAATGGAATACTAGGCTATGAAAGCAAATAAAGAAATTCTTGAAGGCGAAAAAAGTTTTTTCTTGTGACCACTAAGTCTATACGTCCTGCAGGTCCAGAAGTTGGACAATGAATACCACCAGCAACGAGCACCTCCTCTCTTTTCCTATTGATATTGGTGTAGGAATATTCCTACAAAATGTATAATGTAAAGAGATATAATTATGTATATTCAATATTTATGTATTTGTAAACGGACTTAAAAATTTACGTGGGGATTTCAGTCGATTGGTTGTCGACCCCACTCAATGTAAGGGGAAACCAGCAACAGACGTACATAGTAGGTACATAATAATAATAATAATATGTAAGTAATCATTGAAGATATTATTATTTTCGTAAAATAATCTAAGCGCCACCATTCCATTTATGAGGTGGTTGTTTGGAAGACATTTTACGACTTCCACATTTACTATCTATATTATTATTATACACCTATTATGTACAATAATAATTCAATGTGTCGATAATTGTGAATGAGATTTTTATGATTCAGACAAAATATGGTAGGTAGATATTAATATTTAATAATTATTTTATTTTTATGATAATAAAATTGAAGAAAATGAAGTGAATAAGTTTTTTTTAGAAAAAGATATATCTGGGTTTTTGTTATAAGCCCAAATACAACCTTATACACCTTTCACAGTAAGCTACTAAAAGCTTGTGTCGTGAATGGGGAGTTTGCCGACAACTGGTATCGAACCACGGACCCCTTGTTCACGAGGCCGAGACTCTACCTCCAGGCTACCGACGAACTCTTTAAAAAAAAAAGTTATAACATAATGTGCTCCATGGAACACACAGCAAAGAATAAATTAGTTCCCGGTCTTTTCTGTAAGTTTTTTGAGTGTCCTGTAAAAAGCAGGTGTAATTTTACATCTTTAAAATAGAGGTTGACCACCCATACTGAATGTCTTGAATTTTGTTGTCACGGGAAGGACGGCTTGCATGTTTATTGCAGTTGTCTGCTGGCTGCCCCACTTGTGAAATGTGTGAAAATCGTAGTAAAATCTAATGAAAATAGTGAAAAATATTAAAGTCGATGATTTTTATTGTGGCACAGACATGATGATGACATAAATGTTACATTTCTAACGAATCGACTCATGGCTGGCTCAAATTTATTACTATCACCAATTCCATTTTTTCCAACACGACTACTCATCCATCATTTACTAAATTATTATTATTATTATGACTTAAAAATTCTGAACCAAAAGTTTATGAAAAAAAATGTGACACAAGATTATTATAATATCTAATATCGAAATAGACTAATTTAAATCATCACAATAAATAAAAAAAGAAAGCGATTCTAGATAAATAATTATCTAAAACGTCGTTCTTTTGTCTTTCGTTATAATTATTATACTTGACAATTTACCCGAATACGAGTGATTTGTAGGGGACAATACCACTCACAGAATTTTATTTATTTACTATGTATCTAAGCCCTTCATTCCGTGTGTCACAAATAATGATACAAAAATAAAAATATGTAGATTATGTATAAAAAATATAAAACATGCTACTGGATTGATTAATGAGCGTAGGTATTTTTTTATTTATTCTTCTCTATTTTAATTGGTTACAGTTATTTTACATTGTGAATAGAGATAATATTATAATTCTTTCAGTCGCTGAAAGAATATTTTTAATGAGATGCGTTATTAAAATATATTATTATTTTTTTATGCCTATCTATACAATAATGACATATTATTCTACATATGAGGTAGCTATGCGCACACAATTAACATGCAAGTCATTCTATCTGTGTCATTCAAATTTATAATACCTATTCAGAATGGGTTGCATGCCTCATCATTGCTGAATCGTCGTGATGTTATACTAATACCTGACTTTTACCACATTCCACGTCACCGAGCACCTTCTTAGTCATTCTGTCTTCATTTACTCTTTTCACATGCCCAAACCATGGTATGTCACTTATTTACATTCATCCTTGTTAATACACCAACTTTCATTCCACATTCCTCTCGTACCTATATCACTGTTACGCACACGATCTCTAAAATTTTTACTACGCATCTTTCTCAAAGATCTCATTTCTACTGCATTTATGCCACTTTCATCCTTCTGTAACCATGTCCACGTCTCACTTGCATAAAAAAATATTCCTGCATAAATATCTTGGAATCGAACGAAATAAAAAAATGTTGATAATAAAATGTTAAATATCGTCGTTGGATCCATGAAACCTCCAATTTTTTTCAAAAATGATATAAGATTAATAGTAAAACCAAATTATTCGTCTCTTTGAGCCACATTTACCTACTCATGAAATAATAACCTATTCCCTAAGATATCCACGGAAGTTATTGAGAAAAATAAAATCTTTTATGTGTTGATTTTTCTTGGATAATTTATAAAAACTCCTAAAATATTCCTATTTAAAAAATGATTGCGTGAAATTTTTCGAATCATGCCAAGCAATTCAATATAGTTACCTACTTAGTATAGAATTTCTTTCTAGAAACCTTCTATGTAACGAATCAGGCATATAGAAATGTCATCCAGCTAAACAGTTTTTTCATCTCATATAAAATCTTGATAAATGTACCTACATAGAAGGTTTGATGCTTTCACTTAAGATAAATTTCTTTAATACATCCGGAAAAATACTTTTATTTTTTATGATTTATTTCAAGAATTCTTTGATCAAGCGAAATAGGTAACTAAGTATATCAAGAAATTTTAAGTTATTACACTTGGAATTAAAAAAAAGAGAAAAAAAATACTTATAATAATGTCTTTGAATCGTACCTACATCTCTACCAAAGTTGAGAGATGATAACTCATAGTAGACTTCCTCCAAGTAGTCGTTGTCACCTGTTGACCACTAAATCAGAACATGGACATGTTACAGAGCAGAAACTACATCAGAGAAACATGGACTTGGCAACATTAATATACCTAAATATTCTTCAATATTGTCATATTATAATGAATGCTTATTTTCCCTGTGATTATTTCTTCAGTGATGTTTCAGAACAAAAAAGTTGTCTCATTCTTTACGAGTATCAAGTAAAATTCAGATACCAATACGTAAAATATTATGAATAAGACATCAAACATCGGTTTAGTTCAGCACTAAAAAAAATCATTTTCCATGGAGCCCCCGAAAAAGAATTGGTCTCCCACTCTTTTCTTTAAGTTTTCGAGTATCTTATAAAAGGCAGGTGTTCGAAAATATAAAGACATTTTACATCTTTAATGTGAGGTAAGCCACAAATCCTGCTGGTCTTAATATTTTGTTGGTACGAAAAGGACGGTTTGCATGTTTATAACAAGCAGCTGATCTGCAGGTTACTCCACTTGTGGGACTTGCCGAAGGAAGTTGTGATTATACAGACAGATGGCAAATATTTTGTTTTACATTTTGTTTCTCTCAACCCTGAAAAAAGTGTTCATTTCTCTAAGCTTTCAACGAGGCCATAAAACAGTACCTACCAAGAAGTATGGAAAATTAATGAAATATATTTATAACTAGATTTTTACCAGAAAACATTCACGTGTTGGACATCACACCTACAGAATTTCAGGTAGGTACTGCTCCATGAGCTTTACGAGAGACGAAATAAATAGTTGAACTTGAATCGCAGAGAGCACTAGATCAAAGTTCTCATAAAAATATTAAAAGTTTTAATGTGTTTCATGATTAGTCACTATAAGTACGATGTGGTTGGTAGCATGATGAAGGATGATTTCTTCGGCGCCGTTTAATGGAGTGTCCATCTCAAGGGCGTGGGAAGCTGTTTAAGTATTTTTTTGTGTTATGAATGTGCACATTGATATACGCATTCATTTAAAATATTCAGACTTTGAATCAAGAAATCATGGGTTCAAATTTTCCCGATGCTGACTCATTCCTCATTCATGATACCTATAAACAATTGCTTTATGTGAATTTCTCTTTATACATAAAAACATGTGTAAGAACAAAAACATATCATTTGTAAAAAAATTAAATATTATTAGGTATATTCCTGTTATTTATTTATTTATTCTATTTCTTACTATACCAGTTTAAAGTTGATCATATTTTTGTTTTTTTTTTCCAAATTGTGTAGTAGCTATATTTAAATTCAATTTAATTCAAAATGTTATGTTTCTATTTGGACCATACTCTTTTTTCAAAATTACTGTTTTATTTCTTGACTCGTAAACCATAATATCGATGGTTTAAAGCACAAAAGACACATGTCCACTATTTAGGTAAAATGAGTTAATATATGTACAAGATCGGTTGCAACGTCGTCTATATCCTGATTACATAATTACCAATAATACTTATATCATTATCGAAATATTTAACAAAAACCAGATGCCAAAAATTCTTAAATTATCATTTTTTTGTGCACAGATGTAACATGTCACATAAAATATTTAAGAATGTATTTATATCGACATAATTGATTCTTAAAAAGCACATTTCCATCAAGGACATCTTCTGAATTAATTTAAAATTAGTTAATTAATTTTAAATCTCTACTTTCAAAACCTGTTTTCTCTAAACTGTCAAATGTGGACATTGTGTCTTCTGTGCTTTATACCATCGATATTGACAATTTATTTTTATTTCTAGGTATATTCGTATTTTGATTATTCTTTTTGACTTATTTTTAGTGAGACTCACTTAATGAGACTTATTTTTCTTTTGTTTGTCTAATCATTTTAATTTTGTACCTACATATTGAGTTTTTTCCCAAAATACTTATTTCCTTTTTTTCATCAATTTATTTGCACGAAACTATAACTGTATATTAATATCTTCGTCTGTCAAAATGTTGCTTTTTTTGTTCAACATGTAAAGGCTTTGCCGTGTAAAAATTAAAACAAAAATAAAATAACTAAAGTTAGCGAACACATGCCATACACACTTTGGAAAACCCTCAACAGACGACCACAAAACAAAAAAACCGTTATTATTCACAAACTTTCTTCAAAAGTGGATACATAAATTAAAGAAAATTTTAAAATTAACTGAAAACTACAAAGCTTGTCACGGTATCGACTGGCTAATTTATGACCACCAGATTCCTAAATCAACAACACTCAATAATAATAATTATTATCACGAAAGCAGCGAGTACCTAAGTAGTTGGCATTTGGCAGCTTTCTTTTGTTTTATGACATTTCTGACACGTGTCAGGTCAAGATGTAATTCCAAATGTTCCGTAAAGTATCATAGAAACTTGAAGAAAGTTTGTTATTTTTTAATGGCTCATAAATAGAAGTCCATCTATATATCTGCATATAAAATCTGTTTCATATGAATGGAGTAGCCAGTGAACTCACTGTATGTTAAAATCGTCCTCTCCGTGCCATGGACACGGAATATTCAGAATTGATAGCATGCCACACAGAGTAAAAAGGAAAATCGTGATTTTTGTAATCGACTTATAAATAAGATAATCCACACATAAATATTCTAATGCGTTCGTATGTATGTTCGTATGTCCTTAATGGACTCTGAAATAAGGAAAGACAGAAGTAAAATAATACACTCTATACGAGGTCTCATATCCTGGGCACGTTCAAGGCCAAAAACATTTAAAATATCTTATGTATTGATAAAGATATTATAATAATAAAATTTGTATGGATAAATCTATGAAAGTTTTTGTAAGTAGCAATATTCATAGTCGAACATTTTTCAGTGTACTGAATTAATTTCACAATGGATGTAACGAGAAATACATCAGTACTGAAACTAAACATTTGGGGATTATTTTGGTTATAAATTATTGTGTTTGGTTATGATAAAAACTCCTGAATTATGCGAGTTAAAATTGCATATTTTTGACATCTTGGGCTAATTTCATAATGGCCGACATGAATGACATAGAATCCAATACATTAATATTTTGGTTGGTACATCGGTTCATTAGTTTGTTTGTTTTTTGACTTTTATGTCCTCTTTACGATTTGTCTCATCCAGTATGCGAGCTGAAAACATTTAATAAGTATTCTTTTATAAAGATTGAATTTATAAATCATGATGTATCAACAATCTTTTGTTGATGTTTTGTAAAATCACAAAAATCTCATATTATCTACAACAATCGACAATATGTGTTCTTATTTTATTGTAGGATATTCTTAGTTTCTTCTTATTTCTAAATATAGTTATCTGTTATATCAAACACAGAGAATTTAGAAAGATTTATCATATCAAATGAAATGTATCATCCACACATAAATATTCTAAAGCGTTCGTTAGTTCGTATGTCCTCAATGGACTCTGAAATAAGGAAAGACAGAAGTAAAATAATACACTCTATACGAGGTCTCATCTCCTGGGCACGTTCAAGGCCAAAAACATTTAAAATATCTTATGTATTGATAAAGAAATTATAATAATAAAATTTGTATGGAAAAATCTATGAAAGTTTTTGTAAGTAGCAATATTCATGGTCGAACATTTTTCAATGTACTGAATTAATTTCACAATGGATGTAACGAGAAATACATCAGTACTGAAACTAAACATTTGGGGATTATTTTGGTTATAAATTATTGTGTTTGGTTATGATAAAAACTCCTGAATTATGCGAGTTAAAATTGCATATTTTTGACATCTTGAGCTAATTTCATATTGGCCGACATGAATGACATAGAATCCAATACATTAATATTTAGGTTGGTACATTGGTTCATTTGTTTGTTTGTTTTGTGATTTGTATGTTCTTATCTTATTGTAAGATGTTTAGTGTTTTTCAAAATATAGTTATCTGTAATATCAAAAACATAGAATTATTAATTCAGTGATATTTCAATGTTCTTTTGTCGAAGTATGCTAAACTTCAAAATCTTAAAAAATCTTATATATCTACAACGATACTATTAATACGTCTTCTTATTTTATTGTAAGATGTTTAGAGTTTTTCAAAATATAGTTATCTGTTATATCAAAAACATAGAATTATTAATTCAGTGATACTTCAATGTTCTATTGTCGAAGTATGCTAAACCCCAAAATCTAAAAAAATCTTATATATCGACAACGATACTATTAATACATGTTTTTATTTTATTGTAAGATATTCAGAGTTCCTTTTTATTTCAAAATATAGTTATCTGTTTTATCAAAAACTGGGATCCAACTCAAATACAATGGCATGAAATATATCATTTTTAATCATCTCATGTGCCTCATTTTTCTCATTTTTAATTAATCCATAGATAACATAAGTAAACTTGCATTTAACATAATACGGTGATAATTTAAGTAGGCACTTTTGTAATATATTACCACATATTATGCCTCCATCTATTTGTTTCATTAGAAGTATTTCATTTATTCAAAACAAGCATCTAAAAACATGAGATTTTCAAAGTTTAGATATTAAGATATTGGCTATTGATAAAGTAAATTGTTAGAATTGCATACCAGCTTTATAATTCCGTTTTAAGGCAATGTCTCACTCCAAAAATAAAATTGTAGCTAAATATAAAACGTCATTTGTGTAACATCTATTTTAGGAATATAATTACATTTCAAATAAAGAATTATGACCGCGATTTGTAATTTCACATAATAAAATTATTATTGTTTGGTTTGCGGTATTTTTAAATTTCACTGGGGTATTCTAAATTCAAAATAATTATAGAATATTATACGTTCTAAATGCAAACATCTCAAAACTGTCATATAAGTGCCACAAATGTCAAAATCCAACGCTTTATCTGGGAGGCGTTCAGGGTAACATAAATATCGCTCGATGTTCAGTGACCTGAGCGACCATGAAGTTGCAATGAGTGGTGAATGGCACCCCGGATAATCGTGAACAACTTTGAGCGTTTTTATATTATTATTATTATTTGGATGATTTGTAAAGCGCCGTTTTGTGAAAAAAAATCCACCTCAAGGGCGCTCACATCCCAAATGTCATCGTACTGGCGCCATTTTCGTAAGATTCATTCGCGGTAGTGCGTCATGCTTTACTTGATTACGTTTTTAATTTGAATAGTTAAATTGGCTTTGCTTTAAGAATGTTTTTAGGATAATGCATATTTAAACAAACCGTAAAAAATAAATTATTCACTAAAATCTGCACTAACTATTTTAATTTCTCTTTCATTTCACTTCTTGAACTAAAAAAATATGATTTTCTGTTTTGAAAAATTATATACCGACACTTATGTTTGCAAGCGAAACTTGGACGTGGTTGAAAAAGGATGAGAGTGGAATAAATGCTGTAGAGATGCGTTCACTGAGAAGAATGGTTGGTAAAACGTTGCGAGATAGAGTGAAGAATGAGGATATCAGGAGAATGAGCGGATGTGAGAGGAGTGTTGTGAACAGAATGCGTGTAAACAAGTTGAGATGGTTTGGACATGTTGAGCGAATGCAAGATGAAAGGATGACGAAGAGGATGTATTTATCTGAAAGAAGGGGTGTGAGAAAGCGCGGACGTCCAAGAGCCACGTGGCTTGATCACGTGGACCAAATTCTTAAGGACGGACGCGTGCTGAGTAAGAGAAATCAGCGTGCATGTATGAGAAACTGGATGAATGTAGAGGAAGCGAAAGAAGTATGTAAGGATAGATCTATATGGCGTTCCGTTCTCTCTGCCTACCCCTCCTGGGACATGGCGTGAGGGTATAGTATAGTAGTAGTAGTAATTATATAAGACAAGAATACACCATAATTACGATTAACTTCGCAATTGTTTTGGCAACCGTCATCACTCAAACGTCAAGGTAACTGTCAGAGTGATAATCATCTTGCTATGATTTCGGTAGATCACCCGACGACATGCCTGAACGCAACAGTGCGAGTCGTCGGGTGACTCGCTCCGGGCGCGTGAACGGATAGAGCGTCGTCGAGTGATCACTCGGTGACTGTTTGAACGCCTCCCTGGGTTGCTAGAAAATAAATGTTGCCAGAAAATTGGTTATTGGTTATGGTTATTAATCTTTACTTTATTATGGTTTTATGAGTATTCGTTACTTTAAAATCAGTACCTGAAAAATAAATAATTGTTATTGATAATACATATCACACCAACATCAGTAGATTGGATTGCAGATTCTATTTAAAATAAGTTTTTGGTATATCCTACATTGAATCCGTTTGGTAATACGTGCTTATTTATGCATGATTTTGGCACGCATAGAGCAGATTATTATTATGACATATAGCTATTTTGGTGCTAAATAGATCTTAGACTTAAAGCATAATACTCAAGGTGTAACTAGACGTTAAATTAGCTGACTGAAACATAATAATTTAGATTTGTAGACTGTAACTAGAAGTCAATTTTGTACACCGTAAATATATTTCAAATTTCCAATCTGTAAACGCCAATTAATGTTTGAGGAAAATGTTTGGTTGCTCCCGGTGAATAATAATTAATATGCTTAGTTGTTACCGGTACTTAATCCTTTTTAATTAAATGACATAACATCTGATTATCTAAAGGAGCGCTCACATTTGTTCACTTCCAGTGATCACTCTGGATGATCCTCCAAAATAAAAAGGTGTGAACAGGCGTTTCATCAATAGTCAATCGTTTCATCAATCACTAGCGATTCCGGATGAAACCGATTACTACCCGACATAATGTTGACGAAAGGTCCTTTCACTGAAACGACCATAAACAAGTTTTATCCTTTAATTTGTCTTATTCTCTATGAATTTGTATTGAAAGTCAGAATCGTGTACCAAATTATCATACTTTCGTGAATTTTATTCATTTGATTTAAATTTTATTAAGTGCTATTTTTCATTTATTTTAACGACGTCAAACTACATACAACATGACCGTGAGTGTCGGATGGAAGTGAATGTATAGGATGAACAAATGTGAACAGGTGAAGCAATGTGAATGCTACTTTAGTATTACAAACTGAAAAAAATGTAGACTGAAACCAGAAGTCAAATTTGCACACAGTTACTGGATGTTAAATTTCCAACATCCAGTAACTGTAAAACGACAATTCATGTTTGAGGAGGTCGTTTGGTTGTTACCATAGAATAATAAACATACTTTGATGTTATTGGTAGTTATTTTTTTTTATAAAAGATATACCTATCTGGGTTTTGTTATTTTTTTTATTTTTTAATCTAATGACAAAACATCTGAATATCTAAGTAACTGAAAATAAAAACTTAAAATACCAATTCAAATGTGGGAAATTTTATTTAACTATGTTGGTAGGTAACCAACCAATTATTATTATTTTTTCTCAAAATAGAGCATTTACCCGTTTTTTTTCTGTTATAGGCATTTCCTAATTTTTTACTTAAATAAGGGGATGTGGGTTTTAAACACTGAGTTTTTAAATTGGGAAGAGGTTAAAGTACCTACTTTTTTTCAGGTAGGCACCTACTAATATTGACGTGTGTGATTACAAACTTCATGTTTTGAAATTGGGAAGAAATTTTTTTATATAGGTTTTGCACTTTTTATTTATCAGTTTTACGTAGTTAGTGCTTACTTCACTTTTTTCAATAAGATTGTGTAGTTTTAACACATTTATTTGGATGATTATCTGTTTTTAAACCCGAGCGATGCCGGGTTATAAAAGCTAGTAGATTAATAAACGACACATTATAGGTCCTGATATTTCAACCCTTTCTTAATGAAAAAATGGAAATTGAAGTAAGAAATTACCTAACACGATTTATTCGTCCCAATCATACAATCATACAATCAGTGGATGCATCAATCATACAATCATACAATCAGTGGATGCACAAGTCGTGGAAATTATAATGTTTTTTTGTAAGCAAAAGAAATGGTGAAAGGATGAGATTGAAAGATGGATGTATATAAAACAAATTAGTTTAGTTAAATCAAATCTTCGTCACATTTGCAATCTTTCAAAATGTATATTCATTGAAAAGACTTGGACAAAATAAATATAAATAAAATATTTTCCGCACATTAAAAAAAAACTTTCGTGTCTCAAATTAACATCAACTCGTTGAAGCGACATCTTCAGCATCTGACGCTAAACAGATTCCGCTACACATTCCTCTACGTGCACCACGAATTCTTGACTTCCATCACATTCCTCCTGTCAAAGACCGTGTAGCAAGAGTATCTATGTACTCAGATTTTAAATACACACCTTTGGATTTATTTGAATGAATAAAAGAGCACGAATCTTTAAAATCTAATCTTAGATCTTTTGCGTGCATGTCAATAAAATGAAAACAAAATGAGATTTTATTTACTCAATCACGGCATCTCTTTTATATATGGAGGAACATGCAGATTCGTGCGTACACTGAACTTACGGGGCGTCTTCTTTGCGTCAAAAAGTAATACCTTCTTCCACAATAGGCGTTTATTTGAATTAATATTATCTTAGTATACCTAGAAGTTCAGCAAATGTGTAGAACTTTTTTATTCGAAACTCGTTAAACATTCCATCGGAAAGAGATTTTTGAAAGTCTATGAGAATTACCTACAGAAAATTCTGGATTGAAAGGCATATTAAATTTTTCTTCTTCTATAAGTTATAGGAATAAATAAAAACAGGTACGACACGGGGATCCCAATAACTAGACAACATTTTAGAATTTATAGGTAAAAGTATTTAACTATCTTCCAATTTTCCATGGTGCTCCATTTTGTTCAATTTGGTTTTCACCCTTACTATAATTTTCGTGTGGCTTGGTGTTTATGTAAATCTTCACCCGTGAGGACTGCGTCGTATCCTCCAAAGTCTTGACTCCAGCGCTGAAAGCCAGTTCAACGCCTCCGGTCTTGCCTCATGAATGTCTTGCAGGTCCTTTCTTTCACCCTCAATATTTTATTATTAGAATACAGATTTCATGTTGATTCTAGTTATTGCAATAAATGACTCTGAAATATTCCAAAATTTAAAATTAATATTTTGTTTTCTTTTTTCCAGGTATGTATGCGGATTCACAAAATCTTAAGACCAAAGGAACGGTAAGCACATACACAAATTTAGTTGCTATTTACGTATTTGTCGAGAGCCGTCATTTATTGCTCTCGCGTAACCAAACTTTGTACATTATCGTCAATAAGAAACTAGAACCCAGTACCAGATCTAATAGAAGAACTGCCTGGATTTGCACTTCCCAAGAAAATATGATGTACAATAATCGAATAAGATGTGATACAGGCTGCACTGCTTCCAATTTATACCAATGGGGATAGATTGATTCACCAGCGTAGGCACCCACGTGGAGGACACAATCGACCATCTGATAAACAAGGGTCCCACACAAACAATCCAAGGAGAATTTCAGAATTTACACGCTCTTACGGACAACGCATTTGATGGTCAAGTTCTGAGCGACCACAAGAAGAATGAATTTGTCAAAATATCAAAATTACGTGTCTAATAAAAAATATGGTATTGATTTAATTGTAAAACTGATACAGATCCATGTCCCAAATGTGATTAGTGTGCTTGTCTCAGATTGGCCTATTTAGTCACCTGAGATGGCACAGCAGAGTGGATACAGCACAGACAGATCCGTCGTGAAACTGAAGCGCTCACGATACTCGATTTGTCGAGTTGTTGGCATATAAAAAACAGATACAAATTAAGATATTCAAAATATCCTTTATACTCCAGGATTATAAATATTTTGAAAAACAACACTGTCTCCACTTTATTTAACGTGATTCATCTTTACTTAGATAATCACTTTTTGTATGAAAAACATTCGACGTTGTTGAGTATTTTTGACTTGTCTCAACTCTCAATGCCCTTTACATAGTTAGACGAACATGATTGATTGGTAGAACAGCTGACACTGTGTCATCTTTATGGTATTTTCTTGTCGTTAATTACAACAATAACTTTGTCGATATGGACCCACGCCTCATCAAACATCAAAGTCTTCGTTCGATACATGACAATGCGAAAAACAATATCTCATTTTTGTCTATGACAGTTTTTATTGTTTTATTTCCTACTACGTTATTTATTTATTTATTTAAGCTTTCACAAAACATTCTAATGATAGATTTATTTATTTTATTTTTAACATGTTGAAATATTTTCTATTATCTACGTTTTACGTAATGTTGAGCCTAATAGGGCTAGCAGTTCCTACTTTTATCACAAGATTTTTATCATTACTGGCTCAGAATTAGGTAGGATATGTCTGTCAATATATTTGAGATCGCATTGATCCTCAGCTGTAATGATTATTGTAGGAATCGTCTTATAATCAGTAATAATAATAATTTATATATAAATATGGTGAAAATATAACAGTGTTTTGATTGTTTATAAATTATTGAATATGAATTTTCACAGTGTGAACACAAACACCCTTCAACAATTGAAGTAATAATAATATTAGATGATTAGGTTTCCAGTGGGCCTAGTCAAAACACATTTAAGCGTTACGTTTTCGTTCAAACGCGGACGATGTTGCGAGAACGCGTCAATTTTTACGGAATTTTACGTCATTTAATTAATTTTAAGTAAGTTTTAAGTAAGTTTCACGAATTTTAAGTAAGTTGTACGGAAACTGTTCCTTCCTGTGTACGCCCTTAACGACTATGTGACCAATCTACATAATATAATCAGCTTTAGGCGCAATTTGAAGATTGTTCTGCCTTTTCATCAGCGAAACACCCTTGCAATCGTCAAACTACACAAATACAATATTTGTGAATACCTATCCATAATTTTGTCATAATTTTTACTTTAATAAAACGCAATTTCAAACCAGCGGATTACTTGCATTTAATAAGCACACAAGTCATCCTCTTCCTGGATATAATATTAAGGATGGACGACATGCCTCATCGCTGAACTGAAGATGTTATATGTATGCCTTGAACGCGAGGTTTTACGAACATTTTCTAGAATACTACTATTAGGTATTATACCATCATGGCATATCCCACAAGTGGGGTAACCAGCTGAATAATAAACACTTAAACTATCCTCTCCGTGCCAAGATAAAATTAAGACATTCAAGATGGGTAGCAAACCTCATCGCTCAATTTAAGATGTAAAATATCTATATTCAATATATAGAATGCTACATAAATAATTAGATAAATTAATATTGGTATAGAACAATATTGAAGGAAAATTAGTAAAATGCCAAAAGGCGGGTTCATTGCTAGAGATATATCTTCCAGCCAGCCTTTAGTTATTAATGACTATTTATATATTATCCCGTGGAGCACCCGGTAAAGAATTGGTCTCCCACTCTTCTGCGTAAGTTTTCGAGTGTCCTGTAAAAGGCAGGTGTTCGAAAAAATTAAGACATTGTACATCTTAAATTCAGCGATGAGGTTTGCCACCCATCCTGAATGTCTTGATTTTATATTGGCACAAAGAGGACAGTTTTCATGTTTCTTACATGCAGCTGATCTGCTGGCTACCCCACTTGTGGAATATGCCGTGATGGTATAGTATAGTAGTAGTATATTATTGACTATTATTGATTGAACGCGAATATCCCAGGACAGAAAATCCTAAAGAATTTTCAATTTTGAGAGATGTCTATGTTATAACAGAGATAGGGTATCATTTTTTTTATAATCGTAATGACAAGAATCATTTAACCATCAAAACTTTATAATCAGATAGAGACATATTGCTTACATACCTACATTTGTAAGTACAATAGATAAACAAAATAAATACCTACGTTAGTTTATAAGACACCTTTGCTCCATGTGTGTATAGCTACATTATAATATACTTTCTCCCGTATGGGGAGACACTCCACATTTGTAACAAGATTCCGTTGAAGAAGTTAGTAACGCCACGATCCTAAGATCCCCGTTTGTGTTCCGTCTCTATAATACTACAATGTTCTGTTGTTTTTGTTTGGACTGGCAAATGTCCAAATCAACTTGTGTCTAGAGTTAGTGTGTAGTTTCTACATATTATAATAATATATGTACCTACTCTAGAAAATTTGTTATTCATGTCTATATAAAAACTTATCTTTATAGTGGATTCAGTAGTCATAGATGAATGAAATTTATAGATTCGATACATAACATTTTTGTATACATAAATTTTCTGTTTTTTTTTCCGATGTGTGACATTAGATCCATAGTGAAGTTGGTTGCGATTGAATTACTCACTATGTCCAATAGGTATTGGTAATGAGATTATTCGAATATACATAATTATCTCATTCTTCACTGTCAGATTTAATACATATTTACATATTACCTATAGGCTAGTATAAAATAATTGAGTTGTCAGGAATTGATCGGGAAAAACTTTTTTTGAAGAAATACTGAAATATTTAAAAAATTTCAATAAAATTGTCTTTGTTAGGAATTGACCGGGAAAAAATTTCAATAAAATTCTCTTTGTGCTAAGACGTTGCACCTAACTTTTGAGTTGAGTTTTAAACATTGCTTTTTCATAAATATTTTTTTACTTGATTTCCTCTTTTTCCTTACCCAAATACAACCTTATATACCTTTCACAGTAAGCTAAAAGCTTGTGTTGTGAAAGGGGAGTTTGCCGGCAGCTGGGATCGAACCACCTACCCACTGTTCACGAGGCCGAGACTCTTACATAGAATCATTTTTAATTACATGGATATGGAATTGCTTTAAATTTATTTTAATATTAAAAAAAAAAACTTTCAAATAAATTTATTTAAATTTATAGATTACAAACGTCACAATCATTTTTTAACTGACTCAATTTTCGTAGTGAATGATAAACGGTATAATCTTAGCGTCTCTATAATTTTCTACATCTATGATCAACTTAATGAATTATCTTTGTATTTGTGTTCTATGATCTATGTATTCTGTTATAATGTATTAGTGTTCTGTAATGATGTATTACTTCTTTAACTTTTATGTGTGTGTATGTATGAAATAATGTGTAGGTACGTATTGTGTATCTGATTAGGATTTCTATGAGTATAACAACTCCGACACAATGGTACTCTCCAAACATTCTCTTTTTAAAATAACAATATATACCTACCTACTTATAAATTAAAATATTCTGAAAGATGTAGATTACAGTAGAGTATTTTTTATTGGGTAGGTATTAGTTAATCGGGGTTTATCAAAATTGGAGATATTTTAAAAAAATACACAAAAATAATTGAAGCAGGGCTTCAATCAGCTTTAAACGTAAGAAATAACTGTTTACTGTTATTGATTTTATTATTCGAGAGCTTTCGTCCAATGAATTTGATATTTTCAAGGGAACTCTTTTTGTTGTGTTTTGTTAATATCAAATCCCTATGTTTAAAATGTCCTTTCATAATGTGAACACACAAATCTTAGATCATTTATAAGAAATACCTATTGTTTTCATTTAACACCTATACCTAGTATTTATTTATATTCTTATTAATTACTGAAGGTAGGCCTACTCAGTTTGAAATCTTTGACAAGTCACTACATAATGGGTAATCAACACACAATATTGTCTGTAGATAAGGAATTATAGTTTTTAAAACCCTGGTGAATAAGGGTCACTTCCATATTATAGTCTTGATGATAGTATTACATAGACATATGCATTTTCCAATATTTATACATCCATCAAAACTTCTCCCAGTAAAAAAAGACTCCACTGTACTTTAGGAACTGATGTCAATTTTGAATTTTCTGTTTTCTTCATTTCTATGTATTCGTCTCGCTCTCACTTGTCTAGTTCCTACAATATTTATATTTTGTTGATTTTCCCTTCCACAATACATTCATCTTACCTCCTCTCTCCTCTTAAAACTTACATCCTTCTATTTCACTCGTTTGTATTTTCAGTTGAGTTTCGGAAGCCATATTATTATTTATTCTCAGCCATAGCCACCTAGGCGACAATATTGTCGCGTAAATACAGAGTGATTTTTCTAGACCAAAAATATTTATTATGAAATTCTGTATAAAAGATGCTGAAAGCATTTCTTTATTTCAGTCAACCAAGTCTATTATGATAAATGCAAACTTAGAAAAAATATCAAAAAATGCGAATGAACTTCATTAAATTCTTATGTTTTTTACAAGCTTAATTTTTTTTCTCTTATAACGCATTAGTTAAAAACAGTTGTGTTCTCTGTAATGGCAAAAAATATTCAAATATTTCTCATTATTAACACTCTAAATAATAATGATGAGATTAAATACAAAAATTGTATAGTTCCAAAATTATTATTTTTCTGATTTTCTCGGTATAAGTTTTACAGTATTCTCTGCCCTCTAAGCGGCGCTCGTTTTTTTGTAATATTTCATACTTAAGGAAATAGAAAATACACGATACGGGTAGAACGCCGAATAAACACTTGAAAACATGCAGAAAAGTGTAGAAATTCATTCCTTTCTTGGACTGCAAAATGCAGTTATATTCAATAAAATCACTTTTTTATTCAGGACACTCTGTACATATTATAAAAATGACAACTTCTGGAGCATATTGCTTAAAAATAAATGTAAAACTTTATAAAAACATTTTACATGTTCTAGTGGTCGATAGCCCGATGACAACATTTTGAACTGCTGGGTTCAAATTTTGCTTCATCTTTGAGGCTTTTTTAATGCCATGGAAACGGCGCACAGTGATACAAGTTTCGTTAATGCCAAAATTTTGTTTATTGTTAAATAAATTTGATTTTCAATTTATAGGAAATTCCATTTATTAGGTCATTTTATTGATAGGTAGGTAAATGGTGTTTTTTTTCTTATTTATGCTTTTAGATTTTCGCGATTAAATTACTTCCGTTTCATATTGTTAAGTCTCGTCTTCGTATTTATACATTTTTCTTATTCTTTGTCACAATAAGTCTTGCGAAAAACTTAATTTATTGCACACCAATGACTTTAAAAGTTTCTATTTTGAAGAGACCATTTTAATGGGCAAACAGATGGGTATGTAAAATAATTTCTAATTGTTCTGCGAGTCATTCGTTAAAATTAATTATCTATGTTAAAAATGAAAAATTGAAATTTGGCGCCAGTATTTAGTTAAAAATTTTATGATGAAAATTTCAATATTTTACATACCTAGTCTTGGAAAAAATTAAATAAAATTTATGTGGAGCTTACAAGGAATACTTATATCAGAGGATGAAATTTACAATAATTAGAGATAT
The DNA here is from genome assembly GCA_947579605.1 of Athripsodes cinereus. Taxonomy (NCBI): domain Eukaryota; kingdom Metazoa; phylum Arthropoda; class Insecta; order Trichoptera; family Leptoceridae; genus Athripsodes; species Athripsodes cinereus. The sequence continues at coordinate 4,674,959 of OX388317.1, read as the reverse complement.
GAAAACAAATAGAGGTACAGGATGACAACGGGGATATACTTGTCTGAAAGAAGGGGTGTGAATAAATAAGGGCGTCCGAAAACTACGTGGCATAATTACTAGTATCAAATACTCAAGGACGGCCGTGTATTGAGTAAGAGTTTGAGTACCTAATTGCGTTGAGTATTCAATTCTTCGGTATTCAATTGGTTACCTACCAGCTTCCAGTGATCAAAAAAGACTTGCAATAGGTACTTAAGCATCCAAAATAAGGAATGTCCAAATCTATTAAACTTATGCAGCAGTATTCGTATCTAACATTTAGTTCTTCTAGATCCGACAAACGGGTTTACATTTTTTAAAGAAATCAGATAATCTGTACTTCCGACAGACACTTGGGTCTGCTAAATAAAGTCACGTTATCTAGGATAAATTTATGAATAGAATCACTCTCTAATATAAATCACTTTGTATTCCCTGGCACCAGAATATCTGAGATTGGATCGACATGAGAGATAAAGAGAAGAAAAGAGGCAGTGTTAGGAAAAGCCAACTCGAGACTTGTGTAGAGAAGAACCGCTTTAAATTTGAATACCCTGAAAGCACAATAGATTTATTTCACTTCGAGCAAACAAAAATCGAGACAGCATTCCTTTGGCACAAACTTATTTCAAGAGCAGCAAAACGCCAAAAAAGAATACTTCTTGTAACACCACAGATAACAAAAAGACACATTGTTTTGAACACATTGCACTATACCAACAACAATACCTAACAAGAAGAACAATGAGTGAATTATCTTTGCGCAAGTATGCTGCACCTCAATTGGTATCTTAATTAATATTAATTGTATTGAATGGTTGGAGAGGTGCCATCAGATCTTTGGTATTATTAATATTGTCTGAATGTATCATAGTGTACAGAAGAACAGACTATACTCGCCATCTCATCAATACTAATCGTGATAGTGATGCAAGCGAAGAATCGATGAAATAATAATTACATACCAATTTACGACAGTCACTTGCCGGCACAGAGTTTGCCGGCACCTGGGATCGAACCCCGGACCTCATGTTCATAAGGCCGAGACTCTACCTCCAGGCTACCGACGAACACGTCTAATCGGTAAACATTCATAATTTATTGATCTGTTGGTAAGTTTTTCTTTGCAAATTTGTTAAGACACTCAAATGTGGCCCAAATTTTTAGATTTATCAATAAGAACCTATTCACAATCTTGAAATATTTATTTCATTTTAGGTAAGCTTGAATAATTATTATGACAATTTGAACAAGGCGTAATTAATTGAAATCAAAGTTCATGAGCTGAGCTTAATAATATAATTATGTTTCGTGATTAAAGTGCTAAGTTCTTGTTTAGATTAGAATCCAACTATGAAATCGATGCTACGATACGCATCTTTAAAACGATTGTTAGATCTGTTACATTGTAAATTAGCGCAACATTGATATTTTGGTTACATTGTATGAAATATAGTAATTTCAACTATTTAGAAACGTTTGGTCTGGTTGCCCTTAAAATAATCAATCTTGAATACGGATGCAAGAAATCAAGCAAAATTTAATGATGCGTATATATATCCGTTGAAAGTCTTTGCCAGGAAAAATACAAAAACAACCTAGATAATGAATATCTAAAAATGTTCTAGAATTCCAACTGAGAATAATATGCTGGAGATATATTGGAAGACGTTATGCTAAATGGTCGGATTATATAAGTAAAAGCACTCGAAGAAAGAAGATACAGCAAGCCCAAGACAAAATAGAATAGAAAATGATAATAGATAGAAAATTATATCCAAAGATGGACTAAAATCGCTGAAGAAGAAGTTATAATTTGTGAAATGACAAAATAGTGTCCTATATAGTGAGTTACAATCCATTGATTGGTATGCAACGAGTTAAAACTTTCTTCTCCATTCCTCCCTATTCTCAGCCAGTCTCTTCAGCTCTATGTATGAGCCACAGTTCATGTCCCTCTTCAGTTGGTCCATATAAACATCTCTCGGTCGGCCTTTGCCATTTGTGCCTTCGGTCCTACCCTCTGCGATTGCGACGAGCAGTCCTGGGTGCCTGATGTTGTGGCCAATCCAGTTCCAATCCAGTTGATCCAATCAAGTGTCTTAGGTTTTATTAAAATGTCGTTTTTTTATGCAAAAGTATAAATCTGTTATTATTCTGTATTTCTTTATCCCTATCTTCAAAAAGGGGCATTAATTTCCCACTAATCATTCTTTCAACATCCAAAACAATTTACATCCGTCCATTTAAGAGCCCAACAAGCTCCTTCACCTGTTCTCTTCCTATATGATATATTTCAAAGATCTTTGACTAGTTTTGTCATATTAGATTTTCTCAGAATTAATATAATTAGTCATATTAAATGGGCATGTTACGGAGCGTGTTTCTATGAAAACAAAACCAGTTGGAAGAAAATACTAATTTATAAGGCTGAACCAAGATTCATCCTGTCCTTGCAACAATTCATAATAGTGTTAGCTATTATACCTTTTCTTTGATATCAGTAGTTGTAAAAATACTGTATTGAAGTTTTTTATACAAAATATTTAGTCAAAAATATAACTAAACTAAGCACTTCCGATTCAAAATTTACTTTCGTTTTTTATATGATCATTGCATACAGTAGATTTACTGACTACCTCGCTTGTGGAAGGTGCCGTGATCATATAAATGCTTCTCTTTCCCTTGTTTTCTGCTCTGAAAACTAAGTCTTAAGAATTTTGGATTCAAGAGTGCACGAGTATGTTAGTTTTTTCCGACCCGAAATAAAATATGACTGCATTTTTTATTCTATATTTGTGTATAAAAGCCAATTATTTTGAATCTATTTTTTCATTTATTCGAGTTTACTCCATTTTTAATATACTTGCTGGCTCATTGTATTTCCTTCTATTAATATACCATCACAGCATACCCCACAAGCTGTCCTCTTCGTCCAATATAAAATCAAGACATTCAAGATGGATGGCAAACCTCATCGCTGAATTTAAGATGTGAAATGTCTTCAATTTTTTTAACACCTGCATTTTACAAGACACTCGAAAACTTACGGAGAAGAGTGAGAGACAAATTCTTTACTGGGTGCTCCTAAAATTGTTCATAAAACAAGTGATTGGATCCTAAAATTTAAATTTCACAGGCAGTAAAAGTTGGAAGTGTTGCAATTTTCACTCGAGCTTCTGATAATAAACGGTTCATCTTGAAGCACAACTGGTAAATCTAAGAGTTATTATAACAGTTCAAAGCCGTAAATTATCTACGTAGGTACCCATTCCAGATTGTCTTGCTTTAGTTTAATTTGATGCATGTTTAATTTCTTAGAAGTCTGCTCTATAAATAAATAAGTATTTATCCTACTGTAGATACTACCTACCTATATCACTTATTTATATCCAGCAAGCAACATGAAGAAGAAATTCTGGAGCCAGTTTGGACAGGAATATATGTAGGTACAATAACTCTGGCTCTTTCTTCTCAAATCGTTATTCTTGATAACTTCTAGGACCTATCGGTACTCTAATTTCAAACTAAAGTCTTTATTTTTTCGAACTCCTGCCTTATAAAAGACACTCGAAAACTTACGGAGAAGAGTTAGATACCAATTCTTTACCGGGAGCTCCACAGGAAATATCAAACCTTTAATAAATCGAAATAAAAACCAGCATAGGGGAAAAATTAAGAGATTGTATGTGTATCTAAGCTTATTTTGTATTATACAAGTAGGTACTGGTGTCTAAGAAAACCTCAATCTGGCAAAGGCTTGTAATAATTTATGAACGGCTTAAGGTAAGCCCGTCCCCTAAGGGGCTTATTCTAAGCTAAGTGGGTGTCTGGTAGATAATCAGCTAAGCGGGTTGGGCGCTTACTTCATTTTGTCTAGGTATCCTTAAATTTGTATCAGTTTTACATAGCTGCTTGGAGGGTATATTATACGATACATTATAGCGAGTTGGTTATGTTACTTTACCATAATATTAGTGAAAGAATGTCATCATAAAATCTTTGTATACCTATGCAACATCGCTACACTCCTGTGACAAAATAATTACGTCATTCTCACTTACATTATAGGAACGTAAACCTTATACCTACCTACCTACAGAATATTTTTTTTATTTTTATATTATGAAAATTAGGTACTACTACCATCCAATGATAATGATAACAAGACAATTCTTTTTTAAGATGCGCCGTTTTGTGGAAAAACCACCGCAAGGGCCCATTCAAGAATCATAACACCTCCTGAACAATATGGTGTTTAACCTCGCCTTGAATACCTCCACACTCATTTAGGAAAAACTACTACTACTATATACCATCACTGCATATCCCATAAGTGGGGTAGCTAGCGAACATGCAGATTGTCCTCTACGAGCCAACAAAAAATAAGATATTCAGAATGGGATTCCAACCATTTCTGAGAGTTTTTAAGAGTTCTTCAACTCTTTGTAAAATATACCAGAAATGTAAAATGTTTAAGATCTTCCATTCAGCAATGAGGTATGTCACTTATCGTCAATTTCTCGTAAAAAATCTTTGCAAACCTACTTTCCTTATTATCAACTAACATCATAATATTATTTATAAAGAAAAATGTCTTATTTTCCTTTTCAAACCATCGATAAATAAATAAATAAAACATAACAACAACAAAAAATGTTCGACAAATTTCTTACAATGTATTTATAAAACTTACCATTTTCATCAACATTGATAATGTCTTTATAATATGTGATACTAGCTTTGATACCCGGAGCGACCATGAAAAATACATAATAAGAGTAATCTATTTGCTAGCTAGGATGGATGGATAAAAAATCTCAGAAAACCATCGGTAATCATTAGAACAAATTATGTCTGACAACTGAATGGACTCTGTTAAGTAAATAAATACACTTGACATGTTGACACTTAAAAATAGGGCATTGAATTGTAAATTCTATTGCTTTTCATCGTATAATTCTTGTCTGTAATAGCGTTCTGTTTGAATTAAATGAGGAAGTAAACTCAATTAACCGATACCCAGTTCGAAAGAAAATGTCAGCTATGTAATAAAATATCAAAATAAGCTTAATAGCACCAAACTTGAAATTCATAATATGTATTTACCTGAATAGGTACGTGTTATTTGAATCGAAAGTAGAATTCAATTTGAAATCGATACACAGCAGATAGAAAACAAGTTTCAAATGGTGAAAAAAGTTAATTAACTAAGCGTTTCTTTTATTGTTATGCTAAGGTTAGGTTACTAAACCTAAAACAACAAAAAAATGTCTTGATTATTATATTATTTAGAGGGAAGGAAAGGCATAAATACGTATTCTCAATGTCTGTGAGTGTATTACTACCTATATATTTATTTCAATATTATTGTATTGTTGGTAGCCATGAGGAGATAGTATTGAATTTCAATTTTTGAAATGTGTACCTACGCATATACTTTGATATTCACCCTTTTATCATGGTAAGCATTTTTGTTTCTTTGGTGAACAAATAGGCATAATGCACTTGATATCGGTTGCTTTGCTTCAAGAAAAAGATACACGTATCTACACATTATGAACTTATTAAAATAGTTTTTTTTTTTTTTTTTTTTTTTTTATTTATTAGTAAAAGTACATAACAGATAACAACTATAAATATGGTTTACAAAATAGAAAAAAGACGTTCATAACTCAGCTGTCATCCACAAACATGTACCACAGATAAGTAAATTATTTAAGTATCACATATTCCGCTCATTCATCTGTTCTCACTAGCATATCACACAAGCAGCCATCGCTAACATACCAAAATACAGTTTGAAATATAAAAAGCAGAAAAGAAGAAAAAACGTACAAAAATTTGTATTGTTAGAAAAAGAAAACTATTACTAAAAGATAGAAAAATAAACATATGAGATCACTTGGTTTTTAAATCATAAACGTTCTACACAAAACCACGCATACAAAATTACCTGAAGTCATAAATTAACTTTTTCTTCAGAATATTTTTATTATGTTATTATTACGATACATAGGTTTATTATATAAAACATGTATATACATTGTAATATTATTATTATTATAATGATGTATTATTAGTTTTTCATGCATTATTTATTTATTTATTGTTTAAAGAACATGCCTAGAGCCATTTTATCCAAATCGAACACCGAATTATTTTGATATCACGAACTTGATAATAATATCATGATTTACAGAGACGAATTTAGATTTATTTTCTATTAATAATGAATCTAGGTCCAAAAAATCTCATTAACATTGAGTCTCTGGCCAATAAAAAATAGTTTTCCACTCTTTTCTGTAAGTTTTCAAGTGTCCTGTAAAAGGCAGGGATTTGTAAAACATGACGAATTCAAAATATTTTATTGTTTTACGAATGCTTGGTACAGGACACTCAAAAGCTAATAGAAAAAAGTGATAGACTTTTTCTTTGAGGGGGACTCTTCAGAAAAAGGGTTTTTTTTATACCTAGGTATTCTCATCTAAGTAAGACTCGTAGGGACATAATATTTGTGTCATATTTATATGTCATCAGAAATTTTAATATTTATGTTTTGTTTTTCTGAGTAAGCTTTTATAAAAAAAATTAAAACTAAATTAAAGTTGAGAACCATAGCAATGGGATCACACACATAGATTTCTACGTTAGGGAATCTCTGTTTTACACATAGACAAATTAATATATAGACTAGAGACTCAAACGAAAAATTGGTAATGAGTCCAATCGAATCGTGGCTCCAAAATAATTTCATATTAATCAATCAAATCAGTCTTTATAATTACCACACTTGAAGGGAATCAATTTTCTATTGTAGTGATCCTTTCATGACTTAGTCAGGTACATAGAATATGACATAGTACCTATTTACATTTAAGTATGAAGGAGATTGTTAACTTACTCTTCTCCATAAGTTTTCGAGTGTCCTGTAAAAGGCAGGTGTTCGAAAAAATAAGACATTTTACATCTTAAATTCGGCGATGAGGTTTGCCACCCATCCTGAATGTCTTGATTTTATATTGGCACGAAGAAGACAGCTTGCATGTTTTATATGCAGCTGGTCTGCTGGCTACCCCACTTGTGGGATATGCCGTGATGGTATAGTAGTAGTAGTAGTAGAAATTGTTAACACCTCGATTTTGAGAAGTGAAACATCGAACTTTTATTTTCTTATTATTGGTTTTGGATCCTGCTTTCTGAGAAGTCCAGTGAAATCCATGATAAAGAATTGGTCTTCCACTCTTTGCTGTAATTTTTTGAGTGTCCTGTACAAGGCAAGGTAATGTTCGTAAACCATCACGTATACGGTATAAGCGATGATGCATTCAACCCATCTTGAATACCTACCTTATTTTTTATAAGCACTAAGAGGACAGTCTGCATGTTTATTATATGCACTTAATCCGCTGGCTACTCTTATTATGAGATACGACGTGATGGTGTAGTATTGTGTAGCTTTCTAAGAAAATCAATTCTTACTGCTTTATAAGTCTATGATTACAAATCGCTGGTTTTACAGTAAAGTTTTATATAGGTAGATACTTATTATATACCTATATTCAGTAAATATATATTGTAATTTTACTTTGTTCATAGTTTATTCTGAGGTATATAATGTAGGTACTAATGAACGAGTTTTTAAAATTAAAACATTAGTATATAATATACCTATTGATTATATTATTTTAATAATATATAGGTAGACTTTACTAATTTACCTACCGTACACTGAATATACCTACGAAGAAAGAAATTTTATCAATACCTACGTCAAAGTTTTTCGTCTGGTAAAGATTCTCTATTCACGGTTTTGTCAAGTACGATGTCGAATTTGGTTAGATGGAAGAAATCACTTATATGGTGATAATTGAAGATTCTTGTTATGAGCAAATATACGTGTATGTAATAATAAAATTGACTCCCCCAAAACACGAGCTCTACTCATAAATATGAAAGAGTTAATTTTATTTAATCGTATATTTTGGAAATTATTATTTATTTATCACATTCATACATTTTCTCATACGCGCACGTCGATTCCTCTTACTCAACACGCGGCCGTGCATGAGAATTTGATCCACGTGGTTCTCGGACGCCCGCGTTTCCTCACACCCTTTCTTTCAGACAAGTATATCCTCTTTGTCATTATTACCTTGTTCATTCGTTCAACATGTCCAAACCACCGTAGTTTATTCACACGCATTCTGTCCGCATTCTTCACTCTATCACGCATTGTCGTCAAAAATATCCAGTAAAAATATTTTTGAAAATTATAGTGTTTAAAAAATTATTTAATTTTATGTTAGTTATAAAAACGTTTAAAATTAAATACTTACTCTACAGACAGTGTTATAATGTATGAAAGATCATGATCAATGCATTGAGAACAATAGATATAGATATATAGATCCATTAGATCTCTTCATCAGACTAGCGGACCAATAAGCTTCAGGCTAGACAAGTCTACACGGAGATTTTTTATATAATAAAAGAAGGAGGACTGTATTAGGTTCGTATAGACTTAATAATTACATAAATTAAGTACTTTTGTTTTTTTTATCTTCTAAAATGAAAATTGATTCACATTTTATTATTTTGGTTTGAAAGTCGAAAGTGGTATGTGAGAAAACGCGGGCATCCGAAAACCACTTGACTTGATCCCCTGGATCAAAGTCTCAAGGATGGCCGAGTGTTGAGTAAGAGAAATCGACATGCGTTTATGAGAAATGGTTTGAATCTAGAAGAAGATAAATCTACTAGGTATGACTATAAATATTTTTTATTCTATCAATAACAAAAGTTAGCATACAAAAGCTGAGACAATAATATATCATCAACCTGGCTATAAATAAGTTGCAGCAGCCTCACTATAGGTTGCCCTGTTTCGATTATATTCCATTCTCTCTGCCTACCCCACTAAGGATACGGCGTGAAAGTTTAGTATAGTATAGTGTAATGAGAAATAATAAAAAAAAATTACAACAGCATGACCGATACAAAAAATCTAGTTCCGCCACTTTGGTATAGTAGTATTAAAGAAAAAACGTTGTATGTTACAAACTGTTCTTATTTTACTCCAAGTTAATTAAAATGTCTTATCGAAAGAATATTAGCACCTATTACTTACGCAATATATCTACAAACATTTTCTATTATTAATTACCCATCATGTTCCACATGACATAGCCACACCTCTGAAAGCCAAAGAGTCTGGATGACCTGTCTAGTCCAACCTATCAACACTCTCCTTCCTCTAGCTCTACGCAATAAAGATATGGAATAACTTTGAAATAAAAGTAGCAGTAACATTTTGTTGAAATTTTACGACGACAGCCAAAGTCAGTGAAATGCATTATTGCGATGTTCTTTTTTAATCACCGTTCTTGTGAAAGTTAATAGTTCTGTACACAGAAAAAATTATCACTGATAGCGAAAAAAAATCTTGGCTCATTCTTTTCACGCATTCAGAATATTTCCTTGGAGAAAATGTTGACATAATATTTAAAAAAAGTTTTATTTGGAAAATAAAATAATAAATACATACGACAGTAAGAAAGCCTGATTAAACACTAACACATCTATTCCATATTATCTTAAAATACTTTCTGTTTATAAGTGTATTTAATAATAGGTACCTTGTTCAAAAACATTTAGGTGTTTTTATAAAACAAATATTTAGCCAATAATTTACGTATGTTAAGGCAAGTGTTGTTTTTCCTGAAATATAGTTAAGACTGAGTACATTTTTTTTTTCACACGTTAATCCTTTATAAATCCCTTTTTTTGAGAAATTTTAAAATAAAACTGTTCCTTTTTCTAGAAAAACTTTATATAAAGCTGCTACATCTGCTACTTAATGAAAAACGTTCCTTTGTATAACTGTTACTTCTGGTATTTAATCTTACCTGCGACTTTCCAACTCAAATTAAATGTTTTTAACAACCTGTTCCTAAGATTATCTCTTAATAATAATAACCAACTAACTTACAATTCATTAACTAACGGAAACTTTCTATGCACTAAACAGTATATACAATTGTACAATGTTGCCAGTGGCGTAACTGGACCTTTCTATTGGTTATGCATTTGAAATGACTTTTTTTATTTCATCTTCATAAGGTAGTCCTTTCATCTATCGTTACTATCACGGCATTTCCCACAAACGAGGTAGTCAGTGGATGACAAATTACGCATAAAAAACAGGCGGATTATCCATAAATAATAATAAAGGAGGCAAAGATCATCGCTGAAATTTAGAAGTTAATTGTCTTATACGTGAGGTTCATCAGACAAGTACACCCACAAATTTACAGAAAAGAGTGGAAAACTCATTCATTTGTACTAGAATTCAAGAGAATATCAGACTTTTCAATTTTTACAGCTTGTCCCGTTGCCACGTTTTTAATACAGCAAAGGAATTTATGAAAATTTTCTATCTTTACATTTTTGTAAGCATTTTATAACAAAAATTATTATAACAGACATTTATTATTATTATAACAGACTCATTTCTCATTTTTTTATTGTTGGACAATCACTTCAATTATTATTTTGTGCCTATAATTAAGTTTTATTCAGGAATTTATATAATTTATAATCAATTTATGTGCATACTAGCTACATTTTTGTCATCGTCTGTCAAATTGTTATTTTTGTTGTTTTTTTTTTTTTATTTAACTTGTAAAAGGCTCTGCCGTATAAAAATGTAAATAAATAAATAAAAAATAAATAAAAATCGGATCTCATCTATATAGTGGTGAGCAAGTAAGGTGTAAAACAACTTACAGTCAAGAAATAATTCATAAGACATGCGTTGCTATTTTTGCGCATGAAAAGTGCACCTTCATCGTACGAATGCAGTGTTTTTATGCTTGTCAAGAAACCACGCCATTGACACATAGTACGTCATTACTGTACTATCTATGTAACGTTAGTACAAAATTTATAAGCACATACTCTTTGAGTTGTGAAGACAGCTTTTGATAATGCCGCTCACATTGTTTTTCATTATCGGCTATTGCGTTACTAATAATAATAAGCTACGCAAGTTCAAAGTGAATAGTTCTTCAATAAGTAATTAACTCTAACCAACATTGTACGATTAAACAATCCGACCGTCCGATTGCTGGATAGTAAAAATATGCAACATGCATATTACAACTCAACAATCTTTAATAATAATAATATGGACAATTTGTATTTGGTGCCGTTTAATGATCCATGCCCACCTCGAGGGCGCCTTAACTTTTCCTGAAAAGCAATGTTTTTAGCTTACTCCTGAATGTGGCTGCAGGTTGATTTGGTCTTAAATCCGCAGGTTTAACAATATAGAGTTCGTCAGTAGCCTGAAAATAGAGTCTCAACCTCATGCATTAGAGGTGCACGGTTCCATCCCAGGTGCCGGCAAACTCCTCTTTTACAAAACAAACTTTTAGCTTACCTAATGTGAAAGGTGAATATGGTCGTGATTGGGTTTATAATAAAAACGGAGATAAGTAGGTAGATCTTTAAAAAAAAAATATGAACAAAAAATATGCTACAATTTAAAAATATGTAGAAACTATGTAAGTACCTACCTACTAATAAATCTGCACTTAAATGCTTTAAAAGGAAAAGGCTGTTTTCCGCCCTGTGCTCTAAGAATGAGAGTTTAAGCATTAGAAAATATAATTTTACTTAAAAAAATAGTTTATTTTATAGCTATAGGTATATCTTTACTTTTGCGAATTTTTCAAGAGTGGAATGAAATAAGTTATTTAACGAGCCTAATAATTAAAAAAAAAAAATCAAATTAACAGCCACAAAATATGGTATATATCATATTACCATAAAAAAATATAAAATATTAAGTGAATTTATGCAATCTTAATTAATGCATGCAACCCATCTTGAATGCCTTAAATTTTATTGACTCGTAGTGAACGACTTGCATGTTTATTACAACCCGTTCATCCGCTGGCTACCCACTATTATGAGATGGTGTGATTGTAATAATGAGTTAATATTATTCAACTCTTTGACATCAGAAAATTTCTATCTGAGTCTATAGATACTTTATAATAATATACCTATATCATACGACCATTAATTATTGGTTACACCTTTCTAATAATAATTAGTTACACGGCTTGACATAAATAAATTTAATTAACTAATTTATAATTTTCACACTTAGTACTTATCTGTCATCTCATAGATATTATGAATTTTATGAGAGTTTAGATATACCTAATAAAATATGTGTAATAGAACGATTAGTGTTGCGTTGCGGGTCTCAGATGCTGGAACAAGCTGCTTCTAAGTCTGCATGAGGAGGCGAATGGAGAGGGCTTCAGAAGGAAGGTGAAAACATACCTCTTCGCTGGGAGCCTAGGAAATTAGACAAATTATATTGAGGTCATGTTATGGAGTAAACGGCGCTTTACAAACTGTCCATATATCGACTGTCTACTTCCATAACTTGACAAGTATAAATGTCTTATATTCGAAACATCGCAAATTTTGTAATTTTGCTATATTTATATTATGATTAAAAACACAACAAAAAGAGACATATACTATGGCCAATTCTGAATCATAAAATAGTATAGTTGCACTAACTTATGACCGGTTTCAATAACCTATCTATCCGTGACTGTCGATTAAAATGTATGATTTAAAATATAGAACACAATAGATTTCAATCGACAATAGTGGATAGATAGATTATTGAAACCGGCCATAAGTCAACTAAGTGTGAGGAGATAGTTGAGTCATGATAATTAGTTCTAATTCGTATTCACAGTTTTCCGTACTAATTTAGTTCATTAGTTCATTTTGACACCTTAGTACAATTATAAATTTCGAGAATCTATGGATTTCGTATTCAGAATGAAATTTTAGTTGACAGCCGACGACTAAAATAAGTTGGATTTGGCAGAATTTTATTCGCGACTTTTAAATGTGCGAATATTATTAGTTGCAGTCATTTTGCCGCAGAATATTGCTATATTTTGGAAGTTTTAAGTTGTTTTTTTCAATTAAAAGTAAAAATTAATATTTTAGGGCCCTCCCAACTATTAGCATGTATAAATTGTAAAATTACACCACCACCGACGCAAATACGAACGCCAAAATATATCGGCAAATCTGACATTTCACAATTTTCACGCGCGACAACTATTAAATTGTTGCCAGAAGTGTAAATCGGAACCTGAAAAACATTTTTTATTGCGGCATCACTGACTAATATTAGTTTGTCCCATAGATTTTACCGTTTGCACTTGGTGGTTCTCGAGTTTATAGTTGTTTATAGTTCATAACTAATGCTGAATACTACATAATAACTAATATTAATCAACTTTTTAGTTAGTTAGTTCATTAAGATTCAGAATTGGCCCTACTATAATTATAACAATCGCACTATTAGGGAAATACAAATATTTTTATTTAAATAAAATTTACAACTTAATAATATTATATACACACCTTATTACTAAAAAAAAAACACATTCATTACATATTTGACCCTCAAAATTGAGCAATGCTCGTGCTTTGCCTTTGTTCCGTTCAATAGTTAAACAATTCGAAACATTTATTTGTAGAATTTAAAATAGGTAGAATATTATTGTTTTTCCATAACTGAATATTTAATATATAAAGGGAATCGTGTAATTTTTACAGATATTTGCTTTTGGAATTGAAGGAGTGGCGTTGACTTTATGCATTATTTTATTTATTTTTATTTATTCATTCTTGACTGTACATTGATTAAAAACAATTACATAAAAGGTATACATTCAAATTAAATACAATCAATATACAGAGGGCGAGTTTATCGCAATGGCGCGATCTCTTCCAACTAAATCAAATTTTTACAAATTTTCAACTTGTTGAATTATGGAAGCGGACAGTCGGTGTATCCACATTAACCCTTTAGCGATAAATCTTATGCACGCGTGCAAATTATTTCATGTTATATCAAACACCGTATCAAATATTAAATATAATATACAATTAATTAAATAAATACATAGCTAATAATAAGAACTGTGTGTGCGAAGGGCAACGACACCCATATATCACTTTCCATTTCCATGAGTCTGCTATCTTTAGACAATACAGCGAAGAATCTACAACACGGTTGACTGGTAGAAATGACTTTAAAGCTACGTACGCACAAATCTCTCTCAAGTCTCCAAGTGTTTATTTTATTTGTTAATGAATCCTATATACGTGACAACTTTAAACCTATGTGAAAATAATACAAATAGATATCGTTGCCGTCAAGGTGAAGTGATCCAAGCCACACTTTTTTGAAAAATGAGTTAAGTATGCAGTTTTGTTCAGAAAACTACGGAGAACATAGTGGTGAAGAGAAATAAGTGATTTGATATTCCTAAAGGGCATTTTTGGAAGATTGTGAAGATATGTTAAGTGTTTTTACATAATTTCAAGTGTGTGTTAGAGCATTTCACTAACGCATATAGGAACAAATAGTTCAATTAAATTATGGAAGTGAAAAGATCCAAGCCGCATAGCGCGTAACTTTCCAACGACTTTACTACAGGTGGGTCTTTCTCAGCTACAGTGGTGAAATAACCCAAGTGATAAATTCGTGTTTTCTTCTAAAATATGAAAATTCTTTAATATTTTGTTATTTATATTGGTGGAATATGGGATCAGGAATATTGTGTAAAAATTTTAGCGAAATCCATGCAAAAATAACTTAGTTATTGTCAGATTAGTATTTTCGGATGTGACAGTGTAACTTCAACACCCTTTTTCTCGGAATGTCTGTCTTGTGGGTTAGATCACTTCACATCCACGGCAACGAATGTTTATTCATTACTTACTTTACTTTACTTTTCGTATGGCCCGGTGTTGATGAATCTTAACCCATGTGGGCTGCGTCGTGTTCATTCATTAATTCATACCATCACGGCGTATCCTACAAGTGGGGTAGCCAGCGGACTGACTAATTAAATGTAATAAACAAGTGCAGTACAAATAAAAGTTTAAATATGCAGGATGGGTGAAATGCCTCATAGCTGAATGGCAAATGTAAACTATCTTATAATATGCGAGGTTTTACGAACACCTGCTTTTTACAGAATACTAAAAAACTTGCGGAAAAGAGTGGTACACTTATTCTTTACCAGGGAATGTTTTATTACAATACACAATTAAATTCTTACAGAAAACATAAAACTCCTACTGACGTATCGAAATTTTTTTATTCATTCATTCCTTACTGTAAATTGATTATATACAATTTCACTGAAGGCATACATTCAAATAAAATACAATCAATATATATAGAGGGCGAGTTTAACTAACCCAAATTTTTATGGTTTGTATAATTATGACATTCTTATTTCTTTCACTTTTGATTTTTTTGTTTTGTTTCAAATTTGTGCGACACCCGTCATTGAAATTATATAAAGTTAAAGCAGTGGCGTCTGCGAGTAAAACTTAACCTGACACTTTCTGTAAAAAAATCGACTATTCTGTAGTTATCATTTCGAATACCACACACGTTTATGCATCAATATAACCACTAATTGTAAAGTTATGTATATTCTTCTTATTAAGAGATAAAGTTTTTATTATCTGTTCATTCACTTCAACTATCTCTTTACTGTATAAAGTTATTAGAAATATAATTTTGTTGTACTGAAAAAAAACTTTGATAAATAATAATAAATTAAAAGCAGTCCATCTTCATATATTATATCTATCTAATGTATTTTTTTATTTTATTCCTGTAAGTGTATATAATATAAAAATAAATAAATAATATTTTCTAAGATTCCCTACACAAAGAATTAAGGCAACATTAGCCGGGTGGTGAATTTCCGTAGACAGGGTCGTCCCCTAATCAAATTGTATTTGAAGAAATGCCTAGCGCTCTTCGTTTCATGGGTAAGAGTATTATTTTAAAAACATATAATAATTACTGTAAAATATGCGTTGAGTTCGAATATATCTATAATACTTGTATGTAATGTTTCACCGAACACGTTGATTGTGAAATTTAAAAGTGATGGCTGGTAATCCAATAAACTCAAAAATATTCAATATAAAAAAAAATAATCACATATTTTGTGCTGATTTTTTAATGAAAAATTTATCTGAGTTTAACTTGTATTTTTATAGACACTGTTGTGAAATCACTGAAATTTTATAAACTCATTGCATACAGAAATCACACAAATTGTCTTGAAATACTTCATAAACAACGCATTCATAATGTATGATATTTTTATTAAATTATTCTTGCTAATAATTATCTTGCGATTATCTGCCTTTAGCGATGTAGTTTTATTTATTTTGTTTATTCATTCTTTACTGTACATTGATAAAAAACAATTACATAAAAGGTATACATTAAAATTAAATACAATCAATATATAGAGGGCGAGTTTATCGCAGAGGCACGATCTCTTCCAACTAATCCAAAATGTACTCTAAATTTCGTAAAAAAGAGTGCGAACCCTTCACAAACAAAATGAAATGCTGTGTTAAATATAGGTAAGCGTTTGAGATTACAAAAAAAAATACAATTATTCTTCCAAAAAAGCAATTTGTTCAATAAATATTTGTAGCGCAGATCATAAAGCATTTTTCAATTACGATAGGTAAATATTATTTTTGTTGATATTTTAAAAACCAACAGAAGAATACGAGTAGCACCCGACCCTGTTTTTTTTTTATAACGTAAAAATTTTCCATAAATTATTTTTTATCTCTCGCGGCCCAGCGCTCATTTGAATGAAAAAACAAACTATGTACTCTTTTAAAAATACTTATCTATCTATCGAAAAAGGAAGAAAATATTAATACCCACATTTTTAATGTATTTAGATATTGATACTTATATCATAGTAGGATAATGTTATATTATTTATGTACATAAATGTGGAGTAGAGAGATGATAGCCCTGGCTGGATCATGTCTTAAGAATATTCAATAATTGCCCAAAAAGAGCAATGTTTTTCAACTGCTTGGAAAATCCATTCTTTTTTAAAATGCGCCAATTATGGTTAAAAGTAATGACTCAATTGGCACGAAATCATTTTGAATGCTGGAGACTTAATCGCCCTGTGCTTTTGATAGGTGCCTCATAGAATGTTCAAAGGCGGAGGATTTATGTGTATTTTTCTCATATTTTGGGTATTAGATGCAGTGAAATCCTAGGACCAATAAAAGCATACAATAAATTAATTTGCTCCGTGCAAGATAACTAAAATTGCAAAACATAAATTGAAATGGATGTATACAAAGCATAAAAAGGTATAAGTTACCTACTACATAGATCTATCATCAACACTCTGGTAGCCATCGGAGACATAATGATATCAAACATATCTGGTGTGCCTCAGGGATCGATATTCGGACCCGTATATTATTAACTTTTTGTTTTTTAGGTTTGTTTTTAAATCAAGATTAGTTGGATAAAGAAATCTAACATAAACGTTCAAAATAAACTAATTCGTCGTATATTATCTAATTTCATAATTAGAACAGGAAAAAAATGGTTCTGATTGAAGAACTTGATTCATTAAAAAAAATCATCAAAAAGAGAGAACTTGTTTTGTATTGTATATGCGTATGTAAATAATTAATTTACAAAATATAAATGAAATACATAATTAAATCTGCTTTTTTCTAGTCACGTCAATTTATATTTTTTCATTCTGGCAACACCGGTCTATTTATTTATTTATTTGAAAATTTGAATTAGGAATAAGTTCTTGTAGTCTATGTACACGGTAAATTCTTGTTGCATTCGTACACAACATAATTTATGGTCGTTTTTTTTTTCATTGAACTTCTATGGGAAGAATGTGGTTTTTGGCGGGTTACTATTTGAATAACAAACGGACATTCTCAAACTTTGAAATCTGATTGACCAGTTATGAATATGTTTACTTAAATTTCGTCATCCCTATTTTATACTGCATAACTTCTGCTGCCCTTATGTCCCTCTTTTACAAGCAACCGTTATTATAACAATGATAATAATAATAAAACACTATGTTATAAAAATAAAGCTGTCCCATTATGACATATCCCACAAAAGGGGTTGCCAACAAACCAGCTGCATGTAATAAACATACAAACTGTCCTTTATGTGCCAATAAATAAAGACATTCATGATGGATGGCTTACTCCTCGCTGATATTGAGATGTAAAATGTCTTTATTTTTTTAACATTGCCTTTAACGTACATATTGCTTTGAGTCAATGTCTTCGAGTAAACCTGATGATATGAGTGCATCAGGAGTGTCGTGAAAAGAGGTGACTCGATTGGCACAGACACGCTCTTAATGGAGGGGGGGGGGGCAACTTTGCTCTTGTTTCTGAACTATGCTCTCATCCTTGGAATTTGAATAGTACCTAGTTCCAAAAAAAGCATTTTCTAAAGAGATCAGTAAAAATATTTATAAAAAACTAAATAAGTACCTACCAACCTACTTAGCATGAAAACAAAAAACTATATCAAATAGATCTATCTTTGCACACTTCTTTCGCTTCCTTCACATTCATACAATTTATCATGCACGCACGTTGGTTCCTCTTACTCAACCCACGGCCGTCCTTGAGAATTTGATCCACGTGGTTCTCGGAAAAAAATGTGATCACAAAACTGTACAAACTTTGAGAACCACTGTCTCACTGTGTATATAGTTTGCATATTAATTACAAAACACACTCTGGGAGACAAATCAACGGCTTTATTTAAATGTTTTTGTTAGTTTTACTATTAGGCAGGTAGGTACTACAGTATATCTAATAATAAAGCATTTTTATTTATTATCACTTTTAATTAATAAATTAAGTTGACAACCTTGATCCATATCAGTAGTAGCAAGTACATACAAGTAGTAGGTATCTAGAATGTAGTATATACAGAGTGTATCTGGATTTGTCTGTCAGGCAAAAAACTAAGAAAATTGAGTGGAAAATACAAAGTTTCCATTATTTTTAAATTAGTAATAAATATGGAATTCCACAGTGTTAATCACGACACATTCGAAAAAGAACTAAAAAAATCATCTAAACATTGAATAATTATCGCTGGAATGTTTTGATTAACCCTTACAGAACCGTAAGGTTTCTACTAAAATGTTTTATTGTCGAAACGGAAGAACTTTAACCAAAAAATGAAATGAAAAAATATTTAGTAATAATTTATTTACCAAAAAAAATATTTACAGCACAAAGTACCTATAACATATTTTACAATTTAAATTCACATTTATGCACTCAATAATACCTCACTGGATTTGCACCCGTATCGAGGTAATAAACTATTAACTATTATTATTATGATTTAAGTTAAATTGTATCCGAAAAATATTTTTCTTGACCCATGAAAGGACTCATAACACAATTAATATTGGTTTTATTAAAATTATAATAAAACCTGTAATAGCTATGTTAAAAATTAAGTTTGACAATATTTTGGTATTTTTAAATGCAAAAAGGAAAAGATACAAGTAAAATCAAGAAGTGTAAAACTGAAAAATCATAATATTTTTCAAACTTATATTTATATGCTTATGTAGGCGAAAGTAGACAACTCCTCAAAAAATCAGTCAACAACGATCAAATTGGATTAGCCACAACATCAGGCACCCAGGCCTTCTCATCATCATCACAGAAGGCATGAACGAAGGCAGAAATGGTAACGTCGACCAAGAGACACCTACATGGATTAAGTGAAGAAAGACATGCGCTGTGACCTATAGGCCGAATTAAAGAGCAGAAAATAGGGAGGAGTGGAGAAGAAAATCCAAACTCTTTGCAGACCAAACCAATATCTACTTCTTCTTCTCAGCCAATCCCATCCACTGCTGGACAAAGACCTCTTCCATTTCTTTCCATACCATTCAATCCTGCGCCGTCTACATTTAGTTAACACCAGCACTTGATGTGACCTTCCTATCACATTTTTTCAATATTTCGGGACAATAAATATCACTAGACCATAAAAATAATGACGAATTTAACTATACATTATCATAATATGGCATAATATAATATTTACTGATATTTGAAATGGTCGATGATTGTCAAAATTAGATATTTCTCCTAGACCTTAAAGTGTTAAACCATCACAATCAGTTTCGAGCTACGGAGTAGTATATGAAAAAAACTGTAAGAGAAGCCTTAAAAAATGTTATACGACATTATTGTTATTATGATAGCGATTATTTTATGTGCATTTATCTACTTGCTAAGTTTATCCCTTGACATGCTATTCTAGATAAACATTAATTTATACAATAAACTACACCAATTCAACATGTTTTAAGTTTATTTTACTAACTTTGTTTATTCACTAAACAGAATTTTAATTCAAGAAGTTGTCTTGTGTTTCCTATACAATATCATAGACTAATTAGAGTGGTAACGCAGCACAAATATTCTTAGAATCTATGTCCCAAAATAAACAGTAATAAGAATAATATTTATTTTATATCTCACTCTATAATATTCAGATGGTAATGTTCTCTTGCTTACTCATCGATCGTCCTATATACCTTTTTAAGCAATAAAAAGACCTCTACAATAAATAAATGAATGTTCTTCAAGTCAACAACACAAAATATATTATGTAGATAGGTACCTATTTGAACATACTATAAACAAATAATGTTGATTGTTATAAAAAGGTGCACTTCTAATATATGGAACATCAATATATTCCCAATCAACACTAACATACTTTTATAAATGCATCTACAACAGACTCTAGAGGGAGATTTGAACATATTCTTTGAACCAACGCTTGTTTAAAACTGATGAGATTATGTTGGTCGCAAAATTTGATTGGTCGCATTACCAATTTTTCCTTTGAAATTATAGTATATATTAAAGGTCATTGTAAAATACATGAATTGTTTGATTTTTCAATGTTGCTACATTTTCGCACACTAAATATTTATTAGTTGAATAAATATTGTCCATTGTGAAAATATCCGCAAGCTGATCAGACAGACTAGTATTTTTACCTAATTTTTTACAGTTTTTTTTTATTTCTGACATTAGAAAGCCCATGTTTGTCCAATTCATCCCACTTTCACAATGCACCTTTCCTATAACATCACAGCGCTAGAAATGCCGTAGGGAGATGTGAATAAATTGGCATGAAGACATTCTGAATACAAGAGGCTGATTTCTGCCCTGTGCTCCTGGGAGGAACGTTGTTGGGCAAATGAATAAAAATGAAGACAATCACGGTTTGTTTCACAAGTGGCGTAGCTACCAGACGAGGTGGATGTAATAAACATGCAAGCCGTCTTCTCCATACCAACAAAAAATGACATTCAGGATGAATCCCATCGCTAAATTGATTTTTTGTTTTTAAAAAAAAAAAAGAGATCTGGGTTTTGTTATAAACCCAAATACAACCTTATACACCTTTTCACAGTAAGCTACTAAAAGCTTGTGTCGTGAAAGGGGAGTTTGCCGGCACCTGGTATCGAACCACGGACCCCTTGTTCACGAGGCCGAGACTCTACCTCCGGGCTACAGACGAACTCTTTGTTAATAGTCTTTATTTTTTTAAACACTTGACTTTTACAGGATACTCAAAATCTTATGGAAAAAAGCGGGAGTCCAAATTCCAAGGCCCGAATGTTTATAACGTGCAGCTGGTCTGCTGGCTTCTCCACTTGTGGGATATGCCGTGGTGGTATAGTAGTAGATCTTTTTCAAATACAAATATATATACTTTTTAGTTTGGGACAAGCTCAATTTATCTTTATTGTCTATTCATGTTATATTATATGACGAATTGCAAGGATGCAATTTCTTCCAATATAACTTTAATTTCTCATAAACATATACTTACATACAAACCACACGATTTATAATTATTTAATCGATTATGCATATTAATTAGTTGATTATTTATTTATTTATTCATTATAACATAGTATATCATCTAATACATTCGTGTTTCTTATTTCTATTTCATTTTAGATAGATAATATAATAAATATGCGAGTTCGTTTGTATGTATGTATGTATGCTTGTATTGATTGAGAAAATGAGATGGTACTGATAGACTAGAGAGAGTTGAAAGGTTAATAGGTTGTCACCTAAACGAATAAATAGGAGTCCTTGGACTCCTGAAATATCCGTGAAATAAAGTTATTTCAACATATTATGCAAATTTACATTCTTTGAGTGGGATCCTGGATATAAAAAAGTATTACATTTTCTTAACTAATAATAGATATCTACGCACTACATATAGTTTTACTGGTACCGTGTCATCATATCATATATTTATGTAGGGTATAAACATTTCGTTTCGTCCAAGTTTGGAAAATACATCGTAAATGTTGTTTCATTGTATTGAAAAAAATGTCGATACAGTGTTTTTATTCTAAAACTTTGTTCGAATTTGGCTACTAATTTAATTGAATCGTATGTGATTTATCTAATCTAATTTTTTTATTCGAGGAAATTTAGCAACTAAATTGCTCGCCACTCGATTAAATTACTAGCGAAGTCTTCATTAGTCTTTAGTAGTATCGGGCTTAGAACTAGTATACATTATAATAAAGCAGTATATTTCTTCGAGAACTGTGTTTTTGTCTATTCATTGCCTGATCACATAGAAGAAAAAATAGATTATTTATTTTGTGCGTGGTTTGGAATTCATTAATTAATACAATCATTGGTGGTCTCAAATCTAAATAATTATTGATTTTATTTGCTTATAATTATGGAATTGGACTTTTTAGGAGTTTAAATTTAATTTTTTCTTATTGCTACTTATAAAATAACAACATTTTTAACAAGAGTTATAATTAGTGAGATAACCAGAGAGTTTAATGATGATGATTCTGGGTAATTTTATTTTGACGCAGTTTAACAGTCCCTAGACCGTCTCAAGGGCGCCGGTGAAGAGTTCAATTTTCAATTTGCTTCTGAAGCTGGTGACAGTTTGACTATCTCTCAATAGCACCGGTAGGCGATTCCACGTAACCGGTCCAACAACACCAAAGGCCCTCTCATAGAAGTTAGACTTACCGGCTCTATTGGGGTATTATATTTATTATCTTACATAATACTTCTTTATTCACCTTTAAGCCCAATATATTTACTGTGTCGGTGTTTAGGTAGTAGAATTCTATAACTAAGTTAAAAAAAATGTTTTCTTCTACTATTTAATTTATTCTCTAGAGAGACGTCTTTCGTCTTGTTAGGACATTGTCAATCAGATCAATATAATTATTATAAACATTGTGATCAGATTGACAATGTCCTAATAATGTTTTCTTCTACTATGCGATTTATTCTCTAGAGAGACGTCTCTCGTCTTGTTAGGACATTGTCAATCAGATCAATATATTATGAATATTGTGATCAGATTGACAATATCCTAACAAGACGAAAGACGTCTCACTCGAGAATAAATCACATAATAGAAAAAAACATATTATATTTTTTGTAATTTCGTTTAATCCCAATATTTCAATACTCCTTTAGTGTAATTCTTACTCTGAACTGGCTCTTAATTTTGCTAAGTTTGCTTTTAAATCAAGCATAGAGAGAACGGAATACCATATTAATCTATCTTTAGATACTTCCTTCGCTTCCTCCACATTCATGAAATTTCTCATACATTATTTTTTAAAAAGATAATAAATATTGTATCTGGGTTTTGTTATAAACCCAACACATGTTCACACAATATGTTAGATGACATGTTTGCCGATTTCTCGTATTCAACACGCGACCGTCCTTAAGAATTAGATCCACGTGTTCATGGTATATAGCTCTCGAATTTCCTCGTTGTCTTATTATTTTATTTATTTATTCCTTAACTGTACATTGATTACCTACAAGCAAATTTTCATTAAAGCACATTTAAATAAAATACAATGATTTAATCTTACACCTCTTCTTTCAGATCAATTTTTCTCATAAATCACATTTTCAAAAATACTTTGAAATTTCTAAAACAGATGATATTAAATATTATAATTTTAAAATTAGCAATTCTAAATAGGTACCTAGGTAGGAGTAAAAATATGTGTTGGAGACATGGATGAGTAGTAGGTAGGCGTGGAAGGCAGATCTGAATGGTTAGAAGATGGCGAGAGGGCGGTTTTATAATAATAATAATACCATCCCCTCTTTGATATCTATTATTTTATTTAAATTTAACAGAAGAAGGGTGGGGGTGAAAAAATGAAATAACGAGATAAAATATGATTTAATGTCTCCTTAAGTCGATACTAATTTTTTTTTTTTTTTTAAAAAAGATATATCTGGGTTTTGTTATAAACCCAAATACAACCTTATACACCTTTCACACTAAGCTAAAAGCTTGTGTCGTGAAAGGGGAGTTTGCCGGCACCTGGGATCGAACCACGGACCCCTTGTTCTGAAGGCCGAGACTCTACCTCCAGGCTACCGACGAACTCAGAACTCGAACTCGAACTCATTTATTTTTATTCTTTAAAGGTAGGAACTCCCTGTTTACACACTGGTGTTGTGAAATGTACCTACATAATCCGAATCGTGTGTACAACTTGTATAACATTAGCCATATCTGAGAAGTATTTTTTGAGAATGAACATTTGTCTCCATGGAAATAATTTCCCACTGTTTTCTGTAAATTTTCGAGTTGTTCTTTAAAAGACAGGTAGATTTAGAGTTCGTCGGTAGCCTGGAGGTAGAGTCTCCGCCTCATGCACATGACGTTCACGGTTCGATCCCAGGTGTCGGTAATCTCTCCTTTCACAACACAAGCTTTTAACTTACTGTGAAAGGTGTCTAAGGTTGTATTTGGGTTTATAAAAAATATTCATGAAAGTTTGAGTAATACCAGATATGACATCTTTAGTTGAACAATGAGAATTGTCTCTCATCTAAAATATCTTATTTTTATGCCACGGAAAAGATGACCAATATGTTTATGGAGTGAGTTCACCGACTACTCCACTTGGGGTACCTCTCCCAAATAGCCAGTGGGTTGTATGCATGTAATAAATACAAAGATCATCCTCTCTATTCCATAAAATATACGTCATGCTTGCATACCTACCTCATTGCCCAATTGAAGCTATGTAAAACTTCTCGTTTATTGATGTTTTTGACTTAAGTCGCCCGGTAGCTTAATAATTGGACAAAACACACTCTGCAAAAAGGTTGGGTTGCGGGCTCAAGTCGCGTCCGGGGCACTACCAAATAAAGTGACGTCTCTTTCCTAAGCCTTGTGTGGTAGTTTCGTAGTTTAAATTCACATGTTATGTAACGTTATAGAATGTGTAATTGTAAATTTAAATCGATATAAATATTATATTAGGTATAGTCTTCAAATATTTAACAAAATGCACATAATTCAATGAAAAACAAAATAAATCACATCAGTTAATTGTTGCGCAATAATTGTCCAAAATCACATTCAGAAAAAATCGGGAGATAATTTTTATTCCGGGAGCTTCCAGGAAGTATTTCTTATCATTTTGGTATTTATTTAATGTAGTGAAATTAATACTTGAAAAACTTCACCCGAGATACATAAATTATTAATTAAACGATTTTTTTAATACATAGCTAATTTTTAAATTTGCAGATAGGTACTGATTTAAATAGTCAGCATTATAATTTGCATATATAGTTGCTCTATAATAGGGGAGATAGGAGTAAAACGGTACGCCTCTCATTCTCTCTCCTCTACTTCCTCCGATGATATATTAGATTCTTTACTTATTCACACAGACTGTATTTTGCATGTTTTTTATTCGAACGAGAAAAGAAACGGGAGGTGTATAATATTTTACTATACATCATATATTGTAAACCACTGGTTCGTGTGTCGAATGCAAAAAAAACATTGTTAAAATAAATTTTAAAAATAGTAACAAGAAAAATGTTATGTATTGTGTAAGTACACAAGTAGGTACTAAAATTCCATGCTTGTTTTTACACAAAAATCTGAATAAAATACGCTTCAAATCATGTTTGACATTGCATAGAATGCTTTAGTTTTTAAACATACCTATACATAATTTGGTAAGAATTGCTATAAATTGAATGACGGCATTTTATGCAGTTGTATATAAGAAGATTAGTAATTTTATCTCATCATTAGTAATCCTAAATGGAGTTTTGAACACCGGTGAATTTTCTGACATTCATAATCATGTGATAATGTGTTCAGACAGGGCGAATATCGCTAGGAATCTATAATATTATTTTCAGCCGTTTGAACCGCGTGAATAGATTTTTAATTAATATAAATTTAAAGCGATAAAAACCGGTGAAGTCAAAATCAAAGCGCATATGGCAAATTGAATATATTTCTGTGGACTGTCTGAACACGTTTCAAATTCATTACGGACATTCAACGGATTTTGTTTTTTTTATGCGAGCGAAATCCTCCGGTTTTCTTCGTTTCGTGTGAACACCACAATATATTTTTTATTATTTATTTTATTAAAAGTATTTTAAAAACACAATATGTCATAAAATCTACTTAACGGAGCATGAGCCCGTGCCAAGGCAGACTGAGTCAATTTTTAGCTTTACTTTGTCTTTACTATGTACCTAAATATATTTTAAATGCTATTCATAAAACATGACAAAATATTTGGTATGTTTTGTACACCTCATTAGGTATTATTGAAAATCAAAAACAAATGTTGAGCAGAAAATATTAAAGCAAATGATAAGTTTATCATTTTAAAGCAATATGTTACAACCAGTTAAGTGTATGAATTCACATTGTTTGAAAGAAAACAAAAATGAACAAGTTAGTCAACAAAAAAATAAAAGGTTGGTGATGAATGCATAGTACCTTCCTGGTGGTAACTGGAGATATTTTCCTGATGACTCTCAACCCTCAGGAGTGTTTTGTGAGCAGTAGAAAGGAGGAAAAAAAACGGAGGAAACCAGCTGATAGCGTCAGAAAAAGATAAAATTATGAATAATGGCGTCCTCAGACGTGGGACAGTATTTTAAAAAGCACATTACTGGCTTATAAATCATATAACAAACATCTATCGCCTTGGTAATTTAGGGCAGGTTATTATTATTTAATGTGCGTCGGTCTTAAATTACACTTTTACGTGTATTAAAGAAACTGAGAAAATATTACATAGTAAATAATATTATGTGTACTACCTAGTTGTCCTAATATTGGAAGATTTCAGGAGTAAAATTTTTTTTTTATTCGTAGAGTCCGATGTTAGCCTAACTTCCCCATTGTTGAGTTTTATGTTTTTTTTTTTGATTAATTGAAATTTGTAAAATAAAGCATCTGCCCTGCGTCCTGACATTTTTTTGAAATTTTTTTATGCAATGTTTTGATAGAATTTAAAATACCTTATTAATCATTATTTTTGATAATTCAGGAACACATGAATACAATACAAATGGATTCAAAAACTTAAATTCGAAATTAAAATAAGTAAATGTTATTTAGATACATAAGTATTGTTCTTCGTGTGCTTTTTTTTTGGAACATCGACTATTTTCACAAATTTCAATAAAAATGAAATTTAAATTCAATTAAATTAATCTTTAATTCTGCGATGAAGTTTGCCACTTATCCCGAATGCCAATTTTTTTTGTTGAAATGGAGATCCAGCTTATTAATTAGTAGGTACATGATGAAACAAAACCTTTTAAAATCAATATATTTCTCTGGCTACTCAATACATGTGAAAATATTCTTTAACAGTTACACAAGCAATTAGTGGACACCTAATGATACATAAATTAATCAAAACGCTTTTACCTGGAAATTCGAAATTTAAAAAAAGAACAAAAAAGGAAGCGGCCAACGACGCATGCGCACTGAATAATGAAAATATTCTCATAGTGTAATGTCCAGCGAAAAGAATAATTATGTTGAATATTTTTATATACATAAAATGTGGGTGTTCTAGCTGAGTACTTTTTTTTTAAATTTATTTTTCCAAACGTCCTTTGCATATTAAATGTCAAAAATATAGTCTGGCCAACGTTTCGCGTCCATGGAACGCGTGAAACAAGTGAATAACGTTGAGAATTTGAATTTGAATACTTAGAACAGTATTCAAATAACGAACACTTGGAATACATAAATTGGATGCAACTTATAACTTTCTCCCTATTATGCCTTATTTTCGCAACATTTTTTGGAGTTTATTTAGATTTACGTAAAAAATCTTCAACGTATAATAATTATGATTTTTCT
This sequence comes from Athripsodes cinereus, assembly GCA_947579605.1. Taxonomy (NCBI): domain Eukaryota; kingdom Metazoa; phylum Arthropoda; class Insecta; order Trichoptera; family Leptoceridae; genus Athripsodes; species Athripsodes cinereus. The sequence continues at coordinate 4,646,740 of OX388317.1, read as the reverse complement.
CAAAAGAAAGTCAAACGATTCTGCAAAATTTTAAGAACTGACAAAAAGATTTTGATGAAAGACCTTCGACTAATAAACAAGTTTTAGTTGAATTTTTAGTTGCATTTTTGTTTTCATCTAAATTGGCAATCTGCTATGATACAACTGATACAACGAATATAGATAATATGTGGTTTTGGATCGAAAGTGGACAAAATCAAAAACATTTTTTTTATCAAGTATGTAGCAATATTAATTGCATCGACTTCTACAAAACTGCATTTTTCAAACAGTAGAATCCTACGAAATTTATAATAAAAATAGGAGAGATATTCGAGTTTGTATTGAAAACAGTCAAAATTCGGATAGTCTTTTAAGTTGTACTGACATTTTTTTACAAATGAATATGTTCGATTTCGATCCCATGCCACGTAGGTATATACGTAACAATATTATTATTAAACTGAAATATGAAATTCCCAAGGTACAATTATTTTTACAAATCTCAGGTTGAACTATGAGTTATATATTATAATAGATATCTTGTCAAAAAACCATTCCATTTCGTATGATAGAATTTTTCATTCTTATCGTATTCGTGCTAACAGATTTCCACTGTATCATGTAGTTCCTATTCTCAACACTATAACGCCACGCACCAGAGAGCAAGATTGTATTGTATGAGATCCTTTATAAGTATATTACAGTGCTGAGGGTGTGAACTGGTTAATTACTTTGAATATTATTATTATTGTTATTACTCTAACTTCAAGATTAATTACTCATTCATGGTACGAATAAGAATATATTAGGTACACATTATTATTATGTATGTATAATTGTTTTATTTATTTATTCTTAAAAAAAAATGTAATCGTGTTCGTACCTAACGCTATCCTTGATTGAAACTACAAAATTAGTTCTACAGCTAGAATCCTTTTTTATTATTTTTGTATTTGTGAAAACTGACTTGATTCCCTGCAAGACTTCTTATTTGTTCAAAGGCGTCCTTATAAGATTTAAATAAAAAAAAATATCTTAAATATTATACAATAGTATTATATACTTTAGGTACTCTCACGCCGTATCACAAGTGGGGTAGAAAGAGAGAACGAATCGCCATAGAGATCTATCCCTACATATCTACTTCTTTTGCTTCCTCCACATACATACAATTTCTCATACACGCACGTCGATTTCTCTTGCTCAACATTCGACTGTCTGTTACTGTTTGAGGATTTGAACCATGTGACCTAGTCACGTTCTCTCACACTTTCTCATATCCCCTCTTTCATTTAAGTATATAGATATATCCTCTTTGTCATTCTTTAATCATCTGTTCGTTCCACATGTCCAAACTATCGTAACTTATTAATTTATTTATTTTTAATGAGCTAACACTGTGAAAATGATTCATAATTAAATATTTAATTTGATAATGTAACTTATTTACACGCATTCTATCCACAACACTCCTCTTGCATCCACTCATTCTTCTTATATCCTCATTCATCACTCTATCACGCAACGTTTTACCAACCATTCTTCTCAGTGATCGCTTCTCCACTCCGTTTATTACACTTTTGTCCTTTTTCTGCCGTGTCCATTTTTCGCTTGCATCCATCAGCCTCAAATACCATAACCATTGTTATTCCTCCTGAACCTACCTCTTACATATCTTGCCTCCACCCCTCCTGCCATAACCACTTATTTATAATTAACTAGCTGGCCCGACGAACTTCGTACCGCCTAAGAATCAATGAACGATTTCATACATATACATCTTCTTCCCCTTGTCCTAGTTCGGTCGGGGGCCCATTGCCCCTAAGTATCTCCTCCAGAGATAACTGTCCACCGCTGCTTCCAGGACCACTGGCCACTCCAAATCAAGCCTTTCAACACATGTTCGACACCTGCCCTATCTTCTGCCCTCTCCCACTGACTTTATGAATGATTAATATTATTAATCTCTTTACAAACTCCCGTAATTTTCAAAGTGTGTCATCGAAGGTATAGTGTAAAAAAATATAATTCATTTGGAACTTTCGCAGTTTAGCGGCCCCACCCGTTGTCGAGTACTTTTTTCCATAGAAAAAGAAATATTTTCGAAACTTGAGGAAATTGTTGCCATATGGTGAATTATTTTTTGGTCACCAAATTTTTGGAAAATTCTTTTATAGGAAAAAAATTCGCAACTATGAAACTTGAGCGGCCCCACCCGTTGTCGAGTAATATGTACGGAATTTTAGGAAATAAATTTTCGAAGTGGATTTTTTTGCCGGCAAATTAAAATAATTCTACATATGGCAACAATTTCCTCAAGTTTCAAAAATATTACCTTTTCTATGGAAAAAAATAGGTACTCGACAACCGGTGGGGCCGCTAAACTGCGAAATTTACATTAATTTTTTTTACATAGACAATTCATACACATCGAGCTTGTCCCAAACTTAGATGAATCTTGATTATGGGTACTTACGCGACGATACACACATATACAATGCACTATATACATATATATGTAACACCCAGACCCAGGACAATTTGAAAAAGGTCATTCTTCACTTTGCCCTGTCCGGGAATCGAACCCGGGCCTCGTGACTCACAGAAAAGAGCTCCGCGCCACACCGGCCGACATGAACAATTTATGTTGAACAATTTATTATACTTAACTCAGATTTGTTTATAAATTATCTGCAGTACCTACGTAATATTATTATGTAGGTACTATTTTTTTTTTCAGGTAGATTTTACCTATTCATTTAAAATTTATAAAAATTCTTTCCATGATTTTTTAAAAATTGAAATATCAGAACTACAGATGTTAAATTGTATGGATAACGATTCTAATTTGAGAATGTATAGAAAAATTATCATATAAATAGGCCAATCTATAAAAAAAACTTCATTGTTGATTTTGTATAATTCTTCATATTGCATTTTTTATTGAAATTAAAAATGTATGGCGTAAATAATTTTCTTCGTAATTTTTCTTCTCTGTCTGCAAATTTAACTACCTACACAATCTTGCATCAGAACTACCTATATGAACACATTCTTATTTTCATCTTTAAAAGCACAATTTTTGGTTCAATAATAATTTTCCATCTGCATAAATAAAATACAATTTCAAATATAATCTGTGCACGTCCACATTAATGTGACAGAAGATCTATCGATACATAAATATTAGTCGAATAATTCGGTAGTTACATGGCAATAGGTTGTATCTCGCATTTTTTGCGTTTTCAAGTTTGTTCCATAAAATGCTCAAAATAGTGTAATATTTGATGTGGCAAAAGGATATGTCTCTTTATAGTCAGAATAAAGAGAGAAAAGACGTAACTTATTGACATGTAGAAAGATTGTTTTCATCAACATGGCAAAAAAACTCAAATATTTTTAAACTGCAAGAAATTATTTAGTGAATGTTACATACATCTTGTAGAAGAAATTATTAAGAGAATGTTACATCTATCTTGTAGAAATAATAATTACCTTCATTTTGATATATAATGCTTGAAATTTGGCTGAAATATCTCTTTTGCAAACTTTGTTTTTGCTCTCCTGTAAAATTATGTTTTAGTGAGATACAACCTATTGCCATGTAACTACCGATTTATAGTAAACAAATATTAGTACACATTTCGTTCATATTAGTTATAGTAATTTGGTTCTTAATATAGCAGAACCTACGGATTATTTTAGCACAATGCAACAGGCGACGTGGGGGCGCTAAGAGCGCCATAACTCTCCATATTGTTTTTATTTTTGAAATTAAAAATGTATGGCGTAAATAATTTTCTTCATATTTTTTCTTCCCGTGAATTTGTATATATATTTAGTTACAATCCATTGGATTGGTCTGCAACGAGTTTGGTTTTTCTTCTCCATTCCTCCCTATTCTCAGCCAGTCTTTTAAGCTACGTATGAGCCACAGTTCATGTCCCTCTTCAGTTGGTCCATATATGCGTCTCTTGGTCGGCCTCTGCCATTTGTTCCCTCGGTCTTACCCTCCGCGATGGCGATGAGTAGTCCTGGGTGCCTGATGTTGTGGCCAATCCAGTTAGCTCGTTGTTGGCTGATTCTCTTAAGGAGTTGCCTTTTTTCGCCTACCCTGGTTAATACTTCTTCGTTTTCGACGTGCTCCGACCAATGGATCTTAAGCATGCGTCTGTAGCACCACATTTCAAAGGCCGCCAACCGTCCGCTTTCACTCTTGCTGATGGTCCATGTCTCACAACCATAAAGCAGAATGCTCCATACAAAGGCTTTAGTAAGGTTCTTCCTTACGCTTAAGTCGATATTTGGGGATTCCAATATCTTCGATTTTTTGTTGAAGGCAATCCTTGCCTGGTTTATTCTGCTTACAATTTCTGCTTTGGAGCGTCCATCCTGGTTTATTCTGCTGCCCAGGTACACGAATTCACTTACTTGTTTGATGCTCACTCCATTTAATGCAATGTTCGCAGTCGCTTCCTCTCTTCCAACGACCATACATTTTGTTTTTTCTTTATTTATTTTCATGTTGTACTTTGACAACAGTATACTTTCCATTTTTCCTAAAGCTTCGTTCAGCTCCATCTCGGAGTCTGCGAGCAGTGCTATGTCGTCAGCATATCTTATCATGTCGACCTTTTTCCCATTTATTTTTACTCCTGTCCAGTTCTTCATTTCTTCTCTCAGTTCATCAATGGCTCGCTGTATATAGCAGTTAAAGAGAGCTGGCGACATTGAGCATCCTTGTCTTACGCCTTGTTCGACCCTTGCTTCTGCACAGCTCTCTCCGCTTTTAATCACAGCCATTTCGTTCTTGTATAAGCTCCAGATTGCTCTTCTATCCTTATAACTCATTACTATCTGGTTGAGGGTGTTAAAAAGTTGTTCCCATTCTACTTTATCGAATGCTTTTTCAAGGTCGATGAATGCTATATATGTGTTTTTATTAATTGTTATTCTCTTTTCTAGAGTAAGTCTGAGACTCAGTAAGTGAATACTCAGTAAGTGTTATTCTCTTTTCTAGAGTAAGTGAATTTGTAAGATGTTTTAATAGCCTATAGTTTATTCCGGGCGGAGAAGAATCCAACAAATCAGAGATCATTCAAATCGGTACAGCCATTCTTGAGTTATAAGTGTTGTAACACACACGACTTCCTTTTATATATTAGATAGATATCGCAAATATATTATTTGTTTCCGTATTTAAAATGTATGTTTAAGTTGTTTATTATTGAAGATCGTTATGTTGTAGTAAAATCTATCTATCTATATATCTATTCCCTCACGCCGTATCCCAAGTGGGGTAGGCAGAGAGAACGGAACGCCAATTAGATCTGTCCTTACATACTTCTTTCGCCTCCTCCACAGTCATACAATTTCTCATGCACGCACGTCGATTTCTCTTACTCAAAACACGGCCGTCCTTGAGAATTTGATCTACATGTTCAAGCCATGTAGTTCTCGGACGCCCGCGCTTTTCACACCCCTCCTTTCAGCCAAGTACAGCCAAATATACATACTTGTAGTAGAAAATGTTATAAATAAAACAAATTCAAAGTGTTTAATAATAATCTTTAATACCTACTGAATAATCTAAATTATTGATGCAAAATTGCAATAAAAAAAATTATTGATCTTGAATATCAGTGCCTGTTTTTAATAGACAAATTCTGTAAAGGATTCTGTAAAGAAATAGACCATGGCATATAAGATCAAGATATTTTCAGAACTCGTTACACTCAGGTTCATTACTGACAGTTGTTCAAAATATCAAAATTTTCAGTACTTAAATCAATTCTAATATCCTGAATTGAACAGATTTCAGTATTTTATACTAATAAATCAAATAATAATGATAGTAACAATAATATTGAGCTGAGCTTGTAAACTTAAGCCATATTCGTATTAGTAACAGTAGTAACCATAGACAAATTTATTTATAGACTAGAGACTTAAACGAAAAATTAGTAATGAGTCCAATCGAATCGTAGGTCCAAAATAATTTCATATCAATTATTCTTAGTACCTACTAACTAAACTTGAAGGATTTTGAATGTCCACAGTCCTTTTTATAAGTACAAGGGAGACAGTTATATACCATCTTAATGCTATGGAATGAAACAGCAAACTAACGTTTTATTATTCATTTTGTTATTTTTAATTTTGTTTTTAATTTTCTTATTATTAATTTTGCAATCTGCTTTCTGAGAACCGTGGAGCACCAAACAAAGAATTAGTTCCCAATCTTTTCCTTACATTTTGGGTATACGGCAGATGATCGAAAAAATAATGAAACGTATTTACAACTTATGTATATTCAACGACGTTGTTTACCACCCATCCTGATGGTCTTAACATTTTATTGGCACGTAGAAGACAGCTTGCATGTTTTTTACATGCAGCTAGTCTGCTGGTTATACCAGTTGTGAGATAAGCCGTGATTGTAAAGTAGGTAGTAACTTTCTGAAAAATTAGTGCTGTGTTACTGGTCTATGATTTAAGTCGATGAGAGTAGTGACTATAGCAAGCTTAGCGAATACTCGTAAGAACTTAAGCCAATATTGTCTTTTAGTTTTTTGGCAACAAACTTTAATCCGAATTATTATTATAACAATGCTCGTATACTCTGTCAACAAATAAATCAATGCTTTCTCTTGGGTGGATATTAATCAAACCAGGGTTGATTTAAGATATTTATATTTTAGGCTCCCTCAATCCTTGACCCCCTTCTGCTGGAGTTTCAGTACCTACCTACAACGTATCGTTATACATTCCTATGAAAACAACGGGAAGGAATTTTGGTAAAGTTTGCCTAAACATAAATTTTAGCGAGGACATAAATTAACGAACAGCCCAAAGCAGAAGTGGTTTGTAGATGATAAGAAATTGCTACAAAATACATGAGAACTACTATTTAGGTTCTACTTGCATCTCTCAATGGAATGTATTAAAAGAAAGAGGATTTCAAGACGCGGAAAAATGATAAAAGACTTAAGGCAAATTATTCTAAGTTGAGTGAATTATGAGCTTTTGAATTTCTCAAGTGATACTTCAGTGATAGAAATAAGCACTGTTGTTTCAGAAACACGACGAAAGGTATGTCAATAATTAACGCCATCATTGGTGAGGTGTTTATTAAGATTATCCAATTCTTTTATTTATGAAATATGTCTTTAATCATCCCTCAACTAAGTGAATAAATATGGTAAAAATGTTTGTTTGAAATTATAGCAACAATAAACATAACAAAGCATTAATCACAAATAGGCAATTCAAATGCCGCCGATTTTGCCAATTTTGAATGGAGAACGTTAATATAGGCACATAAGTATACTAGAATTACAAAAATGGCGATTTCTCGAATATGTATGTATAAGACAATTCTATTTATTGTGATATGGGACTGATCAGTCGGCTTGTTTCCACGTTGTACTTGAAAGAGCGTTAAAGATTAAAAAAAAACAAGTATAATAATTATATTTTATCTATCTTTCTGTATTAATTTTCCATTATGGAATATCTATCAAGTGTAGTCATTGGAATAACTGTGTGTAATAAATATGCCTGTTGTCCTTTATGACACTCAAGATGGGTGACATACATCATAGCTAAATCACAGACGTTTAGCAATTGTATTTTACCTGATCACCAAAAAAAAATTTTTTTTAACATTTTCGATTACGCTCCTGCTTAGTAGTAATTCATTCCGACCAATAGGAGCGCGCCACGTCACATAAATTATCGCAATTCTTGCTGGAATATTTCATCACCGCGGTGTATTGATATATTGCTGTACAGGGGAGGACTGGGATATACAATAACAACAGATATTATAATATATACCGTATACCAAATCATTGCTATTAGAAGCACGTATTATTAAAATCATTATTATTATTTATATTTTTGTTATTTCGTAATACCTCTATATTTTCATTTATATCTATGATATATGTACGAGTACAAAAAATAAAGGTAGATTTATTGATTTTGTTTTTGGTTGATTAGATTTTCGAAAATATTTTCGAACCCATCATTATGTAACTAAACAGATGTAGGTACATGCTTTTAATTATTTGTATACATGCATTATTTTTGAAAAGCCTTTTATAATATTTTGACAGCTATATGGAGCATCACGCATTCTTGAATATACATTTGCGTCAATTTCATTATTTACAAATAAATGCCATTTTACCATACATGCATTTTTACTATACCCTCACGTAGTATGATCTGTGTGTTCTCTCTACCTACCCCATTATGATCTATGCCTACATACTTCTTTCGCTTCTTGCACACTCATGCAATATCTCATACATGCACGCTGATTTCTTTTACTCAACACGCGGCCGTCCTTGAGAATTTCTAAAGTAGTTAGATTCCCACTCTTTTCCGTAAGTTTCAAGTGTCCTGTAAAAGGCAGAATTTCGAAAAATAAAGACATTTTGTACCTTTAAATCAGCGATGACGTTTGCCACCCTCCCTGGTGAATGTGTTATTTTTTTTTAATATCACGGAAAGATAGCTTACAAGCTTACTACATGCAGCTGATCTGCTGGCTACCCCACTTAGTAATAATAAAAAACTTTATCATGAAAACATCACTGCTGAATATATAAATTTGTGCAATCGGCGAGTTTATCGCCGAACCGCGATATCTTCCAACTAACCCATAGTAGATAAGTAACTAGGTACTTATTATTTGTAAATGTCTGATCGCCTCCGTGTGTTTCTTTAATAAACGCCGGGTGCATTACTTTAACACATAAATAACATATATACCTATTTTTTTATGTAAAATCTTTCAACGGTTGAAAAAATCGAATGACATAATATAATCAACCCTTTCAGACCCGACTACCAACATTTTCTGTCGAGGGATGCGTCGACATAATAAATTTTAAATTTGATTCGCCGTCTGTGCCAACAATAGCGTACATAATGATTGTCTTTTGTTGTGCAATTTCTTTACAATTGAAGTGATACAAGCCATATTATTATTATTATAATATTCTATCGTTGACATTTTGGGTTGTAGAGTGATTCAAAAAATAAGTCTCTTCGCCGAATTCGCTAGGATTTCTTTTGAAATGTTATTAATTGATTTCGCGGTGACGTTGTGGAAGTGTTCATTCCAAAAATTATATTGAAAATCGAGAATATAAGCAAATTATATTAATATATTTTTATTCATGTATTGTTTTATGTGCTATATTCCAACATTTCTGTCATCGCATTCGATATTTTAAAATGCTAATCAAAACTTCATTTTATTCCTTTATAATAAATTTGAAATTTATTAATTAATCTTTATCATTTTTTATTGTACATATTGATTTTACTGATTTTTAATGCATAACTATAGGTATACCATTATGACCAAAACATATAAAAAAAACTTAGGTACGCCGAGAATTTGAAACAAATAAATAAACAAAACAACGATGAACTAAGGTTGCAACGGATATAACTTAGCAAATGCGGATGCAGATGCGGATTTGAACTTAATGAGAATGCAGATGAGGATGCGCATGTTAAAATACTGAATTTTGAAGATAAAACAGATAAAATATAACCACAAATTTCACATTTTTTAATTAATTATTTTTCAAAAAACAAAATAATTTCATATTTATCTGTTGTTTATAGGTAATGACCTGAGTAACTCAAACGAGTAGATATAATATAATATACCTGACAGAATCTTACAGCTATTTACTAAAACACCTGATTATTTCAGTTAGCCTGCCACATTTGAAAAAATTAACACCAACAAAATTATTATTGTTATGGTGTAAATTGAAACCTACTTCATACAAAGAGGGTGTTGGAATTTTGAATTATAGGTATATTTCAAAAATTTGCAAACGAAATGCAAGCTGTCACTGAAAGAGTTAAATGTTTTGAAAATATTTTCGAATTGAATTAATTTTTATTCATGTTATTGTTACATATTTTTTCGGGTTGATTAGAGATAAAATGGAATACCTACATAAAATAAATAGGTAACTATAATATCTAAATAATTATTTTTGTACTAACGCTTTAGAGAACAAAGTAATTTATTTATAAAAATATATACTTACCTAAAACAGATATTTAATTTTATTTTTACAATATTTACAGAAATAAATGCCCGGTAAAGAATTGGTCTCCTACTCTTCCCCGTAAGTTTTCGAGTGTCCTGTAAAAGGCAGGTGTTCGAAAAAACTAAGACATTGTAGGTACATCTTAAATTCAGCGATGAGGTTTGCCACCCATCCTGAATGTCTTGATTTTATATTGGCACGAAGAGGACAGTTTGCATGTTTCTTACATGCAGTTGGTCTACTGGCTACCCCACTTGTGGGATATGCCGTGATGGTATAGTACAGTACAGAATCTAAACTGTTCATTACAGGATATGTTAACAAGATATACGTTAAATATGTGGACCAGTAAAGATCCCTAATTTACCAGAGATGTTTAAGACTTAAAAAATTAACATCAAATTTAATGAATTCGGAATGTACATATAAGATACTAATAAAATACATCAAAAACAAAAATTTACTAATTAGCAATCATTTATTTCAAGTAAATCAGACTTTCAAATAAAATGCATAAAACGAAGCAAAAAAACAATTAAATTCTTAAAATAGGGCAAAACAAGTAGGCGTGAGATGAAAATAATGATATAGGTAATAAATCAATAACTAAACAAAATCATAAAAGGCCATAAAATATTTTATAATAATATTTTCATTTTTGAATAAGTTCACAGAATCATAATATAGGGTTAGTTGGACGAGATCACGCCTTTGCAATAAACTCACCTTCTGTCAGTGGCGGGACTAGACTTTTAGTATTGGGCATGCGGTTTGTGTACAGTAGGTAGAATTTATTATTTAGAAACCAATTGTTGGCCAAAACCTTCGCTTTTTTTCGGACCACAGTACCTAATCCAGAAAGGTTGGATGACCCTCTTTTACAATATGCCGTTTAAACGAGACCGACATTTGAACAAGATAAATATCATAGGATGAAAAAGGTGACTCAATTGGCGCATAATCACGCTGAACGGAGGTTTGTTTCTACCCTATACTTTCTCCCAAGAGTAGCGATAAAGGGTGATAGTCCTCTAGTACCTACCTATATTTATTGAATATAATCAAAATTTATAATCAACATTGACCTGAAGTTTGTAAAAGATTTGCTATCGTTTGGCGGAAGATTTAAATCAATTTAAACTTACTTCGTTGTTCTTTTAGATACTTAGTTTCGAAAATTATATTTATTCCTTGGACATGCGTTGCTTTTTTGCATGTAAGGAAGGCACGCCACTGCCTTCTGTGTATTGATTATATTATAATTTGAATGCATTTTTCTATAAAATTGTATATATTGTGATCAATATACAGTGAAGAATAAATAAATAAATAGATATTCTTATATTATATTTATACAAACGGTGTATTGTAAAAAAAAATGTTTATTATAGTATATTCCTACAGGACTACATTTTTTTTCTCCCCTCTATTAAATTCAAAGTCTATTTAAATACTCTTTTTATTATTGGTTTCCTGTAGTGTTAACTTTTTCTGACCCGTTTGGTTTAAATGTATGTAAGTTGTATAAAAAATAGCACATACTTTATCCTATCACAGCAAACACTCTAATCCTATCAAATCATGCATTGGACATCCACCCTCCAGTCCTTATTTATTCCAGAAAAATACCGGCTTATCCTGTTTTGCCATCTGACTGTGGAGAAAAGAAGAAGATTTGGGGATGTTTTGGTTTGGGGTGATTCCCCGCCCTAATTTTGCTATAGCTTTACCGCAAAACAAAATACATAAATTATTGGCAAGTTTTTTTGACATTATAAATGTATTTGGAACTGAAGTTTCTTTTATTCAAATTGTCACTAATACTACCTATACCATTACGACACAACCTACAAGTGAAGTAGCCAGAAAACCAGCTGCATTTAATCAACATGGAAGCTGTCTTCTCCAACAAAATTTTGAGTCATTCGGGATGGTTTGCATATCACATCACTAAATTTTAGACGTTAAATGACAATTTTTGCCTGCCTTTTACAGGAAACTCGAAAACTTACGCGTTAAAGTAGGAGATTTCTTACCAGTTAATAAATAATTCGGTAGATGCTAATTATACATTCTTTAATAAATGATTATATTTTTTCCAAGACAGGAGAATTCAAAAATAAATGTAATATACAAATTCCTTATAGGTAGGTACCCTGTTTCTTTTGAGACAACGAGGCCCTAATAAATGGAAAGGCATAAGTGGACACTCGTGCCTTTTTCCATCATATACTAGTTTGTTTTTTTCACGAAAGACACGTTTATTCTTGGAAACCGAACTACAAGCTGGAACTTTCTCTCTAAGAATTTTTCTTATAATTTCTTATTATCATTTGTTATGGTTTAAAAAATATATAGGTGCCTAACATTCGAAGTGTTTTACAATATCATTTATTATGACAAACAGAGGATGTTCTAAGTAAACTAACATCGCATAATTTTAATTTTACATTGAATCCAAAAAAATGACAAAGTCACACTTGAAATTCACGCACATCATCTTTTACCGGCATCCAAGCTATAGCAACAACAGTCACAATATGAAAAGCCGATGCTCACTGCATACATAATGCATTGAACAATTTACATTTTGCACCCTATTTTTAGGGGTGAATACGTACAGCACGGTGGCACCCCCCAAATCCCAAAATGGAAGTGGATGGCGTTCGGACCAAAGTGGTATACTTTATCACATATATACGTAATATAGGTGGTATTAGCGGTATTTTTAAATAATTAAATTGGCATTAATCTAAAACGAATTGGATACTGAGGTATTATTAAACGGGTGAAATATCTCCCGAATAAAAGTTAGACAGTATTATTGTTGTATATATATTACAGTAATTACGTGGTGTCCATTTTGTGGGACATTTTATTATTAAGTATCCATATTGTACATAATTATTATTATTACTATATGCCCTCATTATACTTGTGTGTGGTCAGAATTATTTTGTGACCGCGTGTATTGCCATAAATCATTTTACAAATCTTTTATTGGAAAATAAGTCGCTTTATTAAATTAATTATGATTATTATATTTTAATCGGATTGGCAGCAATAAAATTGCTGGTCTTATCAATATAATTAATTATTCTCTTTTTAATTATTTAATTTGCTTTTCAAAAAACAGTTTTTTTTGTGTAGGTACCTACCGTAATATTATATTTTTAAATTTTTATTCATCCTTGTCCCATGTCCATCCATTTCTGGGTAAAGGCCTCTACATTCTCACTTCGCGTCTATCATTTCCGTGCGTTTATCTGAAACTAAGTTTTAGCTAAAAGCGATTTTAGATAAAACTAAGTTTTAGATAAAGAGCGTTTATCTAAAACTAAGTTTTAGATAAACGCTCGTTAATGGTAGACGCTCCACCAAAACCGCAGTAGCGAAAAAAGCTCACAAAATAACAATTAATACATAGTCATCTAAAATTATATCATTACATATAATTTTAATTAAATAAATATAATATATAAAAACTATAATACTTCTATATGTATTATGTATGATTCAACTTGTGCAGGCATATAGGTATGTAGGTATTATGATTTATTTGTACTGTAGACTTTCAAAATACAATTTTATATACATCCTTTTGTTATTAAATTTTAATAACACAAAACGCATCTATTATAATAAAACAACAAATCTAAAAGTACATACATTACTTGTATGTAGGTACGTATTGTTAGAGTAGGTACCTAAGTATTATTATTATTATTGATGATAAAACGGTAAATTCTATTTTCGAAAACAGCGACACGTCATTATGGAGCGCGTTCGCAGCCAATAATTCATTTTCCCGCGTATTTTATCTGCATGCAACAGAGCTCGCACACACACACATACATACATACATTCAGCAAACATATTATTTATATTTATATTATATACATGAGTAGATTTAATTTATATTATTATTATTTTGTATTAGGTTAGCAGTAGGTATATTATAACAAATACTTTTTGCGCGGCGGCAGAATTGCCATCCACACTTCTCAGCATTATACAACCAGATAAGTCTCCATATGATCAGTCATGGTCACACAAAAACTTAACAGTCTAATGCCGGGAAAAATTCACCTATCCAGATATACATACAGGATATCAAAGGATTAGGCTCAGAACGCGGGTTCAAAATACCAGCATTGTGCCTGAAATATCTGTGCTCAGAAACTTTCTAACAATATTACAAGTGTTTTTGTTATAATAGATTTTTGAATTTTTATGTACCTACAAATTAACCGGTAAATCTAATTTTTGTAAATTATTTATTATAGATTTCGGAGTAACCCCTGTAGCTGACATGACTAAAGGTATTATATAAATGGACCTAGAATGCCAACTATTTTTTATTTCTCCTGCTAGTTCTGTATATTTTATTATTATTTCAATATTTTGTATTGAAGATTATAATAAAATATCATTTTCACTTATTTTGTAGTAACGTGAAACTAAACCTATTTCTTTAGATATTATACTTTGACAAACTTGTTAGTTCAACGGTTATAACATTGCAAACTTGTAAACATAAGATCTTGGATTCAATTCCTGATTTAATCGAGAAAATTTTTGCAGAAAAATGCATTCATGATATATATGGTTCCATATATTAAATTTTGAATGATGGGGTGTTTTCATGTGTGAAATATTTTCAATAAAATTTTAGGTTGTCACCATTGTTCATGACTGTATATATAAAAAATGATATAGTACACATATATTGTATTTTGGTTTATATATTATATTGTGGACATCACAATATTATGATAATCCAGTAAATCTTTTAAATTTATTGCGGGCCAGTGTTTGTGTACAACAACCTCAAAATTTATCAAGTGTCATAAAAATAACAGTACTGATCGTATTTATGGAAACACTCTCGAATGACATTTTTTTTTCAATATTTCATAAAACAATAACAAAATTGTGTTCATTGAACTTTCCATGTTTCTCTCATAGACAAAGAGTGATCTGCTACTATCTCATATCAGCATATACCACAAGTGGGGTAGCTAACAGATTTGCTACATGCAATAAATATACGAGTTGAGCTTTCTGTGCCAAGAAAAATTTAAGACATTCAGGATGTGTGACACACCTAATCACAAAAACAGAGGGCGAGTTGACTAGAATAATTTAGAACAACATGTATGTATACATCTATAGATACTGCCTCAGAACAGACTCAAGTCTAGTGAGGCAGTAAATTCCATTATCAAAAGAATATGTGTTTTCAGATATGATGTTTAGTTACTAGTAAAAAAATTTGTAGTAGTAAGTTGTTTTATTGATATGTTTATGGAAAATAAAAAAAAAGAAAGTTTATCGCTAGGATGCGATGTCTTCCAATTAATACTATGTATCTCAGGACAATACCTACCCGTGAAGATGTCATCGGGCATTATAAGAGAGAAAATCGGAGCCTTCGGCAAGTCGCCCGGTAGCTTAATTGGACAAAGCACTCTTCATGACAAAGTAGGGATGCGGGTTCAAGTGTCCCGTCTGGGGCACTACTGAATAAGGTGACGCTGTCTTATCTATGCCTTATATGGTTTCATGTGTTAAATTTACATATACTTACAGTATAACCTCATACGATGGATAATTGAAAAATAACATCGATAAACACAATTATTTATTAATAGTTCAAGAGTTTTTGTGTTTAAACTGTGGAAATCCATTTTTAATTTCATTAACTAAAATATAAAAATATATTATTGAACACTGTTTAATCTCCACTTTGTTAGGTAAGATACCGAACGTTTTCGCCTATACTTGGAGGCATCTTCAGGGAAATTGAAATCTAAAAAATTGTGAGAGCTTTTCAATAATATACAATTATTTATTATTACCGAAATATTCTCCATGACTGTACCAACATTTAGAGTAGAGTAGAAAGAGAGGCGCTACCTATACAAGTAAACAACATAGCATTCACAAAATACATAATATTTCATTCCGGGCAGCAATCAGTATAGGTAGAGTGCGAGCATTGTCCGTCCATTTCATAATACCTACTACAACTACTACGATAATAATAATAATATTAATTTTTCAGTGGTGTTGTCTCTGTTCCATAAATTACGTCACGTATTGTAGTTTATATGATATATTATTATAGGTATACAGTTTCACTTGCTCTGTTGTAGTTGTTCTTTATTATTGTTATTTTTGTTTCTATTCAATAATCCTATATAGAACAGTGATTCTCAAATGTTACATCTATTTATAAGTATTAGTTGTTGTATGAAGGCTTTCGCTGTCTTCATTTATAGATGTTGATGTTCTTCCAAGTTTACCGTTATGTTATACATGTATGAGTGATTTATTAGCAAATTTATGAGGTATAGGGATTAAAATATGTTGAACGAATGGATGAAAATGGGATGACAAAGACAGTGCATATATCGGAGAGACGAGGAATAGGGAAACGCAGACGTCCAAGAACTACGTTCTCGAGGATGGCCACATGTTGAGCAAGAAAAATAGGCGTGCATGTATGAGAAACTGCATGAATTAAAGGAAGCGAAAGAAGTATGTATAGATCAATATTTCGTGTTGCAGACTTGAAGGACATTACCTAATTGTTTTTTTTAACTATTGTAAAGGTGTTATTTATGGATTTTCAGGTACCTATAAAGATTGTCTTATACTTTAGCATTAGTAGGAGAGAGATACCATTAGGTACTATCTTAATGTTATGGAGTGAAACAGCATAATTTTATTACTTTCTTTATTAATTTTGTAACATAAGCTTACGTTAAGTAGTAGGTAAGTTTAAGTTTGAAGCTGTCTATTTGATAACAGATTTTAAGGCAAAAATTCAAGATTTAGACTTTATCACCTCATGACATTACAGACATTATTTAGCACATCGCTAAATGTGTGAACATTCGTCTAGATACCAGAAGCACTTTTTTTACGACGCAATTCACGGTTTGGTAAATAAAAAAATATTTTAGAACCACTGAGCATCGCTATATGCAAACCGTAATAAATAATCTACCATTGTTTGTCAAATAACGCGACTCTATACTATTATCATTGTTCTCGCATACCTACACATACTTCTTCTCAAACTCTAGTAGGTACCTACCTATTCCTACTTAGATCGTTTTATTTTTCTACCAACCAATCTTAATTTTGTTGTTGTCATCCAAATGTTCCCCATCAATCATGTTATAATATAAACTTAAGAATTCCCATTAAAATAATAAAAGCAACTAATTATGATCTATCTTTCTATCTATCTATTCCCTCACGCCGTATCCCAAGTGGGGTAGGCAGAGAGAACGGAACGCCAATTAGATATGTCCTTAGATACTTCTTTCGCTTCCTCCACAGTCATACAATTTCTCATGCAGGCACGTCGGTTTCTTTTACTCAAAACACGGCCGTCCTTGAGAATTTGATCTACATGTTCAAGCCATGTAGTTCTCGGATGCCCGCGCTTCCTCAAACCCCTCCTTTCAGCTAAGTATATCCTCTTTGTCATTCTTTCCTCTTCCATTCGTTCCACATGAAACAATAGATCTCCAAGCCTTTCTATCCTGAGCAATGGACTGCCAGTCGTCTTTAGCATTGAGCTCCTCCAGATCTCGGTTGATGTTATCTAACAATCTTTGTCTTGGTCTGCCTAACGGTCTTCTGCCCTCGGGTATACCCTGCAGAATACCTTTAGTCGCCCTTTCTTCTCCGGATCTAACGACGTGGCCAATCTTCGGGATCTGATCTCACTTGTGATGAAAGATTGTTTAGTTGTGGAGCGAATTTCTTCATTACTTTTAAGCCTCCAGGTTCCTTCTGCAATACCTGGTCGTTGACCCACTATTTTTCTTAGAATCCTATTTTCAAAAGACAGAAGTCTTTGTTGGTCTTTTAGGGTCATACACCAAGATTCCGAACCATAGATGACCACTGGTTTAATGAGGCTATTGTATATGTGAAGTTTCACTCTTCTGGACAAGGACTTAGTTGTTAGGAGATTGTTCAAGGCTGCTTTTTAATTACCGAGCAATATTAATTACTAAATGAAGTTAATATTAGAACAAAAAAAAAATACTTTTGGCTGTTAAAAAGAATGTTTTCGTTTTTTCTCCCTACTCAGTCAGTGCAATCGTTTCACCAAAAAACAGTTATTTTTTTTAAAGTTACTTTACTTTGCCTCAAGGCAGTATACATTAGGGTGTGTCGCTCTCCATACAAAAAAAATAAAGTTTATTTTATTTTAACTCCTTAGTACTCAAAAGTTGTATGATGTTACTAATGACAAGAAAATACAAAAAAATGCTATACCCAACATCATCTTTAGCCTCCTCAAGCAGCATGAAGTTTTGAAAAAAAGGCAAAAAACGTTTGCTCTTATAACGAAAATAGAAAAAACATTGAATCATTACGATGCTATGTATTAGTGATTTTATGTAAATAAGAGTCAGTTTACGATAATTAAAACAAAAATAAGACGACATGCATTATATTTGTTTATAAAAAAATTATTAGAAATCTTTCTTAGAATTGAATTTTGGCATCATATTTCTTGAATGCGCAAATAAAACCTTCTCGAGCCTTGTGACCAGCAACAGAACTAGATGCTTCTGTAGTTAATTTAACACATCTCTCCACTGATTGTGTATATGGCATGGAAATTTGGGAAAGTTAAACATTTTAATGTAACCTCCAGTTGAATTTTATTTTCAAATCGTCAGTACTTATTGTACTCAAAAGAGGAGGTGATGTGAGAATTAATGATGGTTTTTGCCAGTCAATCAATTCTGTGTAGCTGTTGCAATCGAAGTTAACTTTTGGAATTACAAATTCTCGTATACCCGGAGCTTCAATGGAGCGAGCTTTCAAGATCCTTTGACATCCCAACTTCCTTATTCTCTGATCATTATCACTTAGCATAGCTATTATTATATTCTCTGGATTTGCAAAATAAGCATTACGTTGAATAACAGGATCTATTATTGCTTTTAATTCTGCTGGAAGGTATCGTGATGAACGAATTATTTTCCAAAAATTAACTGCCCCATCTTTACAAGATTTATTACATTTTATTGTAAACCATGAAGGTGCATAGACTTTCATAACAAAAACGGCTAATATTTTCAGATTTTCACAAGGATTTTCAGTGGCGACATATAAACGTAAAATCCTACTTGCAGTCGTTAACCATCTGGCATGGGACATCTTCCCTGGTTGTTTTCGGGCCAAATCATCATTCACTTTACCATTTGAAACTGCTTGGCACAAAGTGTATAAATATTTTTGATCTGTGCTTAATTTATCACACGCAAGTTCAGGGAATGACGTCTCAATTGCAACAAACTCTATGACCTCCATATTTTCACAAATATTAAGATTTTTACCTATTGGTCCTGAAAAAGCTGAAGGTCCGCTAGTTGGACCATCTAGCGATGATAATAAATACCGCAATGGAAGTTCAATTGCATGAAGTTGACATATGAGCCATTGTAATGGTTTTTGAAGTCTCTAGTCTGGAAATTATTCCATTTTTCCTTCCTGTATTAACATTCGTTCCGTCACAGCCGACAGCGCAAATTTCTTCTAAGTATATTTTCTGATCTGTTAGAAAGCGAAACAAGGAGACTTCGACATCTTTCGCTGTTCCTGATGACGGAGTTATATGTCCATGATAAATAGATCCAGGCTCTTGCACGAGTTTAACATGTACTCAATTTTAGATTGTTGGTAAAACTTGTTTCCTTAGATGGTTTTATCCTTTCTTCCATCAAAGTATAAACCTTGAACGCTCATGATCACTCGATTGAGCAATAAGAAATCTCTCGTTCGTTTTCTGGCTCTCCGCAATCTACTGTGATCTATGATATCTTCTTTCAAAATCGAAGAAGCGATGGCAGCTCCAGCTCTATACGATACGACATACCTATCGCAGCTTTGAGACAACTTGTCAAGGTTTTTTTTCGTCTTAACGTTTTCTTTTTTATTAGGGAAAGGTAAGCTACAGCACTGGAAATCTTCATCTTCCTGAGTCATACTTAAGTCTGGTTCAGAATCACTTTGGTATAAAGGTGGCGTTATCATCGTCAAATGTCCTGGTTTACTCAGTTTTTCCGCTGTCTTTTGCACTTTTGTAATTTTTTTTGTAACTTTTGCGTAGCAACGATGTCGATACTACCTATAAACATTTGTCGTTGACTGCGTTGGTCTTCTAAAAATAAACGCCCTTGTAGCGGTATTGACTTTTGTTTCCCACATTTACATAAAGAATAATCTCTACATTTGCAGGCTGCAACATCAAAAAGGCTAAGACTGTTTAAAATAAAGTTGTCGATTTTAGCCGTGTATGCTCGACTTTTGTTTTTTCTATTGAAATTTTTCAATAGTTTCTTGTAATCAGTGTTGTATGACATTATCATTTTTATTATTCTTTGCGCTGAAAGCACGAGAATAGAAGCCTTTTTCCAAATTTCAATCAACATACGCGTAACGCTCGTAGCTGTATCTCCTGCAGCTGGTTCTTTCGATGAAATGTGCTTCATTTCATATCTCACCCACTCGTAATGTTTGATAACATTTTCATACGTCGGCGTCGGCAGCATATTCCAGTTGCATGTTATTTCTTCCGGAAATTGGTTGAAAATACTTAATTGTGTGGTCAGTCTGGTATCTTTACGCTTTGACATTGTAAGATATTGTAGTAGTAGGTACTTAACTAATGTTAAATCACTTAAAAAGGAAACACAGAACAATTCTCGTACACGACTGCAACCCACGACCGAAACCGAGCGACTAATTTTTACGACTGATGAATAAACGACGGTAGTGCGAGAGTAAGGATCATTAGTGGATAAATTATAATTATATTTTTTTATCATTTGATTATACCATTTGTAATCAAATTAACAAGAATATTTTAATAAAAAAATATTATAAAAAAATTTTACAAGAAAAATGTATAGGGCAAAATTTCTATAATTTATCGTTTTTCGCCAACTTCTGGCCATTTGAGGAGGCTAATGGAAGTTCCCAAAATTAAAAAAAAAATATCAGTTAATATTCTGTTGAGAAAAGGCAACTTTTGATGCCTAAGGCACTTTGAAATTCGAAAGTTGAAAAAATCGACACACCCTAGTATACATACCCTTTTGTACAAATTTATTTTGACGATAGTGTTTATTACCTATTATACATTGATGCTAACCTTAGACGTTTCCAATGAAAAACAAATTATTCTAATAATGCACGTATAATGAAAAATGCAAACTGGCCAAAATACAACTAGGTCCGAGGTACAACAGTTTTCCCTACACTAAATCTTCTGGCTATGCTAATGCAACATAGAATAATATTTTTTATCCTTATATTTATTCCCATTCAAGGTTATCGCATAGTTATTAGTAAAGTACGTAGAACGAATTTAATAATAATGAAATCACAAAAGAGGAGGCGGCTAGCCCTTTCTGGCGGCTTTGTGCAGGGGAGGGGTCATCTGGAGAAATTTGAGGAGGATAGTACCTATAGCTGCAGAATGGGAAGGAGATGGTATAGTAGAAGAGACGGCAGTGGTGGTGGTGTAGCACAGAGCTTCTCGCCTACAGCTATACAGGAGTGAATTAATTAGTATTGGAAGTCAGCTTAAAATTGTCTATAATGAACTGAATAGAATTCTATTTTGTGAATTCTATTCTTGTCTATTTTGTGAAATAATATGCCACAGTACTTCGGTATATTATCTGCAAGCCTTCATCTCCCACTGCTGGATGTAGGCCTCTTCAAAAATTTACCATTTTTAACAGTCTTGAGAGAATATTGAACTCGTAAAAGAGAAAAGGTAATGCTAATTTCTAAACAAAAATGTTAAAAGTCTCTTTTTTGAAAAAACTTTAAGTTGATACCCCACGTGCGTATATTTTAGATTGAGAAATATTCTAAGACAGGTGGAATAAAATACTTTTTTTGTGTTTATTTATTAAAACATAATACACAATCAATGCAAGCATAAAAAATGGATTATCCAACTTGGTGGACCTGTTGTAGGAGAATTCTTTAGATAAAACAAAATAATATATATAGGTATACATATGAAGTCTATTATATATTTTTTAAATTATTTATGCACATTTTTTGAAGTTAAACTTTTTTTTTTTATTTATATTTAAAAAAAAAAATAAGACTGACCTTAGAACTAAAAAAGTAATAAAACTATACTCTGTACTCAATATAAATAAAATATATTTTAAACAACGATGGAGGTACCCACTGAAGCAAAGGATAAGAAGAACTGCCTGATAAATAGATTTACCTCTCGTAATCCTGTTTCATTGGAAGGGAATTTGTCATTAAACTTACCCCTACTGAGTGTTATAATGTGTACTACTACCGACCATCCCCTATCGTTTACAACCACCTCCGGTAGTCTAATGTGTGTAGTGCAGTAACAGTAATAATAATAATACTTAGTAGATACCAGATTGAGTTCAAAGCCAGTGGGAGGGATGTCCAGAGTCCAGTGTATGAGCACCATGAAGGCCTTATTGCAACATATGTCTTCTTGTCTCCCCCATAAATAAGTAGGTATCTAGAAACCTAGTACTGACTGCACTCACCTACAGAGGAAGTATGGTAAAACAATGTACCTATGCGATCACCGTTCACTTGCATGCACATTTTACCTTTTGCAAATGTCTATGTGTGTTTAACATTAGTGTTTAAAGATACACTTTACTTACTATACTCGTGGCATTCCTGGAAAATAGTTAATATTTCACCCTTTTCTACATATGTATTAATTTTCAAATATCCTATAAATATAAAAGGCAGGTGTTCAATATCCATTTAAAAATATTCTAAATCTTCAGAAGGGACACCTCATCTGGACATCCAACAGATTGTGCAAACTTTCTTTCGTAGGAAATAGGAGAGATGTTCCGAAGCTTACGATTTGGCTTAGTCTGGTAGTAAAGTTTTTTTTTTTTAAAAAAGATATATCTGGGTTTTGTTATAAACCCAAATACAACCTTATACACCTTTCACAGTAAGCTACTAAAAGCTTGTGTCGTAAAAGGGGAGTTTGCCAGTACCTGGTATCGAACCACGGACCCCTTGTTCACAAGGTCGAGACTCTACCTCCAGGCTACCGACGAACTCGAAAGTAAATGAAAACTCACTTAAAAATCAATTTAAATTCGGATTTAAAAAAATCAAAATCGTTTCCGATTGGAGGGCCTTTATATCGTGCCAGTGAGATGACGGAATAGGTGAACGTTGTCCATGGACATCGAAAGTGATCACTTAAGCCAGCTTGGAACCTATTCGTAAGCATTGGAACGCCTTTCTCACTTCTTTCAATAGAATTTTGCAAAACATGGTTCTCCAATCAAGATGTCAGATTGGTTTTGTCATCTGCGCGGTGTGCTCAAATTCAGTCAAACGATAAAAAATTATAAATACTCTAAATAAAATCGACGTATCTCCT
Organism: Athripsodes cinereus; assembly: GCA_947579605.1. NCBI lineage: Eukaryota > Metazoa > Arthropoda > Insecta > Trichoptera > Leptoceridae > Athripsodes > Athripsodes cinereus. The sequence goes on along the minus strand of OX388317.1, from coordinate 4,623,202 downwards.
TCAGCGGGCCGTGTTGTTGACCGGTCCGCGGCAATTAAAGACTGCTGCACTAGGGGAAAAAGTTATTAAAATTAAATCTAAGCATAAGATATTAATAATGTACATATATGTAGGAACATGCCTATACATTATTATCTAATACCGATGATGTATATATTAAATTGTTTTATCCATATCTATTGTTATTGGAGGCATCTATTATTTGAGCGAATAGTCGTGTTCCTATACATAGAATTAAATACTACCACTACTATATCAAAAAAATATTTGATATCACATAGGTAACTACATAACATAAAATATAGATGTAGGTATGCTTTTAATATTATAATGTAGTTGTTGTGTTTATTGTTCCGATCGATTTGTTATTTATGTAATTTATGTTTTGTAATAACTAGCGGGCCGATTTTCATTTGTTATAGTTTATAGCGGGACAGATTTTTACATCACTTAACTCTAACTTCTATGAGAGGGCCTTTGGTGTTGTTGGACCAGTTAAGTGGAATCGCCTACCGGTGCAATTGAGAGATAGTCAAACTGTCACCAGCTTCAGAAGCAATTGAAAACTGAACCCTTCACCGGCACCCTTGAGACGGTCTAGGGACTGTTAAACGGCGTAAAAATAAAATCATTCAGAATCATCATCACTGTTTTTTTGTCTTTGGTGAGAATTTCGTTTCGGGTTATTAGTTTTTTTAGTACTACTACTAAAATATCCCCTCGTGAAGTATCCCAAGTGGGGTAGGTTGAGAAAACGGAACGCCATACAGCTATATCCCTACATTTTTCTTTCTCTTCTTCCACATTCATACCATTTCTCATACACACATCCCAGTTTCTCTTACTCAACACGCAGCCGTTCATGTGAATTAAATCCACGTGATCAAATTATATCGTTCTCAAACGTTTATCTTCACCCCCCCGCCCTTCTACTTTTTATAAAACTCCTTATTAAATTCCTCAAATTTAATAAGGAGTTTTATAAAAAAGTAGACTTTCGAAAACCAAAATTCGTCTTTTCGAGAAAAAAGTCAAATGTGCACAGATTTGATACAAAATAGTACCAGTACTGTATCGAAACCAGTGTACGTGGAGCGTGCTTTTGCAATATCGGCACCTGTAGTCTGGAACAGGCTTCCACAAATGATCAGAGAAACGCAGGACATATCTCGTTTCAAGAACCAACTGAAGACTTATCTATTCAAGAAATCTCACGGAATAATCCAAGCACAACCTTAGTTAGTAAAGAGCGCCCTTGAGGTGGACTTTTTTTTTCACAAAACGGCGCTTTACAAATCATCCAAATAATAATAATAATAATAAAAAGCTCGTAGATGGGACCAAATGAGGCCAAAAGTTTTGATCATAATGAATTTATCAAAAATATACTTACGACAACAAAAACAAAAAAAAATGCGGGTCCATTTTTTTAATTTCAGCGGGCCGATTTATTATTAAAAGCGGATTGAACATTTCATTACCAAATAATAATAAATATTATAGAATACCTACCTATTAATAATCTTCGGATATACCTACTTCCCTACCTAAACCAATATAATACTGTATTATATAATATATATTACTGGATGTCTTAATATTTATTAAGATTGGTAGGTACATAATCTTTGTTATGTATTCATTAATCTTTGATATAGTTCTTTACATAGTAGGCATATAATGTGAAGACAATGGAATGCAGTTACTTTAGACGTTGGATAATATTCTATATCTAAGTAGATATTTATTAATGTATTTTGGATTAAGTAGAAAAGTAGGTAGGTATACCTATATGTACCTAATACGGGTTTGATTATTTTAACAATTTTATTTCTAGTTCTGTTCGTTTTGTGACCAACATTCACATTACAATTTTCTACTACTATCCCATCACGGCATATCCCACAAGTGGAGAGCCAGCAGACCAACCGCATGGAATAAGCATGCAAGCTATCCTGTCCATGCCAATAAAAAATGAATTTAACAGTGCGATTATTTTGATTTTAGTAGAATTTTTTTTTATTGTTTTTGTGTTTATTAGGTATTTTTTTTAATTTATGTTTAGTGTTCATGTGACGTGGTTAGATGGGAGAAATCACTATAAAGTGATTTCTCACCACTGCATATCATCACTTTTTTATGTATACTGATTTGTTGATTTTGCTGTGTGAATGATGATGTGCAAGAAGAATAAAATAAATAAAGAAGATTATTATTATTGGTTATTATTGGTTAGCTGGAAGATATTGCCTCCAGGCAATAAGCTCGCCAATTGCTCATGATTTTTTTTTTCTGATCAATAAAGTGTTCTTATTATTATTATTATATAGTATATTTCACTTTCTGTTGTGTTTTTAAAGCATAGGTACCTAATATAAATACCTATAGCAAAATTTAAAAAATAGTGATTTTTAGAATATAAGACATTTCTATTTGTAGAGTTATAAAACTGGACAGTCGATTTTATGCAGCTAAATATTGTCATTCACATAGATACCCATTCACCATTCAAAATTGCTAAAATCATAAAAAATATTTGTCCGTGTAATGCTGGGTAAGTCAGTTAAATATTTACTTAGCTTTGCGTATATTATTACCTAATATTAATAATATATAAAACAATCTATTGTATTATTTACGTTATTGAATATAATTCAGACATACATACCTACTATATATCATAAGTAGATACCTATGTGCGAGTACATTATAGGAATGATTTTATATACATTACTAATAATACCTACTAGTCTTAAACCCACATTTGCTCAGGAAATAACTGAAAAATAACCAAGTACGATAAACAAAGAATGTAAGTTTCCTTTACTCTAAATTTTTTTTTATAATTGTTTCACGAAAATGAGGATCTTTGAAGAATTTATTTGCCCATAATATTTATGACCTAAAGGATGAGATCTTATATAGAGTGTATTTTTTCATATTCTATCTTACCTAATAAACGCGTCCAGACATGAACATATGTACCTACATATTTACGTACATACTCAAATATTACATAATAATATATATTATGTTTGTTTGTTATTAGTCCCTGTGTGAATGCCGAATGATAAATAGGATTTAGTATTATTTTGTTAGTATATAAATATAGGTAGTATACTAGTATATATTATATAATAATATTATTATTATTATTTGGGAATTGGACCGGAAATATTCCGAACTTCCCTTTATGAATCGGGGGATTCCGCGATGTTATTGATTATGTTATTATTGTTCTAGTGTACATAGTATTATAATGAATTGTATTGTCTGAATACATACATAAATATTCCATTAAGTGTAGGTATGTATAATGCATAAGAAAATATCCTATAGGTATAATATAACATGTATCCTTCTTCTTCTGTCGCCCTGTGACTCTCCCCTAGGAAATACAAGGACAACACGAAACAAGTGTCTTACATTTGGGACGAAACATTTTTATTAAGTAGGTAGGTACCTATTGACAATCATAGTAGTTCTAGATCAAAGCTAACATAGCGGAGAGTATTTTATACTAAATTGAGATGAAAATAAAGAAATTGAAAAAATTACAGAAAAGTAAGAAAAATCGACTTGCGTGTATGACAAATTGTATGAATGTAGAAGAAGCAAAAGAAGTTTTTAAAAATATATCTATATGGCGTTCGATTCTCTTTGCCTACCTCACATGGGACACAGCGCGAGGGTATAGTAGGTATAGTATAGCAGTAAAAAAAAAAAAGTTCACAACTATGAAGGTATTATCTCATTATACTTTTCCAAACACATTCATACGACCTGTTGTTATAAAAAAGTTTCCCCTAGATGAGAAAATAAAATAATGATAATAAAATATTTTATTGACGATAAAATAATGCTCCTTTGAGTCACGAGGTCCCGGGTTCGATTCCTGGCCAGGACAAAGTGAAGAATGACCTTTCCAAATTTTCCTGGGTCTGGGTGTTACATGTATACGTGTTTATTGCATTGTATATATTATGTGCATCGTCGTGTAAATACCCATAATACAAGATTCATATCTTAATTTGGGACTAACTCGATCTGTGTGAATTGTCTATACATGTTATGTTATTTGCTCAATTATTAGGTTTTAGACGTTCTAAAACATAGTCCAGCCAAGACTAACATGAATATCGCCAATTTCTTGTAATCATATTCATCCACCCATCCCATCACTAAACTTCATCTCCCACAAAGGTTGTCAGCGGACAAACTATTTTTGTTAATTATTATTCTATGTAGATAATAAAATGATTTTTGTATGGATAATTACATCTGAAGGCCAATGCGATCCCATGAGATAACTTTAAACGATTAACTCAATATGACATCCAGATGACAACACTACATAAAATAATATATTGTTCTCAATTTTCCTTATAAATTCCGCGTATGTTACGTGAAGAAAAAAAGTCCTTCATTCTGAGAACTACCTACATCGATATATTTGTTGATTTGAGGACAGTAAAAAGTTCATAATGCTGAGGACGTCCATATGAATTGGGAACGTATAGGTATATTGTAATAAACATACTAGTCGTTCTCTTCGTGGCAATAAAATTTAAGACATTCAGAACCTCATCGCCGAACTGAAGATATAAAATTTCTTAAAACGTGACGTTTTACGAATACCTACCTGTCTTTTGCAAGACACTCGAAAACTTACAAAAAAGGCAGGAGGCCTATTCTCTAGCTCATATTCAATGCTAAAATACAATTTGAAAATCTTTGCTTCTACAAAGGCAATCTTACATTACGAAATTAGTTTCGTGAAATAAGTTTCGTGATACCTACATACAAAACAAAAAAATCATCGTACGAACATTTATTATATAATTATCTAGGTGAGTAGAGTTTCCTATAAGAAATTTAATAATTTATACCTATTTTAAAATATTAAACAACAAAAAAAACATTAATATTTAAATTATCATGTCTCACATTTTAGTAGTACCTACGTACCATGACCGGTTTCGGATGTAATTTATGACCATCATTAGGTTACATAAGTTAATTAGATAATAATTATGTAAAATTATGAGCCGCCTTCAATACTACAATAAGAATAGGCACATAACAATATACCCAATATATAATTATCTCGTCGGCATATTGTAGAATACGTCCGCTTACAAACAGCCTACTATTACTTTTACTATTCCCATCACGGCATATCCCACAAGCGAGGTAGTCAGCAGACCAGCCGTAAGAAATAAACATGCAAAATGTCTTCTCCGTCCCAATTAAAAAATAAGACAATCAAAATGTCAAACACCTGCTTTTTACAAGACACTCGAAAACTTATAGAAAAGAGGGCGAGACTAATTCTTTGCTTGTTGCTCCATGGAATACATGAATATAGATGAAAACATAAAAATAGGCAAATTGTAGAAGCTAGTCGCGTTTGTTATCACCTCATAGCTTAACAAATCAAAAAGAAGTAGGCAGGTATCAATAACACAATATTTCGGAGGAACAATAAAAAATACCACAAGGAATAAAATTAATGCAAAAGTTGTATTTTTTTTGTATTTTCTCAGAACATACCTTTGTCTAGTGGGGAAATATATTCCATAATGTTGATCTTTTTGTTTGTATTTACTGTTTTGGAAAAAATAAATAAAGAAATTCTGATTCCTACTGAAATATTTTATTGACGTTCACACGTGATTACAAAGATATCAGAGTTTTAGGAATGTCGTGGTAATAAGAGGTTACTCAGTTGACGCAGAGACGCTGTGAATGGAGGAGACTGATTTCTGTCTTTTGATTCCAAGAGGAACGTTGACGGGTGAGTGAAGTAAAATGTAATTTTTTTCATTGAAAACGTGTATTACAAAACATTATAACATAATCTTCACAATATGGTAAGAAACGGGACTAGTTTTTACAATTTGCCTAGACATTTTGTAATTTGCCTGCATAGGTACGTATACTTTCGGCATTTTGTAAAATGACGACACCGTTTGTAAAAGGTCGGATTTTACAAAATGCCGACGACTTATTTATAATTATTTATTTATGTATTATAGTGGGTAGGTATATAATGGTGTTTAAATAAAGTGACATTGTTCAGGTTTTTGAAACCTACACATCTAATAGTTTATTGAAAATAATTAGGTGACAAAATTTACATTAAAATTTATGGTTGTGTACCAATAAATAAATTATTTGAACAAATGACACATTATCTACCAATGCAGGTATTAACACAGAAAAGAATAAATAAATAAATAAACAAGTAACTAGACATTTTTCCTTTTAAAAATTTAAATAGGTAGGTAGGTAGCAGTGGCGGGACTAGGCTTTTCACATCGGGCATGCTTTGTACAAATATACTATTTTACTCGCAAACGAGTGGACGTCCTTGAGAATAATATAATATAGGTATATATATCGGAGACGGGACTAGGCTTTTCATGTTGGTCTTACATTCGTTATAATAATAAAAAAAAAAGATATCCAGAATGGTTGACATACCCCTTTGCTGAATTTAAGATATTAAATGGTTTATATTCGATGTCTATTAAAAGACACTTAAAAACTTTAGTGGGAGATCTATTGTTTGCCAAAGACTTCATGGGTCCTTAATATAAATAAATAAAATACAAGAAGTCTGCGATACAAATAAATACTATTTTTTAGTATGTAAGTAACTTTAAAGTTAAATGTCGTAATTTCTATACAATTTATTTTGTCTCGCGCATCCATCATAATATTAATCAATCCTTTATGAAGAACGTTTCAAATCTAAAAACTATTAGCGGTTGCACATAGTAACTATCTACCTTCAAATTATTTTTAACTGCCTAGTACGTTACGCACGACTCACACAATCATCACACAACCAATACAAATAAAAACATACTCATATAGGTACATTATGCACCCAAACGTTCTTCGTGCAAGCTTGCTTATTTTGTCCTTAAGATTGCACACATACAACCAAACATACCCAATAATACACATGTATGGCGCGTCATTGCCTACTACGTATTCACACTAAAATTTAAGTGTGTGTTAGTGAGACAGAGGCTACGTATAAAGCAATAACTTACTATTCCATTAATTTAGCTATCACGGTAAATTATTGGATTTTATTAAAAAAAGTCAATATAACGTATCGATTTTACACGCACTTCAATACAAATAGTACGCGCTTTTGATAAAAACTCTAAAACTTACAAAAATTGTATATTTGCTGCGTATATTTTTGTAAATCGTTCTCTTTGCAACGAAATGTTTGGCGGCAAATTCAAACTAGTTTTTGATGATTTCAATATTTTCTTCATAGATTCTATGGGCATGCTGTGCTTTTTTGCATGTATGGCAGGCACGCGACTGGTAGGTAGGTACCTTAGTCAATAAATTTATTTATTTATTTATTTTGTATCAATTTTGTTCTCTAGTGTCCTGTAAAAGGCAGGCGTTCAAAAACAATTACTATTGTAGTTACAACTTGAATTCAGCGATGAAGTTTGCAACCCATTTTGAATATCTTACTTTTTTGTTGGCACGGAGAGAATAGTTTACGTGTTTATAACGTGTGGCTGGTCTATTGGCTACCTCCCCACCAAACATTTTAGTCGTTTAAATGAAAGTTATACTAATCAAAGTCCTAAAAAAGTCGTGTTGAAGTAGTTTAAACGTGATTTACGACTTAGCGCCTCTGAACTTTATACTACTTGTAGACGTGTAAAGACGTCATATAAACCTCTATACCACGTGTTATACTACTATTATACTATTCTCAGTAGTATAACCAATGTTTGTCGTATTAGTACCTTCCATACGACGTTCACACCGATGTCAATCGCATTATAGTCGCAAAAACTACTATTATGTGACAAAGTAATAAATTGCACTCTTTAGCAACTCCTAGTGTCATTCAGTCATTTTGTTTTCTGTCTTTGTATAAATAATTTGTTAAAATGAATCGTTAAAATGAACTTCGTGGTAATATAAAAAAATGGGCAATTCATTTCAATATTAAACAAGATGCTTTAAAAGAGCTAAACAAAATTTTGAACGAAAGAATTCCCTGTTCAGTTCCAAAGGATCCACGAACACTTTTAAATTGTCAAAAAACAAGTATATCCATAACTCCAGTCGATTCTGGTCATTATTGGCATAATGGCCTTATTACTAAGCTGAAAATGGTTTTGCAATATTTAGACAATGTTCGAAAGTGCATCACTTAATGTAAATATAGACGGTTTACCATACACCTGTAACACGATACGTCCCCGTGTTATGGTCTAGACTAGTGATGTTAGTCCGGTACACTTAATTACTTACTCGATACTTTTTGTTTTCGGTAACGGAACGGTTAGTTTTTAATATCTGTTGGTACTCGGTACTGCCCGTGACCTTTATGCATGGTGGGCAGAAAGTGGCCCAAATTAAAAAAATATAAATGGAAAATATATATTTATTTATTATTTTTGCACATCATCATACATAATTATTATACAATATGAATTACAGTATAAGTCATTTGAAGAACTACTGACAAAGAATCTTATTCGATTTTAGTTAAACTGTTTTGTGTAAATTTCTGTAAACTGTTTGTGTTCCATACTAAATTAAATAAAAAAAAACAAATTTGATTGTAAATGTGTGATACTTAAATTTATGTTACATTGTATGATATGTATGATAGAAATTACTTTATAATGTATAATGTACCTACCTATGATCATGCGATATTTATATTCTACATCAAGACAGAACATAACACGTATAACATAACACGTATAGACAATTCACACAGACCGAGCTAGTCCCAAACTAAGATATGAATCTTGTATTATGGGTACTAACACGGCGATACACATATACAATGCACTAAACACTTATACATGTAACACCCAGACCCAGGACAATTTGAAAAAGGTCATTCTTCATTTTGCCCTGGCCGGGAATCGAACCCGGGACCTCGTGACTCAAAGGCAAGTGCGTTAACCTCCGCGCCACACCGGTAAGAAAGAAATTAACACCGGTAAGAAGAAATATAACTTTGGGGTGACACCCATAATTTTTGGGGTGACACTCGCCCCAAGTGCCACCCATGCTAATTTCGGCGCTGCGTACGAGACCGTTGTAATTCAAAATGTGGCAAAATCTTTCTAAAATAAATCAAAATCTTTTTAATTTCAAACCCATTTTTTCTCAATTTGACACATTTTGAAATGTGGCAGTATAGATCTGGATATATGATTTATGATCACATCGTTTTAATACATGAATACTTGGTAAAATAGTTGGACAATATGATGTAAGTATTGATTATCCATTAGCGTTGTAGGGCGAAAATAATTTTTAGAAATGTAATAGAACCTCATATTTGCGAACGGTAAAAATAAAGACAATAATGGAAGGTGTATAAAGATGTATTTGGGTTTATAACAAAAATCCATATAGATCTTTTTTAAGAAAAAAAAATTCCACTGGTAAGACAAGTCTGCATCAAGGAACTATAACATCGAGACAATATTTCCATACTTCCAAGACAATCATGCCAGTCAATCTCTCGATTTCAAGCGCTTTCTGTGGACCGATATCATCGATAATTTTCTTCAATTCTTCAGTTGTTACCGGAGTTACTTAAGGGGAAACTCGAAAGATAATGTTCAGCTCCTCTAATTATCTTCATGATAGTTCGAGTAGCAGACCATGGATTCTTATTTCCAACTTCTGTCACCCATTATTTTCAAGCTTGTGATTTAGCGAGACTGATCTCTTGGTGGTGTATGCGTTTGACCCTGGAAAGCTCGTCCCTCATAATCTCTACCATTTAAGAGTCTCGTGAAATAATTTCTTTACGGACTGATCAATATTTTTTTCCAACGTATCTGTAACACTTTCGTAAAACCATAAATTTTTTGTAAATGGCTTATAACTGTTTGTTTGCGAAATAAAATAAAAAAATAAAGAAACTCATTATGTATGCAATCTTTTACTTTGTCGTTCCCTCAATGCTGATCGTGACCATCATTTTCATATGTCTCAATCAAGTGTCTCCAGTGACCCAGATCTTCGGCCTTATGCAGCGCCTCATGTAAGGTCCCTTCCGTGGTCCTCTTCACCTGATCACTCCATCTCAAAATATGTATTATATCAAAGTTATTGCGAGTGCAAAGAGCTCAAAAATAATGTCAGTATATTTAAAATAAATTCAATGAAAATAATCCAATATTTGAATAACGGATATCGTTATTGACTAACGGATATTTTGCTTTGTACTCGTTATATTAATGTACCCGGTATTAACATCACTAGATCATAAAAATGAACCCTATTTAGTTAAAATGGCTGACAATACGTTCTATAATGGTCGTGTGTGATACGCTGAGTCGTATAAAAGTAAAAGTCAGCACGTTCATTAAAAATATGGATGCAAATATTCTTTAATTTTAAGAATTTTTAAGGCGCGTTCGTTATATTGAGAAAACTAATACATATTACTCGATAAAATTAATTTCCCATCAGATTTATGTACTTGAACATGGGTTTCAAAGACGTAACAAAATAATAGACGACAAATAATATGGCAGTATTTTTATCTTCAATAATTCAAACACATACATTTTGTAAAATAAACAAACCGTCATAGTTTTTACTTCCACTTTACTACGCGCGGTGTCGTTGTCATCGATTTAACATACACACACACAGAGACACACCTAGCAGCCGTCATTCGATAGAATGTCATTAAGCAGCGGTAATACTCACCATAACTCGACCAAAAGTATATCACACGACGTTTCCAGAACCCTTACACGTCCACCACACGACCTTTACATTACTTTATTACTACAATGAGTAGTATAAAATGGGCCTATTTTGCGTCACATAGACGTGATAGCAACGTATTCATGACCAACTTATGGGACAAAAAGTTAAAATTGGCACGTTGTGGCGACTTGTCAAATGTTTGGTGAAAAGTGATCACTTGTGTAGTAATAATATTAGTGTGAAAAAGGGCCCCAGTAACTATTTTGTCCAGGGCGTCATTCACTCAAGTCCAGTGCCTACACTCGATGGTTTCTTATTTTCAATAATAAAGCATGTAAATATTTCTTTATACTACTATACTATACCCAGTGTCCCAGGTGGGGTAGGCAGAGAGAATGGAACGTCATGTCGATCTATCCTTACATACTTCTTTCGCTTCCTCTACATTCATCCAGTTTCTCATACATGCACGCCGATTCCTCTTACTTAAACGCGACCGTCCTTGAGAAGTTGATACACGTATTTAAGCCACGTTGTTCTTGGACGTCCGCGCTTTCTCACACCCTCTCTTTCAGATAAATATACCCTCTTCGTCAATCTTACACCATCCATTTGCTCCACATGACCAAACCATCTCAATTTATTTACACGCATTCTATCCACAACACTCCTCTTGCATCCACTCATTCTTCTAATATCCTCATTTCTTACTCTATCACGCAATCTTTTACCTACCATTCTTCGCAGTGAATTTATATCATTTATTTCTTTATCTGCATCTTTTTATTGTTTTTTGAAAAGAAATTGTATTATTATTTTATTACAGTTGCTACAATTTGGAGGATGGTTAAATAAATTGATACTTAAAAAAATACTTATTGGGCAGAAATATTTTTTCTAACCTTGCTCTTAATTTTTCATCCACAAATGGGTAAGCCAGCAGACAAATGAATAAAGAGAATATACAATATTAAAAAAAAGTTCTGTGCGATCAAAAGAGTATTTTAATTAAATTAGCTGGTAACTCCATTAAAATATCACGCAGTCGTCAATATACCCGCATTCCGCCATACTAATTCAACACCGCTAAGGAAAAAGATCAACAACACCAAAAAAAACTTTATCTCACGCGCATGTACACTCCATATTATACCTCATCTCTTCACACATCCTCTTCACAATATATTATTCAGAGTGAGACGGAGATAATATCTACTGTATCAAATAACAAGGAACTTTTGTTGTATCTTCCTATAATACAATACATAATGTATGAGAAATGTTCTAATGCCGATTTGAAAAAGGTATGACAGATGCATCGAGAAAAAATATGGCCGACCAACTCGCGCGCATGTGCGCCTGTAAAATAACTTGTGAGTGAGACTCTCGAACAAAAGTTCCCCGGGAGCAATTCTATTTTTTTTTTAAATGTTTTTTGCGATGTGATACGTAATCAGATACTCGTAAAATAATTAGGTGATATGTAAATAAAATAAGACATTTTACATCTTAAATTCAGCGATGAGGCTTGCCACCCATCCTGAATGTCTTGATTTTATATGGACAGGGAGAGGACAGCTTGCATGTTTATTATATGCAGCTGGTCTGCTGGCTACTGGGTAGTAAATAAAATAATCCATTCATGGTTAGTGATATTCTAAATCGCTAAAAATTAAGTCATTTAGTTTTAGTTTTGCACGATTCCCTATTTATTTATTTTATTTTACTTTTGAACAAACTTTGCAGATTCATATATTTTCCTATAATATTTGCATGTTTTGATCAGTGAGTAAAAATTAAATTTCAAATTATTTCTCTTCATAAAAATACTAGATTTATAATAAAAAATATAAATAATAAAAAATAATTAATAAAAAATAAAACAAATAAAAAAAAAAAAAATTTCCATGTACATTTGGTGTTTCTGACACTATTTTTTTATTCATTAATGCTTTATAACTTTTTTTTATATAATAGTTTGTGGATGCTTGAGGTGCATCTTAATTTAATACAAGCACAGTCTTCTTTTTATAAAAATATTAAGCATGATTCATCATTCGTAATTAATATACTTATAAAGTTCCCCAACATTTTTGTCATGGTAATCCATCACAATGTAAAAGAATAAAGAAACACACTCCCATGATATAATATTCCGCCTTCTACTTTCTACTAAGCATTGAGTCCTCTATGCCTGCCCTTACAACTCTTTCATCATTCTGTATTTCATTATGTAGGTACTTACTCGTATTCATCAACTTCTGTATATGTATAGACTAGTAATGCAGTACTAAATTTCTCGGAGAGTATGTTCTAAAAATAATTATAATTCAAATTGTTTGAGTTCTTCGGTGGCCTGGAGATAGAGTCTCGGACTTGTGCAAGAGTGTGCGGTTCGACTCCAGGTGCCGACAACTTCCTCTTTCACGACACAAGCTTTTAGCTTACCTACTGTGAAAGGTGTATAAAATTTTATTTGGGTTTATAACAGATGTATACGTAAATTATTTTATACTTTTCAAACTTAATTATTATAATGGGGTGTACATTGATTAATTTATTATTAAATATATCACGGTGCGAGCCTCTTACATGTTCTACAATACCAATACAAAAAAAAATCATTCACAACACAGTTGCAGCAAGATCAAAACGACAATTATTGTACCTATATTAATAGGTATAATCATGTTGTTATAGATGGTTTTTGATCCATTTTGGGATTGGCAACTATATATACTCTGGCTAACCCATTTGTACAGTTTACAAAACAATTTTATAATTAAAAGTGCAGAAAGAATAATTTAGGTACCTACCCACGAGCTGTTTATAATTATAAACATACATACCATCACGCGCGGGGTAGGCAGAAAGGATCGAGCGCCACTTCCTTCTATCCTTGCATACATCTTTCGCTTCCGTCACTGTCATACAATTCCTCATGCATGCTCTCCTGTTCAACGTGCTCAACACGTGACCGTCCTGTAGGATTTGATTTAAATGATCTTGCCATTTAATCCTCGGACGTCCACGTCTCCGAGCACCATTCCTCTCAGCCAAATATATCTTCTTAGTCATTCTGTCCTCATTCATTCTAGGCATACTGCTCTCTCACTTCCTCTTTCAAACACCATGATTTTTGTCTTTTTTGCATTCATTCTCAATCCATTAATCGCACAATTTTTATACACACACGTCATCATTCGCTGTAGATCACTTTCACTTTCAGCCATCAATACCAAATCATCGGCAAACATTAACGCTCTTACATTCATCCCATTCATATCAACACCTACATTCATTTCTTTCAATGGACGAATGCAATGATCAATGTATAGGTTAAAAAGCCATGGCAACATCACGCACCCTTGTTTTACTCCTTTTGTCAGTGTGAACCATTCCGACAGGTTATTGTTCACTCTAACACATGCAGAACTTCCTGTATATAGGGACGCAATGGCGTGAATTAGCCGACTATTCACCCCACACATTGATAGTACTTGCCACATTTTCTCACGATCTACTCTATCATAAGCATTTTCTAGATCAACAAACGCGCAGAAAAGCTTCTGGTGTTTCTCCAGGAGCTTCTCTGTCACCATTCGCAGGGAGAAGATCTGGTCCACACACCCTCTACCACTCTGAAAGGCACCTTGTACATCCCATACATTCGTCTCAGTTACTTTTCGAACTCTTTCAATCAATATTCTTGCATACAGTTTCCCCACCGAGCTCAGCAGACTGATGGCCCAATAACTCCCGCATTCTAGTCTTTACCCCTTTCCTTTGTATAGAGGACATATCACAGCTTTTCTCCAGTCTTCTGGCGTGCAACCTTCCCTCCAACACTGGTTAAAGAGTGCATGACACCATTCGAGAGTCCTCAGCCCACTCAGACTGATGAATTCCGTAGAGATCATACCATACCCAACCGCTTTGCCATTCTTCGCTTTCTTCAATGCATTTTTAACCTCATCCATAGTTATTTCTTCATCCCTTGTTTCATTTGCATTTTCTCTTTCACTATTCTGGCTTGGATTATAATTAACTGTGTATAATTCTTCATAAATGTGTTGGTATAATTTTGCAAAGCATTTTATAACTTCGTATATTTCTAAATGATATTGAGCTCCTAAACGATATACGGATGTTAATCAGGGTAGGCGAAAGTAGGCAACTCCTTTAAAAATCAGCCAACAACGAGCAAACTGTATTGGCCACAGCATCAGATACCCAGGCCTGCTCATCACCATCGTGGATAGCAAGACCGAAGGCAGAAATGGTAGAGGCCGACCAAGATACACCTATATGGAACAAATGAAAAAGAATACCTACATACCATTACTTACTTCCTTTACGAGATATGCAGAGGTTTGCAGAAACGCCAATTAATCCTGTCCTTACAATAGCTTTTTATTTCATTGTTGTACCTCCTAAATGAATGTATGATTAGTTTTATTTTATTACTTTTGATAATCATCATTCACCACTAACATTCCTCTTGTCAACTCAGGGATGATTCTGTGCAAAGAGATTTTGTATCAGAGAAATGTTTTTGCAATATGTACTAGCTATTTTTTCAATATTGATGAAACAAGTTACTAAAAAAGCTTGTATCCATGTAGGGCTTGTATACCTACAGTCATGTGACAGAGGAAATGAAATAATCATGATGTGAAAAAATAAAATCATTTATATATATTTTTTGTCGTCTGTCGACATTCCATTGTCATCACAAACGACTACATAGGCGCATTACACATTGTGAAATATTTATTGAATATTGGTGTCCGACTAGAAATGACAAGTGTTGAATAATCAGAAATAAAAGAAACTAAGTTTTGGGTAACTGTTTTATTTATTTATAAGTAAGACTAAGTTGGTGATATATAATTCCTACGGATATTTCGAAGTTAAGTTTATTTTTAAATATGCATTTGGGTTATCGTTATAATCCCAAACACTTGATACACCTTCCCCAGTAAGCTTAAAACTTGTGTCGTGAAGAGGAGTTTGCCAGAAACTGGGAACGAACCACGTACCTCTTGTGCGCGAGGTTGATACTCTACCTCCATTCTACCGGCGAATTCGGTAGAAAAGTAATATGATAATATCACAATGGTAGAATAGTGGTTCCGCAGTAAGACTCGAACCACAAAGCATCTGATAGTAGTTCAAATCTCTACACTATAATTAATCTGGTTACTGATATAATAGTAATTTAATGAAATAGTTTAACACCTACCTGCATAATATGCAATATTATTGTAGTTTCTTTATCTTTAATCACATAAATATAGATATTTATACGTTCTTTGACTGTCTAATTTCTTGTCGCCTTAGCCATAATATGGACATAATATGACATATTATGTCAAAATTGTCTATGGGGTACGTCATCTTAAAATAAAATAAAAACCAATTACTTATGTATATTTCAATTAACGCATAGGTTATCAAGAAGTCACTACACTTTAAGTATATCGTGTCACATAAATTTTAAATTTCATCCATTCAAATAATATTCGTTTATGCATAATGTTACCAAGGATATTTTTTATTCTGTATCCTACCGGTAGCCTGGGTAAATCTTTTTGTGTGTATAAGGCCTTATAACGTAAGACATAATATGAAAAATTCATGAATCCCTGTATGTATATTGTTTTTACAAACAACTCTCACATTGAGATAATTCGCAAAAAATGAAAGAATTGTATTTTTCTCCCAATATTTCCGAATCCATATTAACATCGTAAACAGACAAGAAATACGTGTACACATAATAACATTATGTAATGAATACATTTTTATAATCTGTTATACGAAAAAGGTAATACATTCAATAATAAAGGCATCAAAATATTTTATTTTTGAGAAACTGGCACTTTGTGCGTTTTTGCACTCAGTGATTTATTTATTTTTGATATCTATATAAATGCAATCGATTATTTTTTTACACCGCACGGAAATTCGCTTCTCATTTTGAATGTTTATTGAATAAATTATGCCAAATGATTTTTTGTAGTTTTTTTTTTTTAATTACAGTGTATTGGGTAACCAGCAAGTGTGCTGATAAGAAGGCAAAAATTACCCTTCTATACCTACACCAACTCTTTACTTTATATTTTCAAATAATACTGCGAGATATTATTGTAACAAAAAAAAAGTATAAATTATTATTTAGGTAGCTCAAAATTTCAATTAGGATTACGACGATATCTAGGAAATTTGTCAAATGTCAGTTTTTATAACAATGCTCCGAGCATTTCAGAGAATAAGATAAAAAAAGGCATTGTGCAAGTTTTTTTATAGATAAAAAAAATATTAATGCAATTATTTATGACATGAATGTCGCGTCAAAGAAATGTTCATTGTCCAAAAATATTGTTTTACAATAGGTATTATTTACAGAAAAAAATCAAAACGAGAAATTAAACGTCTTTTGTTAAAAAAATCCAGACCACCGAGAAAAAACAAAAGATTTTTTACTCTTATTCTTTTGTTTCACTTATTCAATACTCTTGTGTTTTATGTTTCGTGGGCAGGTTTTTTGCTATTATTGTTTAAAATCTCACCCGTGGAGAAAAAAAATTTCTTCCACTTTTTCTTTTAAATGTTTGAGTGTCGTGTAAAAACAATAAAGCGATGAAGCATAGAATTATGGAATTTATTAAGTTTGGGTGAACGCATCATAACTTCGATTATTTTTAATTATTTTTATGTAGATATGTAGTATTTTATCTGGAAAATAACAATCCCGTGTAATATTGTGGTTTTATTAAAGCACAAAATTAATTATTTTGCAGTTTTTATACACGTTTGACATGTCACAAGTACCTACATAAATTTTTACGTTTGACTGATTTGTAGGTTAGGTTTGTCAGGTAGTCTGGTGTTTTTTATGCGACAGCACATAAATTGACAATCATTTCATTATCACATAATTTCTTGGGTGATAAACTATATAATTAGGTGAATATAAGTTGAAGATTATAGTTCTCCTTCTCTTTATATTTACCAAAAATATTTATAAATCATCGCTTTTATATTAAAAAAAAAAAATTACGAATTTTGATAGGAAGCGGACAGTTATCTTAACTAAAAAAAACTCGTGTCTTTGTGTCCACACTAAGCGGAAAGTTGAATTTCCGTCAATATTCCGTCATCAATATACATAACTTGGACCAAGTCATTCCGAAATCACGATGCATAAAACATCTTGTGAACTCTATTATACATCGAATAATAATTTTAATGAAAACAAAATAGAATCATGTACCTTATGTTATTTAGAGATGACCCTTAGTCTCTGATCCAATAATGATCATGTTGCAGTATTCTACTCACGATTTTAGTATGAAAATTCGACCTATCGTTATAGAAACATTATAACACATAGGTAATATTATTATTATCTTGTTCCTATGTAATTCTTAGTTCTTACGTCTTCTATGGTAAGAAATATTACAACCGCTAATTTGAAAAAGGAACTCTCAATATGTAGTAGATATATTATCTATGGTTGAAGTAGGCACGTGAGATGTAGAGTTGTAAAATTGTTATTATTATTCTTCGTTTTTCTTACGTCCAATCTATAACAGTATGAAAATCTATGGATATGTTAATAAAGCTTCAATACAGTGATGTATAAATTTACATGAACGACTGTTTTTATTTTCTTAATTCTCTACATTTAAAAATTTGTTTCGTAAAGTTCGATTCGCAGAATATAATTGAAATGCAGGGGGCCTATTCTCCAATCTCGATTGATGGATGTCGTAAGCGAGATTTTATTACTTTCGATCGATTTCTTAAAAACCCTATTCTTGAAAGTCGTAGACGACAAATGTCACACGATATCATGCGAGAATTTGTCGAGTGGTGTTTCACCACTCGAGATGAATGTCACACCAATCGACATGTCAAAAATTGATAAAAATGGCCGCCGTGAGTCACTCTATGGTCGTTTATATTTCGCAAACAGTATAAAATAAAATAGGGTGATGCCGCATTTATAAATTATTTTAGTTTGAATAAAAATATAACGAAAAGTTTGATATTGATTGTGACTCCTCATATAAAAGCGCCGTCTTTGTGCGTCACGTGCCTCCCCACACGAAAGCGCCATCAGCGCCATCTCGTGAAAAAAAGTATAAATAAATGTCATTTTCGATGACCACATACAAAAATATACAAAAAGTGCGACGTTGCCGGTAGCTTCTCGAATGTCGACCGTTTAAGTCTCGAATGGCATCAAAAATAGGGTCGTAGACTGCCATTCGACTTTTCGTGCGAGTCTTTCAATCGACATATCTCACAGGTGACATTTATCAATCGAGATTGGAGAATAGGCCCCCAGTACCTAGTGTAAAAAACCAGTAGATATCATCCTTGCTTTAGACAGACATATTTTATATATATTTTTTTCTTATTTTAGAATATTTATTCACTGACAGCGTAGTTTGGTCTATATATCACGGGAAATCCCCAAGTGGGGAAGCCAGCAGACTTACCACATGTTATAAACAACCAAAATATCCTTTCTGTGCCAACAAAAAATACAACTTTCCGGATGGGTGGCATACCTCATGTATGTTTTTTATTCAAACACTTGCCTAAAAGTATATTGATGCCAATTAAGTTTTATTTGTTTATAAAGAGATTCATATAGGTAGAGTACAATAATACTTTTTGTCAAACATACTCTTTACTAGTAAACTTCTAGTAAGTAAAAAATCCGGTCCCCGACATCCAATTGTGTCAAAAAATTCATAACATAAATATTTTTTGTGTTTTAGAGCAACAGTTTCATAAATAATAATGTCATTAAAATGTGTCCGTATTAATATTGTTAACACTGTACAATTTTATTGTTTACAGGTAACTACTTAATAACCATGGATGTAAGACATTTTACTAGATGGAGCCTGCATTATACCATACCATACTATACAAGATCATGAGGTCAGAAGAGAACTATACATAAGGTAGATACATAATAATGAATATAGCTACAATACTAGACAATTTGCTAGATGTTTTTTGTACCTATGTATAAACAGTGTATGGTGCTTTATTTTATTGCAGGATATTTATTAAGAATTTAATTTAAACCCGGCTACACTCTAGGAATAAATATGAAAACTGAAAACAAAATAGGGGCGAAGTGCCAAAGTTTTTTTATTCCATTTGGCGCTTAGCTCTTATTTTATTTCCAATATTCATTAGGTGCTAAAAAAAACTTTTCTTGTAATCGCCTGAAGATGAAGTCGAGAGTCTCCGAATATTAGTTAGCGTAGATAATAAAGTCACGTGGAAATTGACTAAATAGTGTTTTTTTTCATTCACTTCAAAATGAACTTTCAACAAGTGCCTTTGGTCAATAACATCAAAATTTACAAAAAAAAATATGAAAATAAAATGATGAAATGTTTAAAAATGGCAATTAGGTAAATATTTTAAAGCTTATATCTTTGGTAAAAGAAAAAAATGCATACAATTTTATTTCGCTGGAACATCAAAAAATGCATGTTTTATAAAAGCTATTGGTTTTCTTATCAGACGGCTGGTTGAGGTTGTCATAAAGGACATATAAACTTACATTTTAATAAACAGATTAAATTATTTATGCTACGGTTTGTCCATAATGTCTTTATTATCATTTTGCGCATAATGAATAGGTAAAATGTTGCAAATATCAGAAAATATTATTAAGTTTTCCAGTTAAAGATGAAAGATTTGAATTTCTAGCGAAGTTTGTTACTTCGAAGCTTATTTATTTATGTATTTACAGGAACAAAACAGAACATAATTACATATCTACATAAGTACAGGAAAAGGTAATTCTTCCAAAGATCAGCAATTATCCAACACCATGCGCAAAGCACAGCAAAAGATTTTGATTTTACACAAAATATGAGGTGCTAAAGTTTTACGAGAGAAAATCTTTTCTTTCAGTTTATTTATGTATTTTATTTATGCATATTTTTTTTTTTTTTTATTTTATTTAACAATAATTATACAGACATTACAATACATAGACTATTTGATAAAAACTTAAATCTAAACATCCTCCTTATAGAGACAAGTCTCGTGTAAAGGAGGGTGTTTATGTATTTAATTTTATTTTTAAAGTGGAAATTCCACTCTTTTTTGTATGTTTTCAAGTGTCCTGTCAAAGGCAGGTATTCCTAAAGCATCACTTTTAAGACCTTCTATGTGAGGTTATAATAGTAATAAAATGGACAATTTGTATTTGTCAACGTTTAATGATCCATGACCATCTCAAGGGCGCTGTGACTTTTCCTGAAAAGCAATGTTTTCAGCTTACTCCTGAATGTGGCAGTAGGTTGGTTTTGCCTTAATACCAGCCCGAATGTCTTAATTTTTATTGGCACGAAGAGAATTATGTGTATGTTTATTGTCTGCAGATAGTCCGCAAGCTGTTCCACTTGTGTGAAATGCCGTTATGCTGTTCCACTTGTGTGAAATGCCGTTATTGTATTCCATATAATCACCGGTAAAGAATAAATTTACCACACTTTTCTTTAATTTTTTCAAGTGAACTGTAATTGATAGACATTTGTTATATGGGTACCTATTACATCACGGTTATAAATAGATATAATTAGGTTGTAAATACTTAGATAAATAAATTTGAAGTCGTGACAAAATTAATTATTCCAAAAAATATAGCAAGCTATCGTAATTTTCAAATAATTGACGTGTGTTTGCTGTGCTGATGATGCAAAAATATAAATCTCCTTACCTACTAATAAATTAATACCTATTTTTTTCGCTATCCAACTAACTCACTAACTATACCTAAGTAAATTCCTATTTCATCAGTGTGGCGAAATCGTATCTGTCTTCCCGCCTTTAGTAATTAAACATCGTACCTATTTATAATATAGTACCTATTATACATGTACCCCTTTCAACGTATGGTGAAATCAAAAAGAGAACGTGGATCACGTGGGCATTCTCTGGGGCAGCTTCTGTGCTACCAAAACCTTGGGGAGGGGTGGTTACAGAGCGGGGAGGACATGCGCAGTAGCGACCCCTGCGCGAGCGCCCCTTACTACCATCTACCAAGTCAGTACTTCTCGTCTTCATCATCTGAACTTCATCGGAACAACATCGACTCTGATGGACCATTAAGCAGTACTGTCCCCAACCATCACAACGAGAGGCGACTTCTGGAAATACCCAATATAGACACTCTCTGCCATACCATCCTCAGCCGAGGCAGGGTCTGAAGCAACCACCAACAGATTCCGTAATAGATTTCCGATTAATTTTAAAACCATATAAATCCATGCTTATGCTCTTTTTTTTGTTTTGTCTTGTAGAATATATTCATTTTTTTTTTTGTTAAACCTGTACTCATGTTTTATTTCTCAGCCATCTCATTCTTCCGATCCATGTCAATTGGCGCCTCAACTTTGGGACCGTTCCAGCAAGCGAGTTGGAGAATCCACGACCCGTTACACTAATATTATTTTCTTTTCAGAGTAGTTTTAGTTTACATTATATTTTTAAAAGTACATTATGTTATGTGTATTTACTGATTTGAACATTTTCAATTGAAATTTTTCTTATGCTTGGTTAATTTATAGGGTATAATTACATATTCCTTTTGTTATAAATGAAAAATATTTACGTTTGTGTGCATAAAAACAACCCAAATGCTAACATTAACTACGAAATTACTATAATAGTATGACGCCCCTTATTCGTATTGATATAATATTTCGATATTATTGCGCAACACTTGTTTTAAGTAGTGAATGAATCGTATTAGCGTAAACGTTTGTATAACGAAATTGATTTCAAGGTCATTGCAACGATGGAATAAAATAATTTACGTAACCATATTTATAAAATTTAGGTTTTACTACGAATGGAGTTTTTCAACTATATTTTTTTTTCCCCATTATTATGTACCTGTGTTGATATATTGTTTCTATGTTGAATTTTATTGACAATTATGATGTATTATTTTGGTGCTGTTGAAACTTTTTGATACAAGAAACGGAATTTCACAATGGTTGTGCAATTCTGTTATGTAGATCACTCACATTGAAATTATTTCTGTTATAAATTGTAATATTTGATGCCACTGGAAGCACACCTATTTTAATTATTATTGGAAAAATACGTTTGCGAAAAATAAAGAAAAGAATCGGAAAACAACATGATTGTTTTGTTTTGTAGGAGATTTTGTTTTTTTTTATTGTTTCTAGTATTTGAAATTTATTATATTTTTATCGTACGTATGTAATTACAAATGAGTTGGACAGCTGAAACGGTTGTGTCAGTCGTGGAGCTTTGGTTGGGCGTTCAGGTTATTCTTGCGACTATTTGGTTGTTATATCATTTAATTCGTCATCCTAAAGATATATTTATAACTATACTTATAGTAGGAATGGCACTAGCATATTATTTTTTTGATTACATACAATGCAAAATTTTTAGTATGGCTATGGATAATATCTATATACTAGGAACTGGATTTTTCTTTATTGTGTTTGTGATTGCTAAATTAGTGGATGTATTTAAACCCAAAACGGCATCTGTGAATTCCGTACCTTTACCAACATCGAGTTCAATACCTAACTTATCTCAGGGTTCAACGCCGAACCCCCCACTTATTCCACCATCGGCTCCTTCACTTACACCCACAGTCCCAAAGGTACCGAAACAGGAAAAGGAAGAAAACCCTTACAATACATATCCTATCGAACGAACATGCTCCGGCATACATATGGGATGGGATGATACCTTTTCAGGTCGGCCTGAACAGAATCTAGAAGAGTTTTTACGTAGGGGAGAAAGTTATTTCTTGACCAGAGGCATATATGGGGAACAACGTGTTAAGGAGGCTCTTAGTCGGCTGGGAGGGGAAGCGAAATCTTGGTGGAATCGTCTGGGATGCAACGGTTGCGAATGGGAGTTTTTTAAAAACATTTTGTTAAGTCGTTATGGAGTGAAAGATGCGTACGGCTCCTTGGTGTCCAACTTTTATGGTGATCACCAGCATACAAACGAGAGCGGCTCGTTGTTCTTAGAACGAAAACGTGCTTTATATAACAGATTATACGCAATCGAAGTAACACCGGATATAAGTAGAAATATTGTAAATATGATGTCACCCCGTTACAGAGACTTAGTAGTGGCGTCGGGAAAGTATGAGTTTAAAGATGTCGAAGATATGGTCAGGAGAATGGACTTTCCCTCGGGTATAGTATTTACTACTCCGAATAGAGAGTCTACGCCTCGAACCGAGCGACTTCCCCGATGCCAATATTGTCCAGGACGACATTTTAACAAAGATTGTGAGGAAAGGAATAGGTATTTGCGGTCTTTAAACGTGTCCCGCCCGAGAGGGGTAGCCGGCCATCTTGCTCGGGCTTAAGAAGTAATCAAAACGGCGTTTTTAACAATACAACCACGGAAAGATCAATAGTAACTAGAGTGCGAACAGATATATTATCTAGTACAGACTCACGCACATATCACAGAGATATAATTACACTTATAGATTCTGCGGCTTCCCATAGTATAATTCATAAATCATTAATAAAAGATTCTCCAATACGATGTGATGTAGAAAATTTATATACAGGGGCTGCAACTGGTAGATTACATGTGGATGGTGAAATCATATTAAATATTTGTATAGCGGGAGTCAAGATGCAAGTAAAGTTTTTAGTAGTTGACTCAATTAGAGAAAAATTAATCTTGGGATATAAGTGGTTGAAGTCGCAGGGTGCGGTTATAGATTTTATGAGAAATACTTTACATTTTGGCCTCGAATCTAGATCAACAGTACATTTGGTTCCTATGAAATGTCGGGAAAGTATTGGGGAAGTAAAGTTTCCGGACATAAGTAAATTAAACAAGAGTGAAAGAGAGGGAATTCTTTGTGTTCTGAAAGAATTCAAAGACCTTTTTACTCCTTATGCAGGTCCGGCCCCACTCACACCGCATAATATTAGGGTCAAGCATAATACACCTATTAGAGTTCCCCCTTATCGTATGTCAGACAACAAAAAAAGAGTTTTGTATAAAAAAATAGAAGAAATGTTAGCAGATGGTGTCATAGAACCGAGTAAGTCGCTATATAATTTCCCTATAATTTTAGTACCGAAAAAGGATACGGGTGATTACCGACTATGTATAGATTTCCGTAAATTGAATGAAGTTTCTGAAAATGAACCTTCCGTACTTCCCGTCATCCAAGAGACCCTTAAAGATTTGGGAGGGGCAAAGTATTTTTCGTGCATTGATCTGAAATCCGGGTATTGGCAGGTCCCTTTAAGCGTGACATCTAGGAATCTCACAGGTTTTACTACTCCTGATGGTGCTACCTATCACTTTAAGGTTTTGCCCTTCGGTCTAAAGGGGGCCCCAGCGTGTTTCCAGCGTCTTATGACTCAGGAAGTATTGGCAGGATACATACGGGAGTTTTGTATAGTCTACTTGGACGATATTGTTATTTTTTCTCCCGATTGGGAAAGTCACTTGCGGCATTTAAAATTAGTTCTAGAACGTTTACAACAATTCAACCTACGTTGCGCTCCTGATAAGTGTCAGATTGGTAAGACCGAAATTGAGTATTTAGGACATATTGTTTCAGCGGATGGTAATCGTCCCAAAGAGTCGTATGGAACTTCGATTGCGTGCTCTCAACCTCCACGGACTCGAAAAGAATTAAGAAAATTCCTTGGTTTATGTAATTGGGTGCGAGAGTACGTGCCAAAATTTTCCGAAATCGCCGCTCCGCTGACTGACTTACTGAGCACCAAGAAAAGTTTCAAATGGACAGATGATGCGGAAACGGCTATGATCAATATAAAACGGGCTATTTCATTACCACTTAAACTCTCTCGACCGGATTTTTCACGACGTTTTATTTTACAAACCGATGCGAGTCAATTAGGAGTGGGAGCCGTACTATACCAACTCAGGGAAGATGGGAGTAAAGATATAATTTCATACGCTAGTTCCCGATTTAATGATGCGGAAAGAAAATGGCATTCAAATGAACAAGAAGCCATGGCCGTTGTATGGGCGATAAAGAGATATCGCCCATATCTTGAATCCGGACGTTTTCTGTTGCGCACCGATAACCGGGCCGTTACCTGGATGATGAAGGTTAAAAACGAAAAGGCGAAATTTACAAGATGGGCTCTATTGCTTCAGGAGTTTGACTTCGAAATTGAACATTGTCCAGGTAGCGCTAACGAATTACCTGACTGTTTATCTAGAAATCCACAGGAAGAAGAGGTAGGAGTTAGCGTGGTGGAGCCAGCCGTGTACTTACAAATTGATGCGGACGAGTCAACGGTTGTGCCTGACGTAAATCTTCCGGAAGGGCCCGAGAGGAATCTTGTCGATTCAATACGTCAGAACCAAACGACTGATAAAAAAGTCACGGAAATACTTCGTAAGCTTAGGCGTAGGTCATTGCGTTCTTATAAACCCACCACCCCGGCGCAGGAGAAGTACCTTTCAAAATTTATGTTGAAAAATCATTATTTGTGGTATAAAGAACAGGATACGGCACGTGTAGTTGTTCCCCAAGCGAATCAGACAGAAGTAATAAAATATTATCACGACAGTAATGTGGCAAATCACCCGGGAATAAAAGAGACATTAAGGGCTATTCAAAGAAACTATTATTGGGCGGGCATGAATCAGGACGTAAGACAATACGTCAGAAGGTGTCTGGTTTGTCTCAGAGCTCGAGGTCGCCCAACAAGGCCGTTGGCACCTCAAGGAGCCTGTCAAGCAAAATATCCCTTCGAGATAATTGCCCTTGACTTGATGGGTAACTATCCCACGTCCACGAGAGGTAATAAGGCAATATTAGTAGTCACTGATATGTATACACGGTGGGTCGAAGCATTTGCGTTACGTTCCACAAAAGCCCACATATTAATTAGAAAACTCGAAACGGAAATTTTCCCTCGTTTTGGCTACCCACGCGTGTTATTGACGGATAATGGTGCGCAGTTCGGGCATAGAGCCTGGAAGGTGGCTCTTCGTCGGTGGCAATGTATACATTGGACTACGTCCATATATCATCCACGCAGCAATGTAACGGAAAGACGAAACCAGGAGATTAAAAAGGCATTAAGAATACGCTTGCAGAATAACCCACATCGCTATTGGGAAGACTACCTTAATGAGATTCTCGGTTCCCTTCGAACTCGACAGAATGAGGCCATAGGGTGCACTCCAAGCCACGCCCTATTCGGCCTAGAAACCAAACGTCCAGGGGAATGGAAATTGGGCACTGTATCTGACTCGGTTACCCCTGATCAGCGGGATCGTGGGGTCATAGACGAGGTTATGCGGAAGAATCAGGAGAAATATAGTCGGACGTACGCCCCTGAGTCACATGCCGTGTCCCGTTTTCAGACGGGGCAAGAAGTGATGACTAGAGAACACCCATTGTCGAATAAAGCTGCAGGGTTCCACGCGGGATTTGCACCGAAATGGAGTGGTCCCCATAAGATTCTTTTCCCAGTGGGCCGGGGTCACGTGTACTGGGTGGAGAAGAATGGGAAACCCATCAAAATCCATTCTGACGATCTCAGGCTAGTTCCTGAAGAACCTGAAGATTCTGGTGCAATGTAAACAGTTAAAAGTAACTATTAGAACATATTAAATAGTTGTATATATTAGTATGTAGTACGTAGTAAGTAGCTATTAACATTGATGTAGATAATGTGTGTAAATAATATGAAAATGATAAAATATCAAAATTGAGAGTATATTATCCTGGACACTGGGGAGAGTTCTGACATTGTAAATATTGTCTGAATTTTTCGCAGTAGTTTAGAAAATAATACATTCGCATAACTCATATGTATATTAATTTGTGATTATTGGGCGATGCCTATATTATTAAAAAAAATGTAATGTTAATTATTGATTAAAGATAAAATGATGTAAAATTGTGAAAGGTTCTGATGCCTATATTATAAAAATATGTAATGTTAATTATTGATATTAAAAATAAAATGATGTAAAATTGTGAAAGGTTCTGATGCCTATATTATAAAAATATGTAATGTTAATTATTGATATTAAAGATAAAATGATGTAAAATTGTGAAAGGTTCTGATGCCTATATTATAAAAATATGATATGTTAGTTATTGACATTAAAGATAAAATGATGTAAAATTGTGAAATGAAAAATAATACTGTTCTGTTGCCCGTTATATTATATAAAAAAAATATATGTTATAAAAATATGTAATATTGTATACGACGAGGAATGTTGATTCTCTTTTGATTGTTTGGGTAAAAATTAGTTATAATATTATGTGATATTTTGAGCTATCTAGATATGCCTATTGATTTCTCGAGATGTGGGTGTGTTGTTTACAGAATGTTCTGGTTTCTTAGTATGCTTATTTGTGAAAAATTACGTGTCTTTAGAATTCAGAAACTTATAATTAATCTTCATGCTTATTTTCATTCATTACTTCTATTGGTTTGAGGATTTACCCAATTAAAAAAAAAAAATAAACAAAAATTCTCTGGCGCCCTTCTTTATGTATATATAATAATGTAACACAATTTCATATTTTCAGTAATAATGTAACCCAATTCCATATATTTGTAATAATGTAACACAATTTCATATTTTTGGATCAACTGGGGGTGGGCGAGATTGACGTGTGTTTGCTGTGCTGATGATGCAAAAATATAAATCTCCTTACCTACTAATAAATTAATACCTATTTTTTTCGCTATCCAACTAACTCACTAACTATACCTAAGTAAATTCCTATTTCATCAGTGTGGCGAAATCGTATCTGTCTTCCCGCCTTTAGTAATTAAACATCGTACCTATTTATAATATAGTACCTATTATACATGTACCCCTTTCAACGTATGGTGAAATCAAAAAGAGAACGTGGATCACGTGGGCATTCTCTGGGGCAGCTTCTGTGCTACCAAAACCTTGGGGAGGGGTGGTTACAGAGCGGGGAGGACATGCGCAGTAGCGACCCCTGCGCGAGCGCCCCTTACTACCATCTACCAAGTCAGTACTTCTCGTCTTCATCATCTGAACTTCATCGGAACAACATCGACTCTGATGGACCACTAAGCAGTACTGTCCCCAACCATCACAACGAGAGGCGACTTCTGGAAATACCCAATATAGACACTCTCTGCCATACCATCCTCAGCCGAGGCAGGGTCTGAAGCAACCACCAACAGATTCCGTAATAGATTTCCGATTAATTTTAAAACCATATAAATCCATGCTTATGCTCTTTTTTTTGTTTTGTCTTGTAGAATATATTCATTTTTTTTTTGTTAAACCTGTACTCATGTTTTATTTCTCAGCCATCTCATTCTTCCGATCCATGTCATAATTTTCGTCACATTTTACCATTTTCCTGATGATTGCAGAGCAAAACCGGGTTTCAACTCATACACGATATAATACCGTGTGTGTCTGTCTGTTTTGCAATACAATATATCTATGTATATAGACACTACGAACATGTAGTAATACATACATATGTAGATACATACGAATCCTATTAATATAAATAGCTGTTTCATTCCCTCGACTACGTATTTTCATCAGAGCCGTTGTTATGAAATATTTCCATGTTCCGCTGGTATTTCATTATTACATCCCGGGCAAAAGTGTGAGATGCCCTTTTCGAAAAATTATGCCCCATCTCTCTTTCATTATATCTCTATGTAATAATACCTACCTAATATGACAGAGAGATATTACACAATGTTATAAAACATGCCCGTTATATTTTTATTTACATTTATTTACTTATTTGACTTTATTTATTCATTGTTGTACAGAAGTTATGCAATAATGATCAAAAAATAAGTCATTATTATACAATAATAAAACAAATTACCTTATATATTCAGTGATATGTTATACCTAGATTTGCAATATGAATCTCAAACATGTACCATCAATAAAATCTCTTTGCGGTCCTTGGTGCCGCAATTTTTTGTTTGAAAAAAAAGCGACACACATATAAATTGTTTGTAGATAACAAGAGATAGACAATATGAGAATGGGGATTATAACAGACGACAAAGGCCGGTAGATAGAGATGAATATATACAAAAGAAAAGAGATGAATATATATTACTCAGGTATTGTACCTCGACGGGTGGGTACACATTTTTAGAGAATATTTGTATGACATTGCGAATCTAGTTGTAACATATCACTGTATATATTTTATTTTGGTTAACTTCTGTTTTATTTTAAAATTGTAATCATAGATGTATGTTTGTAATATTGATTTGTTTATTTTGTGTTTGGTACCTAAGTTTTCTTATGATATTGTACCTATGTAAAATATTATGTAAAAGGCTAATGAGCCGTAAATAATAAATACTAAAAATACATACCTAGATAAATATTTGCACACATACAAATAGATATACCGTATACCTAACGGAAACGAAAAACTAAGACAATAAAATATCACAGCCAAATAGGTTCATCTTTTCCGTAAATTTTTGAGTGTCCTGTAAAAAGCAGGTGTTTTAAAAAATAAAGAAACTTTACAACTTAAATTCAGTTATGAGGTTTGCCACCCAACCTGAATGTCATATTTTTTGTTGTCACAGAAAGTACCTAATGCTTGCATGTTTATTTGGTAGGTACCTACATGCAGATGGTCTGCTGGTTACCTCACTAGTGTGATATTCCGTGATAGAAAATATCGAAACAAAGAAATTTTACATCTTAAATTCAGCAATGAGGTTTGCCATCCATCCTGAATGTCTTATTTTTTTGTTGCCATGAAGAAGATAGTTTGAATGTTTATTACATATAGTTGGTCTGCTGGCTACCCTACTTGTGGATTATCCGTCATAGTATAGAATGCCAAATTTAAAATGTTAAATCAGCGAACCCCTGCCTTTTACAGAACGCTCGAAGACTTACGGAAAAGAATAAAAGATCTAATCTAGAGACCAAATTCATAATAGAATATTATGTTCCATATTAAAATTAAACTGAAATAATTTTGAAATAACTTCGAACAATGATCATACTGAGAAACTTGTTTTTTTTACATAGCACTGTTTTCCTCTGATAATCAGATATATACAGACACATACAATACATTATTATAATGTTTATTTACTTACAACGAATGTATGTATGTATTGTACTTAATACATAACATAACATCATATTTTCATTTACCAATGTGTATTGTAGGTAGTCCAGTTTTTCAACCATTAGGTACTTATTTATTACTAATTTTGGTTAGTTCCAAATGAAAAACATACATACGTGATTTTATAATTATTGGGGCAAAATTTGAATTCCAATTCCATAAATGGGTTAGTTAAAAAAATACATTGTTGTAGTTCAAAAGTAGGTGATTATTGAAAAATTAATTACAAATCTTCATCCCTTACTTCAACTATTTTAAACAAGTTTTTGCACCTTAAACTCCTTTTAATAGCTATAGGTTAGGATAGTCAGACGAAATTGCACATCTGCAATAAACTCGCCCTCTGTCTACTGATTGTATCTTCTTCTTCTTTCTGTGTCATGTCAGGTCCCCCCGACGTTGACTATCACTCGAGAGTATACATCCCTGTCCCGGGAAGCCTGGAACAGCTCCTCAACACCTCTTATTCCAGTCCAATCACGTATATTGCGGAGCCAGGAAACCTGTCTCCTACCAACCCCTCTTCGACCCTCTATTTTACCTTTGATGATCAGATGCAGTAATTCATATTTGGTTCCTCTAAATACGTGACCTAAGTAGGATACCTTCCGGACTTTGACAATTGTCAGCAATTCTCTATCAGCTCTGGCTCTCTGGAGAACGTTTGTGTTGCTGACCATATCTGTCCAAGGAATACGTAGCATTCTGCGGTGTATCCACATTTCAAATGCTTCCAACCGGTTCATTGTACTTGCCTTGAGGGTCCACGATTCAACACCATACAAAAGCACAGACCAAACATAGCATCTGATCATTCTCTGGCGCATTTTCAAGTTGAGGTTATCGTCGCAGAAAATGCATCTCATTTTGTTAAATGCTGCACGAGCCGCCTCAATTCTGCCCTTAACTTCGGTTTCCGGGTCAAGGTTATCTTTGAGGACATTTCCCAGGTACTTGAACTTTTTCACTCTCTCTATGTTGGCACCACTGATTGTATGATTGTATTTAATTGTAATGTATTTCTTAGTAAAATTGGTCGTAATCAATGTGCAGTAAAGAATAAATAAATAAAAATTTCAAATATTCTACTTACAGCAAATTGTATTTTAAGTATTTACAGAATTCTTCTCGTGGAGTTCCCAGTAAAGGATAGGTCTCCTGATCTTTTTTGTAAGTTTTCTAGTGTACTGTGAAAGGCTTGTGTTTGTAAATATACAGGTATTTATAAAACCTTACGTATTAGGCAAATTAGACCTAAAATTCATCGATGACACACATGCCACCCATACTGAATGCTTTATTATTTATTGGCACGGAGAAGACAATTTGATTCCTTATTGCACGCTATTGCACAAAGGACATTATGGCCAATTCTGAATCATAAAATAGTTTAGTTGCACTAACTAAGTCGACTAAGTGTGAGGAGATAGTTGAGTCATGATAATTAGTTCTAATTCGTATTCACAGTTTTCCGTACTAATTTAGTTCATTAGTTCATTTTGACACCTTAGTACAACTATAAATTTCGAGAATCTATGGATTTCGTATTCAGAATGAAATTTTAGTTGACAGCCGACGACTAAAATAAGGTCGATTTGGCAGAATTTTATTCGCGACTTTTAATGTGCGAATATCATTTTACCGCAGAATATTGCTATATTTTGGAAGTGTTAAGTTGTTTTTTTTTCAATTAAAAGTAAAAAATTATATTTTTAGGGCCCTCGCAACTATAAGCATGTATAAATTGTAAAATTACACCACCACCGACTCAAATACGAACGCCAAAATATATCGGCAAATCTGACATTTCACAATTTTCACGCGCGACAACTATTAAATTGTTGCCAGAAGTGTAAATCGGAACGTGAAAAACATTTTGTATTGCGGCATCACTGACTAATATTAGTTTGTCCCATAGATTTTACCGTTTGCACTTGGTGGTTCTCGAGTTTATAGTTGTTTATAGTTCATAACTAATGCTGAATACTACATAATAACTAATATTAATCAACTTTTTAGTTAGTTAGTTCATTAAGATTCAGAATTGGCCCTATTGTCAATTTCCTTAAATGACGTCTCTCTCACTTAAAAATCAATATTGTGAAAAATAAATATTTGTTTTGTATTTCGTTATGGAATTTATAACCTGAACACCGACACAGTGAATTTATTACATGCAGTTAGTCTGCTGGCTACCACACTTGTGTAATTATACTATCATTACGAATTGGTTAAAATTAGAAAAATAAAATAAAGAGCCTTTATCTTTATCAAATATTTTTTGTCGTTCAAAATAGCGAATTTTCAAATAAGACTTATTTTCCCGCCCACGAAAAATAGAAATAATAATAATAAATAAATATTTGGCATTCTAGATCCGTTTATATAATACCTTTAGTCATGTCAGCTACAGGGGTAACTCCGAAATCTTTAATAAATAATTTACAAAAATTAGATTTACCGGTTAATTTGTATATTAAAATTCAAAAATCTATTATAATAAACACTTGTAATATTGTAAAAAAGTTTTTGAACACAGATATTTCAGGCACAATGCTGGTATTTTGATCCCGCGATTTGAGCCTAATCCTTTGATATCCTGTATAATATCTGGATAGATGAATTTTTCCCGGTATTAGACTGTTAAGTTTTTGTGTGACCATGACTGATCATATGGAGACTTATCTGGTTGTATAATGCTGAGAAGGATGGCAATTCTGCCGCCGCGTATAAAAAAAAATAACAAGAAAATTCTAGTACAACCAGTGAGAGAGAAAATTTCCAACGCCACCCAGTATCAAATCGCGGAAAATAATAAAAAGAAAAGCTTCGGGGGGAAAGGGAAAGAACGAGAAGAAAAATATTAAAGTGAAACACGTAGGAATGAGACGGAGCTAGATCTTCGTCGTGCTTGGAGGAGAGGGGGAGTTTGGAGTAAAGATCCAAAGCAATATATCACTGGTTATTTATGGGGTAAGATACGACAGGGAAATTGCAAGAATGGTGGGGCAATCTATCTTAGTTGGGAGCACCGAATGTGTGTGTGTATGTATGTGTGTATGTGTGGGTGCTTGCTGGCTTAAGAGAGAACGTTAGTATATCGGGAGGCTGGGAGGGTTGTACTACTAGTAAATGCCTACTACTACTGCTAATACTACAATGTATATTGTATTAGGTATTGGAAATTTTGAAAGAATAAAAGAACAGTAGCAATTGAGTACTGTCTTATTTATTTTAATTTGTTTCATTACATAAACGGCAAAGCCTTTTTACAATATAGTTTGATAAATTTTAGTTCGAAAATTTCATATTAAAAAGAGCGCAATCAAAATAAAATAAACTTATTAATGATAAACACAAACATTACCTGTAAACTTATTTTAAACACAAACTGCAATTACATAACGTTTATGTTTGTTTAGAATAAGATTCATTTATTTATTTATTATCATATTCTGATCTACATCTACATCTACAAATTAGCGATAAGGCATGCCACCTATTCAGAGTCTTATTTTTTAATTGGTATAGAAAGAACAAATCTTTATATTTGTTACATGCAGTTATTCCACTTGCTCTGACGGTATAGTATTGCTCCTAAAAAAAACTTTTTTCAGCTATACATGAGTCTTTTTTTTTTTTTAAATGTACCAGGGTTTTTGTTACAAACCCAAATAGAACTTTATACACCTTTCACAATAGGTAAGCTTAATTCTTGTGTTGTGAAAGAGGAGTTTGCCTTATATTTAACTTGTGTAATTATTTATTTATTTATTTATGAAATATACGGCTTGCGCCTTTTTACAAATAACATGTAGGTACAAAAAATAATACAATAATTGATGCTACCTTCAATGTCATTCACTATACAAGATGTACCTTCATTATAAATGTTTTAACGTATTATATTTATTATTTTAAATGTGTATTGTTTTGTTTGATTTATATTTTATTTTATTGACAATTGTTTTTTTTTCTCTTTGTACAATTTTAATTGAATGTTACAATTTTAATAGTTGCAGATTGGTTTTTTATTCTCCATAATTTGATTTGTCTCTATAATTTGAATGTTGAGACGTATATATACATATAAAAATAGAAATATTAGAATAATAACAAAGTTTATTAGTTTGCTTTGTAATTTGTGACAAGTAAATTAATAATAAATTGCTGTATTGTGTGATTGTTCGTATGGATGCCTACTAACTTGAATTGTCTATAAATAGTGCCCATCCATTTATTTATACATGGTTTTTTTAATTGATGATATTTGGTTGCATTTTTGTTGTTGTTATTGTTTTAGTTATATATATTTGAATTACTTAACACCAATTTGTGAATTTGTATGTTTATATATGTAGGTATATATATTGTAAATGGCTATATGAGCCGTAAATTGAATAAATTGAATAAATAAATAAATTAGAAGCTTCTTCAATACAATATTATGTAAATAATGTCTCCCGAGAATGGGGTAGCCGGTTGACAAACTCCACTTTATAAATGTGCTATAGATTGTCAAAATAAACAGATATTCATTGTTATTCCAACACTGAGTTAAAATTTAAATGTTAAATTTTAAGATTTAATCTAGATTTTTTTTGTCCTCTTCCGTATCAATCTGATACGAAACACAAAAGACACCTCACTGGAATTAATTAATTTACAATTTAAAGCTGTTTTCTTTTTTACATTCAATAATGCATCCTTTCTTCCACTAACGCTATAGGTACCTGTATACAAATGAGTGAGGTGTAAAATTTAGTGTCTTGAGATTCGTATTAAGAGTTCAAAAAGGTATTCAGTTTTAGAAATTAAGACTCACAAGTATATAATCACAGATATTACTGTGATTCACATAAAATGTGATTAAAAAATAACTGTTCCTGTTATTTCGATGTACGTTTATTAAGAGGCATTTGGGGTTTCAGGTTTTGGGTTGGCTGGGTGGTTTTTTGAACCCACTTTTCTGGGTGGTCTGGGTGCCGAGGACTACTACTACATACTACCTACTATACGTTATCAGAAAGAGGTGTTTATTCATGAACGCGCAAGGTTAATTGGTAAATCTGGATTGCTATATATAATATATATTATGAACAATAGAAATTTATTACAATATAATGCTTTTATTGAATTAACGTGCCATCCCGGGTTAAAATATTACATTCATATTTATTAATTAATTTATTCTTTTCTGAACATCGACTGTAAGCATATTTATGCAAAATATATACAAATCAAATGCAATCATAAAATTAATATGCAGAGGTGCGATGTCTTCCAACTCTTCTTCTTCTTTAAGTTTCTTGTCGACGTTGACGACCACCTGGGAGATTTTTTTCTGTTCTTGGCAGCACAAAACAGCTCCTCCACACCTCTCATCCCGGTCCACTCTCGAACGTTCTGAAGCCAGGAAAGCCTCTTTCTTCCAATCCATCTACGGTTCTCATCCCTTCTATGACAAGTTGTAGGATGACCAGTCGCGTGCCTGCCATACATGCAAAAAAGCACAGCATGCCCATAGAATCTATGAAGAAAATATTGAAATCATCAAAAATTAGTTTGAATTTGCCGCCAAACATTTTGTTGCAAAGAGAACGATTCACAAAAATATACGCAGCAAATATACAATTTTTGTAAGTTTAGAAGTTTTTATCAAAAGCGCGTACTCAATGTATTAAAGTGTGTATACAATCGATACGTTATTTTGACTTTTTTAATAAAATCCAATAATTTACCATAATAGCTAAATTCATGGAATAGTTAATTGTTGCTTTATACGTAGCCTTTGTTATCACTAACACACACTTAAATTTTAGTGTGAATACTTAGTAGGCAATGACGCGCCAAACATGTGTATTATTGTGTATGTTTGGTTGTATGTGTGCGATTTTAAGGACAAAATAAGCAAGCATGCAAGAAGAAAGTTTGGGTGCATAGTGTACCTATATGAGTGCGTTTTTATGTGTATTGTGTGATGATTGTGTGAGTCGTACGTAATGTACTAGGCAGTTAGTAGGTATAGTTTTTAGACATGAAACGTTCTTCATAAAGGATTAATTCATATTATGATGGATGCGTGAGACAAAATAGGTTGTGTAGTTATTACGACATTTAACTTTAAAGTTACATACATACTTAAAAATAGTATTTATTTGTAGCGCAGACTTCTTGTATTTTATTTATTTATATTAAGGACCCATGAAGTCTTCGGCAAACAATAGATCTCCCACTAAAGTTTTCAAGTGTCCTTTAAGAGACATCGCATATAAACCATTTAATATCTTTAATTCAGCAAAGGGGTATGTCAACTATTCTGGATATATTATTCACTCCATTTATTTATTATTACGAATGTAAGACCAACATGAAAACCTAGTCCCGTATCCGATTTATATATTATATTATTCTCAAGGGCATCCACTCGTTTGCGAGTAAAATAGTATATTTGTTCAAAGCATGCCCGATGTGAAAAGCCTAGTCCCGCCACTGAGGATGACATATATTTTACTAACCCAATATCATTCAACATTATTTTTTTTTATCTTTGGAGTTCCGGAAACAACGCGGAACCCACGATAAAAGATCGGTTTTCCGAAGTTTGTAATGTGAAAGGCAAATGTTCATAAACCTCACTTATAAGACAATCAGCATCTGCAATTATTTAGTAGAGGATAATCTTCATGTTTTTTACATTCAGTTAAATAAAATAAAAAAGGCAGATTTATACAAAATATCTCACTTAAAACATTTTTATATTATTATAGTATCTTTTACCTCTGATGAGACACCGGTAATTAATTAATTATATTAATTAATTAATATACCTAATCCAAATTCAAAATTTTAGAATACTTAAGCGTTTGAATAATAAAACTTTTAATACTTACCTACCTATTTTGTTATTATTTTATTTACTTAAGCTTTGCACATTTATATGTATTATGTATCTTTACGTTTTTCTTTTCGTTCTTTTAAATGGTTGGCTGGAAGACGTTGCCCTGCAACAAGTCCGCCATTTAACAGAACATTTAAGTATCGTCTTTATTGTCTACAAATAATATATTCCTGTTTGTTCTGTTAATTAATAAAGATTTATTATAATTATTATTTTCATCATTATTTAGATAATAATGCTGTCGTGGCATAATATAAAATTTCAACTAGACCAATATAAAAAAATGGTCCCGCCACTGGCAAAAGCTTCGTGAAAAACTCCCGAAATAGATATATTAGCTACAACTGAAAACTGAAATATATTAAATACATAATTCAAAAAGCTCACAGTGTATTGTTGTCCGTTCTTGGAAAGGTTATTAAAAATGATAAATAACATTTTTGCGTAATTAATTATAGTGAAAAAAAAAGCTAGAAAACATGTTTGTGACAAACTTTGGGAGATTGATAATAATACGCATTTTAATTTATTATTCAACATGAGAAAAAAATAAATATTTTTATAATAATAAAACATCTACAAATTAACGTCTCTGGTTGTCTAGCAGAAATAGATAAGATAAATGTGTTATTTATATTATTTTCTTCTTGTTCGTTCGTTCGTTTTCGCGTTCGACCAAAATCTTTCCACTACAATAGGTGGCCACAAATATTGACTTGTCTTTGCATAGAATCATGTCTTCTGGTCTACAGCCATCTCCTTTTAAAGGCCATATCAGAAGGTGGATCGTCCTCCTGAATTGCACCTCATTCATAGTAGGTATACGTCTTCTCCGGGCAGGAGACATACAATTATTTATTTCGTGCATTGTATGGGAGATAAATTGGAGATATCAAGGTATATATTTTCCTGAATATCTATAATTCTTTTCAATAATTCTACTAGCTAGCCTTGAATCTCTGAAAAATTAGCATTTACTCTGCGCATAAGCAAATAATAGGAAAAACATTTTCTTTTGAGGAAGTTTGAATTAATCGTAATGTCATATGTCTATCTTTTTGTAGTTGATTCTAATATACCAAACATTTTCACGCCAAGAAATGTGCTTATATCGTGATAGCTGAGTATAGTTAATATCATGTACGTTAATAATATTACAGTTATGAATATCAAATATTGATGGACAAAATATTTATTGATTTCTCATAAAAAACCATGTCATAATTTGCTGAAGAACGGGACACAAATACAGTGATTGAAAATATATTTTGTGATTTTTCGAAGGACCCAACCAGGATTGATCTTGTGTAATCTTTCAAATCTTCCAGCCAATCTAGTTTGTCTACTAAACCTTGTAGTGTAGACTAATCATTATTCCGAATCTATCTCTTAGCACTACTATATAAAATATATACATAATATTAACCCTACGTGCACAGTATAAACCCAGCACCAGCTGTGGCATACGGGGGGTAAAAACCACCCCAGAAGCAAACTGATGCATTTCGGGGGCTGGAACCTACCTTCTCTTTTTGAAAGGTTATTAGTGAAAACATCTGTTATCGTAGCTGCAGAAACAGTATGCATCTAGTAGCCACTTCTACTGCTTTACCCTGGGACGTCGTTGTATTGTTCTATTATTATTGGAAGAGGGTCCTGTATCAGTCTACTTAGGTGTTACATGTTGTGTATTTTGTGACGTGCTGTGTAGACATAATTTACCAGAAATATTATTATTGAAAATATATAGAGCTGTTTGGCGTAACGTTCTCTCTGCCTGACCCACTTGGGACACGGCGTGAGGGTATAGTATAGTAAATATATAAAACATTACATATATTCCAAATACTGTTTTTTTTTGCTTAAGTTCTCATGCTTACAAAATATGTTCAGCGTAATAATGTAAAACGTAGATCATCCTCTTCGTAACTAAAAAAATGGAATGATGAATAACACATCTTATCACCGTATTAAATACAAGGATGTACCCAATATGTTCTCTACTAAAGTAGGGGGGGAGGGGCAAATATTAATTTTAGTATCAGAATTTAAATTGTTTTTAGAATCATATCACATTTAATCTGACTTCTAGAGAGAGAAGGGGGGATGTGCTTCGGTGATATTTTCCCTTACTAATTTAGTCTACTTTTCTACTATATTCTTGATCCTAGAGCGGGGAGGGAACAGTAGAACTTTTGAACGTCTCCCGAGAAGTTACAGAAAAAGTGGGAGAACTATTTGAACCTTGAGGAAATCAATGGATAAATTCCCAACATATGATGTTCCAAGTTCCAATCCATCACGGCATATTTCACGGTTGTGAGATATGCCGTGATGGAACAGTGGCTGGCTACTCCAGCGGACCAACCACATGTAAAAAACATGCGAGTCGTCCTGTCCGTGCCAAAAAACTAAGACATTCGAAATGAGTCGCAACCCTCATCGCTGAATTCAAAATGTAAAATGTCGTTAAATTTTCGAACACCTGCCTTTCACGTGACACTCGAAAACTTACGGGAAAAAGTGAGAGACCAATTATTTGCCGGAATTGAAGAATAGTAACAGAGAAAATTAATAAAATTATGTTCTCTTCATCACGAACGTACTGTACATAAATCGGCCATTTTCTAATACTCGTGCAGTTTATGAAATGGCGAATGATTTATAACCCTGGTGTGACCGAATATTATTAGAAACTCCTCGGACATACCGTGTACTGCTAGCACCCCACATACCTACATAGCCGTACCTACTTATAACCATACAACATTGTATTGGACACAACACATTACTCATACAGTAGTAGAGGTATGTTCTTGTTCACGTATATTTCTTATTAGTGTTAGTATAAATAATAATACAATGCTGCCTACATGATCCAACAAATTGAGATCACAGGACAAAATAAATATAACATTGTAGGTAAGTATTTTTTTTTCCGGTAAGTGTTTGAAACACACTAGGACACTATCGTCGATGATTTCATGTCTCATAAAACTTCCTTGGTGCATTTATTAAGATTTAACAGGAGATCAAAAAACTGTGATGATATTTTCCATGTGTCTTCTGATTAATGAATCACGTGGAATCGTAACGACGTGGAAGATGTCTCCAAATTCATGTGCAGGTCCTACAATGCCAAAAGCCCTCTCAAAGAAATCTGATTTACCTGTTCTATCAGGATCAGCAAGTCTAATTACGGTCAATGCCGAAGAGTTCAAAGGTCTTCTAGTCCAGAAGGTTATGTTCTGTAAGGCACAATGGTGCTATTTTGTTACATAATCCATTCATATTTTAATTACCACTAAATTTTGGACCAAACATAATTTATTGCTAACAATAAAAAAAAAGTTTTTTTTTCTGTTTCCTGCAAACGTGAGACTTAAGTGATGAACCAAATACCAATATTTTCGAAGGGAATATTGTGTTTAAATTGAGTGTCTTTACTCTCATAATAAAATGTATGTAAACGGTTCGAAAATGTTTTATAATACTATGCTTTGTCAAATACAATTATTTGCATAAATAAGAATATTAAATGTATACTTAAATATTGATTAAAATTTGCTTAAAACCACAGTTTCAAGAATCGATATAAATTTTATTTTATCCATACGATTTACTTTATACATATTACATGGATGCCCAACACCATGATACATAATAATAAGTTACCCCCATGACAAATTGCGTTGAATATTTAAAAGATCCGTGAATTTATGTGATGTGGGGTAAGGTTTACCCAGAACCGTATCTCTATAGACTACATATTATAGTGTAATATAGGTACGTTACTATTTCACCAGAATGTGCCGTCCGTCTTTTAAGGGTTAATTAACAGAGTGACCTTTGTAGGGAGAAAATGGATTGATTGAGTATTGGCAATTGGTTATCCTACTAGGTAGATGTACTTGTATCTAAATGAAAATCGTAGACTCAAATAGGTACCTACCTATATACAAAGTGGTTTTGTAGGTACATGTTACTATCGAGATCGCCTTGACTCTCTTGCGGGGTAGACAAAAAAATCGAGCAATATTTACTCCATTCTTTTCTCTGTTTTCACTCCATTGTTTTTTAAC
Source organism: Athripsodes cinereus (assembly GCA_947579605.1). NCBI lineage: Eukaryota > Metazoa > Arthropoda > Insecta > Trichoptera > Leptoceridae > Athripsodes > Athripsodes cinereus. The sequence goes on along the minus strand of OX388317.1, from coordinate 4,581,273 downwards.
AGTTATTCCATAACCTCCAAGATATAGATTTTTTTTGTTTTCGCTAATTTACTCTCCACTTGGAAAAATAAAGTGGAAAGAATCTTCTAGATTCAGAACATTTTTACAACAGTCTAATCAGTTCTTCTGATGATGTCCCTAATGCTCTGATGTCGTTGTTATAAGTTATAAGAACGGTGTATTGCGAAAGAGGGTCATTCCTGACGAATTGTAATTATGATACAATAATTATACAATTTTTGAAAATTTGTAAATAGCTTAATGCAAGATTGCGGGGTTATTAGTCAAAAGTTATTATTATTAGTAGGTATTACTAACGTTTCTATACCCCTCTTCAATATATCTCTTTCTATTTCTACAAATCCCAAATTCCAAACCCCCCCCCCCCCAAGTAACCCACAAATACATTCTGCCTTATATTATCTATCGCACAGCAATTATCTAATTGGCGGATTAATTTTTAAACTACCAATGTCTATTTTTATCACAGTAACTTTGACTTTGTGTTTCTACATTATTCACTACAATTTCAAACCGGTATATTTTTTGAAAATTCCTACTTGCTGATGATATTAATAATCTGTCTATATCTTTGACGTCATATCGCCTGCCACAAGTAGTGTAGCCAAAGAATTAACTGCATTTAACAAGACTGTATTGAGTAAAAGCATATTCTTATTCACTGTGTCGGTGTTTAGGTTCTAGAATTCCATGATGAAATCCAAAAAAATTAAACGTTCTGCTAAATTGTTTATTACATAAAAAGACGCTTTTGTCTCATAAGGAAGTTTACAATGTCCTTGTAAGACAAATGACTTCTCCCTAAATAATAAACAATGTAAGTAGTAAAAAAGTGGAATAAATGCAGTGGAGATGCGATCGTTGAGAAGAATGGTTGGTAAAACGCTGCGTGATAGAGTGAAGAATGAGGATATTAGAAGAATGAGCGGATGCAAGAAGAGTGTTGTGGACAGAATGCGCGTGAATAAACTACGGTGGTTTGGACACGTTGAACGAATGAACGAAGTAAGAATGACAAAGAAGATATACTTGTCTGAAAGAAAGGGTTTGAGGAAGCGCGGACGTCCGAGAACCACGAGGCTTGATCACGTGGATCAAATTCTCAAGGACGGCCGCGTGTTGAGTAAGAGGAATCGACGTGCGTGTATGAGAAACTGTATGAATGTGGAGGAAGCGAAGGAAGTGTGTAAAGATAGATCTGTGTGGCGTTCCGTTCTCTCTGCCTACCCCACTTGGGATACGGCGTGAGGGTATAGTATAGGAGTATAGTATAGTAGTAATAGAAGTATAATATAGTAGTAAAATTAATATACAATTAATGAATCTAGGAATTTCTTGTAAATTCTCCTTCTGATGTCGGTGATGGAGAGCTGAGACTGGGTGGATATACTATTTATAGACTGGATAGGGATCACAGAATGTCGGGAAGAACCAGAGGAGGAGGCGTTTTACTGGCTGTCAGATCGTGCATTGCCTCAAGAGAAATAAAGACGCAGCAAAATGGCATTGAGCATATTTTTGTAGTGCTCAAATTAAAAAATAAGCAACAAATTATTATTGGTTGCACATACATCCCCCCTGCTTCACCGAATGAGGTATATGAGCGACATTGTGCTGAGGTGGAGAGACTTTCTTCTGCTTTCCCTTCTGCGGAAGTATTACTTCTTGGTGACTACAATCTGCCTGAGCTCTGTTGGAATGATGGTTTACCAGTGGTGCCACGACTAACTAGGAAGGCTGATACCATATCAGAATTGTGCTGTCTAATGAATATTCAACAAAGAAACAATTTTATCAACCATAATGGTGTTGTATTAGATTTAGTTTTGACAACCCTTCATGACGTTCGTGTTTCCCTCTCGGACGATCCCCTTTTTGCTATTGATCCTCACCATCCTCCTTTGGACATCCGACTATTAACTGATCCACCCCTCTCTCCTAATGCCAACACTGCTGACATTAGTGTTAAGAATTTTTATAAAGCAGATTTTTCCTCAATTAATAATCATCTTTTGTCAATGAACTGGAATGATGTGTTTGTTCATGGGAATGTGGACGCTGATATTGACTCCTTTTACACGATTATTAATGATCTTATTGATCAATATGTACCAATTCATAAACAATTTAGATCCACTTATCCTGCATGGGTGAGTGCGGAGTTAAAGTCATTGATTTCTGAGAAGAAGTCTGCTCATATCCAATATAAGCTAACAAACTCTGTTTCAGATTATGTAAGGTTTTCAGATCTTCGTAAGAGATGTAAAAAATTGTCAACAACTCTATATGGTAATTATATATCTGAGACGGAGATGTCACTTACTAGTAACATAAATCTGAAGAACTTTTGGAGGCATGCTTCTTCTCTCACCCCTTCTTCCCGAGGAGATGTGGGAGCTTCTCTTCCTAATGAAATGTTTTATGATGACAGAAGCGCAATAACTGATGAGACGAAGGCAGACCTATTGGCGAATTTCTTTGCTAGTGTGTATCGACAGTTTTCGTCTCCTGTTCATAACCTCAGTAATGAGGATGCTCTTGGACGATGTGTAAACATCCCACAATTTCGTGTGGAGGAACAGGTGGTTTACAATATGCTTTCGTCTATTGACGTTTCAAAGGGTCCTGGCCCTGACGCTATCCCACCTATCTTCGCTCGGGCTTGTGCTTCTTCACTCACTTATCCTCTTACTCGGCTCTTTAATTTATCTCTTGATTTGGGGGTCTTTCCATCCATTTGGAAGTTTAGTTATTTGATCCCAATATTCAAGAAGGGTGATAGGAGCAGTGTTGAGAACTATCGTCCTATTTGTTTATTATCGACACTGGGTAAACTATTTGAGAGGATCGTTCTTCACTACATCGTTCCTCATGTTTCTCCCACTATCTCTCGTAACCAGCACGGTTTTATTTCAAGCAGATCCACTGTTTCGAATTTGGTACTTTACAGCGATTTTTTGACTACGTCATTGGCCGGGGGAAGTCAGGTTGACAGCATATACACTGATTTCTCCAAGGCCTTTGACACGGTTAGTCACCCTGTGCTAGTTTATAAACTTGAAAGGTTGGGAATCTGTGGTAATCTTCTTCGTTGGGTCGAGAGTTACCTATCGGGAAGAACTCTTGCTGTTAGGGTGGGAGGTGTCGTATCTCGTGTTTTCGTTTCTATCAGCGGTGTCCCACAAGGGTCCCACCTTGGACCAATTCTTTTTAACATTTTTATTAACGATATTGTGAATGATCTGAATGGGGTCGAGGTTCTTCTATATGCTGATGATCTCAAAATGTATAGGGTCATAAAAAACATTGATGACTGCAAGGTACTACAAAATAACATAGACTTAATATCTGCTTGGTGTCATAAAAATGGTTTGATGTTGAACACTAACAAGTGCAATGTCATAAGATTTGCTAAAGCTAGAAGTAGAGTCTTGTTTAATTACACCCTGGATGGAGTCGCTCTTGAGGCCGTTAGTGAGGTGCGTGATTTGGGTGTATTATTTGATGACGGTTTATCCTTCACCGGGCATATATCAAGTGTCGCGGACAGAGCTTTTCGGATGTTGGGCTTCATTATACGCATTTCCAGAGACTTCAAAAACACATATACCCTTAAGATTCTCTTCCAAGCCTATGTTAGAAGTCAGTTGGAATATGCATCATCAGTGTGGTCCCCTTATTATGGTGTGCATATACATACTATAGAGAGGGTTCAACGCAAATTCATGCGTTATATTAACTTTCGGTTAGGCATCCCATATGTTGACTTCTGTTATGAACATCTTTTGCTGGAGCTTCGAATGTCTAAATTGTTTGACAGGCGTGTCCTGTTGGACATGATTCTTTTATACAAAATTGTAAATTCATGTTTTGATTGCCCGGAGCTCCTTTCATTGCTCAATTTTCATGTCCCTGATCGTCCTACTAGACAGAAAATTTTATTTAAAGAATCAAATACTCGAACCAATTACCAGAGACATTCCGTCATTAATCGTCTGCACATGCTTGGAAATAGATTTATCGATGTATTGAATTTGGATTTGTTTTTTGAGGGTGATTATGTAATGAAAGATAAAATAATCAAATATTTTAATCAGACTTATTTTGAAATTGTAAATAGTCAATAAATGTATATTGTCCTGATCATTCTATGCTTCGTTTGTTTATTTAGTGTCGGTTTTATTTTTGCGTAAATTTTATTATATATGCGCTGTTTGATTTGTTTTACAAGTGTTGTTTTTGATTCATAAACTTTTTTGGATAAAACTAAATGAAATAAATTAGATGTGATTAGTTAATTTGAATAAGTAATATTTGAACATGTGTCAGGAATCATTTTATTGTGTTGGATAATTATAAACTTTTGGTTTTCTATTGTTGTGTATACTTGTATGGATTTGGAACACTATATTTTTGATCCAGTATGTATTGTAATTGTGGTCATTTTATTGTTTTTATAATTGTGTATGTATTTTTGTTTTGGTTTTTAATTCATTGATATTGTCAACTATAATGATTATGTAATAAAAGGCATATTGCCGTATATTCATGAATAAATAAATAAATAAATAAAGTTTTATTAATAAAAAAAACCACCAATTTAACATTGGTACGTTGTCTACTAAATATACGAAACAAATTCCTCTATCTGCCTCGGGCGGAACGGAAAGGGCAAAACGCCGGAAGTCTTCTTTTCCGCGTTCGCAAGAATAAAAAAAATTATAGAACAAAATATTAATTATATATCAAATTTATAAAAAATAGAACGCAGTGGTATCTACCTACCTCGTAGTAGTAATTTGGGTCAGTTCATTATGGGTAAATACATTAAGAAATATCGAGTTTCTTATTTTTTCCTTATCTTTTAATAGGAAGAGACTAGAGATACATATCATCATATGGAAAGTACATATTCCGTGGAGTCCCCGTTAAAAATTGTCTCCCACTCTATTCTGTAAGTTTTCAAGTGACCTGTAAAAGGCACCTATATTCTTTAGACTAAAAATACGCTAATTTTAAAAAATAAAATAAATAAATTGATAATGCGACCAAACGCATTGGTTTTGCATGGCTTGAAAAACATTGATTGTTTTTTTAATGTAGAGGTCCTCTTATGGCCTTTTCAGGTAGGTACATAGGATGTGCAATATTTAAGTACAGATACGAAAAAGACTATTAGCATCTTAATGTTAAGAAGTGAAATAGTGTGATAATGATTATTTTCTACATGTTTTCTGAGAAATTTAGTACTGCCATAGGTAGGTACTAGTCTGTATCATAAATGTCAATGTTTGGAATAAAAAAACTTATATATAGGAGTTCATAGAAGGGAAGATTGAGGGCCGTAGAGGTGTTGGAAGAAAGTGGCTTTTTTGGCTTCAGAACATTCGAGAGTGGAATGGAAATAGAGCTGTTTCGTGCTGCCCAGAACAGAAAAGATTTCTCGGAGGATACGTAAAGATACGTAAAGAAGAAGAAAATATATAGGAAAATTAATTGCAAATACATGACTCCTTTCAGCCAGCTAATTTTATGAAAATAAATTGTAATTAAAATTTTTGGTATTTATTTTTCTCTTTTTTTGACACATTTTCGGTTCTTCCAAATCTCGCAATTATTCACAAATCGTCCATTTCAACAGCCAGGATAATAATATAATGAATACTTCAGATATAATCATCACACGATGATAATATGATGAAGCGACGAGCATGCTCGTTATTAACTCTTGTATATTGCATTTATAATAAAGCCATTCTAATTTGTTACGGCAGTCCCGCTTTTCAACTCGTTTATAATTATTTTGTAAAATGTAATGAAAATAAATGACTGTAGACTATTTTTAGAATTTTGTTTTGAGTATCTTTTCTATGTTTTATGTATGAATCTTTTAATGGTAGCCAAAAAGAGCAATGTTTCTTTCAAATTTTGTAATATTTTAAGTCCTTAGTACCTACGTATTCGTACGAAGCTGTAAGAAAGGCTTAAGAAAAGTTTCGTTATATTTCTAGGCATAAGTAAAACTGTGTATTATGTTGTGTATATAAATTGTCCCTCTTCTGACTAACAGTCGTATCTGCCTAATTGTAATTTTTTATTTTTTTTATTTTTTTATTTTTCCTATCATCCGTAGGCCATATATTTAGCACTTGGAATCGTCAAATAATACAAATAATTTGCTATTCTATAACAATCACAAATAATTTTCAATAGTTCGTTACTTCACCATAATATCAAACACTTCACAATGATCATAGACAAGTAAAGAAAATAAAAGAAACCAAAAAAAAATGATAAACTGATTAAGGAATTTCATTTCATCAAAGCTATTTTGAGTGTAAAAGGCCCAAAACAGCTTCACGTTCAGAATGTAGGAATGTAAAAGATAGATAAACAAATCAAATACAATGACAAACAAATTAGCAAATGCTTATATTAAAACAAAGCGGTAAGCTCACAAGAATAAAGTCAAAGATACTATACTGAAACAAGCAAATTTATCAATATGTTTGAAGAGAGTGAGTTTATTAGTATGTTAAAATATTAATTGATATCACAGGTACGAGTTGGATCGATGTGTAACATTTCGTCAGTGGAATAAAAGGCTTTCTCGACGAGATACCTTTTTACCTCCCTCCTGAAGTCCAAGGCATTCAGTGATTTGATTTTTGCAGGGAGATTATTATACAGGCGTATGCTCATACATATAAATCCTTTGGATACCTTGGCTAGTCTGTGTTCAGGAGGACGTATCAATCCTTTTTTTCGTGTGTTATATTCATGATAGTCACTGTTCAATGGCATGTTGTCAATATGTTCAGGAGAGCATTTTTTGTGTTTTGTCGTGCATATTTCGTCTCTCCTAGTTATATGATACAGTGTTAATATTATGACATTATTTTATTTGTACCTATTCTTATATATCTCAGAATCATTTTTGAGATGAAATTTTGAGGAATTTGTAGATAGGTACAACACATTTTATTTAGAATAATTCGTAAATACGATAACAAATCAGAAGGCTATTTCAGGATAACGGTTACAGTTACAGGTGTGATCTTCAGTGAGAACATGCAGGGCACAATCATATAAATACACATTGGTGATCATAACTCGATTTCGCCAAAAATGTGAGATACGACAGTTAGTCAGAAGAGGGACGATATGTGTGTCATCCTCAGTCTGAGATTTTCCACCAAAGGTACATCAAGGGAAAATTTCAATTCTCGAGTGGGTTTTGTAGAGGGAATCCCATAAGGACAACCTCGAACACACTTTTTGATAAAAAAAGAAAAGCTTTTGCTCTAGATTGACTGGATGACATGAGAACTGATGTTCTTGAAACATCCAGAGGTAAGTAAGTGGTAGGAACTTCCCCCTTTATGTATGGTTCTTTAGAACCGACTGCCCGGATGTCCCTTTTTCACAGTATTTTAGTGCACCGTTCATATGACAGCAAAACGCTAGGAATTTCATAGGTAAAGGTGACTCTGTTAGCACAGAGACGCTCGGAATGGAGAAGGCTGGTTTATGTCCTGTGCTCCAAAGAGGAGAGTTAAAGGGAGAAATGAGAAAAAGATAGAAATACCTAGCTTTTAATGGTTCGAAATATTATTCATTGATTTGGCGGTAATGTTATGGTAGTTTTTACTTTTCAAACATTTTTACGAATGTTTGAAGTCAATAACTTTACTAGTACCACTAATATTTCATGATATTCAAGATTTGTGACATGCCTCAATGCTGAACTAATAATATTAAATTTCTTAAATGTGAAGTTTTACGAACACCCACCTTTTACAGGACACATGGAAAACTAACAGAAAAAAGTGGGAGATCTATTCTTTGCAGGGTAACGTTATGAGACTGAGCGGGAAAATTAAAAAAACAATACCTACCTAAAAATACGTTTTCGTTGCAACGAAAAAATCTAAAAGTGAAAATCAGCAATATAAATTTATTTAAACACATTGATTAATAAATAAAAACGTTTTAAAATGAATAAAAACATTCTAAAAATCAATTCATAGCATATACTTATGTTCACCGAGATTTAACCCAATGGAACCCAACCATCAATCTTACTGAATACATTAAAAGTAAATTATAAAGGCATTAAATTCCGGAGCAACGAATGAACAACACCAATCATCGATTAAAATTGAGTTATCATCTTTTATGTAAATAACCGTACGATGTTCAGCCTCTACAATTTTGTTTTAATATTTTTATATGCACATTTTAAAGATGGTTTAAAAGATCGTTCAAAAGTTGCGTAACAATGTTCGATAACATTACACATCGATTGTTTACATAGGCTACTTACGTATTCATTTCGAAAAAAATTGATTTTGGAAAACACAGAATGGTAGACCATGTAGGTACCTAGTACTAGTTTTATTCCATCACGGTGTATCCTACTAATGAGATAGCCAGCGGACCTACTGCGTATAACAATCATGCAAGTTGTCTTCTCTATGACAAAAAAAGTTTAAACATTTAGGATGGGTTGCATATTTCATCGCTGAACTGAGGATATTAAACGTACAACTATCGAAAAACTAGCTCCAATAGAATTTTTATCAAAGTAACTACCTATTACTCATATATTTTCTCTTTAGAATAATGACAAAAAACCTTTTTTATGATTTGATATTATTTTTGCAGAATAATTAGTATCTTTCTAGATGTGGCATTCAAAAAATTATTAAAACAACAAAAATAATATACAAAATGTAGAAATTTATGAGCAAGAACATTATTCTATAGGTATTTTTAGATAAGTTCTTGCCTCAAACATACCTCAAAAGAGATTCTGAGGCTAAAAAAATACCTATAAATATTTTTTTTTCTAAATTATATCAGCTAATAACAAACTGACACAATACATTGGCATTAGCTTTCTTTTTTCAACATGCAATTCAAAAGCTGCGCAACATTTTAAAAACAATCGAAACGCAGTTTAACAAAATAATGTGTAACTAAAATTAAATCCAACCATCTTATACATATTTAAAGTCATATTATATAGTTTCTCATAATATACATAGACCGAAGGAGGTACACGGCCTTACAAAGTATTATTTTATTATATCGGTATGTTTAAAATAATATGTATGTTGTTTTATTTTTTAATACAGACATCTTAGTATATGATTAAAAACAGGTTGAATCTTTTGATTTAAATCAGACTACCACTAAATTATTATTTTTGTTGTTGCTTCGTTTTATTAAAGGTATAATAAATTTAGTTTTTACATACTACAGAATCATCTAAGTATGCACCTATATTGTGGTATGTAATATGAAGGTAGGTACTGAAATAATAATTTAAATAATAATAATAATGTTGGGTTACTTATATTTAGGGCACGGTAGGATTTAATGGGTTAATAATGTTATTATAATTTTACCTTTCTAATGTTTATATTTAAACAGTAGAATAAGCGCGAAGTAGGTACCGGAAACGATTATAATTTTCACTCTTTTGCATGATTTTACGAATATCCTGTAAAATTTAAATTCAATAGAAAAAATAAGTTTAATATTTTTTCTTATATTTTCAGCAGTGGGAGAGTCCACACAAATGTTTATGATGAAATTTATGGTCTTCTTTGCGGAAGGTCCGTGATTCAAACCTCACGACCAAGTAATAGATTTTAGACCTTTTGTATTGATTTGTAAACGCACCGATAGAGGTACTTGTAATATCGACAAACATCATTGGTCAAATATTGATGTAATGTACTATTTTTTAATATGTAAGTAGGTACCTACCATATGACTATTATATGTTTTGCTTGGTCGATAAATAAAATAAATTTATTTATTATTTTTGGCTATCCACCCGCTATCGAGTGACTTGATAATAAAATAAATTTAAAAAGTAACCCAAGTTCATCCAACATTACATATTCATCTTTTAATAAACCCTTGTTTATAGGGATATTCTCAAACTCACGAGAACACAAACAAAACAAAATTAACCTATTAATGCACACAGCAAACTTACAAGTGTGTTGCGCAATAAATTGTTGTAAACGCATTGTTCATTGTTTTATAATGCATTATATTATGTATATGTACTTATCGTCTACATATAACTTGCTCAAGTAATTTGCTCCAACAGCGCATTGATGCAAATTTAACAGTAATTGAGGAGATTATTCATCCAAGCACTTGTATTCAATAATATAACCTAAATGTGGCAGGGAAATGATGAAAATCGAGATTTGATCAAATGCCTAAGGGAAATGATCTATACACGGAAGATATCCAAAATTTGAATAACAACTCCGTGGGATGAGTTTTCTGAAAAAAGTTAGTGATTTTATCAAATCCCTTAACTGTTTTAGTTAAAAGACGAGATAATCAGCTATATCTATATATCTATACCATCACGGCATATCCTACAAGTGGGGTTACAACATGCAAGCTGTTCTCTCCGTGCCAACAAAGAATTACTTATGTCTTTATTTTTTCGAACGCCTGCTTTTTACAGGGCACTCGAAAACTTAAGGACAAGAATGGGAGGCCAATTTTTTACCAGGTGCTCCACGGCTTATGTCAGGAAGTAATGTTGTTAAGATTTTTTTGAAAACCATGCTTTATTAAGTAAAAAGTGGGTTATTCGTAATATGAATTATTAATTTGAAACTATGTTATACAGGAGAGACGATGGTCCTGGCTGGGACATGTTTTGAGAATGCCCAATGATAGTTGGCCAAAAAGAGCACTGTTCTTCCGTCCGCAAGGGGTTCCGTCGGCCCGGGCAACCCTCTTTCACAATACACCGTTACTATGACAACGATATCAGAGCGCAGGGAATGTCGTGGAAAGAGGTGACGCAATTGGCGCAGAGACGCTCTGAATGAAGGAGGCTGGTTTCTGCCCTGTGCTCCCGAGAGGAGCGTTGAGGGCGAGAGAGAGAGAGTTGTAATTTGTAAAGGGCATATGTAGGTTCTAAGCTGATTTTTATCATATACGAAAAGCATATTTTTAGTGAATTTTTTAACGTTTATAGTGAACCTAATAAATGAATAATAATAATATAGGTACATTCATTTTTATTTAAATACGTTAAATTAATTAAAAAAATTATTAAGTACATACTTCCACATTGACGTTATAAATCGCAAGTCGGCTGTCAATAGCGATCGTCAAGTCACTTTACGTTACCCTGATGATGAGAGCGGAAGCTCTTGAAAACCGGCTCGCGACTGAGAAAGTCCATGTGGAAGTACAAAATGAAAGTGTTTTTTAATTATAAATTTAACATGAACATTCACCAAGTAGGTAGCGTCGGTTGACAATATTAATTACATCAAAATACGTTGTTGAATCACGCCACAGAGATGTTAAAATAACATCTTCCGTAGATTGATCATTTCGGTTAGGATTTTGATCAAATCTCGATTTTCATCATTTCCCTGCGACATGTATACTAGATAGGTAACCTACCTATAGGTATAATAATATATTGCATTCAATAAATTCTACAAATTATTTCGTTTCATTGACCGATGGCAAAAGATGCTAAACGCATTTTATTTTTCTTTGAAAAGTAACCGATAATCTGGTTTCAATGTTTTTAACTTCAGAGACTTCATTTATTTATTTATTTTTATTTGATTTTAAAAACAACCTAATCTTTTTCACTCATTCTCGGTGCACTCGGCGAAGAATTTGTATCCCAATCTTTTCCGTAAGTTTTCAAGTATCCTGTTTTCGGGTTAGTTGGAAGACATCGCATTTTAGCGATAAACTCGCCCTCTGTGCATTGAATTGTATAAATGATATTTTCTATGTTAATTTGTATTATTGTAAACAATGTACAGTGAACTACTACTACTATACCATCACGGCATATCCCACAAGTGGAGTAGCCAGCAGATCAGCTGTATGTAAGAAACATACAAACTGTCCTCTTCGTGCCAGTGTACAAGCCAGCCGTACAAGCCAGCCGTACAAGCAAATGTACAGTGAAGAATAAAATAAATAAATAAATAAAAGGCAGGTGTTCGAAAAATAAAGAAATTTTGCATCTTAAATTCAGCGATGATGTGTGCCACCAATCTTGAATGTTAATTTTTTTGTTGGCAAGGGGATGACAGCTTGCAAGTTTATGGCATGCAACTAGTTTGCTGTCTTCCCCACTTGTGGAATATGCCAGCTTAGTGCCAATTCGTAAGGGTTGGGACGCCTTTCTCCCTTCTTCCAATATAATTTTACACAACGTTATATTATGTAAACATGGTTCTCCAATCGAGATTTTTATTTTTATTTTTGTTGTTTGGTTAGTTTTGAATCTAAAATGCAACAAGACTGAGTGCTGGAATAAGTCATTCATACATTCATTCATTCATTCATTAAAAACACAATAATAATAATAGGTTACATAAAATTTAAACAATCAACTAAAACATACTTAGTTTTAAACCATAAACATTGCCCCCAATCAGAATTTTTCCTGGTATTAGGGTATAAGTAGGTACTACTACTACTATACCATCACGGCATATCCCACAAGTGGGGTAGCCAGCAGATCAGCTACATGTAAGAAACATGCAAACTGTCCTCTTCGTGCCAATATAAAATCAAGACATTCAGGACGGGTGGCAAGCCTCATCGCTGAATTTAAGAAGTAAAATGTCTTAATTTTTTCGAACACCTACCTTTTACAGGACACTCGAAAACTTACGCAGAAGAGTGGGAGACCAATTCTTTACCGGGTGCTCCACGGGATAAGGGTATAAGTCTAGGTTAAAAATAAGATTAAGGTCAATGCCGTAATCATTAGTTATGGTAAATGTAATAACAATACCTATAGTAAATACCTAAGAAGGTTCTTATAACTGTCAGCTGTGTATTTCCCTATCCACATTCAAATTCAAACAGAGTATGGTCGCATTGCGAGTAGAGCGGCGTACAACAGAGCGAGCATGGTATTCTTCTGTGTGTGACAGACAAGACAAGGGCAACCAACCCGGATATTGGTCAAGTGTGATCAGAATCTTGATAAGTAGATATTGTGTGATGTAAACTCAAAGATATGTCAACAAAAGGAGTATGATTAGAAATCCAAGGTATTCTGGAATAAATAGTGGTACAAAAAATTACTCCATTACTTGCATTTCTCAAAATCAGGATATTCTCCAAAATGAATCATGAGTTCATTAATAGATTAATCATGCATTGCCAATTTTTTACAAGTCTTTTGTTCTAACAGTTTTGTTTAATCAATTTCATGTGAGGTTGCACTCGACAGAACCAAATGGCGAAATAAAACAAGAAAGGCAGACCCCACCACCATATGGGACAAATAAGTGTCCAAGGAGAAGAAGAATTTCATGTGATTACAATAATTAACATACTCGTATTGATTTGTATATCATGCTTAAATTTTTGTTTTCTTAGGATTTGTTGTGACTTTCTTTCAAACATTGTTCTTGAGATATTCCAAAAACATAACTAAGTTTCGGATTCATTAGCTTCTTTGGACTTGCTTGTTTATTCTTAATCCATTCTCTTGGATTTTGAAGAGCTCTTTCTTCACTTCGAGAAATTTTAAGTAAACCTTTCCTTAATTTGATGTTTAAAATTTACTCCGACAAAGCTATGACACATAATTATCCAGTTTCAACTTCTTTGAGTGTCTGATGCGTGCATTGTCCTACTATTTCCATTGCATAATGAATTATTTATGGTAAGCATTATGATGTGAAGTACGTACGTATTTAGATGTCAGAAATCTCAAGTGTAATGTGTAATATGTTGGGTATTTCCCTATACAACAGTTATTATTACTATTGTATTCAGATAGCGATTAAAGGAAGCCAACCTTGCAAGTGTGCCACAACGGGAATGGCAGAACAAAACAGTTGACCATGGTCATTGCAATATTTACCTAATACAAATTGTCAGTTGACTTTTATTAGAGTCGCTAAATACCTCTAGGAGATAATTTTATGCCTTATTAGTAGCCAAGATGAAGTGACTCCGATTTTTGTTCCAAATTGGTGGCATGAAAATAATGAAGTAAAATGATACGGGAATGTAAAAATCATACTAAGACATCATATTATAATGAATGATGTAGTCGACAGTCTTGAGGCAAAATCTTGAAACTGGCACATCACAATATGGTGAATGAGGTAATCGAGAGCCTAATGCCAGAATCTTGGAACCCTTAGCAAGTGCTCCTGAATTAGAAATTCGTTGTTAACGTAAATCGCCTTAGCGTTGTCAGAAAGTATTTAGGAGTGTATTTAGTTATGTTTAAAGCAAATTAGGGCTCGTCATGAATGCAAAGGTATATTATGATAAAATCAAGATGGGCAACTTGAAAAAGAAGACCAAACAATTTATTATGCAACTAACCAAACAATATACACGTATCGTTCTCTGCAACCATTTAGAAAAGTACTAAAAAACTTGCCTATCACAATGCATCCAAGCCTGGTATAGAAAAGATATTATTAAAAATGAGTTTCACAATAATAATTAACACTTTATTGTCGACATAAACTTGTACGAAAGCCGTAATTATGTAACTACTAATTGCCTTGGGGCAATATTTTCCAATAAACATAATACTGTATAATGTTTAATAAACATTTTTTTAGCATAAAGTGAGTTACAATATGAGAACCCATAGTCTTAGAACAAGGAGAGCCTGGCTTAACAACCAACCTAGGCAGGAAGTTTGAGTAGTGCCAAAAAATAGAAAAAAAAGAAGAAGGATATCGAAGCTGTTTCCCTTGAGGAGTAGGCAGCGAACGGTAACCAGAAACAATTAAATATATGCGAATAATTATTACTAGTGACACAAAAGACAATATTTAATGTAGGAACAAAACATATTAAGTATAGATAGTCAATAAATAATAAATAAAAATAATAATAATAAATTATATAATCTGTTGACCACTTTGTATATCTGATCGACTGAGACTTATTGAAATTACCGCGGACTGGGTATGTCGTATGCTAGATTATAAACTCGGCATGGTTAGAAGAATAATAAAACTAACTTATTTTATTGACTTCATTATTAATTTTTAAATATATATTCAAGTTTTGGGAATGCAGCCTATCCTAATCTTATTCGTCTAAAATTTTCTTCCGTTTGATTTCCTTGCCAAGCTTTATTTTATGACCTAGGTAAACATAATCATCTACAGCTTCTATACTTACTTTTCAGGTCCGGGCTTTATTAGACCTTGCCACTCCAGTATGCAGTGAAGTATATCGCCTTGTCATTCACCATCAATGGTCACCCTCATTACATGCATTCCGCATTAGCGGGCATTGCAATAAGCGAGAATCACTCTGCACCTCCCCGCAGTCGCAGCTAGTGTCTCCATCCAAAAAGCCTCGCCTCCGATTGCTACTTTTGCACCTAGTCACCCCAACCCTTAGCCTGTTCAGTGTCTTCCACATGGGGTACCTCAAACTATATGCACAGTGTTTGTGCTTTCTATTATTTTCCCTTTTGTTGTTATGCTGCTGTTTTTTTGGGACATGATTTTGGATTTACCAAAATTCATTTCAAGGCCAATTTGAGATGATGTTAGTTGTAGCTCTTCAATCATTTCCTTTAATTCATCCATATCCTCGCTAATGACAACTATGTCATCAGCAATACGAAGGGGAGTCAGATATTTTCGTATGAGACAATTTAAATTATTCTCAATTCAACGATAAGTCTTGAGTTTGTGGTCGTAGCATTACGAGAAAAAGCATTTTTGTTACAAACATTTATACGAACGGACGTAAATATTTTCTCGAGATTCATTTTATTACCATATCGCATTGTGTTGCTGTACAGTAGGTTGACTATTGCATAAATAAATAAATAAATAATACCTAAGTAATGTGAATAATATGTATATATGTCCGTGTCGTTGTAGTTGTAGATATCACATCTCAATTATTTAAATCCAAACATGTTATTTACGACATCAACATGAACGGAATAATCTATGAGATTTGTAAAAGATTGATGTATGGTGCAAGTAAATTATGTTTTTTTGTAAAAAAAAATATAAAAAAATTGACTTATGCTGTTTTATTCTTAGACTATTTTTTGTTATAAATTATTGAATGTGCGTTTTTGAAAATGTATACCTTTATCCATATTTTCTTTCACTGTGTGCTATATGTTGATATGAGTACCTATTGTTTAGGATGATATTATTTTCTGTATATCAATTATATCATAGCATCTCTTGATACAACATATGGGATAATCATTGAACTAACTGAAAATACTTACCACATTCCATACAGTTCATTCATTCCGTGCCATATTTTTTTTTTATCGAGGATGGGCGTTATACCTCATCGCTGAAATGAAGATATTATATGTCTCAAATTTCCGTGGAACACTCGGCAAAGAATTGGTCTCCCACTCTTTTTCGTAAGTTTTCGAATGTCCTGTAAATGGCAGGTGTCCGAAAAACTAAAGAAATTTTACATCTTAAATTCAGCGACGAGATTTGCTTCCCATCCTGAATGTCTTAATTATTTATTATTGGCACGTAGAAGACAGCTATGTAACATGTTTAATTCATGCAGCTGTTCTGCTGGCTACCCTACGTGTGGAATATACCGTGACGATATGATAGTAGTAGAAGTAGATACCTAATAGATAATAATTATGTCATAAATTTGTCATGTTTCCCGAATACACACCTCTTACAGAACACTCAAAAACTTACAGTAAAGAGTGGAAAACTCGTTTTATTCTAGGGACTCGAATGGGGATTCGAAGCAGGGACCTTCAGAGCCCCTAGACCAGGGATGCACAGACTTATAGGGAACAGGGGCCACTCGGGAAGATTATGAGCTTAGGACAGGCCGCAATAAGAAAATTGACACTAAAAATTCAAATTTCCAGAAACGCACACACATTAAAATTTCTACCCCCCCCCCCTTGTCACCGAATTTTCAAAATGGTATATTGCTATAGGAATTTGATATATTTCAAAAACTCTTCAGTTTTGTTAAAGAATATTTACTCGAATTATCAAGTATCCGGTACATTTACCGAATATCCGAATATTACTGGTATAGATATTTTTTTTATATTATTATAATTCGCTGGCGGGCCGCAGATATACCGACCGAGGGCCGCGGTTTGTGCATCGCTGCCCTAGACAAACACGCACTTGGCGATCGACTACAAACGAATTTTCGCCTATAACTGCAACAATAACGCATAGGTAGACTGCAACAATAACGGATCATGTAGGTAGATTGTCGAAAAGTTCGCCAGTAGACGATCGCTAAGTACGGTTTGTCTACGGAAACTTTATCACTTTAACTTAGTATCTATGTATCTTAATATGTCATTGGTATACCGGTGTTTTTTAAAAGACAGAACTGGTTAGTTGGAATATATTAGATCGGCTGTATTAGTATCGAGATTAACGGTAAAACGACAAAAAACGTACAAAATAGTATATAACGTGAGAAAAATTCGTAGAAACGAAAGTAAAAAATAAATAAATCTTCAAAAACCAGTTCTACGCGACGTTAAGATGATCTGTGAATGAAAACAAAATATTTATTTATTTATTAGACGTGTATAAAAATAAATAATCACTGTGAAAATAAATACAATAACGTAGAATTAGCAGTCACAATCAGTCTGTGAATGACTGTAGCGATAAATACCTACCTGTTATTAACATTCCAATAAAATCACATGGTCGATCGTATTAAGGTTTTCTTATCAGTGACGGAACACAGACTTTTTATATCGGTCAAATATGTGTGCAAACTGTGTGCTAGATATTATATGGAACAAGTGAGATAGCTTATCCCTTGAAATCTCCGGTAAAAAATTTAACTCCCACTCTTTTTTTAAAACCTGGAAAATTTAAAAAAACGATCCTTTTTTAGAGTTTTTGAAAATATTCGTAAAACACTACGTATAAGACATTTAACTACCTCTTTTCAACAAGGAGATATGGCATATACCTATCCCAAAAATGGAACGCAAATAACGATTGGTATATTCATTACATGCATTTAGTCCATATAATACGGGACGCAAATTACGATTCATCTATTCATTACAAGCATTTAGTCATTACAAACATTTAGATCAGCAGGGTTACTCTTGACACAATCTATACATGATCTCAATCTAGTCTTGATTCACGAAGGCACTATTGTAAAAAATACCGAGCTATCGCTACTGCGAGATTGGTATGCACGTATTTTTTACTATAATCCCTTTGCGCGTTGTATGATTAAGATCATGGTAAGATTCAGATCATATTCAGTTTGTCTCGAGATTAATCTTACAGTGCTGATTTTTTTCACGGTGTATTTTTTTTAGTTATACATTATTGCAATTTTCTTCTGTAATTAGTATGCGTGTTTGTGCCACGCCACTGTGTATAGGAACATGCGATTTCTAAAACGCAACCAAGTTGACGTTGTGTCACTGATAAAGCTACATTCCTCTCTGGTTCTGTTAAGATACCAACGTCAACGAATCACTTCCATTAGAGAGTAATATGTACATAATACATACTCTCTTCCCTCAACGGAATCTTATCACACTTAGTAGGTACTACATACTTACTTACCTCCTCAATATCTGCATACGCAGTATGGCAACATTATTAGGTATACAGCGGTGGCGAAACCAGACTTTTTATATTGTTTATGCTCTCGTAATTAAAGTTTTATTATTTTAAATACTACTTTATTCTGTGAAGCAATCGCCAAGGAAATGGTCTCCCACTCTTTTCCGTAAGTTTCTGAGTGTCCTATAAAGGCGAGTGTTCGAAAAATAAAGACATTTTGCATTATAAATTCAGAGATGAGGTTTGCCAACCAATCCGAAAGTTTTTTTTTTGTTGGCACAGGGGAGACAACTTGCTTATTTATTATATTATGCAGCTGATCTGCTGGCTAGCCCGGCTATGAGTTAGGTATGCCGTGATGGTATAGTAGTAAAGATTGTTGCAACGAGCATGCAAAATGGTATAGCAATATTGAAGAGAAACCTACTTCGCACCTGGATATCTCAGGACTCACACACTTCTATTAATCCGCATAGTCAAACCAAAATTGTCCTCACGGACGGGCTGTTGGGCACGCCTGAAGGGTCGGCGGCCAAAACCAAAATATGGTATAGTAGTACTGTAGTAGTAAATACTCGTACCTACGAGTTTTGAAAATTGAATGAATATCACTTCACTGTAGGCATTTTATATTTTTTGCATGTATGGGAGGCCCGCCACTGATATTAGTACTAAAGTCCTTATCATTGCGAGACATAGTGAGGAATGAGGATATAAGAATAATAAACGGTTCCATGACGAATGTGGTTAGTCTTCTTCTTCAACCATCTCTTGTGTTTCCTTTTCCTGGGGTTTCTGCTCTCGTCAAATTTCTGCTGGCGACAGGGATTATATCATAAACTCAATTTTTAGAGGACAATCTATTTCTATTATGTCATCTTAGAAATCGGCGTGCATGTATGAGAAACTGGATGAATGTAGAGGAAGCGAAAGAAGTATATAAGGATAGATCTAGGTATATAGCGTTCTGTTCTCTCTGCCTACTCCACCTGGGACACAGTGTGAGGGTATAGTATTAGTAAAGTATAGTTATCTTCCAAGGAAAACATATTTTTTTACCTATATACCTATTTGCATATGTGAGAATAATTATTGCATATTTTTATAATTTAATTACACATAGCGCATGTCATTATGCATATTATTATGTTATTGGATACGTTTCACCTGTAAGTTTCTTCTGTAGTACATTTTGCAGTCTGTATTGGAATTCTCTTGAGTTTTGCGCGAAGGTATTTCAATGAGTTATTTGCATATTATTCTAGGGTTGTCTTAGGTTGCCTTTATTTCTTTTTTACTAACATATTTTTATAGGTAAAGATAACAAGCTGTAAAGTCTCGGATTTACACGTGAGAAATCTCGAATTTGAATTTGTAATCCTGGATTTTGTTAAATCAGATAGTGTGTTTATGTATATTGGTGTATATACCTAAAGGTATATGTTGTATTATAAGAAATCAAAATAATAATAAAATAGTAATTCAAGAGTTTTTGTGTTTACGCTGAGGAAATCCATTTTTAATTTTAATAAATAAAATATAAAAATATATTATTGAGCACTGTTTAATCTCCACTATGTTAGGTTTAATACCGAACGTTTTCGCCTATACTTGTAGGCATCTTCAGGGAAACTGAAGAAGCCTACAAGTATAGGCGAAAACGTTCGGTATTAAACCTAACATAGTGGAGATTAAACAGTGCTCAATAATATATTTTTATATTTTATTTATTAAAATTAAAAATAATTAAATAGAGTAACGTAAATAACCATCTCTGCGTGTACGGGCTCATGTTCAGTTAGGTAGATCTTATGACATTTTGTTCTCAAAATATTTGTAAATTTAATGTGTTAATAAATAAGTGAATAAATTAATTCAAGAGTTTTTGTGTTTACACTGTTGAAATCCATTTTTAATTTTAATTATGTAAAAATATATTATTTGAACACTGTTAAAGTTTCCGAGCAGGTTTCCTGCAGTTTCCCTGAAAATGCAAACAAGTATACCTACACTGTTTTTCAAGAAAAGTTACGGTGCCCTTGAGATGGTCACAGATCATTAAACGGCGCCAAATACAAATTTGTCTTCATTATTATTATTATAGGCAAAAACGTTCGGTGTCAATCCTAACTAAGTGGAAATTTAACAGTGTTTTATATAAATAATTAAAATTAAATAAAAATAAATAAATCAGTTGATTAAGATATACAATATTTTAGTGAAAATTAACGTTATTTTTTTTATACATTTTAAATTATATACTAGTAATACTTCTCATCCTTGTTTGCAGAATGACAACATATTAATGCAAATATGTGTCACTGAAAGGAATGACAATAGTACGCGTTATTTTATAAAGTAATATTGTCTCCATAAACATTTTAAATAATAATTGGTATGTCTTTACCATACCATACCATGTATAGACAAGTCACACAGATCGAGCTAGTCCCAAACTTATATTCGAATCTTGTTAGTATTATGGGTATCTACTAACACGACGATACAAATTCACTAAACATATAGATATGTACAATGTACGTATGTAATACTCAGCGGATTGCGATGGTATGGCCATGTGGCCAAGAGAACACCTGTGTTTGTGGGCAACAAAGCTCAATGTATCGAGGTTACCGCCAAGAGACCAAGAGGAAGGCCAAAGCGCAGATGGCGTGAAGTAGTGAGACAAGACATGAGGAGCTGTGATGTTTCTCATGAGGCCATATGGGCTCGACAGAACCAACTGGCGTAATCAAACAAGAAAGGCAGACCCCACTATCATGTGGGACTAATAATTGTCTTTTAATTAAACCTATCCTTACTCGAAGACTCCATGGAACGTTTTTTATTTATTTATTATCTTAGTTGACATCAGCCAACAGACGACACTGTCGTCTGACTATAACGGTTATATATTATTACCGCGTCATCAAAAGAAAAAAAAGAAATCAATATTTAATTTATAAAGCAGACCGTTGCAGAATGCATTAAACATTAGTTGTAAGTTGCAAGTGACTATAGGTTGTATTATTTTCATTTTTTTTATATTAGCAAAATATTTTTTAAAATAAGACAATGTTTGTTGGTATGTTTGTCAGAATCAAATACATATCATTTAAACGATTTTTCAAATTCAAGACACCTACAGAAGATTATAAAGTGGAGATCATCAGTTTGTAAACACCTGTAGTAAGTTATATCCAGATAAGGTACCTGGAAAAACTCATAATTGTGGGGAATGTCATGGAAAAGATTTCTCGTGGGCACGCGCTAACTAAATAGAGCAAAAGGTAAGGTATGTTCCTACCTATACAAAAAAACAGGTTTTTCTTTCCAGACACTCTTCATTATATGATGATGTGCAAAAAGAATAAATAAATAATAATATAGCTCAGAACAGGCATCCTCAGAGACGAGGAATAAGACGAGCGAAAGAGAGAGAGAGAGAGAGAGCTGTGTATCGGTGAAAAATAGGTTTTGGAAAATATTGAACGAACTCAATTAATACAGTATCCTGTGGACTTCCCGGTAATGAATATGTCTCCCACTCTTTTCTGTAAGTTTTCGAGTAGCCTGTAAGAGCCAAATATTCGATAAACATCACTTTTAAGACATTTAACATTACAGTTCAATAATGAGGTATTCCACCTATTCTTAATATCTGAACTGTTATTGAAACAGGGAAGACAGCATGCATGTTTTTTGCGTGTAGTTGACCCGCTGGGTACCCCACTTTTTGGAAATGCCATGATATTTTTTTTAAATATAAATCTGGGTTTTGTTATAAACCCAAATACAACTTTATAGAATAAATATTATTACCACCCAAAATGGACATTGAAGAGTACAAAAGGTTCCCACGACGGCGGTTTTGGCCGGCCGCCACTTCAGGCCTCCCCGCCCGTGAGGACAATTTTGGTTTGAATGTGCGGATAAGTAGGAGTAAACGACTCCTGAGATATCCGGGTGTGAGGTGGATCTTTCATCAGACCTTTCACAGTAAGCTTAAAGCTTATGTCGTGAAAGGGGAGTTTGCTACTGGCACCTTGTTTACGAGGCCGAGACTCTACCTCCAGTTTACCGACGAACAGGCTATGGACAAATTGTAATGTGCCGTATACCATATCATGACCTCAATGGCACCCTATTGATTATCTATCGTTCAAAGCTACCAGAAAAAAAATATGTATTCAGCTTCTTTATGATTCCCTTTCTTTTCGCCTCCTCTGATAGATCAGCAGTGGTAGCAGGTAGGTACCTACTTATTTATGTCACATTCAATGAGTAAGATGAGCGGAACCACTGTCACTGGGTAAAAAGCTAGTATGTGCATAAAGTGACGTAATTTCGAGACAGTCTGAGACTATACCTACTCGAATAAATTTTACGTTCGTATGTTTAAACTGCCTACTAATAAGTAAATAAAATGTTTCAATGCCTTATCACGGAGCACGCAAACATTAACGTCCTATCAATGTTTAGCGATAAAATTCTGTTGCAGCGAAGATTCCACGAATGAAATATTACCAAATTAATCAATTTGCTGAATAAAGTGTTTATGTACCTAACTGTGTTGACTTATTTATATATATCATTAAACAGTTCAGTTTTTGAGATTTATGTCATCATAAAGCGAGTGAAATGACGTCACAATAGAATCACAACTACTTTCAAATAATATACTATACCACATATCACCATGACCAGCTGGATTTAATGAACACGCAAGCCGTCTTCTCTGCGCCAGCAAAAAATTACGACATTCAGGATGGGTGGCACCAGGCAAAGCATTGGTCTGTCACTCTTTTCCGTAAGTTTTCGAGTGTCCTGTAAAAGATAGGTGTTCGGAAAAATAAAGACATTTTACATCTCAAATTCAGCGATAAGGTTTGCCACCCTTCCTGAATGTATTAATTTTTTTGTTGGTACAGAGAAGACGGCTTGCATGTTTATTAAATGCAGCTGGTCTGCTGGCTACCCCAATTGTGGGATATGCCGTGATGGTATACCTAGTAGTAGTTTTAGGATTGGTGGCAAACCTCGAGAATAGGTAATCAATTTTGGAAAAATCTTTTTAATTAGGTACCTATCAATTTTGGAAGATTTTTTTCAGAGAGTAGCGTTTTGGGACGGAAAATATTTAATTGAATAGATTCTCTTAAATCATAAAATTTACCTACTTATTTAAGCATAAATTCAATAAATTCAATAACTTAGTATAGTTACTTATACAAATTATGAAAAAAATGTTTTGTGCTTAGACGATTTTCTCAGCCTACCCCACGAGGGATACAGAAGTAGATAATATATATAATTATTAATAGTAATAGTAGTAGTTGCAAAATATTATGATCTACCGAAGGCCTCACAGGGAGAATAACTTTTAATTATTTCTAATGCTGAATAAATTACAGGAAACTTTCATAAAGCAAAACTTTCGTTAACACTTCGTGACAAGCATGACATATTTACTTCCTTGTGCTATATTTTTTACTAGATCAAAATTTCATGAAATATACTATGTGTTCGACTCATTCATTCATGAATATCCTTAATACTAACGTACATAAATTTATTTGGTTTTCTTTTAGATACTAGGTATCTTATCATTTTTTCAACTACATATCCAAACCACCGCAGCTTATTCACAATTATTCCCCGTTTTTCACGTAAAACGTTTTTACTGAAGAGTCTCCAGAATCACTATAGAGCCCCTGAAATGTTTTGTATAAGAGTTCGAGTATGTTTATGGCCGTTTTGTAAACTTGCTGTGACTTCTCCTGAACAGCAACATTTTCTATTTGATCCTGAATGTGATAGTATGTCGATTTTGTCTTAGATCCGCAGGCGATCTATTCCAATCAGTTGACTCAGCAACGCTAAGGCTCTTCTCAGCGAATTTGGAAGTGACTGACTTTTTGGGTTCTACGAGTTTGTTGACAGCAATGGAAGCTGAGTGCAGTGCTCGCTTTAAAGTTTCGCCAATAGGACAGGGCTCAGCAAGGCATAGAGGTACCGTGTAGCCTTATGCCTTAAATACACCTTATTCAACAGGCATTTATTGGCAAAACTCCACGTACAAAACATTTGTGATACACAATTAAGTAATGATGATTAATATGTATCCATCCTGTATATCTTATGTAA
Source organism: Athripsodes cinereus (assembly GCA_947579605.1). NCBI lineage: Eukaryota > Metazoa > Arthropoda > Insecta > Trichoptera > Leptoceridae > Athripsodes > Athripsodes cinereus. The sequence goes on along the minus strand of OX388317.1, from coordinate 4,556,503 downwards.
AAACATAAAAAATGCACACAAAATACAAACTGTAGGTTATTGTACATCCAGTTATTTTATTGGTTGCCGCACTTCTGAAAAATGCTGTGACATTTGATATAGATAAACAGGTAAACGAATTGTGAATTTGAAACAATATGTATTTTTCATTTAGAATTTTTGCTATGGGTTTTCTCCATAGAGTACCTACATAAAGACACTTAGTTGCTCTTTGATTTTCTCAAACATATTGTATAAATAAAACAATCGAGTATCATGATGTGTTAAAAGGAGGAAGTAGGCTTGCTTCAATGTAGGTATATAATAATAGCACACATACCTATATAATAAGTATAAAGATAATAATATGTAGGTACTTTCGCTAGACACGAACACGGAAAGCGAATCAAAAGTTGTAAAAGTTTTGATGAGCTTTCACGAGTCTTCCTTCACTCTATTACCAACGCTTGTGTGTACGTGAATGAAAGTTTCATGTTTTCAGAAAGTAGCGTGAAACCTTCTTACCTATTTTTTTAACCAAGTTTTCATTATTGGATCGCTATTCAGTATTTTGTATTTGTCCGCATAACGTGTCACAGAACATATTTTAGTTTTTTACCAATTATGTCACCATACTATACTATTCTGTCACGCCATGTCCCAATTGGGGTAGGCAGAGAAAACGGAACGCCATATAGATATGTCCTTACATACTACTTTAGCTACTTCTACATTAATACAATTTCTCATGCACGCACGTCGATTGCTCTTACTCAATACACAACCGTCCTTGAGAATTTGATCCAGGTGGTCAAACCACGTACATAGTTCTCAGACGCCCGCGCTCCTTCATACCCCTTCCTTTAGAACAGGTATATCCTCTTTATCATTCTTGTGTCTCTCAAAACACATTACTTAGTTACATAATTTTCAAGTATTCGGAGATTCTCGACTTCATCATCAGGCGATTAGAAAAAAATGAAATGAGATACAGAGACAAGCAGTATTTATAAAATAAAAAAAAAAGAATATTGGGAAAAGCCCGTGTTGATATGAATGTTATTATTATAAGCCTATTTTAAGGTTCCTACCGCGGGTCTGATATACACGTATTTCTGACTAGTCAATTCGCTCATCGTAGGGCTAAGATCAAGACATGATTAAGGTTGTGTCTTATGTAGGTATCCCCACTGATTTCATCAGGAAATCACATTTACCTTTTTTGACTTGCGGTTAATGGCATGCAAGAAAGTTAATTTAACACAATCAGTGCCATTGTTTCTCCTGTTTTTTATCTTTTCTGAGGCCGTTGGTCCAGTGCATACCAACTCTATTATCTATTTACCTATTCGGTTTAAATAATATGATTTATCTATCTTTCATTGAACCTATCATCATCTAGAGTAATATTATAGAGTAATTTACACTTCGTTCCACATACCTAGATAAAAATTCAATTATTAAATAATCTATCTAGGTATCTAAATATCATCTTAATAAAAGTACCATAATACATTAGCATATTATATAGGTACTAGTTTTTTACCCAGCTTTCCTAAGAGATAAATGTCTGTGGTAAATTATAAAAAAATATGAGTAAAATTTTCCAACAATAACTAGTACCTATTGTTGTTGTTTTTTTTCAAGTTTATATTTTAAATCGACTGGGATTATAGGTATGTTGATTGTTGTTGGTTCAAGTAGGCCTATATTGTATTGTTATTATCATACAAAGTAAGGGCTATTTTGGCCGTATAGGTATTTGTACTGTTCCAAAATTTCGTTCCAAGTCTTGGCTTCCCACAAAATCTGTCTCCATCCTCCTGTATCTAACGTAACAACAATTATTATATTCTCTTTTTATCGGGAAATACTTTAATAAATTGCTGTCTTATTGTATATCTATTTGTGTATGTTTCTATATGAGGGTTTCGACCGGCCAGTCCTTCAGGCTGCCTACCATAGCACCTCTTGTGTGGACAAATTTGTTAGTGTAGAATTTTAATCAGATAAATGGAAGTCTCCAGACTACTAAGCTACCGGGTGGTCTCTTTTAATGTTCTCCAGTTCACACCCAGAGCTGTACAGTTTGCTGTCACCCCGTTCATCCACCGAGGCTTCTGTTTTCCTAGAGATCTCTGGAGAAAGTATATAGATGAACTGGGTCCTCAACCCAACTAGAACCATTGGAAGAAAATATATTTATATCGATAAATAAAGCACTTTCAATTTTAAAACATCCAAAACCACACTCTTTGGGTGGAAGTTTGGGTAGAGGACATTGGCTTCCCTATAACTTGTTTAGTAAGTAAAATATATCTGTAGTGTTTTAAGACACAAACATGAATACCTACATATAAACAAATTAAAATATTTGTTAAATTATCCACACACTGTAGAAGCATTCATCATAGCATTATATATAGTGGTTGAAAAGATGAAGTAATCAAATCGATACAATAATAATAATAATAATAATCGATATAAAAAAACACAGAATCGATATTCTTACTACTATTATATTTGTTATTATGTATTAACTTATCGATTCGTCCCACCAGCACTAAAATATGACTATATAAAAATGTTAAAAATACTTTGGGAAAGTGATAAGCCGTATCATGCAAATAATTATTTAAATAATTTAACCTGTAATGCTATCATACTATACTATACCTACCATCAGAGCATATCCTGCAAGAAGAGCAGCCAACAGACTAAATGCATGTAATAAACATGAGATTGTCCCCCCCGTACAAACAAAAATAAGATAAGGCATTTAGTATGGGTGGCATGCCTCATCTTACACGTGGAATACTACGAAACCTTGTCTTTTACAGAACACTCGAAAACTTACAAAAAGGAGTGGGAGATCTATGTAGGTAAATATTTACATTTAAATTGATGCACCTATATTTTTTTGCTTAATTTTTCCATTTGTAAGCTAGATTGTAAGTAAAGAAAGTACAATGATGTGATTTATGTATTTTTTATTCTGCCGATGATTTTTGATTATTTTCTAACTTATTAATCAGGTTTCGTTCGATTTGATAACATAAATTTGACTACGTCACCCATCCTAGATGGACTTTTTTCGACATGGAGAGAATGACTTGCATTATTATTATAATCAGTTGATCCTCGGGCTTTTTCACTTTTAGGTTATGTTATTATAATGGTATAGTGCCATAAAAGTAATAATCAATAAACACAAATAATGCAGTTCTCTTATATGTAAAGAAAGCTATATTGACGAAAGTACTCGATTCATACAATTTACAATATGAAAAATTACGTGGTGCAACGGCTATCGCAGTCGACTTGCATCATCGAGGTCCTGGGTTCGATTCCCAGCTGGGTCGCGAAGTTTCGTAAGGAATTTTTGCAACCAGGGTTTCGAAGAGAACTGTCTCGGCAAAATTGAGACAGCACTGGTTGTCTGGAAGAAATTACGTAAGTGATAAGTCCGCCAGCTATACTGACATCTGTGTATAGAAAAGATTTAAAAAAAAAAAAATCAGTGTTCTTTTTTAAAAAAAATGTATCTGGCTTTTTGTTAAACCCAAATAAAACCTTATACATCTATCACAGTAAGCTAAAAGCTTGTGTCGTGAAAGGGGAGCTTGCCGGCTTCTTTTTTAAATTCTACAAACAATGCAAATTTGACATACGGCCTCTTAAATTATCAACGACAACTGCCTAATAATATGAAATACGAGAATTAAAAGATTTATATCCGAAGGTAAAATACTACATACACCTAATACATATCTATATACACAACTACACACAAACATCAGTTGATTAAGTTGTAAGTGTAAGCTTTACATATCTGTATGCCGGAGGAAAACTACACAATGTCAATTTTTGACCAAAGTGGATTAATTACTTACTTCAATACTTCTACATACATCATATTTTAGTCCTCTTTATGCTTTTTTTGATAGCATATTCACATTTATAAAAACACTTCCTATTTTGTGAAATTAAAAGAACTTGGATTTTGGTTGCATATTTGTGTATTATTTATTTATTTATTCAAATATATAGGTACCTACCTATGGAAAATAAGCATTTTACATATTAACATGATATAAAAACATACATAGACATAACAATGTGTAAAATGAATTATGTTGTCGAAGATCAAACAGTAACCAGACAATATTATAATAACAATATAAAAAATAATAAATAAATAGTAAAAAAAACAAAATTCTATTTAATTATATAATATGTTTCCATATATGTATCCATCATAATTTTTATTTATTTACATATCCACGACGCGAGCCGAGCCTTTTACATGTTTAAGAATACACAATCATATAAATCAAATTGTCTTGTGACATAGTGTATCTTCGCTTTGACATACAAATGTATTCCCACATGTATCGCTGTAATAGTGCAATGCTGCTCGATCTCAAAATTATAATTATACACCATACGTCTTAAATTCATCAATGATATTTGGCATCCATCCTGAATGTCTTAATTTTTTGTTATTTATTTATTTATTTACACAGTGAACGGCTATATAAGCCTTTATCATGGAGAAAAAAATACAATAAAAACAACAGATAGTGAAAACATATAACAAAAGTATCTACCCACACAAACACATCAGCAATGCATAGGTACACAGCAAAATAATGTTATCAAACAAGTAGGTACCTAATAATATTATAATACAAAGAATAATAACAATAGGTATGATGGTACAAAGTAGGTACACAACAAAAAAAAAGAATACAAGGTATGTAGGTAGGCTATAACAATATTATAGTCTGTATGCGACTAGCTTCGCGCTCTCTACATTGATTTTGTGTGTTGAGAGCGCGAAGTTAGTCGCGTATAAGCTATAGCAATCAAAATGCAACAAATCTCTGTAAAACTATTCTATGAAGTAAAACCTAATAATAACAAAAAATAAAATAATAATAATATATGCTAGGTATGTCATGGAGATGACGGCTTGCTTGTTTATAATATGCAGTTGGTTTGCTGACGTGGAAGTAGTTTTAAACATACCTACAAACATAAGTACATCTTCTTCTCCTTGTCCTAGTTGGGTCAAGGGCCCATTGCGCCAAGGAACCTCCTTCCAGGACCTCTGGCCACTCCAAACCAAGTCCTTCAACACACAAGTTTTAAACAGGTTTTTACAAATATAAATCAAGTATACATAAGTATATGCTAAATTGAGTAATAACGCATAGATTAATAATTCATACAATAATAATAAAATCTATCATCCATCCAAAATGTCCCATTATTATCACACGACGAGAACGAATTGCAGTTAGACCGTTGGCTACCTCACTTGTAGGTGATTCCATAATAGTAATTATAAACAAATATGTAAGTAGATAGGTACCTATGTCCAATTCTAAAAGCCTTAATTTTTAAATATGACGCTATTGCATTGATACAGTGATATTATGAAGTAATACATACATACATACATAGGTATTATTACTAACAACAGGTTTGGCGGGAACCTACCCACCCACCATATTGCCCCCTCTACCCCCTCCCACTACCCCACCACGTGTGTTTGTTGCTTCTTATTCCTCTTGTTCTCTCTCTCTCTTTTTGTCTCATCTCTCTATATCTATGTACCTATAACCCGTCATCGAGTCTCTGGTAGACATGGTCCATTCTTCATAACCCTTTTTTGAAGTGCGTTCATGAAGTTAAGCCACTTTAATATGGGGACTTGAGAAAATAAAAGAAGAAGAGGTTATCCATTATTCTCTGTGTTTATTATGTCTTCCATTGACTTCCTCGAAAAATCTGCCTCCAATGAAACCCACATGATAGACGACACAACCGTCGACGGCATATTTGGGGCACGTATTCTGAAATGAAAAATATGGTTTGCTCCATCTTGAAGGGAAAAATTGAGGGTAGTCGTGTTGTGGGAAGGCGACAGATGTCCTGGCTAAAAAACATCAGAGAGTGGACCGGAATCCAGAGGGCGGAAGAGCTGTTCCGGCTTGCACAGGACAGAGAAGCCTTCGCCAGGGTGATAGCCGAAACGGAGGGACCTGACATGGTTATTTAAGAATAACATAGAACTAAAATTGAAGATTATTAGATGGCATTTTATTATAGTCTTACCTTTCTCAGACAGTGAATATATTATTTCAGTTCATACAAACCTACCTACTTATAAAAATATTTAACCCAACGGGGTTTACCTGTGTTATATAGATACATAATGTATGTATTATGTATCATAATATACGTAAAATATATCAGCCTTTAAGGCAACATAACATTTCCTTGTATACAACCTTAACACAATTCCTTCAATAAGTATATTATAAATAATATATTAATAATAACATAATCTAAAAATATATAAAATTGTGGAATCCCCGGTAAAGAATTATAGGTCTCCTAATATTACTTACTCTATGGTCTCCCACTCTTTTTTGTAAGTTTTTAAATGTCCTACTGAAAAATGCAGTTATTCGTGAAACATCATATATAAGACATTTAACATATTCATTTAACATGTGTATTTGGGAAGTATGTTTGCGAGGGATGGAAGATACGACAAGGACATCGAAAGAAGAAAAGTCGCCGGTGCTAGAGTGAATGGTGCACTTCGACCCATTGTTAGCAACAGCAATGTGTCGAACATGACTAAAATGCTGGTGCACAATACCATTCTGGTACCGACACTTATGTATGCAAGTGAAACTTGGACGTGGTTTAAGAAGGACGAGAGTGGAATAAATGCCGAGGAGATGCGTTCACTAAGAATGAGAATGAGCGGATGCGAGAAGAGTGTTGTGGATAGAATGCGTGTAAATAAGTTACGATTGTTTGGACATATTGAGCGAATGCAAGATGAAAGAATGACGAAGAGGATGTATTCATCTGAAAGAGGATGTGTGAGGAAACGCGGACGACCAAGAACCACTTTGCTTGAGCACGTGGATCAAATCCTAAAGGACGGCCGCGTGTTGAGTAAGAGAAAAAATATGAGAAACTAGATGAATGTGGAGGAAACGAAAGAAGTTTGTAAGGATAGATGTATATGGCGTTCCGTTCTCTCTGCCTACTCCTCCTGGGACACGGCGTTAGGGTATAGATAGATAGAGATAGAGACATCTTCAATTCAGAAATAATGAAGTATGCCACCATCCTGAATGTATTATAAGATTATGTCGGCATGCAGTTAGTGTGTAGGCTACCCCACTTGTGAAAATGCCGTGAATATACGCATATGGGATATTATATTATATAAACAGTAATGGTGTTCCGATGCTTAGAAATCGGCTTCGGTTGATTTATGTTTACTTCACCCATGGTACGTTCACAAATTCTTATTTCAAACCATTGTTTGCGACATCTGTTGAGCATTCAATTCAACTAAGTATCAGCAACCATCTTTATGATTGTGTTCGAGGTTGTTGGTAATCTTTCATTGATTTTCAACCTGAAACACTGGCTAGCGCCGGAGAACGATACTGTTCTCCAATATAAATATTAAAACCAGCCAAAACCAGTTCGTAAGCATTTGAACACCTTTCCTGGTTCCTACTAAAGGGAGCTTAACTCACTCGATTTCAGGTGCTAAGCCATAAAAATTAACGGAGAAAGAAAAAAGAAAGCCTGTTGTCCAAACAAATACAGAAGCTCTTGTATATATTTATATATCGACCGAGATCTATAAAAAACTGAATGCAGAAAATTATGGGCAAACTAATGCATATGATCGAAAAGCTTGGATACTATTGTAAAGTTAGAGAAATGTTGGTACTAGAAAATGCATGAACAATACAATACAACAAGCTTAGTTCTATCACACTGGGTGTGTATGTGTGTGTCTGTGTATAGACAAGCCTTCAATATAGCCCGCTCCCAAGATTTATCATATTTATGTATCTACCTATACCTAATAATATACTGAGGTATAAAACGACGCCAACATCACTCAAATGTTAATAAGTTCAGAGAGGCATTGTATAATGAACACGCCGTCAAATGTTGATGTCTATACACAAGGTGTCGTCATGATAAAGAAAAAATAACAATTTTTAATTGTGTCTTGCATTATGGTTTTTGTCCATTTAATTGGTATGCAATTACGAGTAGGTATGTTATTTCATAATTTATTTCCCTATCCTCTACAAAATCTCTCTCCCTCAGAACAGGGCGGAAACCACCCTCCTTCATTCAGAACGTCTCTGCACCGATTAAGTCACCTCGTTCCACAATGTTCCTAGTGCTATGATATCGTTTTCATAGGAACAATGCTTTGTAAAAGAGGGATATCCAGGTCGTAGGAACTCTTATGGACGAAAAAACAGTACAGTGCTATTTTTGACCAACCATTGGACATTCCAATTTTTTTTAATATCCAAAATAAAATGAAATTACACAACGTGTCACAAATCTCAAATAGAGATGAGTGGAACACGTGGCTAGAAGGTCAGATGACAAGTGGCCAAAATCTCTTAAATCTTGGAGACCACGAGCAGCAACCAGGAGCATAACAAGACCACCAATGTGGTGTAGGGATGACATCACTAGACACGCTGGTGTCAACTGGATGCAGAAGGTTCAGCATCGAATGGCATGGAATGAAATGGAGGAGACCTTTGTGCAGAATTGGAATAAGTCCTTACAAGGAACGAAATTTAAAAAATCATTTACTTAATTATCTTCTAAAAATCCAAGATTCGAATCCTAATACAGACAGTTTATAATAAGTTCAAAAATACAAAGCTGTCTTTAAAATAATTATTATTTATTCGTTTTCATACCAATAAAACTTCCACTAACCATGAAAATTATATCAAATGAAATGAACATAAGTATGCAATTACCATCTTGCAACCAGGGGTGGTCCATCCATACATGCAAAAAAAACACCACATCAATAGTGTGATTTCCATTTATACAAAATACCAACAAATGCCTTATTAAGTACACAGGTAATTGCAACATCTTGGACCTAAATTACATTGAATAAAACGGCATCTTGCCTGTCACAAAATCTTGGACCCAACTTATATTTGGATAATAGATGTAGGTATGAATTTTACTACTACTACTACTACTACTATACCATCACGGCATATCCCACAAGTGGGGTAACCAGCAGACCAGCTGCATGTAAGAAACATGCAAGCTGCCCTCTTCGTGCCAATATAAAATCAAGACATTCAGGACGGGTGGCAAACCTCATCGCTGAATTTTAGATGTACAATGTCTTAATTTTTTCGAACACCTGCCACGTAAGGAGAAGAGTGGGAGACCAATTCTTTACCGGGTGCTCCACGGGATTATGAATTTTAAAAATGTATTATTTATTTATTTCTATTATTCTTCCCTGTACATTGGTTACAATATTTCAAATCAATACAAAGTATCATAAAAATATCAGTTATACAATTCGATGTACAGAGGGCGAGTTTATGGCTAGAATGCAATATCTTCCAACTATCTCGGATTTTACAACAACAAACACTGTTTATTTCTCATTGTGATAATAATAAGAAATCGAGCGCTTTTGTCAAGATAGCTTGATATAATCTGAGTTCTTTAGATAATGTCAAGCTCTATTGACAGAAGCGCTCTTGTTCCATATATAAATTTTTTTAACACTGTTATGTAATGATGATGTGCAAAAAGAATAAATAAATAAAATAAATAAAATAAATTGCAATGTGAAAAATATACAATGTCGTTATTTTATACATTTATAAAATTCCTGAATATGTTTTTTAACTATTTAAACACACAAACCCTCGAACAATAAAAGATATCTCAACGATTAATATGCATAACGGAAGCATGACAAATACTTTTTAAAAATCTGGTTCCGCCAATGTGTTCATCCTTTCATAAGATCTACAATATATATACTTAAAATTTGCAGCAATCGTGTTTTAATGCAAAAAAGTGAATTTTTTTTTTTATAATTATTACCTTCATGTTCACCAATAAACACCTTTTGCGTATTAAAAATGCAATAAAACTTTACACACGGTATGCAATTAATGTTATAATTAAAGCAAAAAATCCTTTATGCGTGACTAAATAGGTGTTTAATGAATGCACACGCATATTGTAAACGAAATACGCAAATTAATGAATTTATAGAATTTAATTTATGCAATAAAAAAGATAAATAATAAATAATAATAAATATATTTATTTCAAAAGTAGGTACACAATACAATATTATTTTCAATAAACAATGAAAAACAATCACAATAATATTACAACTACCTCCCTATTAGAGATATCTCGTGTATAGGGAGGGAGATCTCTCACTCTTTCCTGCAAATTTTCCAGTGTTCTGTAAAAAAACAAGTATTGACACGGAGTAGAAAACCTCTATAACAATAATAAAATACTTTATTTTGAAAATAATTTTGTACAAATTTTATTTGATTTGAATAAAATATACCACTGCCAGCTTGACAGTTGTAGAACCTAATGGCGCACTGCCTTGAGACATTTTCTTCCAGTAAACCTAACCTAATACAATGTTTTATATCTGTCTAAACATAAAGCAGCGGTCGGGGAACCGGGGTAAATTACCCCAAGTGAAGTAAAAATTAATTTTTGTGGGGTAATTTGATATTTTATAAACTTATTAGTATTTTTACAAATTATTATTTAATTAAATTTTTTTATTATCTGCTTCCCAAAATGAGGGGTTAATATCGATTTACCCAAAAATACTTTGGGGTAGGTAATGGTTGAAAAAGTTCACCGACTGCTGACATAAAGTGAGTTAAATAAGATAAAATGTCCACAGTCTTTCAAATTACAAAGTCCACACTTCAAAAATTGCAAGCAAGTGGAACAATGTCATCCCAAATCCTTAATTTAAAAAACGTTTATTATTTTAAAAAAATACCTACATTAGATATAATACAATCATTTTATTGATAATAAAATATCTTTTTATTTTTTGCGAAAATGTCGTAAAGAGTCAAATTTCAGTGTTATTTTTCTAAAACATGAAAGTTCGCGTTGTACGCGAAAAAGTGCGAAATTCGCGAATAAAATCGAGTTTATCGCAAACGAGAAAAAATCAGGTCTCTAGTAAATTAGTAGGTATTACCACGATAGCACCTATATTATTAGTATAAACCATATGATTAGTAGGTAACTCATTGAACGTCCTCTATTCAAAATCACCACTCAAAGTAATAAAAACTCAAGACATTTTGATTGGACAATATTTTTACTAACGTAAGTAGTACTTAATACAAGTGGGTAGTAACGAAATTTATGATCTTGCCGGTCTGTTCAGTGAGTAATGTCTTCATCAACATATTACAACAACAACAAACTATTACTACTACTTCTACGATTTCTGACTGGTATATAATTATTTGATAAGAAATCTCACGAAAATACCACTTTGGTATGAAATCGAGTGTTTTTTAAACGTTTTAAATTATCTTAAGTATAGTTATAGCTCCGCTACGTGAACATACCTACCGCGAATCATTCTATAATAATTAATATACATATTATGTACGAAATATACGTATATAGGTACATATAAATGTCGCCGCCAGATTGATTACAGTTTCTAAGAGGAATGGTGCTAGGAAACGTGGCTGTCTGAGGATTAAATGGTAAAATCATATAGGGTATACCAGATCCTCCAGAACACGCATGTGACGAGCACATTGAATAGGAGAGCATGGATGAGGAATTGTATGGTATGGTGTATGGGTTGACGGAAGCGAAAAGTGTATGTATGCAAGGATGGGAATAATGACACTTTAACAAACAATGTTTCGTATCTATCAATTTAGGTATGTTATAGGTATATATAATTACATGAAATAAATGTACAAATTGTATTTTTTTTATTTTATTAAAATTTCACGGCATAAGCCATTGCATGACAAAATACATTATGCATAACATTTACAAGTAGGTATGTATAACAGTGACAATTTAAACAAAATAATATATCATTAAATTTAAGAAAATCAAATGACCAAACAGCAAACAGAGAACCAAATTGTGTGTGATACATGCAGTATTTCAATTTATTTTTGTATCAATAAATAAATTGTAACATTTGGAACGGGTGGCATACTTCATCGCGGAATTCAAGATGTTTTAAGACATTTAACGTTTCCATGAAATTATTATAGATTTTTGTAAAATACAAATCTTTACCTCTGTACCTATTATTTTTTAATATAATATTTCATTATGTATGTATGTATGTATGTATGTATGTACATTATTATGTTTGTGCGGCAGGCGGCTCGTTGTGAAAATCATGACTGGCCTGTGTAATAAATCATCTTTGAGGTATGTGGTTCATACTCGACCTGGACTCGCCATTCTTATTATTATTAATAATAATCTGTATCGTGATAGTTAGTAAACAGGGTGATTCATAATTCAATTAAAAATATATTTTTGAACGAGAAGAAAGTGAAAAAATCTCGATAACTTACCTGAGGGACGACGCCCACTACATAAACCCCAAAAACACGAAAGGTCCGCTGGGTTTGACATCGCCAAAGGACCGTACAGTGTAAACCAGTGATTCCCAAAGGAGTCCACGAGAGACTCGACGGGGGAGCACGAGTTGTTTAAGGGGGTCCATGAATCCATAGTTATAGTATCGGATATTCGGTAAAAGCACCAGATATTGAAATAAACAATAGTCGGTACAAATACTCAGTACATTGTAGAAAAAGGTACTGGGAGAAAATATTCTGTTAGAAAACCGAGGAGTTTTTGAAAAATGGAATTTTAATTTGGAATTTTACTACCTAAACACCGACGACACAGGGGGATAAAAGAATTTCACCTATTTTCTAAGAATTAACTTTGTAATGGTTGCGAGAATTTTTTATAATATTTATTTATTATTATATCTAATGACTTCCTTCAGTATTAGTCCATTCTGTCCTACTCATAGTGTAGTGTATAATTATTGTATTTTAATATAAATTTGGCTGACATCAAATATTCAAATCCTCCTGAATAGAGTAAATAAAAAATTGAAATTTCTGTTTTATATAATACTAAACTTTAATTTTTAGTAAATTGAAGAATATCACTATTTAATTACACTCATGTGACATTGTTATTTATTTATTTATTTATACACACATATACAGCTTAAAGCTTTTATAAGAATAAAAAATCAATTACATGGTATCAAAAATTAAAAAAGTAATTAAAAGTATATAATATGTAAGAAAGTATCAACACAGCATTAATTAAAAAATAAGCATGAATACAATAAACCAATAAAAATAACTTGCAATTGAACAGTCAACGATTTATATTACCTACATAAAAAAGTTATCAAAACAATTAAAATATATTAAATGTTATAAACACTATTTAAAAAAGTTAACAAAGCAATTAAAATATATAAGATGTGAGATAACTACTGTTTGGGCCAATTCTAATTTATGGTTGATTTCGGGTTGTCCCTATGTGAAGGTGAAAGAGTTTGTGCGAAATGTTTCATTTATCAAAAAATTGTCACAATTCTTCCTATCCTTGCAGCAATCATATACTGTATTGTGGTCCTATCATTTTTTCATTCCCATTATTATTCATTGTGAATCCGTACCTATCGCATCGCCTATAATACGTTACCGCGTCAATATATTTCACCGCTTATAAATAATATATAAATTTACAAACCCGCATAAATTAATATTAAAAATTACCGCACATTAAATCAATTATTATTATATATACAAAGAAGTGAATTTGTGTGAGAGGCAAGGCGAATTCCAGGTTCCAGACCCCTCATCCAGAAGGTAAGTGGAACATTCTTGCATTTCTTATCATTTTCATCTTTGGACAACGCATCCGCAGCAATAAATGAAGAAATTCACAATATTAGTTATTATTTTTTTTATACCATCACGGCATATCCCACAAGTGGGGTAGCCAGCAGACCAGCTGCATATAATAAACATGCAAGCTGTCCTCTCCGTGCCAATATAAAATCAAGACATTCAGGATGGGTGGCAAGCCTGATCACTGAATTAAAGATGTAAAATGTCTTATTTTTTCGAACACCTGCCTTTTACAGGATACTCGAAAACTTACGAATAAGAGTGGGAGACCAATTCTTTACCGGGTGCTCATATCCGTCAGACGAAAAGTTTGAGACAGATAAAACACAATACCAAATGTCACAAAAAGAAAACATAAAAAACGTTATCTACGTTTACTAGTATTCAGAGACTCTCGACTTCATCTTCAGGCGATTACAAGAAAAGTGTTTTTCTTCAATTCACCTTTAAATGGACTTCCAACAACATCATATTTTTTTTTAAATTTTGTATCACCCTCTAGATATGCTGTTTCATAAGATTATTCAAAATGTTAAAATATGTATGGAGTGAAATAGACAGGTGTATTGGAAATGTATTTAATGTAGGTATATAAGAAACTACAATAATATACACTCGTACCTACTAAAGGTATACCTTCATACACAACAAAGCATGTAATATTATTATTTAAAGTGTTCTGGGAATAAAAGCTAAGAACCTATGTATTTATTTTCAACATGACTAGGTACAAGAGAACACTTGTTTCTAAGTAAGTAAGTACCTACCAATATACATAATAAAACTGAATAAATAAATAAAATAAGAAATTATGTGTAAGAGTAAGTCTTCCTTTTTCTTTCTGGTACAGGGGGATATTCTGTGTGTTTCCACCATTGACAAAAAGCAATTTTTTACGGATACCTACCTATTTTTAGAGCATATATACTTAAAAAAATTCTGAAAAATTTAAGCTAGATGTTTCAATGTACGCTAAAAGTCACACTTATCCTGAGATAGCCCTTAATTTGATCATTTTCTTCAATCCAAGAAATTATAGGTGCCTACCTAATATGGAGCAACTATTTCAACCCAAAATGTAAAGGACAGATAGAATGACCCTCTATCACAATGTGACATGGGTGTTATTTTTATAATTATTATAAAAAGGAGATTGATCACTTAAAATTGTTAAAAATTAAAATGATAACTAAATGTACCTAAGCTGGTAGTTATCACTGGGAATCACTCTACTGTCTCTTACATTTCTGTGTAATTTAGTTGAGCAATATTAAAGTTTACTACTACTATTCCATCACTGCGTATCCCACAAGTGGAGTAGTCAGCAGACCAGCCGCATGCAATAAGCACGCGAACTGTCCCCTACGTGCCAACAAAAAATAAAGAAACAAATAATGTTCAAATGAGCTGTCAAAATTAGTTAGTAATTTCACCACCACATTCTCAGATTTATTTTCATATTAGAAGGAAAGTACTACTACTATTAATACATACCATCACGGCATATCTCACAAGTAGGCTAGCCAGCAGATCAACTGCATGTAATAAACACGTAAGCTATCCTCTTTGTACCAACAACAAAATAAGAGATTCAAAATGAGTGGCTATACCTCATTGCTCAATTTAAGATGTAAAATGTCTTTATAAGTAGGTATATTCTTAAAGGGGAACTAATTATTTGTTCGGCTATTAATTCATTCGTTCGGCAAGAAAAATCAGCATTTAAGTCATTTGCACAGCAAACAATGTTTTCATCGGCAATAAATAAATTCGGATCCACATGAAGTTTTTGTGATTTCTTACCAAATCAATGATGACTTCGAAAATAATGCCAGTTTCCGCTTTGCTATATTAACGAAATATCTAACTGAAATGTCGAAAAACGCTAGAATCGTTGCTAGATGCTACATATAAAATCACATAAAAAGATGCTACATACAAAGATTTATTATTTGAACAAGATTAAAAATTTAGCTTTCACAAGTTTAATTAAAATTAGCTCACAGATTGCTGCTCATTTACTTATTTTGCTGCACAAATAATCAATATGCTGGTCAAATAATAATTTTGCTGGTCGATTAAATTTAGAGTTTTACAATATCATATTAGGCTCAGCGATGAGGTTTGCCACCCATCCTGAATGTCTTGATTTTATATTGGCACGAAGAGGACAGTTTGCATGTTTCTTACATGCAGCTGATCTGCTGGCTACCCCACTTGTGGGATATGCCGTGATGGTATAGTAGTAGTAGTAGTAATATCATATTATTTGCAATACAAATATAATTTTCTCGCTGGGCATAAGTAGCATATCAAAATGATATATTTGTCGACAGAATACATTTTTCTGCTGAACAAAACTTCAATATTATGCTGATCGTTTAAATGATAGCCTTATTAAAGTTTATTGGATATAAAAGCAAATTTAACCGAATTAAGGACTTACTTAGGACAATGGTCAATGCGAATGCGAATAGCGAATACTGTATTGACTTGCTTAAATTTCTACAATTGCTCAAACATTAAAATTTCTACCCCCCTGTCGCCGAATTTTCAAAATGGTATAGGAATTTAAAATATTCCAAAACTCCTCAGTTTTCTTAAAGAATATTTTCTAACAGTACCTTTTTCTACAATGTACCGGGTAAGTATCCGGTAATTTTACCGAATATCAGATACTTTATTACCAAAATAATATTCGCATAACATTCGCATATTTTTTTGCGAATACGAATGCGAATACTTTGAAATATGCGAATATTCGCGAATGCGAATACGAATATTCGTTACATCACTAATCCCAGGAACCACATAGCACAATATTATTAATAGGTACATTTCTACGTACAAAAGCAACGAATAATACCTACTATAGAATAATTTAAGAATAATAATTAATACATACATACCTACATATAAAGACATTAATATGTACCTACCTACTGTACACAATTATAATGTAAAGGCTGGTTCACATAGTAAATTATACGCCGCGTATCCACGGTAAAGAATATCTTACGAAGGTATATATTCAGAGATGTGCAAAATATTTTCAAAAAAGTATTTAAATACAAAATACAAATACTTTTGAATTTTTGTATTTGAAATACAAAATACTAAATACTTTTTCAAAATGGTATTTAAATACAAAATACGTATTTTCAAAATACTTTTTTAAAATACCTTTTTAAAATACTTTTTACAAATAGTCGAACAAGGTGTAAGACAAAAGTATTTAATATTTAAACCATTGATGAATGAAAAGGAAATTAAAAACTGGACAAAAGTATACATAAATGGAGAAAGGGTTGACATGATTCGATATAGCATTGCTTGCAGACAATTGATGAATGCCATTGATGAATGAAAAACTGGACAAGAGTATACATAAATGGAGAAAGGGTTGACATGATTCGATATAGCATTGCTTGCAGACAATGAGGATGAGCCTTAGGAAGAACTGTCAAAATAGAAAAAAAAATTAATTAAGTCATGACAAAATGTACGGTTGTTAGAAGAGATGAGCCGAAAATTGTCATAAATGGATTGAGTATCATCAAGCAGGTAAGAGAATTCCTGACTTAGGCTGCAAAATAAATCAGAATGGATAATCCAAATCTGAAATCGTATGGACTACTGTAACATTATATTATATACAGGACTGCTCCAGACTCTTCCTTATCGTCTTCAGATGGTTTTTAACCCTTAGCAGAAATCGCTATTTTAGGCAACGTAACTGGAATCGGGGGTCAAAAATGACCCCAACAGAGTTGTTAGGGTCCTTCACACCATCAACATATTTTTAATTTTTCGTTTAATTTATTACTAAACAACTTATTAACTAAGCTATTAATTTTATTACACATTTTACCATAAACTATATAGTTTTTAGCAAAATCAACTTCTGTCTAATTATTTTGACAGTATCAACTACAGGAGCTTTTATTCATTAAATAAATAAAAATAACATAAAAACATTTACTTTTATCGCTTTCTTATATGAACATTTAACAAAAGAACAGGAAATTCTCTTGAGATCAACTCAAACAAAAAAAAAACAACCTAAAACAAAACTCCTCTTATAAGTCTAACATTTGGTAGGTACATGTGATATTTTTGGCACTATGTTTTTTATATATAAAAAGTAAGCACTTGCTACACTTTAGGGAACCTTTCAGGTCCTTTTTACGATGACATAAATAACACCTTACTCTCTTACGGTTGTTTGTTTGAGTGGCATTAGTAGCTACGTCTTCTTCTACTTGATGTTCTTAAAAAAAAATACCATTCTTGTTTTTAGGTCTAACAAAAAAAAAATTATGTTGTTTTGTACAAAAGGCATGACTAATTCGATGCCAATTTTTTTTTATGTATTTAGTTCTCTTTAGACGCTTTTCTGGCTTTCACGCCTTCCAAAAAACGTAACAAAAATACAACCATTCCCGGACTCGGGGGTCATTTTTGACCCCACATGTGTACATACCTCCACTTCTAGAAATATTAGAGCGACGCAAGTTCGTCACCAGCTGCACCCCATGACGTTATGAGATTACGTAAGCGCCCAAGATTGCAGGGCCTAAGTCTTCAAAGTTATTACTTAGAATTGTGTCGTTGGGGTCATTTTTGACCCCCAATTCCAGCTAAGGGTTTATTTCAATTTATTTATTTATTTCAATTTTACAGGATACATACAGTTGATACAAAAAATACAATGGTCTATAACATATTTAGCAATAAGCAAACCAGTGAAGATCCCTATATTACCCTCATGTGCTCTACAAACATACATAACTAAACACAACAGATAAATCAACAAACAACAATTACAATAGAACAGAGTAAATTATGTAAAAAAAAAATCAATAGAATAATGCTCACAAAGCAATAATCGTAGGATTAAACAATAAAACAATAAGCAATAAAAACAATACAATGAGTCATGAAAAATAAAATTAAAAATATAAAAATATCATATAAAATCTCTCAAAATTTAAAATTCAAAATTTAACATCATTTAAAATTCAATATTAAAATTTGTCATAAGCAAATAGGAATAATAATTATCCAACACATGCAAGAAATAATTACCACCTATAAAACAAAACATGCAATACCACATAGAACAAATACTAAACATAAAAAGGATTGATTTAAGCAATACACGACATTAAGGGCAATCGAAACACAACGAACAAAATAGCAATAAAAAAAAATTTAAAAAAATAATGTGAAAATAGAAATCGGAAATTTACAAACAAAAGAACAAACAAAAGACCATACAGCAGGTCACCGTCATCCCTCAATTTAATGTTGCCTCCGGATCATTTACAGAGAGAATAAGAGCTGCCACATAACTTCACTACTAAGAAGTCTACACTAACTGAGAGTCCTAGAGATACTGGTGTTTAAACTGTGTCTCACTGTCCACAAAGCAGCACACCACCCACTGAGCTGTTCCGATGACGAAAATGTGTGGCGAAGGCTGTGCTCAGCTTCTTAAACTCGTTGAACTCAAAAGGGCAAATACCTCTAAATTTGCAGAAAGAAGAAACAAAGTCGCAGCGTCATCTGCCTGGAATAGATTGCCTTCAGACAAAATTGAAAATGCTACCATTCAGGAGAAATCACAGCGCCCTTGAATTGGTCATGGATCATTAAACGGCGTCATGTATAATTTGTTCAATCATCATTATTATGTGTGTATATATCAAACATGGAGTACTCTAATGGAAACATTGTATTTGTAATTCAACAAATTGGCAAAAAAAGCTTGCGTACGCGCATATCAATTAATGGCAGAATTTTGTTTCAAACAATAAAAAGGTATTTTGTAAAAGTATTTTGTGTAAAATACAAAATACTCAAAAAAAGTATTTCAAATAAAATACAAAATACTTTTTACAAAAAGGTATTTGAAATACAAAATACAAATACGTATTTTGTATTTTGTATTTGTATTTTAAATACTTTTATTTCAAATACGTCACATCTCTGTATATATTATTATCTACTGACCAACGTATAAACCTACGTGTATTTACTAATAAATACTAGATTAAAACCCGAGTTCGCTCGGGATTCCATCATCAAATTAACAACAACAAAAAATTAGGGAGGTATTTTTGATGTATTTAATGATAATTATATTTCAAACAGACAGCTGTAACAGATTATATCATTGTAGGTATTCCTTTAAATATTGTAAGGTTTACAACACAATGACGTTTTACAATTTGTCTTATTAAGGATTATTGAAATCTGCTATGTTTAACATTAAAAAATATCCTAAAAAAAATATTTCACTAATGAAATATACTTATACAAAAGATATGCTTAATGCATAGGGAGGGGCAAATACTCTCTAAAAGTCCGGCTTTCGGGCTTATAATATGGAAAACATGCTACCGGATGAAATATACAGAACGATAAAGACATAAAATAAGCTGCAATACCTTTGTCAACAGACACTTAAAGACAATAATTATGTATAATGCTTTGAGTTCAAAATATACTTACCAACAAGATGAGACTTTGTAGACATTGTAGGTATTACGTGATTGTTTCTATCTTGCTTGTTTGTCCTCAAAGGATATACAAACAAACTTATATCACAACTAACGGATTCATATATTTTTCAATAAATATTTAGTATGGTCACACTGCTACCGTGTGTTATCGCGGGTAGGTAGTTATTTGTACCTTGTGTTCATGCGTATTAAAGGTTTAATTGCTTCATTTCAGAACCCCAAACTTTATACTGTATATTACTGTATTACCTATATACATATTATCTACCTTCGAATACATCTAGTTACCTACCTACAAGTAGCGCCAACCAATATGTATAAACTACGTGAGCATTAGTAGGTATAGAATAATAATGTTGGTGTTGATTGCTGTATTATTATATTTGTTGTAGGTTATGCTTTCACCGTTTCCGTATTTTTACGAGTTTCCTGTAAAAGGAGGGTATTTAAAAATTAAAATCATTTTAAAAACACCTGTCCTGAATATCAGGTTTTTTATTGACACAGAGTCTGCTGGCTACGCCACGTGTGGGATAGGCCGAGATGGTATAGTAGTAGTAGTAGGTATTTTCCTTCTAATAGGAACAATAATTGAAAACGTGGTGGCGAAATTAGGAACTAATTTTGACAGTATAAAGAAATGTTTCAATTCAAATTTGAATAAGCAGTATTTTATCAATAATTGTTTACGATTTATTTCAGAAAACTGTAATACCTATAAGTTTTGTTTTCTTTATCATCGACATTCTCTGCCTACTTTACAAGAGACGTAGAACAAAAAATACATAATGTGCACATTACATAAGTTTCTACAACTAGCACCACATTTTAAATAGAATTTTTTAACCCAATTTCCCATCGACCTTTGTTCGTGCTTTTGTTTTTCCACCCCCTACTTATCCAAAAACACAGAAAACAAGCAGTAGAGTTATACACAGTATGTCAAGAATACAATCCATTTTACACGTTCGTACCTGCTTAATTTAACCGACATGTAAATTCGCGTGTTGGAAGTAGAGGTGAATGTGTAACCTACCTAGCATGTAATAATAAATTGCTGGTTTCACAATATGCCTACGACAAAATGGAATTATAGGAAATATGAATAACTTTAGGAATTATTAAAAAATATGAAAAATGATGTGTTTTGAAGACACTTCACACAGATCGAGTCCTTGTCCCATTCTTGAATACAAATTAAAAAAAAAGACAAAAAATATTTATTGAGCGAAAACATGTGAGAAGCCGATGTAATTAAATGAAAGTAAAAATATGAAGAGACACTTAAACGGACCAAGTAAATATGGACATGAACTGTGGCACTAAAGTACAATTAAACAGACTAACAGAGAAAAGGAGGAATCGAGAAGAAAATCCAAACTCGTTGCAGACCAATCCAATGGATTGTAATTTACTATATACCTACTCGAATGGATTGTAACTCTGGGCCGACGCACCCGGCAGAGATCTGTAATATCCGTAATACAGGAGAGACGATGGTCCTGGCTGGGACATGTTCTGAGAATGCCCAATGATAGTTGGCCGAAAAAGGCACTGTTCTACCGTCCGCAAGGGTTCCATCGGCCCGGGCGTCCCTCTTTCACAATACACCGTTCCTATGAAAACGACATCAGAGCGCAGGGAATGTCGTGGAAAGAGGTGACGAAATCGGTGCAGAGACGCTCTGAGTGGAGGAGGCTGGTTTCTGCCCTGTGCTCCCGAGAGGAGCGTTGAGGGTGAGGAATGAATGAATGAATATATGTACTCGTATTCCGAAAAATTACATCTCACGACAGAGTATAGTTTTGCTTCCACAGAAAACAGCTAGTTATATAAAAATATGGTTATGGTAGCTTTAGCCTAACTTGTAATCATTCTGCTTGGCTGGCGGCTCAGTCTATACTTAACATTAAACTTACAAGGTAATATTAAAGCTGCTTTAGCCTTTCATGATATTCACAATGTATAAAGTAGAGTTTACTATACTATACGATACTATACTTTACACTTTGTGAAAATAATGTATGCAAGTGTTACTTAGATGTGGTTGAAAAAAAAACGAATGTGGAATAAATGCTGTGGAGATGTGAACACTGACAAGAATTGCTGGTAAAACGTTGCGACAGAGTGAAGAATAATGATATCAGGAGTAAGTTTTCGAGTGTCTTGTAAAAACCAGGTGTTCGAAACAATAAAGACATTTTACATCTTAAATTCAACGATTAGTTTTGGCACTCATACTGAATTATGCTTTAAGTTTTTTTTTGTACGGAGATGTCAACTTGCACGTTTATTACATGCATTTGGTTTGCTGGCTACCCCACTTGTGGAATATGCCGCAAAGGTATAGTTAATAATAGTAGTAGTAGTAGTATAATTGTATATTATGTAATAAATAGTTAGGTATATTTTTGGCCTTCTCATTAAATTAAGACACCAAAGTTTATAGATTGTTAATCAAAAAAATTAATTATAATTACAATATAGATTTTCATAGACTAGCAGGAACCTATCAATTAAACTAGATTTACTGTTGTACGCTATTATACCTACATTTTTACTCTTATTATACATGTTTATATATATATAAAAAAATATTAAATTATTTATTATGTAATTTATGTAGGTACTCAGTGCTAAGAGCAGTGGTTCTTAAATTTTATTTTGAACAGACTTATAAACATTCGAGAGTGGACCGGTGTCAGAACCATGGAGAAGCTGCACTGAGAAAAATACTAACGAAATTTCACAACGAATCATTGGTACGTACTATCAGATTAGGACCAGAGATCGTACAAACGATTCATTAGTACGAATCTATAATATTAACTCTTCGCAAACAAGTTGTTGGTAAATTTACCAATGATTTGTTTGCGAAGAGTTAATATTATAGATTTATACCAATGAATCGTTTGTACGATCTCTGGTCCTAATCTGATAGTCGGTGCTGTACCAATGATTCGTTTTGAGTATTTTTCTCAGTGATGTTTTGCGCCGCCCAGGACAGGGAAGCTTTCTCTCAAATGGTCGTCAACGTCGGAGGGGGGACCGGCAAGACACGTGAAGAAGAAGAAGAAGAATCTGATAACTAACAAACATCTAAAATAAAATAAAATAAATAAAATATCTGACTTCAGGAAAGTACGTTTAATACTTGGTTTAGTTGGAAGAAATCGCGCAATCAAACTCGCCCTCTGTATATTGATTGTATTTGTTTTACATGTATTTTTGTGTGAATTTGCTTGTAATCAATGTACAGTAAAGATAATAAAAAAAATAATACTTAGTTTTTATCGAATTTCTCCGAATCATAAAAATGTGTTATAGCGGATTTCGAAACTCAGCGACACAATTTCTTATGTCCGCGGACCATCTATTGAGGATATATGAAATGGACTAAGTATGATAATATGTGATTATTATCGCCTCAAATCGCATCAAATTCGTGTCGTGAAAATCTATTCTAAAATTACACACGAGATTTATTATCCCTCTTAACTCAAATCGTGGTGGAAGTTTAAATTATATATTAAGCACATATCTGCATGGGTATAAAGAACCTTGATTGTATGTATAGGTACCTTATACTATTGAGTACATAATTACTTAACTATTTTTGAAACAAATACCTGATTCAAATCAACACTGTAGATATATTCTATTAGGTACCTATATGATATAAATAAAAAATAGCATAACATAACATTCATAGACAATTCACACAGATCGAGCTAGTCCCAAACTAAGATATGAATCTTGTATTATGGGTACTAACACGACGATACACATAGGATATACAATGCACTGAACACATATACATACATGTAACACCCAGACCCAGGACAATTTGAAAAAGGTCATTCTTCATTTTGCCCTGGCCGGGAATCGAACCCGGGACCTCGTGACTCAAAGGCAAGAGCGTTACCTAGTCCCAAACTAAGATATGAATCTTGTGTTATGGGTACTAACGCGACTTAGGTAATTTTTTTATTATTACTATTTTTCTACTTACTACGTGCCGTGGAGCACCGGGCTAAGAATTTGTCTCCCACTCTTTTCTGTAAAAGTTTTCAAGTGTCCTGTAAAAGACAGGTGTCCGAAAAATAAAGTAATTTTTAAGACCTTAAATTCATCAATGAAGTTTGCCACCTATCCTGAATGTCTTATTTTTTGTTGGCACGGAGAGGACAGCTTGCATGTTTATTACATATAACTGATCTGCTAGCTTCCCTACGTGATGGTATAGATAGATAGATATAGATAGGTAGGTAGGTAGGTACTTGCTACTACTATATCATCACGCGGATTATCCTACAAATGGGGTAACCAGCAGAACAGTAGATAGCTACCTGATAAGCTGTATTTTTTGTGTAAAACATTCACCCTAACCGTTCCGCCGTAGAACGTTAAGAAGGAAACAAGTTTCTTCAATTTTAATAATTTTTGTGGCATCATTAGTGATGATGATGATCTGTTTCTACGTCATTGTTTACTTACACGTGATTTTGTATAAATAATATTACAATTTGTATACTATTAAAATACACATATTAAAATACATTTACTTAATGTTTATACACTGCGGAAGACGCGCAAACTAAATTTATTTCCCACAAGTAAATAAATAAATAATAAATATCGCTTGATATTTCACAAATGCGATGACTGGATTAGGTAGTAGGTAGAAGATACGCACGCACAATGCTAAATAAAAAATATAATTTTGTAGATGTTCGATTGAACGTTTATAATTATGTTCGTGTTGATCAAGGCTCAAAAGTCAAAACCTCCATAAGAATTTTATTATATCAATATCTAGCCTCTATCTAGTCCATCACTGCGTATACCTCAAGTGAGGAATTCAGTGGACTAACTGCATATAATGGACATAGGTAGG
Source organism: Athripsodes cinereus (assembly GCA_947579605.1). Classification (NCBI taxonomy): domain Eukaryota; kingdom Metazoa; phylum Arthropoda; class Insecta; order Trichoptera; family Leptoceridae; genus Athripsodes; species Athripsodes cinereus. Next base: position 4,531,265 of record OX388317.1, on the reverse strand, counting down.
TATAGGTCGTCCTCTCGGGTTAACAGAATGGGTGACATACTTCATCACTGAATTGAAGATGTCGACTTTTCTGTCGATTTTTAAAGAACATCCGAAAACTTGCAAAAAAGAGCGGCATGCCCATTTTATGCAATTTTGCAATAAAGACATTCTACATCTCAAATTCACTCACGAAGCTTATTACCACCTAACCTGAATGTATTAAACTATTGTTAGCACGAAAAAGACAGCTTGCGTGTTTATTACATGCAGTTGTTATGCTGGCTAACCCACTTGTGGAATATGACGTGATGATATAGAAAAAGACATCATTTTTTTGCTGGCATTTTCAGTTCTACATATTTTTATTCCAACACAATCAATGATAAGCAAGTAGATTCAAACATATAAAAGAACGCTCGGAGCGCCCTCTGTGCTCATCTGTTACAATCTCATCCTGTTCCCATTAGAACACAATATGTAGCTACATTTCTGAAGTGGTTCAATATTTTCCACGTTCGATTATTCAAACCGTCCCCAAAAGTTTTTATTAATTTTAATATATATCTAATTTTCATGTCTTTCTTGTTACAGGTAGGATATTTCATTTCCTTTGGGTGTAGAAAATACAAATCATTCAACAAGATGGAAGTTTTATTCAATTGGTAAGTCCTTATGGTCAGTTTAATGTTACGTATTTTATTATTTTCATAAATTTATACAAACTGGTTAAATTTAATAAGTAAACAAGCATAATTAAAAGGCGGGTTTATCGCATATGTGATTTCTTCCAGCCAACCCGAAAAAAATATAAAATGCATTTAGATAATAAATGTGAATACTAAATATGATATTAAATAAAATTAAAAATATAAATACCGAATATAAAAATAAATAAATTACACATATAACAAGAGGTGTGGGTACCGAGTCAATAACACTAGTTAGTAGTTACGTATAAACCATAAATTGATAAAACATAAATATATTTATAAGAAAAGTATATATTCTCTTAGTTTACATAATAAACTTTTCAAAATAAATACATCAGTATATTGGGATATACTCGTACCTACCTACGTAAGTAGTAATATAGATATTGACCATAAAATTTATATCTAACAATAGTCAATAACTATGTATAAGTTTTACTGAGAGGTAGGAAGTACATTATGTTAAAAATATCTGTATAAACCCAGTAAGTTTACAATTTTTAAAGATGAATCTGGGGTTTATCAAACCCAAATACACCTCTCATTCAAATGAACACCTAACAATTAAGGTTTAGCCGCAACGTTTATTGATCCTAGCGCCACAGTGTCAAATAAAGAAACTAAAATTCAACAATCGGGCTAGCTAGCTTCGATCAGGCAGAATGTTGAAATTTTTGCGCGTCATTACGGCTAACAATTCAATTGAATGCCGAAATTTAACTAACCGCCTCATTATGATTCAACGAAATGGCTAACATTTCAATTGAATGCCGAAATTTAACTAAACGCCTTGCCGTACAGTTAACTAGTTAATCAAACTAACGAGTGGCGATATAATAATTAATTATATACATAGCATACATACAAAGCATACAAAGTAGAACACAAACATACAGTTTTACTCTTGTAGACAAAACGTCTAGTTTATAGATGCCATTGATTCTCGTAGTACTAATTATGTAGTTACTAGGTGAGTTTTTAATTATAATTTTATTCAAACACCTTAAGCTACTTATAAGCATATAAAAATATACAGTCATATAATATGTTTGTACGAGAATGATTTGGCTATCTGTTTATACTTTAAAATAGGTAGGTTATGTATATAATCCGGTAGAAACGTGAGAAATGCCTAAACTCAATGAAATTCTAATTTATGAGTTTATCAACATATTGTTAGTATGTACAAACACAGGTAGTAGGATTTATAGGTAAAATAAATATTGGTTGGTATTATATTTATATATTATAAATGCAATAGGTAGTTAATACAATATTAGGTATACGAGGTAGGTGTATACAAGTATAAATATTTAACTATGAATGCATAAATGTCCTATTTTCACTGGTTACACTAAAGTTTAATCGATACTTTGAAAATCCACATCTATCATCAAGTAGGTACTACTACTTTAAGAGAGAATGCAAATTTTATAGATCTGAAAGCAAGATTATTAAGAAAGAGGGTATGACCGACATAGAATAATGAGAATCTACATCATGAGACTTTTGATTTTAGAGCTATTACTCTATTGGGTACTATTAGGTATACATAATTTTAGAGCTATCACTCTATTAGGTAGATACTATTATACATCATTTTAAAGCTATTACTCTATTAGGTACCTACTATAATACATCATTTTAGAGCTATCACTCTATTAGGTACTATTATACATCATTTTAGAGCTATTACTCTAGTAGGTACTATTATACATAATTTTAGAGCTATCACTCTATTAGGTAGGTACTATTATACATCATTTTAGAGCTATTACTCTATTAGGTACTATTATACATCATTTTAGAGCTATTACTCTATTAGGTACTGTTATACATCATTTTAGAGCTATCACTCTATTAGGTAGATACTATAATACCTACATCATTTTAAAGCTATTACTCTATTAGGTAGATACTATTATACATCATTTTAAAGCTATTACTCTATTAGGTACCTACTATTATACATCATTTTAGAGCTATCACTCTATTAGGTAGATACTATTATACATCATTTTAGAGCTATCACTCTATTAGGTACTATTTTAGAGCTATTACTCTAGTAGGTACTATTATACATAATTTTAGAGCTATTACTCTATTAGGTACCTACTATTATACATCATTTTAGAGCTATTACTCTATTAGGTACTAGTATACATCATTTTAGAGCTATTACTCTATTAGGTACTAGTATACATCATTTTAGAGCTATTACTCTATTAGGTACTATTATACATCATTTTAGAGCTATCACTCTATTAGGTACTATTTTAGAGCTATTACTCTAGTAGGTACTATTATACATCATTTTAGTGCTATCACTCTATTAGGTACTATTTTAGAGCTATTACTCTAGTAGGTACTATTATACATAATTTTAGAGCTATTACTCTATTAGGTACCTACTATTATACATCATTTTAGAGCTATTGCTCTATTAGGTACTAGTATACATCATTTTAGAGCTATTACTCTATTAGGTACTAGTATACATCATTTTAGAGCTATTACTCTATTAGGTACTAGTATACATCATTTTAGAGCTATTACTCTATTAGGTACTAGTATACATCATTTTAGAGCTATTACTCTATTAGGTACTAGTATACATCATTTTAGAGCTATTACTCTATTAGGTACTATTATATCATCACGTCATATTTTACAAATGAGGTAGTCAACAGACCAGCAGCATGAAATAAAAATGCAAACTTTTCTCTCCGTAGTCTCTCACTCTCAAGTTTTCGGGTGTCCAGTAAAAGGCAGTTTTGCAATAAACACATTTCACATCTTAAATTCTGCGACGAGTCTAGCCACCCATCCTGAAAATCTAATTTTTAAGGATTAAAGATATTACACCATTTTCTTTTTCCTTCTAAGACAACTTTTATAAAATAGACATGTATAGATAAATTTAGATAGGTACCTACCTATTTTTCTTTTCTTTGTTGTTTCAAAACCCACCCTTTGTAGGTGATAAGCCTCAACTCTTGAAGATCGATTACTGTAAAGAAATTATTCTAGCATTTCAACTCAACATCACAACACAAAAGAAGATAATTTTTAAGTATTTGGGGTGAAATAAAAAATATCAACACCTTTCACACAACATACAATTCATATAGGTACCTACCTACATAATATTATTATATAATATACATAATAGATATTTATTTAATGTAGATACTACATGCTGTAAACAGCTGATTCAATTTATTTTTATTGCCAGATAATAGAGAATCCCGTTGCTTTTATGAACATATTTACTTACATTTTGAAGGGTGTTGGTAACACTTATCAAATAGTAGGTATTGTAACTATAGGTAATAGAATAAATTGATATTTACTAAACGTTATCGACACAATATGGAATATTCATTGACAGATAATATTTTCTCTAATTATGGTTGACTCTTCCTTCCTTAAATTTTTTTTTTGTAAACCTTTCATGATAAAATGAACATTGTCATGGTGAGTGGCGTTATTTTTTGAATTTAAAATAGGCAAATAAATTGGGTTAGTTGGAAAAAAATCGCAGAAGGTTTTACGTTTGTATTTAAAATAACTGTCATTCTATGTTAAATTGCGTGCTATTTTTTATTTACAATAAATGAATTGGGTTAGATGGAAGAAATCACCCAGAATTGTATTTAAAATAATTATATTTCTTTGTGAATTGCTTGTAAAAGATCAATGTGCAATAATAAATAGATACATTTAAAAAAAATGTAGATACTATTTACGAACCACATATTATTATTATGTACCAACCGTTTAAATTAAATTCTCGAGAAAAATTCAACTTTTATTACTTCACTTTACTTCAAAAGTAATGGCCCCGCGACGTTGAAGCTCCTCTCAGTGAATTTGGAAGTATTCGCCTTGTTTTATTCTACAAATTTGTTGACAGCGATGTAAGCTGAGCGTAGTGGTCGCCTCAGAGTTTCGTCGACGACACAGAGTTCAGCGAGGCATAGAGATGCCGTACCGCGTAAGGCCCTGTGGATCGTGTGGCACAGTTTAAACTCCACTCTCTCTGAGACTCTCAGCCAATGTAGATCCAGATCCTTGAGTAGTGGTGTGATTTGGGTGATTTCTTAAATCCTCATTTCAAATTGTGGATTCAATAAACCATATCACAACGAATGCGTTACAAATATAAAAAGTCTAAAACCGCCACTCCTTGATTTGTAAGTTTGGCGTGAGCAAAAAATAGTCAGCTATAGAGACATATTGTGTACCTACGGTATAAAAATATATAAAATATTTATAAATGTAAGGATACATATAATATAAAATATGCTTATATTTATCTCAAAACTACATCAGCTTATCTCACACTGGCGATCTGTCTTCTGGGAATTATTTCGCTACATATTTAATGTTTTGTCAAAATAAAATAAATATCTTCATACATAATATAATGTGTAGGTATATAAAATAAGATAATGGACTCCAACCAGCAATAATATAATAACAAATAGACGACACGTCTTATCACGCCAAACAATTTTCAAACAAAACAATAACGAAAAAAAAAAACAACTGCGATGCGTTCGCTCTTTTCAAAAATGCGCAATAAATTATGTAACCTTGCGCAAACCGCAGATGAATAAAGGAATATTACAGAAAATTACCAGCGTGACAAAAGAAACGCATTAGGCAGTTAATAGAAGGTACCTAATTCGAAATTTGAAATAATAATGTTGGTAAAAAAAAAACAGTTGAATAGCGCAGAACATTTTTTAAAATATTGTGTTGTTACCTTTCTTATGTCTACTTTTTACTCCTTGGTGCGTTTTCAGTGTGCGTTCGTAATAACAGTTCCCGTACAAACATTGCTTTAATTTTTTTTTTTAGTTTTTGTTGTCCAAAATAATATTGTATCTAATAGTTAGGTATCTAGTTTTTAATTACCTAGGTATTAATTTTTTTTTCAAATTTAAAATAGCAAACAACGTACCAAGAACCGTCGGTCCAAAATATTTACTAATTATTTATTAAGTATCAACGTCTTCCCTGAACCATTTACTAGATGCGTACCTACATTATGCATAGGTAGGTACATTGTAGTATTCGTAGAAATTTTTATAAACGAAATTGATAAAAGGTTTTAAAATATTCTATTTTCAATAAGCTAGATTTATATTTTAATAAATGTTAACAATCTAGATAGGTAACTACTCTAAAAATATCCTACCTAGCTTTTGCTGGAAATGTAGGTATGTTAGATAGGTAAATAAAACAATATACTGTAAACTTAAGTGGGCATAAAAATACACCCAGCATTTCGATATGCTTAGCGGAACTATTAAAACGAACGCACTATTATTATAAAAATTAACTACCTGAGTCATTTTTTTCTTTTCCTTTACACTCTGTTAAAATAAAATGTTTCATGTTTTATAAAGTGTTAGATTGTGAATTTTATTATCATTTATTAGGTATCAAGAATTAAATTTATGGCATATGTTTCATATTCCCCGTAACTGAAAAATGAAGTAATAACAATAAAATGATTAAAATATGATCAAACAAAATTATTATTAGGTAGGTAGGTGAAATGGTAGGTAGTGGAATTTGTTTTTATATGATGTTCTTTTATAATGCAGTTACCTGCTTTTGAGCGTGGAGTAATTTCATTAATGCATGGTAAAGATATGTGTATGAAATATACCTACCCTCTTCAATTATACACCGTTCCATTGATAATAATATCATACCTAATAAGACTGTCATGGGAAGAGGGGACTAAATTGACGGAATACCTTAGAATGGAGAAAGCTTTTTCTGCCTTGTGATCTCAAAAGGAGCGTTGCAGAAAATGGCTTTGAATCATTCACTCATTCATACCATCACAACATTTCCCAGAAGTGCGGTAGCCAGCGGATCAACTGTATGAAACAAACATGCAGGTTGTCCTCTCCGTGCCAAAAAGTTGAGGCATTAAGAACAGTAGCACACCTATCTCATCGCTGAACTGAAAATATTATAGGTATAGGTATGCCTTATAAACCCCCATACCTATGTTTAAAATTTTTATGCATGATTGCTAAGAACGATGGGCATATTTCAGATCCCAGGTACGGTACAAATTAAAAATATACCTAAGTGTGGAAAAATGCATTAAAATATTGGTAGGTTATCTACTTACCTCAATAAATTTTAAATTGATTTTTTTCCATTTTTTCCACAAAAAAATGGGTCAGGAACACAAACTTACTAAAAAAAAACACCTACCTAAAAATCCAGAAACATTCTTTGAAATAAAATATAACACAACCAAAGTCCATTCTATCCTATAATAGAAATGGAATTCATTCTCCAATGCGCCCGCCCTGTCTACGAATGCTTTATGACCCGCCTATTCACAGACACAATACAAGCTATAGCAATACATCTCACTCTAACGCACTTAAATCATAACACCCATAAATCATGCGTCTCAGTCGCGCTACAAAATAATAGTACAAGGGTGTCATGATGTATTCTATTATTAAAGTCAAAAGCACTTATTATACTCTATCCTTTTCTTACTTATTATTAAACATATTTTTTACCTCGCATTAGTTGAGAGATGCAACCATAGATGATGTTGTTATTATTATTATTACTACTATTGTTGATGGCTCATCCGGAAGAGTTGAGAGAATTAAATCATAGACAAATAAATTTGAAATAATAAGTAGGTTCCTGTTCGGAACAAATAAATTATCGTTCTATCGTTTGAATTGAATGTCATTGCGATGGTGATATTTAAAAATAGAATGGAAAGTGTTCTAATTTTAAACATTGACAAATTATTGTTAGGAGTGACATTCTGATGGCTTAATTTTATAGAAATGCAAAGTTTTTGTTTTGGTGTGTTTTTAAGGATGGGGGGCAATCCTCATCGCTGGATTTTAGATGTAAAATATTTTTATTTTTTCGAACATCTACCGTAAGTTTTCGAGTACAGTATCTTGTAAAAAAGCAGATGTTTGAAAAATGAAGACATTTCGAATCTTAAATTCAGGAATAAGGTTTACCACCCATGTTTAAATTTTCATTGTCACGGGGAGGACAGCTTGCATATTTGTTACATGTAGCTGATCTGCTGGCTACTCTATTTGTAGGATATGCCGTGATGGTATAGTAGTAGCTTCTTTTTTTGTTCTTTTTTCTTCTCTTATAGATAACTATAGAATATTTTAATCTGCCCATCTATGTCATCACTGCATCTCCCACAAGAGGGTAACCAGTGGGCTCTCCATATACAATAAATATACATACCTTCCTTTCCGTGCTATAAAAAATACGCCATTTAGGATAGGTGACAAACCTTATTATGAATTCACATGACTGTGGTGTTTAAGGAAGATTAAAATAAACCATCATAATTATTATCGATTACTTTGCAGGGTAGGCAGAAAGGATCGAGCGCCACCATTTCCATAAAAAACGAAATAAATTTAATCCTAGCAATACACGGAGGTACATGAACTGAAAATACAAAAATCAATTCTCTCACACATCTACCTACCTAACAAACAACCTATCCTATACGCAAAATAAAATAAAATAAATAAATAAAACTATACATTCTTCTCTGGATGAGTCGTCGACTAGCGGTAGTGGAGAGACGAACAAAAAAAAACAAAAAAAAAAACAAATAACACACGAACCTATGTAGTATGCAGTACGATGTATAGAATTCTATTGTCGCAGCCATGAATGTTGCAACTTTTTATGTCTGGGTTTTTGTGTTGTTCAAGCTACCATCCGAAAAATAATAAAAAAATGTACGCCTCATCCTTCTCTACTCTTCTATCTGTCTCACTCTTGACTGTTGTGTAGGAAACTTGAACGATAATAATTATGAACTTTAATAATTCAAAACTATTGTAATCTTATCTAATTTCAGCTGCGAGGCTATTATTTCATCCATCTTAAAACTAACCGCATATCCTACACAATAATGTGCCTACAACTTGTCCACTGGTTAATCAATTTATGTAAGATGCCGTGATGATATAGATAGATTCGTGGAGTTCCTGTCGTAGAATAAGTCTTCAAATCTTCTCTTCTAGTTTTTAAGTTTGAGTGTCTTGCAAAAGGCAAATATTTGTAAAAAAATTAAAGCTTCGTCAATAATTAAGCGATTATGTTTAGGTACCTATACCAATTAGTATCCTGATTGTATTTAGCTCACAAGCTACGTAGTTCTCGGACGTCCACACTTTTTCACACCCCCTCTTTCAGAAAATTCACCCTCTTCGCCATCTTTTTATCATCTGTACACTTCACATTAAAAAAATCTGCATTTCTTATAAAAGTCGTCCAAAAGTTCTTGACAGTTGCTCAAAAAAAAAGTTGAAATTCCACGGCACCCCCGATTCAATAAAAATATTGTGTAGGTACCTACCTAATTTATCCAATACAATGTCACATACCTAAATAAAATATATTAATATCTGTATTGTGTCTATGGTATTATCCACTAATACCAGCGTTCAGCATCGCACGTAATAAAGCAACTTAGAAATAAAACATATAGATATATACCTATTATATTGTGTATTGTAGACATAACTCAGCATAGAACCAAAAGTATGTATCTACCAATAATGTGTTTATATCACAACTCACAAACTACGAATCAGTTATATGAAAGAGTTCGTGTGGTAGAAACGTGCACGCGGAAATTTACGAGCGCGGCAAATGTTTTCAATAAACCCGAAGTCATCGCCGGAGATACACGAAGTTTGAAAATACATAATATATCACCGCGTTCTATTATTCGAAATTACTCAAAAAAAAGAAACAAAAGTTTGTTCTATTTTACAACTTTTCGATTGCGTTCGAGTTTTCAAAAACATATTGAAAAAAAATAACGATTTTATTTTTTTGCGCAAGTAGTGTCAAAATTTTCATTGCTTTATTATTTGGTGATTTTGTTATTATATTATATTTTTATAATATTTTATCGCTGTTAAATATTGTTTATTTTATTTTATGTTATATGTGTGTGTATTATTTTATTTTACATAATTGTGGCACAATAAAAATATTATTAATTCAACAAAAGATTGATTAAAGTTTATAATATTTCAAAAACTTTTTTGAAATTGATGAATAGAAATTATTTTATTTTGTGTGCAGTGTTTTGAAGTGCATATATTTTTGTTTGTTTGTTTTATTTATTTATTTCATATCAAGAAAGAAGATATCAATTGGATTAACAAAAATGTAAGTTTTTCAAATGTTTTTTTAGTTCATACTTTAGTTTAAGTAGGTATATAAAACATAATTGTATGACAATTAAATATTCTATCTCTTTTTACAAGACATACCTTAATCTTAAATTTCACAGGCGTGGTGAAATTTTTTTTTCTTTCTTACATTAAGGTTCAATCCACAAGAAGTGAGCTGATGAATCTACTAAAATGGCTTTATTTTTTTTTATATACATATTTTCAGAAATATGAAACTTAACTTCTACCCAAATCTATTAGTTAAACATTAGGTACTTTATCTTAAGTTTAAATACAAAAATTCTTAAAACATTTATAATAAATTATATTTACTGCCTCGCTAGACTTCAGTCTGTTCGTGTTAGTATGATTTAATTAAATTATTTCATGAAAAAAGTATTGAAATGTCAGTTTTCTAATGAGTCTGTACGCGAGTACAAATTGTAAAAAAATAAGAATAAATCCATATTACTGTTAGTATTAGCAATTTGAAAGATAATTCTATCAATATCATACTTACCTATTTAGATAAGTATCTATATTTTTGAAAGTTGCGCAATAATCCCGCCAGCTTTAATGACAATTTCATTATTAGAATTGGTCTATTTATTACCAAATCAATTTTAATCTGCATTCTTAAAATCCTTATCCAGCAAAGGATACCTTTTTTTTATAATTTAATTTAAAAGTTTTCAAATTAAGTTTTGAACTACTATAGATGACTCGCACACATTGAATTGCTCAGAAAAATGGACATTAATATTTTTGCCTAGTCTGTTTTCATTATTTTGAGATTAAACGAAATCGTATGCTGAATCTAAACCTTTAAACTTTAACTAAGATATCCAATAAGTTGTCATCGGGATAATACGACCAGAAAGTTCGCAACGCATCCGATACCGAGTTAGCTAAATAAGTTTCTACAGAAGTTTGTAACGCTGAAAAAGTTTATATCGTAACTGAAGTTTGCGAAAGCTACCTTACAAATGTAGGTACTGATGTAGGTGCTATATCAGAAGCGCTTAGAAAAGCGTTTGTTTCTCTCTGAGAAACGGATATAAAAAAATCAAATATTGTAATTATATTAGTGATCTGTGTAATTTTCGGCATAGCTCCCAATCTTTTGTATTTGTTTACAAGTGTCCTGTAGAAAGCATATTTTCTTTACAAAGTATAAATAAGACATTTGACATTATCAATTCAGTGATTAAAGTATGCCACCTATTCTAAAATGTCTTATATTTCACTGGCACAAAGAGAGCGACTTTTGTGTTTACACGTGTTTTGAATTTTGAATTTCATGTCTGACATTGGATTTGTTTGTGTTGTGGTTTTAAATTAAAAAAAATATATTCTGTAATTTTATTTTTAAATTTTAATATCTTTTATATAATTTCTATTACATTGTCTTTTATGTTTTTATATCATTGAGATTTGAGTGTGTTTGTGTTGTGTTTTCAATTTTATTGTTGTGGAAATTGTTTATATATATGTATCATGTAATAAGGGCTTTTTGCCGTAGAATGAATAAATAAATGAATAAATGAATAAATTACATCAGTTAGCTTACCAGATACCCCATTTGCGAAATATGCCGTGGTGGTGAAAGGAAAAGGAAAATACAACTTTCAATATTTATTTCATATTTTACACAGTTTAATATCTATGTATGAATACTAAAATTAATTTCACATAATGCAGCTATCTACAATATCATTAAATTTCATGAATTCATATTGAATTTCTACATCATTTTGTACATGTAAATTTTGCAATAATTTTGTGTCACAAACTTTAAATTCAAATTATGTTTATTTATATATTTTATTTGATAAAACACATTACACTGTTTGTCAGTTTCAAAATTGTTAATCTGATTTTCATTTGCATATTTTTTAAATAACAATAAAAACAATAAAAATTTAAAACATTTATAAACATGTTCAAAACTAGATTATGTATCCGCGGCGAAATCGTCTGAAATGTTATATGCAAATGTTTATGGTCTGCATAAATAAATAAAATATTGTGGTTGATAGAGAAATATAAATAAATATTTTATATAGGTAACTACTTGCTTATCACACAGTTATACTTTGTTGAAACCTACTGTCAAAATTTAAACAATAAATATAAGAAAACTATTGGTGAATTAGAACAACCCCTCAAAGCACGAGCTCTGCTCAATTTCGAAGGTACAAAAATTAATTACCCAAAAGCCATTATAAAATCTTGTAATTGATGTACGCACCAATGAATTAAAAGTAAAAATATTTTTTTAATAAATAAACATTTAAATTTAAATAAAATTAATACATTGTATTTATAGTTAAAAAGAAGTGTGTGAAGTAAAAGGATCTGTGTAAAGTTGTATTTTTGGGTTTATAATAAAAGCTCTATTCATTAAAAAAACTGTTATAAGCACGATGAAATTTATTAAGTTAATTTCGACACGTGGAAAAAATTAATGGGGATGGTTAGAGACATTGATAAAATTGAAGATTATCATTTAAATTTCATAGATACATACAAAATAAGAGATTGCAAGTAGCTTAATATTTAGATTTGTAGTCTCGGGTTTTCATTAAAAAATTCCCGAATTCGAATCTTTTCATATATTGTCTTACTGCAAGATTGTATTTGTACTAATCAAAAACCCAGATTCATTTGTCCTTTGATAAAAATTAGTCAGTATTTTAATCACCGAGTTGTTTCGCACTTAACGTGCTAGAGATGATTGTAAAAATTGTGTCCAATAGTTAGGTGTGATTTGATAAATAAATTAAATAACTTTAATAAAATTAATCATATTTCATATTTTAAACACAAGAAGTTATTATTAAATTGCCCATACAGATTATTATTTAATATACTACACCGCCTCAAAATCATAAAAATGTATTTAATAGTAGGTAGATGCTTAATAAATTTAAATGTATCAATAAAAATTTATTAGACTGTTGTTAAAACTATTATATATTTATTTATTTGATCATAATTATTACACTTATAAAAAAGTTATAATCAGGGTAATAATTTATACATAAACAAGGTATTATATTAATACCTAAGTATTGTATTTTAAGAAGAAAATGGTTTGATAATGTGTATGAATGTGTGGAACAGTGGCGGGGCAGATTTTTCTTTTATAGGTTATGATATTGTTTTTAATATTACTCGTTCATATCTCATAATCATTATTACAAGAAGTTCAAAATGCCTTTCTATTTTTTATTTATTTATTTTATTTTTTACCGAATATTGATTACAATAGCTTATATTATCAGCCATTACACAGTGTAAAAATCTACAATTTTTGTTTTATATATTGTAATAGAATTTACAGAATTTAGAGTTTAATGTAAGGAAATGTAAACTATTAAAATATTCTAAAAAACGGTAGCGTTTATTGTTTAAACACATACAAAAATACCTAATCTACAGAGGGTAAGTTGAGAAATTTAATGCGATATTTCCAGCTTACCTGATTATATTGTGTAATGGAAATTTCGCAACACAAAGTTAGAAACTTGCAATGTCATTTTATCCAGTGAATCTATGAAAATTGGAAGGTGGGTCCAAGAAATTTTGTAACGAAGGAACGAAAATTTGGTAGTCATGCCTTCAATTTTTAAAACACGCGTTAGTTAATATTTTGTATTTATAGAAATCGTGCCATGTCATTTGACAATATAAAAAATAATAATAATAATAAAAAAATATTGCACTAAAAAATCAACAGTAGAAAAATAAACATGACAACAACTGAACAAATAAATTTGTGCAATGCGCGTGTTTATCGCAGAAGCGAACACTTTATTAATAATAAAAAAAGTCATGAGGCGATCTTATTACGTGGAGACAAGTTATTCCAGTTAACCAAATTTATTTATTGATTAATATAAATACTTTATCATTTAGTCAAACAAACGATATTAAGATTTATTTTCACAGACTTTTATATTCTAGACACTCGGTGCTTTTTTTGTATGTATGGAAAGCACACCACTGAACGAATTGTATGTATCTACAGTGATTTTATGATTATTTTATTTTATGTTTATATAATATAAGAGTGAGACCATTATTTTTTATTGTTATGTTCTTTATGGGATACTTAACGTGTTGCTGCTTGTTGTATACCACATAAAGGATGATACATACATACAAACTCTATTAAATGAAATAAAAAGCCGTAAATAGGTGTTTTAATAATGATGATTATGATACTAGTGTATTTTTCTCGATGCTCCTTATGTTTTGAAGTAAATTGTTGGTAATTTGAATGGTTTTATGTGTCAATTAAAGGATGATAATCGATGCAAATGTGGCATGAGAAATGGACATGTCACAAATTATAATTTGTCAAAGCGCCCAGTTAAGATCTGTAGTATCTTATAAATAATAATAATAATAAAAATCTTTATTGCACAAAAAATTCTACACACGAAAACAAACAATTTAAACTAGACAAATAAATTTTGTGCAATGGGCATATTATAATATAAGCGTCGATGGTGCTGGCCGGGTCATATTTTGAGATTGTATATAATGATAGTTAGCCAAAAAGATGGAACTTCATCTACATCTTTCAAAATACACCATTCCTATGGCAACGTTATCAAATTGCTAAAAATGTTGTGGGAATAAGTGACTCAATTCCTGCCATGTGCTACCGGGAGAAGCGTTCAAGGGCAATTGATTTAGTATTTGCTTGCTTTTGGTATGTTTTCGAGTGTCCTGTAAAAGGTAGGTGTTCGAAAAAATTAAGACATTATACATCTTAATTTCAGCGATGAGGTTTGCCACCCATCCTGAATGTCTTGATTTTATATTGGCACGAAGAGGACAGTTTGCATGTTTCTTACATGCAGCTGATCTGCTGGCTACCCCACTTGTGGGATATGCCGTGATGGTATAGTAGTAGTAGTAGTAGTACAATGAGAGTTAGCCAAAAAGAGTGTACTTCATCTATATGATGCCCCTCTTTCAAAATACACCGTTCCTTTAACGATGAAATCAAACTACTTAAAATGTCGTGAGAAGAAGTTACTCAATTCCTGCTATGTGCTCCCGGAAGGAGCGTTGAGAGGCAATTTTTTTTTCATAACATACATTGACAATTCACACAGATCGAGCTAGTCCCAAATTAAGATGAATCTTGTATTATGGGTACTAACGCGACGATACACACATATACAATGCACTACACACATATACATGTAACACCCAGACCCAGGACAATTTGAAAAAGGTCATTCTTCACTTTGCCCTGGCCGGGAATCGAACCCGGGACCTCGTGACTCAAAGGCAAGAGCATTACCTCCGCGCCACACCGGTCGACTTGAATTGAATTAATATCTAAATTATTTCCATGAAAATGACGTGATATATTATGTTACCGTGTAAATTTTTATCTTTAAAATTTCCGTGCCCTGTAAAAAGAAGGTATTATTAAATCGTTAGTAGATTTATTATCTTCAATTAAGCAATGAAGTGTGGCACTCTTCTAAATGTCTTATTTTCTACGTTGGGTAGGACTATTCTGTCAAATGCATCATTAGCTGGTGTAAGTGCCTAATAACTCTCACAATTGAGAGATTATTAATATTTTTCCACTTACATTTAAAATATTTCTCACAAAATATTAGTGCGATCCCATCCACGTACAGATAGATACACAAATAAACATTTCAAAATATTGTGTTGGATATGTAGCTTATTTCAAAATGATCAGATTTCATATCGGTTCATGTGAAATTCATATTTTGCCTAACTTTTATAAATAATGTTTTTAGATTTTGTCTATTAACAAACATTTAAAACAAAAGCGATATTCTTTTCGCTATGTAGATATCAATTTTCTTTTTTTTTTTTAAATATATATGAGGTATTTAGATTGTTTTTCTCTTTTTTACGGTTTTTTACATATAATTTATTATAATTGCAAAATAAAAAATTTAGGCAAGCAGGTAATAAGATTTTATTGTTATTTTTTTTTTAAAACTAGTTTATAAATCGGCAAGTTTCTTTATTTATCAGAGATATTTATCAAAATTATGTTATTATTTAAACTTTTTTAATATCTGTGACTAGTTTTTAAAAGCATTTCGTAATTTCGCCATTTGTTATTTATTATTAAAATTAAATTACACAAGCAAGATTTTTTAAATGACAATCTTACTTACTTACATAAGCAGCTATTCCTGTCTACTGCTGAACATAAACCTCCCCCATATGTCTCCAAACATCTCTGTCCTGAGCTTTTTGTAATCATTCACCAGCGATTTTTCTAAAATCGTCAGACCATCAAGAGTGAGGTCTTCCTCTGCTGGTGAATCAAAGTTTGTGATATACCTAATCGGACTAATCCAGCAGCAATGTTCGAACCCGAGATATCTCGATGAAAGCTATGTGACTTTGTTTTATGCTTACAACCACATCGGTTAGGTATTTATTACATATTATATTTATTATCTACGTACAATTTAAGTCATTCTATAAAAAACATATTGTCACCAAACTTCCAAAATTATTTATTCACTATCGTGTTTGTATTCTGCATCAGGTATTGATACCCGAAGAGCCCTCATAAAGCCTTAATCTGTGAAACAGTGTATCACCAAGCTTTTCGATTGCAGTGGATTGCAATAAGTTTAAATAAAATATAATTCATAGATTATACATAGTTCTCTATGTATCGTAAAATCAAGCAATTAAGACCGAACGCCTGATGATCTACTTTCAATCGAGAAATTCCAGGTTCAAATTCTCCGGTTGCCAAACACCCATCAAAATATCACAGGAATATTGTTTATGTTTTCATTCTGTCTTCTTATTTTGAATAGGTACTCTTATCTTATTTTAAGCATTTTAATTGATTTTTAATTTGTTTTATCCATTTTATTTGAAAGTCTGATTTGTTAGTAGGTGTGTCATCCATTCCAAAAGTTGTGAGTTATTCAGTACTGAAATTTGTGTTGTTTTGATAATAATTAATTTAACTTTGATGATTCTTTTTAAGACTCAAAACATCTCTGGCAAATTTAGCTCCACATATTGAATGTGCCTTTATTTTGATAACATATTCTGTAATTGACTCTTTGATCCTGTAAATATTGTAAAAATAAAATTATAATATAATAAAACCACTACCATCTTGCTGTCAATAAAAACATTACCTACATGCATTAGTACAGTAAGCTTTCTCTCATTATTCTTCTATCTAAAGCTTTTTGTAAAGTCTTTCCCTTCAAACCTCCCTGCTAAATAATAATATGACACCATCGCCAAATACTTATACCTACCTACAACTATACCTACTACACTACACTCCACACGCCCCATACCAAAACCGTCTGGATGTGACTGTAGACTATAGGTACTCCAGACTCAGACACTCCAAGTTTGGAAGGTACCTATCTACAGATGATAGGCAGCATATTCATTCACAAGCAGTGGGTAAACGACTTCATGATCTTATACCGCAAGGAAACTACATAACTACCTACATAATAATAATAATATGACATTGATGGGTTTGGAAGGGAATGGTAAAGAAAGGAAGGAGAGAACGTCTACCCTTTATTATTGAAATGCACTTATGGGGTGTTCACATTTGGCGAATATCGCCAGGCGAATTTCAAAATATAACGTCAGGCGAAAAAACAAAATTCGCCGTACGCCCATTGTTCGTCACACCTGTTCACACAGTCCACCGATTTAGAAACGATCTGTCAGATGCGCTTTGATTTTGACACTGTTTTCAAAATGGCGGACGTCGAGATGGAGATCGCAAAGTGTTTATTTTTAGTCGAAAATGTTATAGTAGAGGTTATAAGGCGCCTTTTAATTAAGGAAACAAACGCCACAAACCAACAAAAAAGATAACAGCTGTCACGAAGCGGGAAACATTATAAAATTTATAGGTTATAAAGCTTTTACCATAGATACGAACGCCGCGCATATCTGCGCATGCGCAAATCGTTCAATCGGCCGAGAAAGTTGGAAGGTGGTCAACTCGAGACGATATCGTTTCTACTGGTTTTTATCGTTTCAGACTAGCTGTCATTTTGTTCACACGGTTCAAATGGCTGGCGATATTTTGGTGCCCTGGCGATATTCGCCAAAGTGAGAACACCACATTACTTTGATCTACCTATCAGTTAAATTATTTTGAAGGGATGATTTTGAATTATATTGTAGGTGCAGTCATCTCGTTCACTATCGAATATCTTTCTCTCAGAAAGCGAACTGCTGTTGCTCGAAGACTTTTAAAGAATTGGTCAATAATTGCTAAAAATGTGCAATTTTTTAAAATACATAATTGTATTCACGTTGTTCAAAAATA
This sequence comes from Athripsodes cinereus, assembly GCA_947579605.1. Classification (NCBI taxonomy): domain Eukaryota; kingdom Metazoa; phylum Arthropoda; class Insecta; order Trichoptera; family Leptoceridae; genus Athripsodes; species Athripsodes cinereus. The sequence continues at coordinate 4,512,984 of OX388317.1, read as the reverse complement.
AAGGCATCTATTCTTTGAGGTTTGTTGGTGTGTCGTAACGGTACCTTATGCTCTTGTCTTTATATCATGAGGTTCCGGGTTCAATTCCCAGCCAATGCAAAATGAAAAATGACATTTTTCATTCCGTTCAGTTTCAGACTGTTCTGGGTCTGGGTGTTACAGGCATTATATATATTAAGTTCATTGTGTAATGTATGTATGTAGATATTTATGTATCGTAGTGTTGGTACCCATAATACAAGATTCATATCTTAATTTGGGAATAGATCCATCTGTGTAAATTGACATAATTATGTTATGTTATATTATCCTTATTTTATTTATTTATTTATTTTTACAATATCTAGAATCAAACAGTCGTTACATAATATGTTGACAATTAATACATTTAACATGTAGACCAGCGAAGATTCCACTCTTACCAGAAATGTCTCAGTCTTGAGGAAAAAAAAGCAAAAGTTAAAATTCTCTAAAAAAGTCAAAGTAAATTTTAAAAAAACGATAATACAACACTTAAAACAATACAAAAACATAAATTTAAAAGCAAAAAATCCTAAAATACTAGAAATCAGTCTTTCAGTCACATTGGTCTTGAGATAAAAAGTAAAGTTAAAATTTCCTGAAAAAAGTCAAAGTAAATCTAAAAATATAAAATCCCAAAATACTAGAAATCAAAACAAAATAAATAAACAAAATCACCTATCCAGTATGAGTTACAAAGCCTAATCAAATACACAGCCAATATCCAATGTCCCAAGGATGCTATGATCGAGAGAGCCATGCATTCAAGCAAGCACACCCATCCTTACACACCTTATATTTAATTTTTCTTGAGAGAAAAAACGACTTACATGCAGTTGGTCTACTAAATACTTGAGAGGTTTACCGTGATGATATAGATAGTTTGCTAATATAGGTATTTCCAGCTGATCAATGCGGTGGTTGATATTTTTGATTAATTAACCCAGGTTTCCCAGTAACCCAGGTAACCCAACCTTCAAGGATCTACTTGAAAGTTGGGCTGTAATTACCCAATTAAGGAGGTACATAAGTAATTTTGTCTAATTATTATAGAATATCAATTTTAAACAGTTTTACACCAATTGTTTTTTTTATGACACGGAGGATACAACCTGCATTTATTATCCTGGATATTCATTACATGTAATGATTCAATGCTCTGGCTACACCGCTTGTGGAGATGTCACAATGGTATAAAATATAAATCAATATAGGGATAGTAAAATAATCAAAATTACAAAGAAAAAATGTTTTATTAGTGTCTTTTGAACAAAAAAAAACATTTGTGTCATTGTTACATTTTTTCAAGTTGTGCAATAAGAATAAAGAACTTTGATACAATGAAAATAAAAGATTTTTTATCGTGACTTGAAGCCACATTGAAATGTCTTGCTATTATATTTATACTTTGATCTTTTTGTTTTACTTTTTTATTCAATTGTTTTTTGTCTAGTCTTCTTTAAATTCTTATAAATTTCAGTTTTTTTTAAGATATTTTTTCAATTACATTTTTATCCAAAAATCACCGAATAGAGTAGGTAGGTATATAGGTCTCCTGTTTTTTACTAATAATCTTGTAAAAAATAGGAGTTCGTAAAATACTTACATAATTATACACTACAAGGTATTTGACATCTTTAATACAAAATAGGGGGCAAAAAGTGGGACAACTGCCACCTTCCTCTGACAGCATCTAGATAATAGTACTAAAATAGGCAAAAATAGTAATAGGGACAATCATATTTTTCTATGTGGCTGTCCCTGTCCCTTAGAAACTATCCATGGGACAAGTCGAGTCCTTCATATCCTAAAAATGTCTATTAAAAACGTAACTATTTTTACACACTATTAGCATCTTTTAATTATTGAAGGTTCCATAATTTAGGAAGGTATTTTAAAGTTCTCACTGTCTCTGAATCGAAATCTTTATTTATATACATTTTTATACGGCAGAGCCTTTTACATGTTAGTTAAAAAAATTTATTTATTATTATTATTATTATACCATCACGGCACATCCCACAAGTGGGGTAGCCAGCAGATCAGCTGCATGTAAGAAACATGCAAACCGTCCTCTGCGTGCCAATATAAGATCAAGACATTCAGGATGGGTGGCAAACCTCATCGCTGAATTTAAGATGTAAAATGTCTCAATTTTTCGAACACCTGCCTTTTACAGAACACTCGAAAACTTACGCAGAAGAGTGGGAGACCAATTCTTTACCGGGTACTCCACGGGATTAAAAAAAACAAATACAACAATAACAATTTGACAGACGATGACAAAAATACAGCTTGTAGCAGCATGCACATAAATTGATATTCAATCATATTCGTGATTTCATTACTTGCATTTCACAGGACACTCGAAAATTACAAAAAAGAGAAGGAAACCCGACCTCATATTTATCAGAGGCTCCACGGAACGTTAAAAAAATTAAGTTTTTTATTTAATCAGGTAGACATGGAAATAAACTATTTTTTGTAGACGATATAAAATAGTTAAAATAATAAATAAATTATATTATAACACACCTCCCCGTGTTACTTGATATAGAAATTAAGTATTTATGTATAATTTATTACTTTATTAAACATAGAATATCATTATATCCATGCATATAAATTATGATATAAAATAATTATTATTCCATACATAAATAGAGTAATTATTTTTATTTGGTTTGATTCTTGAATTTTGGTCTAGGTTATTCGAAAATGATCCAATTTTTATTGAACATAGAATTTTAATTTTTATTGAATTTCTTTTTAAACATTCCTTATTGTACGTGTTCTTCGCCAATTGTTGTTTTTGTCTTCCTCCAACTGTGTTGTAAATGCGAATTTTAATTTGTTTTTGTTTTATATTCAGCATAACATGTAAAAGGCTCACACCGTGGATATTTGTAAATTAATAAATAAATTATGTGTTACATAACTTCTTTGTATTCTTTTTATATTTGTTTTTTTCAATAAAAGCATTTATGAGTTGTGATAATTTATTAGGCATCATTTAATCTTTCAGGACTTTAGACTACTTTAGATTCAAATGTTTTGTGGTCAAATAATGCGATCAACTTTATTTTAAATTGATTAAAAATCTTAAGCCATTTAAGTGTCCTGTTTTTTATTTCAAGTATTTTTTGTAGCATAAAAGATTCTCAAATGGCGGTTTAAGCAAGTCAACCTCTCAGGTTTCCGATTGTGACCCGCGCGTGAGAACAAAAGATTTGCTTAGAAGATCGGATAAATAGAAGTCCCTCGATTTTTTAAACTATCCGGGCATGCCAGAACGTATTTAATTTTATTTATCCGCTACGATTTTTTTACCTACCTACGCAGTTATAAATAAGATGGATCATTCTCCATGAATGTTGTATAGGAATAAAAAATAAGTAGTGCTGTAATTTTCTAATTTAATTCAGCGAATGTGTTTTACAAATTATAATTTCAAATTAATGTGGAGTCTAAGATTAATTAGGTATCTATCTACCTATGTATAAATATTATATATGTAGGTGCATTTTATATTTTTAATATTCTTTTTAGGTGGGAATTTGAATAAATAATTATATTTTAATCAAATTTATGATTTAATACATAGTATTACCGTGTATAAATACATAGGTATATAATAATTCGTTTATAATATGTAATATGTATTATATATATTTTATTATACAATAGTTTGTAGGTGTTAAATTATATAAGTGATGAAGCTATAACTAAATTTGTAAGACTAGTTATCTATATATAGTGAGTTACAATCCATTGGATTGGTCTGCGACGAGTTTGGATTTTCTTCTCCATTCCTCCGTATTTTCTGCTAGTTTCTATAATTCTACGTAATATGTGCCACAGTTCATGTCCTTCCCTTGATCCATATAGGTGTCTCTTGGACGGCCTCTACCATTTCTGTCTTCGGTCTTGGTTATGAGCAGGCCTGGGTGCCTGATATTGTGGCCAATCCAGTTTGCTCGTTGTTGGCTGATTTTTAAAGGAGTTGCCTACTTTTCTACCCTGATTCACACCCCTTCATTTTGGACATGTTCTGACATTTGTAAGGAATAATTTTAGCTATGCATAAAGTTAGAACAACGCTGTTTGCTGGTTGTAAGTGATGTACCTACCACCTAGTCCGGTTTGACTCTTGGAATAGCAATTATTGATGTTTATTGATAGGTATATAGTTCGGTTAATTTAAATTAATTAACTCTTGTAATGCACAGATTTATTATTCAGTATATTCAAATGTATTCCAAATTTTTTTGCTTAAATTTTTTCTTCCAGTTTTATTCTTTACGTATTTAGGTGACACGTTCATCTATCTACCTACATAGGTAGATATTATGAGCCCTTTGTACTTGAATAATTAAAATTAACCCTTTGAGGTCTAAGGAAAGTATAATAAAAATAAAATTGAATTAAGTAAATAAACTTTGTTGCGCCAAAAAGTTGTATTTTTTTATCTAATTTGCATTTTTTTTTTGTAATTATTCTATTTTTGAAATTAACAAATCCAAAATATTGTTAAACTGATGGATACAGATCTTACTACATTGTTAATAAAATTAATATTTATTTTTTGTTAAGTTTCCTCCGGTGGACTAAAAAAATATATTACGGTTACTTTTAATCCAAAACTGTTAGGTATAATTTATATTTCTTCATTGTATTGTTTTAGTTATAGTTCTTTCATTACGACAATTCGAAATAGCGACGGTCCAGTTCCACACATTAACAAGTCAAAATTTTCGAAAATTTTGATTTAATTAGTAATTCATAAAATCAACTCCACTCAAACAATTCCACAAACAAATAACTGTACACGGTTCCATTTATATATTTATTATTAAGTTAATGAATAAAAATTAATATACCTACCTGTTTTCAATTCCACAAATAAATGTCTCGAATTATTTAACTATTGAACGGAACAAAGATAATTCAATGCCTCTAACAGTGCAATTATTTTATTTTATTTATTTTTATTATATGTTACATTTCACTTTTTGTTGTGTTTTAAATTATAGTAAAAGCATTATATAGGTAAATAGGATACTAAAATTAAAAAACGGCGATTTCTCGAATATAAGCCATTTCGACTTTGTTGAGTTGTGGAACTGGACCGTCGATAATGGAAGACAAGATGGATATTTAAAATTCTTATAAGAACGTTGTTGTCTTGAAAGGGTTAAGATTAAGATGCCTAGTGACATAAATACCAAAGTGATACAAATGTTAATGTGGTTTTTATCAAATTATAAAAAATGCGACAAAACATTCGTACTCGTTATTAGATTTAATTAGTAGCTTTTATCTACTTTTTTCCTTATTAGAATAGCAAATTAACTAGGTTTCCCAACGTCGTCTATCAGTCTGTTACAATTCTCTAAGATTTATGCCATTTCAACTCTTCATTCTCTGTTATTCTGTCCATTCTCTACATACTGTCCACTCTTTCCATATACTGTCCACACTCTACTACATACATACGTTCAGAGAGGTTTTCTCGGAAGCCCTGGATTCATCTGTTGTTCCATAGGGGAATTTGCTTTTCGTACTTCTGCAGTTTCAAATGGATTTTCGAAATGGCAAACGCTACTTTTGGGGATTGGATTTGTGGACTTTGGTCGATGTGTGTATTTTTATGTGTGTTTTTAAATTTTTTCCTTTTCTTACATTTTTATATGTTGTAGCAATTTATTTTTTTCCTGTATCTTTTTATTTAATGAAGTACCTCAAATTAATGTTTATTAGTTGGTAAGAAAGGGATCTTAATAGGTTTGCCCATTTTTATAATTAATTGTTTATATTTATTGTTACAGCTGTTTGATCCATATAGAATAAATAAAATAAAAATACCGTTTCTCAGCAAGGACATTCCCTGCTTCTCACACCACGTGTGCCAACTAATCATCCATTTATGATCCGTTTGAAATCATTCGATTAAAATGCGCCTTCAAGGGCGACAAAAGCATAATATATGAAAAACAAACAATGATTACAAACTTCCTTTAATTTGAAAAAGAGAACAAAACATCTTCAACCTTAAAACATCAAAACGTCGTAACCACAAATTATGACATTATTTTTTTAAATCTGTAAGTAAAAAAATCTTGCGGTGTATCTAGTAGGTAATTATTGTGAACCTATCGAGTATTATAAAGATACAATATCTAGTGGGTTTGAAAAGTTGTTATCTATCTAACTATCTAAATACAAAGGTTTTTACTTATTGGTAAGTTATATCTAAGCCTACCTTTGTAATGAGAGCAAAAAGTGTAATATAATCAACAATAATAATATCGTAATATAGTTATAGATGGTTAGATAGACGTTTCTTCATACTTCTCAATGTATTTAATACTCGTTTCATGAGAGTAGTTGCGTGCGGACAACCATAATAATAATATATAATGGATTCATCAAACTATACACAATCATGCCGTCATTTAGTATCTTGGTACTTTTAATGAAATTATTCTGAGGTCATTTTCTAAGCATGTTTAAGTCAAAGATCTAATCGCTTATGCGTATTATTTGAGTAGGAAGATACTTATTTATGGTTGATTTTTTAAAGTATTTGAGAGTTTCAATGAAAGAAGCAATTGTAATGAGCAAGCGCGTGGAGTCTTCATGAAGATGCAAGACATCCTGACCAATAAAGACCTGTCTCTGAAATTCGAAATCCGTAATGTCCGTTGTTATGTGTGTATTTCCAGTGTTTTTATATGGTAAGAAAGCCTGGAGATTGACTGGTATTTGAGAATTTCTTCTTGCATTCGATCATCGATAAATCCCTCATTTAAATTCATTACTTCGTATTAAAATATTCTTTGCATTGGTGCATAATTATGAACATAAGTTATTCGTACCTTCAAAAGAGTGAACTATCCACCTGCTGGACATGTAGGTAATACAAGACAAAAACGGTAATAAAGGATCAATAAATTGTTAATGCGACTAGTTTGGCAATATGTACATATTAAATTAACAAAGCTTGTATAATTTTTCAAGAAGGATGGAACATTATAACGGGGGAATCCTAATTAAGATCCTTCTATTGTATTTGTTTAATTTATAGGTAATAGAAAGAAACGCTTGTTTTAATTTTTCCAATTATGGAATAAACAATAGTATTGTTATTATTAATATGCAGTTAGTTTATTCCTACTTACATCGAATATTATTTATTTATTTATTTCACCCAACACCACGGTTTGATCACACAAGTCACGCATGCAGTATCTCTACAATTCTCTTGTTATCTTGTATCAACTGTCACATTCAATACACAAACTGATACAACATTCTAGGTAGGTACAACCAAGTATTAAAATGCATTATTCAAACGGCAACATATTATATTATTCTCTCGCTGCTAACTTACTCACTTATAATAATAATAATAAACGTGTGTGCAGTTTTGCGCTACGGTGTTTTGCATACAAGTGCACGTCAGCGCGTCATATGTTTAAAATTGTTTATTCACGTAGATGATCCTGGTCGGGCCGTGTTTTAAGAATTTCCGGTGATAGGTGGTCAGAAAGAGCCACTGTTTTTTTGTTCACAAGGCTTCCGACGGCCCTGACGTCCCTCTTTCACAATAACGACAACGACACCAGTGCGCTAGGAATCTCGTGAGAAGAGGTGACTCAATTATTGACGCAGATAAACTCTGGATTGAGGAAGCTAGTTTCTGCCAAGTGCTCCCGAGAGGAGCGTTGGAAGACGAGAAGATGATGATAATGATGAAAAAAATACATTGGTACCTACATACCATCTCGTCACTTCCATTGCGAAGTAGACAGAAAAGATCGAGGCCCAATTGCTCCTGCTCTTGCACACGCATTTTTCTTCCAAAGCTCTCGAATGCATCTTAGTCTTCTGTTCATCCTACTCAGCATGTGTCCATCCTATAGAATCTAGCAATTTGATTCCTGTAAAAAACAAGTGATAATATTTTTAATTTTGCACGAAGATGTTTCCGAATGTGTCATATTTCAATAATAATTGACCAAAAAGTGAGCTGGCTTTAATTCCAACAATATACACCCTGACCCAAATGACTCTCTTTAACATAACGTCGTTCATAATAAAATAAACATAGTATGTACATTGGTATGTCATTGCTTTGAAAATTTCATGGAGATAGGACAGAAGAAGATATCAAACTCATTCTGTGTACTCAGAACCTACTGAATCATTCTTTTTGAGGATAACTTCCACTTTGTGTTTCCGAAAGGAACGTTGAAAATGTAGGTGTATTTAGAAAAGCTTATATCTTAGATAACTCGGTAGAACAATGATAAAAGCACTTAACCTTTTGCTCAATCTCAGGGTTTCGCTTATTTATTATCTTTTGTTAGTTAGAAAGATCAAGGTTTCGGTATTTAAATTTTAAACTGGGCTTATCACCAACTCTATGTGAGTATGTGATAAATCATTTTTTTCACAACCTTTTTTTCTCTTTTCACGATTACAACTTTACTCATGACTTAGGATCGTGACCATATCAAATAACAACTTATTTAGTAACAGCAAATAAATTACTACTGTAGATATTTAAAACGATTACTTACTTCAATATTAAAGTCTCCCAAATTAGAATACGAGTTCTTACACCACCCACTTTTATCTTTCTTTTATCAGTTCATATCATATCACGTAAAAGGGTCAATTTTTCAATGTGTTCTTAGGGTAACACTTATCTTGAGCTAACCCTTATTTTTTTTTATTTTTTGCTTTTATTTCCAATAAACTTAAATATTTAAACAAATTGTGTACCTACTCTTGTAAATTTATGTAAATTTAACACACGAAACTACCAAAAGGCTTAGAAAAGACTCTTGTGTACTCTTGTTTGGATATATATATATATATTTTTTTAACATTTAAATTTTTTATTTCCTTTCATTGTAATTGTCGCGTATTCTTGTTTAGATAAATATGAATATACCTAGTTGTAGTTTTTAATCAGATTGACAATGTCTTTATAAGATGAAAGACGTATTTCTCAATAAAGAACATACCTAATAGTTATGCAACTATTCCTGTCCACTGCTGAACACAAACCTCGCTCATATTATGTCTGACCTGAGCTTTCTGCAACTGACGATTCTTCTAATGTCGTCAGACCATCGTGTGGGAGATTTTCCTGTACTCCTTTTATTTTCACGAGGTCTCCACTCCACTACTACCCTTTTTGTCCATCTTTGAGTCTAGCAACATACCCTGCCCATGACCACTTCAACCTTGCCGCTCTTTCAACAACATCATATCATACTAAAATATTAAAATTTATTGTCCAGAATATCTTAGAATAATTTCTTTTAACACGAAGACGATGAATTGCATGTATATTAGGGACCTGGTTCATACGTTTGATCCGCTGGTTAGGTAGGTACCCCATTTGCGAAAAATGCCTTAATGGTATGATAGAAAACATAAATGAATATAAGTAGTCAATATATGTAGTCAATAATTTATTAAATAGTATCTTATATATCGAAAGAGAGACATTAGAATATGTATTTATTAACCGAAAACAGCTTAATTACAGCTATAATTAAACACACAAATGAATAATAATCAAACAATAACAATTATCTATAGATAAAAGATATACCTATGTTATATAACTCATTATTACAAATTATTAAATAATTATACACCAATCGGTATAAATTAATATGCTATTTACTGTGTATATTCGTACATATGTTCTTAGATTAATATCAATACCTTGTTTTAAGATTTATGACTCAATAAAATAAATAGATAAATATAATTAGGTCGATACGTGTATATTCTTCATAGAGACCATTTACTCATTACATAGATAGATAAATAATTTCTCTTTCTTTTTAATGTTTATGTATAAATAAATATATACAATCAAAGCATCTCTTGCGAGTGAGGTAGCCCTTAGTAGCCAGTAGAATAATTGATATGACAACATTTTTTTTGTCTCCTTGCCTATCCTGCTGAGGATACCGCGTGATGGAAACACGGGAGAGATAGTCTATTATTACATAGATAAGTTTTATGTTATATTTTTCGTGGTTAGATGGAAGAAATCACTATAAAGTGATAATCTCGCCACTGCATATCATCACATTCTTTTTTATGTAAACTGATTTGTTATTTTGTTATGTGTATGATGATATGCAAGAAGAATAAAATAAATAATTAAATAAATAAATAAATAAGTTTTATGTATTATTTGGCGTACCAAAACATGTTTTTATTATAAAATAAACAGTTTTCGATTAAAATGCGACACACATTATTATAATCATTTTATAACAAAATATTTACTTATTAATTTATGAATAAATAAATAATCATTTTCATTAATAAAAAAATTATATAAGTATAGAATAAGGAAACAAAGTATTTTATTATCTATCATTTTGGTATCATGTGACGTGAATTGGAGAAATTTTTGATTTATTTAAACATAATTGGTATGTAGATAACCTTAAGCATTCGGTGATAACATTTAATTTATTTTAATTTCAGAATATTTAATATCCGGAATCAATACTAAAAGAGCACCGTTCTTTCGTCCAAAAGATTTCCGTTTGACAGCCTCGATGATCCTCTTTCACAATACGCCGTTCTTATGACAACGGCATGAGAAAATCAGGAATATCATGTGAAGAAGTGACCCGTTTGGTGTAGAAACGTTCTGAATAGAGATTGAAGGATTTTGTTGTATACCTACTCGGACGAAAAACAAAATTAAGTTAAATGCTAAAAAAAAAAATCAGCTTATTTTCTAGTAAATTACTGGCACCCCATCTTTTGTGGGATAGACAGGTGGTTTTTTAGTCTAACACCAAAGCAACCATACCTAGCTATTTTTTACCATTCGCACTCATATAAGGTAGGTACCTATGTAATGTCTCTCCCATCTTACTCTTGGTCTGCTAGCTCTTTTCTTCAGCTAGGATGTCCCTCAAGAATCCTTTTTAATACCTTTGAAAGTAGCATTCTCTGCGCATTTCCGATCCATTCTAGCATTATAGATAATAATAATAATGTACTTCTATCGTCCACCAGGATAGTAAGAAGGTTTTTGTCCCTGTAGCTGTAAGTGATCTCCCATGATTGTACTATTTCATAGAACATCATGGAAGAATCAACTCGAATAATGTTGGGGTTCTACATTTTGAATATACATAAATTTATTTTAATATTTTATGGTTTTTGTTATTTAATGTTATATTTAAATTTTACTGTTAATCTTATATTGTGTTCAAAATGTAGAATCTAATATTGTTTTCTTAAATAAATGAAATATGAGATAATAATAATAAAAATCTTTATTACACAAAAAAACTAACATTATTAAAATATAAATATTGTAGAACCAGACAAATAAATTTGTGCAATTGGCGAGTTCATCGCAGAAGCGCGATATCTTCCAACTAACCCATAGATGTAATACAGCTTCTTAAATCTTATTCTCCAGGTTTCGCCATTATTCACAGGGCCCCAAGATTCTCTGTAGCGCTCTTCTCTCAGTTCATTACATCTAGTTTCTCCGTGGGCTACCTATCGCTCAAGAGTGACCTAAAAATATAATATTGTAATTGTTGTTTGTTGATTTTATCTGTTGTGTTTAGTTATGTATGTTTTGTAGAACACATAAGGGTAATACTGTATAGGGATCTTCACTGGTTTGCTTATTGCTAAATATGTTATAGACCATTGTATTGTTTGTATCAATATATTTCTTATTCATTTACACACTATTTAAAATATTGTCTAATTATCTACCTACGTCCAAATATTTCGTTGAAAAATAATTTGTACCAATTTATCTGGTTCATTTATTTGGCCTTTTAAACTTGTGATTAGGTATGTAATATTATGTGTACCTACACTTACCTACCATATATCATTTTACATTGATAAATTTATTTAAAATATTTTGTTTTTCTCCTAGTACCTTGACCTTATATATTTTATTTTTAAGATGATTCTAGGTTTTCAAAATAATTCATAATTTATGTACCTACCTAAGCAATGAGCTTGTGCCGTGAAGTTGGAGTGCCTGGTAGAATTTATTTATCTATTTAATCTCGGTAGAATTAAGATGATAGTGTTCATATAGAAATTACGGTAATACAATAAATTCGTAGGTAAAACGAAGGTGGATATTGTTGAATCATCATATTTAATATTTTCAATTCAGCGATTAGGTATGCCTCCTATCCTGAACGTATTTAACGTTTTTTTGGCACAGGAGGACAACTTGTATATTTTTTAGATGTAGTTTGTTCGCTGTCTACTCCATTTAAGAGAAATGCCGTGATTATATTATGAATGAATCAAATTAATCAATTCGCCAGTTTTACTAATACTATTTTTTTAAGGGTGAACCTATTATAAACCGTAGGATTATTGGCGTATTATAACCCGTAGAATCCTGTTGATGTATTTATAAACCGTAGGATCTGGTTAATGTATTTATGAACCAAAGGATCTTGTAAGGATAGGTATTATTAAAACCGTTGGATTGTTGCTTTATTATAAACTGTAGGATTGTTGGTTTATTATAAACTGTAAGGTCTGGTTGATGTTTTAAAAACCCGTAGGATCATGTAGATACCTATATTTATTAACCGTAAGATTGTTAGTGTATTTATGAACCGTATAGGATCTTCGGAACACGATGAAAAGTAAAATAAATAAGTAAGCAAAAAACATAACAAAGACATAATCATTATGAAATCAGCTGATATCCAATACACCAACCAACTTGTATACCTATAAGTATGGGCAGATATTATAAGACCGGCCTAATAGCCAACAAAAAGTCCGCAAGTTAATATAATATGGGACGGACTTAACGAATAAATTACCTGTTACGTCAGACAAGTTTTTGCCGCCACATTTTGAAATTTTAAAATACGCCGTTGTTCCTTGCAACGGACGAGTCGTTCTACAGGGTTGCCGTTTGAGAGAAAATTACGACAAAAATGGCGAAATATTTTTTTTTTTAAAAGATAAATCTGTGTTTTTTTATATAAACCTAAATACAACCTATACACCTTTCACAGTAAGCTAAATGTTTCATATTGTAACTGTTTGAATTTGCCATTTTCGTTTTTTTTTTAATCTATAGTTTCAGATTCGATTCCTAGTTCCAACATTTACCAATTTTAGACTACATTTCTCTGGGTTTTAGAGAAGTACCTACCTGGTGTCAATAATTTAAGATTCATGTCCATGTAACTACTTTTTTAGCATTTCACAACAATCTAAAAAAAATAATCTTATACGACCATTTTAAAGGACATGTTGTTTATTTTCATCATCGCCCTCAACGCTCCTCTCGGGAGCACAGGGCAGAAACCAGCCTCCTCCATTCAGAGCGTCTCTGTGCCAATTGCGTCACCTCTTCCCACGACATTCCTTGCGCTCTGATATCGTTGTCATAGGAACGGTGTATTGTGAAAGAGGGACGCCCGGGCCGACGGAACCCCTGCGGACGGAAAAACAGTGCTCTTTTTGGCCAACTATCATTGGGCATTCTCAAAACATGTCCCAGCCAGGACCATCGTCTCTCTTGTATTACGGAGATTACAGGTCTCTGCTGGGTGCGCCGGCGCACAGCATCATTTGTAACATGTTCATACCATCTGACATCCAAAATCCTTCTAAGACACTTGTTTTCAAAGCTTAGTATCTTCCGCTCTTGAGCCTTGGTTAAGTGCCAAGACTCGCAGCCATATAGAAGGATTGGGATGATGCACGCATTGAACAAGCGACATTTTGTCCTGATGCTGAGTCCAGACGCCTTCCAAACTTTGTTCATGTTGTTGAAAGCCCCGCTAGCTGCTCCTATGCGGATTGGTAATTCCGACCGGAGATCACCCTCTGGCGTTATGGTTGCTCCCAGGTACCTGAATTTACTAACCTGAGATATTTGGGAATTGCCAACCATTAGTGGGGTGTGAGTACTCGTGCATGTACTATTACATATGTACTCCGTTTTACCAGCGTTGATACGAAGGCCAAGGCGCAAGGAATTTTCATAAAGAGCATTAGCGTTGCACTGTAATCCGTCCACAGATGTATCAAAAAGGGCTAGATCATCCGCATATTCAAGATCGTGCAGCACTCCCACAGACGTCTCACTGTTTTCACGCTGTGATAAAGGCACACCGCCAGGGCCCAGAATAGATTTTCTGAGCAGGTAGTCCATAATTATGGCAAAGATAAAAGGTGCCAATATACAGCCCTGCCGGACTCCAGTGGTGATCCTGAAGGTGTCAGTTGGACCACTTGATGTTCTGACAGAACATTCAGAGTCCATATGCAGGGCTTTGATCATGGTTACCACCTTGGGCGGGATGCCATACGCGGCCAGTATTTTCCATATGGTTGGTCTGTGGGGGCTGTCAAAAGCTTTTTCGTAGTCAATGAAGCAACATGCAAGCGGTGAGTTGAACTCTTGCGACTGTTGGAGTACACATCTGGCACAAAAAATTGCGTCCGAACAGGACTTGCCAGGTACAAACCCGCATTGTTGCTTTCTCAGAGATGCCAACACTGGTTTTTGAATGCGACTCAATATGATTTGTGAGAGAACTTTACCGGGCACACTGTTTATTTTAACTATATTTTATTATTAATACAGCCAAAACATCAACAATGGATGTAGGAAGATGGAAAATGATAAATGGCGCATGGAACTTACCAATTTTAATCCTTCATCCAGAAGTCGCTGGTTTCACAAAACACTGCACACACTAAAACTTGCACAGAATTTAATTTGCAGTTAATGGTTGTTCGATCTTTTTTCCGATTCCGATTTGTTGAATTTTTGTATAAATGATTTTATTCCGAATAATAATAAAATAAGATGATGATAAAATTTTCCGATGAAATATTGATTTGAAGATTAATTTGTAGAGCGAATGTAGAAATTTGATCCGACCGTATTACCGTATGAATTAACACTAACTTGTTGGTAAGGTTTTTTGGGTAGGAATAATATGTGACATTTTGGTATCATGGAATGTAGGTAATCAGGACATGTACCTATAAATCGCATTCATACCTAGATGTCCGAAAAAATAACCAATCCGAAGTGTTGCAACAATTATTTATTTATTTATTTTATTCTTCTTGCACATCATCATTCATATAACAAATAAAATAGGGCAATATACACAGGAAAAAATGTGATGATGTGCAGTGGCGAGATTATCACTATATAGTGATTTCTTCCATCTAACCACGTTAAATTAGAAAAAAAATTAAAATTAAAACAATAAAAATAGCCTTCGCTACCATAGCGAACAGGACAGTTACATTTTTGGCAAAGTTATCAATACATCCAAATAAATTGCACCTATGATTTTTTTTTATTTATTTTCTTTATTGTTATTCTAAATACTTCAATAATTGCATAACGATTTCGAAATAGGTTATTTAATTACTTCAATAAATTGTATTACAATTTCGAAATAGGTGATTTAAATTTTAAAAACTATGTTTATCGAATTAAATTGAATACTGGCAACATTATTTTAGATAGGTATATTAAGGTAGGTACACACTACACACCATTCACCATCGACCAGACAGAATAAAACGTGAACATATTTTCAAAGACAATATATTCGAGTAGGTACATAGGTGTCTGGTTGCGCTATTGTCATGTTGTTCCTTGCTGTTACACAATTTAAATTTAGCGAATATTTGAAATTCGAACGTATATCGAACATTTTTATAAAAAGAACGTCATTCCAATTGGTATTCATTTGTTTCCTTCATGCTCTACTTAAAAGGAGTCGGTTTATTTTAATTTTAAATACGTATAGTATATTAATTCTTTCGAGATTTGTTCTTTTTGTTTTAACTCATTTTTGCAGATCACCTGCCGGTACAAATATTTTAATTAAATTTTAATATATTTGTATGTATTATTAATTCGTCATTCGAATTCTTAGCATTTTTGTGTTCATTCATAAAACCATTTCAAGATGATAAAAAAACTATTTCAAACCGATGAGATTTTATTAAATAATATATTATTTAGTAAACATGCAAGCATCGTTGCTGCGCTTATTTTTTTATAGCCCCATTATAGCTTGTAGGTATTCAGTGGTATTTAGAATAAATTTTTAAATATTCTTCAAAGAGTATATACCTACAAATGATTAATAATCATCGCAACATCTAATATAAAATACTCGTCACTTATGACCCTCTTTCACGGTATCCCCGTTCCCATATAACTACAGCAGAATGTCAGAAATATTAGCTCGATTAATGCAGATTCTCTCTAAACGCAAGAGGCTTGATTCGATTCCGTGCGCCTTAAAGAGGCTTTAAAAAAAATGGAACACAAGATTTTTTTTAAATTAGGAACACCTGACGTTATGTTTGTCTATTTATTAAAAATATATTTTCTGGCTAAATTAACTTAGGAATTAAATGGTGCTATGAGATTAATAAACATATGATAATTTTTAAAATAAGCAATAAAATACGAGGAAGTGAGAATGAAATTTCCATTGTAAATGAAACACAATTTTTCATTTATCATTTATTTATTCTATTGTATAAGAATTTATCAATGCTTATATGATTTATTCGACGCCGTTTAATGGAGTATCAATCTCGAGGGCACGGGAAACTCTGTTGGAAGATCGATGTTCTGATTTACCAAGGTTCTCGAGGAGTCAATACCAGTTGACAGATCCCGCAACACTGAAAGCCCTTTCGTAGAAGCAGGACTTGTTGGGTCTGTTGATCTCGTCCAACATATTGGTGGATGTTCTTACTTGCAGGTGTTTTAAGAACACAGAGCTCAGAAAGTGGCTGAGATGGCATATTATTCCGAACCTTGTAGACTATAAGACACATCATGTATTGGACCCTTTAACCCACTCTTAAACAGTGAACATTTTTCATTATTTTTATACACACATGCACCTGTCTATTTATAACAACACTGATGATATTTTTATCTAAGTAAATAACATATTTATATTTTGTACAAATATAATAATATTGTACAATAATAATAATAATAAAAAAATACAAAATGTTATGATAATACAACTCGGCAAATTGTCCGTTGTGGACATGAGTTGATTGCATAATAAGAGTCTACATAATAATAATAATAAAGCATTACGTTTTAATATTCTCACCCCGCATGCTTGTTCGTCTCTCGGCGTCTGTCAGATGTACCTACCTACCTAGTATAAGTACACTCAACTTTTCGGTGCAGTGTGAACGAGCTATAATAAAAAAAAAACAAAAAATGTAAATTACTATAACATATTATTATGTATTAGTGTAAACGGGACATTAGACAAGAAGTTTTGTTTTAAATTTTTTTTAACTTGAATTACCTACTACATTTATTTGTTATGCACTGTTATCTCAGTATGTAGTAAAGTGGACTTGGTCATTTTTTCCAGCATGCCTACGATATATTTAATGTGTTTCAGTGGAGTCTCTGGTAAAAGATAGGTCTCCCACTCTTTTTTGTAAGTTTACGAGTGTCCTGTAAGAGTCAGGCATTCGTAAAACATCACGCAAGACATTAAACATCTTCAGCTCAGCGATGAGGTAGGTATGCCACCTATCGTGACTTTAACTGGCACGGAGAGGACAACTTACGTGTTTGTTACGTCCAATTGATCTCCTGGCTACCCCACTCGTGGGAAGGTGGGGAAAACTGCAATTTTTTGACAATTACTCTCTGAGTGTGTCTCTTTTGTTTTTTTTTCTCCGCCACATACATCGTGCCGTACCTGAAGATATTGTTCTCCATAGCGACACACGCACATGCAAAAACAAGATTTATTGTCGCATTAAAGCACGAAATGCTGCCCCGAGGGAGCATTCTAGATTTAGCGGCCACACAACAAAATTTAACAGAAATAAATAAATATTTACAACATGTATGTAAGTTTCTTATAATTTATGAATTTTTAGTTAACAAATTTATCTCTATTTTTTCTGGCCACTAAACAAATCTAGAGATTCTCGTATACCTATTTGTATATTTTTTTTCATCGAGGGCATTCATCAAGCAGATTTTTTTTATTTCTCGGAAATAAATAATCTTTTAAAAAAACATACACAAATAAAAACGTCACTAGATAAAACATGAAAAGTTATGGGAACCACATCAAAAAACGTAATTAAATTAATTGATAAAATTGCCTACTCGTAATATAAATCTGTCACTTTTCATAAAGTGTCTCGTTCTTAATTTTGAATTATTTACTCTCCGTGTTGTGTATGTTATGTATAGGTAATACGTATTATGTTCGAATTAAAATTTCAAATCTTCATCACAATTTTTTTCATTCGTTCTCTTTTCAAACCACCCACGCTGTTACATGATTGGTCCGTTATTAATATAATCATAATCATAGATAAACGGATGTATAGATGCGACACTACAATCAACCGAAATGAGAACAACTAAATTACCTATGCTCCTCTCTACGTATTTAGTAAGTATAACTATATTACATCTCGTAGTTGATTTAAAAATGGAACACACTTTTCAACCAACCGTAGATGTACACAGATTTGGATTATATACCTATTTACTACGTACCTACCTTACTTCTTTGATCTCTCTCGGTTTTGTTTTTTCTCACGTTTGAGGATAGTGGCAGCATTATTTAACTTGTTCCTCGGCGATTAAATACCAAAAAAAATTAACAAACATATTTTAAGCATTCGTTATATATTCCAGAATTGTGAAGAGTGATAGACGTCAATAGTGTTTAAATACATTGAAAGCCTCTTTATTTTAATGAGAATTGCGATATAATTTTCATAATTGACAAAGAAATCGTCACACAAAAAATCAGATAAAATGAAAGAATCAACTCGAAAAATGTATAATTTTGTTTAAATATGAAAGAGTTTATTTCAACTTTTTTACTTCTATTACAGCTGTTCGTAATAAACATGCAAACCGTCCTCTCCATGCTAACAAAAAGATTATGACATTCACATAAAATCAAACAGTAAAATATTTTACTGAAATAAAGATAGAACTTAATCATTGACACACAGTCATACAATTTATATTCAGTCTATAAATTCATTATTCTATGATAACATCGAAAGAGTTTTGTATTTGGAACAAGAACAAATATTTTTAATTATTTTTTTCTCTCGACAGCGTGGTTGGCTGGTAGATATAGGTTCCTACCTATTTTATTTATATGCATATACATTGCGATGGATTTAAATTCTCTGGCACAAAAATAATAAATTCATGTATTTTAATTAAGTAAAATTAAAAATGTCCCACATTTTTTTGTTTACCTACTACCTCTGAATTTTTTTATGTTATTTTTTATTTCCTGTAGACAGAAATAAATTGCTTTCACGTGTAAAACATTAACTATGATATATAACATAACATAACATGTACCTATAGACAATTCACACAGACCGAGCTAGTCCCAAACTAAGATGTGAACCTTGTATTATGGGTACTAACGCGACGGTACACATATATACAATGCACTACACACATATACATGTAACACCCAGACCCAGGACAATCTGAAAAAGGTCATTCTTCATTTTGCCCTGGCCGGGAATCGAACCCGGGACCTAGTGACTCAAAGGCAAGTGCGTTAGCCTCCACGCCACACCGGTCGTCCAATATTCTACAACTCTTTCTCCTTCTGTCCCTTTGACATTCCTTCACGGAACACAGTGAGGAAAACTGACTTTAATCTTTCAGAACAGTTTTTCATGGCAATTGTACTACAACTACACCATCACGGCATATCCCACAAGTAAGGAAGCCAATGGCTATATTAAAAATCTTAGTTTCAAGATTATTTTCTTGAGTGAAGACTATTTTTTCTTTCTGTGTTCTTAACTTAGGTATTTTTTAGTAAATGCATTAGAAACTGTTTTCAGCTAAGTCGATCGTGATCTCGAAAGAAACGGTGCACTGCGATAAAACTTATTTCATAGGTTTTATTATCTATTTATTATTTGATTTCAGGAAAATATTTAGTATACGTAAGCATTCCCTGTAAATATTAGTTTTATGTGAGTTTATTCTTCATCGTCGAAGATTTTGTTTATTTATTCTATCTCGATTTAATACTCAAATAATTATTTTAATTTGATGGCCATTTCTAAATATTATACATTGGTAGGTTTACATAGTTTGTTTTTATATTGTCGATAAAACTAAATAAATAAATATATAGAATTTAAAATAAACAAATGTTTTATAGGAAATAGAACAAGACCATATCACTATATCTCCCAAGAGTTGAGTAGGCAGTAAATGCAGTCATATAATGAGCATACAAGTCGTCTCATTCGTACCATAGAAAATGAGGATATCAGAGATGGGTGGTAATCTATAATATGCCAGTATTAACAACAACAACAAATAAAATAGAAAGTCTAATATTTACAGAATATTATTTAGGTATCTACTGGGCATACGAAAAATGCATTTCTTCTAAATACCAAACACTTCAAGTTTCGATCTGAAATTGATCCTGGAATCTAGAACAATAAACAATACACATTACAACTGTCCTTTGGAATTACTAGCGTAGTAATAAATCAAAATAACGAAACTCATTACTTATAATTTTTATACTACGCAAATTGATATTGACAGATGTACAACGCAATATTCAATTTGCTCAACAATAGGTATTCATTGTCTACCCGAAAAAGAATATATATCTCTTTCATATACTGTACCTTATATTATAATACATTCATCCCTGATAGGTAGGTACATAAATATTTTTACATACCTACATAGTGCAAAACAACCCTAATATTTTTACAATTTCTTTTAAAACATCTGATACTCTGTATAGGGGTTGAAATACTATGTACCTACCAACGTGTGTATGTATTATTTTATTTTTTACATAAATTATTATATCTACATAATAATTCAGTGTAGCGGATTATAAACTTACCCCTTTCTCTTTATAGTACCTAAGGGTTGTAGTACTGTAGTACCTAACTAGCAACAGTTTCCACCCCTAATTCATTCATCTGCTAAGTATTCTGATAGCCATTGGTCGTTTTTACGTATGATTAAGTATCTGGAAAAATTATTATATGTATGTTTTGTTAAGGTTTAAAATAGAATAAGTAAATAAATATTTTTATGTGTAATTAATATAGATAGAACACAACAACTTTACATAAAATTAAATTTTACATTAAACATAAAAAAATCGTCTACGGAGTAAAATTTAAGTATGTATGTAATTAGTGCGAAAAGGTATTCGAGAATCGTAACTCCTCGTTAACTACTACAACAATCAATAAAACTAATCAAAACTTTTCTTAACCTCACTACATGAAATCTCAAAACAATGTAAAGAAATGGAATTTACTGCCTCATTGGAAACTAGCTTTGACATTATTCACACGATGTCAAACCTTGATTCATTTAAAAAATATACATATTCGAGAGAAAGATTGACCACTTAATTATCACCACACCTAGATGTCTCTGTCTACACCATCACGAGATATCCCACAAGTAGGAAGGCTAACGCATGCAATGTCCATACAAACCGATCTCTTCGTTTATAAAATATATATTCATTCATAACATCACGACGAAAGTTGTCTCTCCGTGCCCACAAAAGTTAAAACATCCAGGAAGGGTGGCAAACCTAATCACTGAACTGAAAATGTTGATCAATGTCTTAATTAAACATGTTTTATCAATACCAGTTTCATACAGGACACTCGAAAACTAACAGAAATGAGTTGTAGACCTATTCTATACCGGGAACTCCACGGAATAATTCAATATACCTGTGATTTAGATTTATAAAATTACTTCGTTTATATTTTCGGCATTAACTATATAATAGGGCCAATTCTGAATCTTAATGAACTAACTAACTAAAAAGTTGATTAATATTAGTTATTATATAGAAGGTATTCAGCATTAGTTATGAACTATAAACAACTATAAACTCGAGAACCACCAAGTGCAAACGGTAAAATCTATAGGACAAACTAATATTAGTCGGTGATGCCGCAATACAAATTGTTTTTCACGTTCCGATTTACACTTCTGGCAACAATTTAATAGTTGTCGCGCGTGAAAATTGTGAAATGTCAGATTTGCCGATATATTTTGGCGTTCGTATTTGCGTCGGTGGTGGTGTAATTTTACAATTTATACATGCTAATAGTTGCGAGGGCCCTAAAAATATAAATTTTTACTTTTGATTGAAAAAAACAACTTAACACTTCCAAAATATAGCAATATTCTGCGGTAAAATGACAGCAACTAATAATATTCGCACATTAAAAGTCGCGAATAAAATTCTGCCAAATCTAACTTATTTTAGTCGTCGGCTGTCAACTAAATTTCATTCTGAATACGAAATCCATAGATACTCTAAATTTATAGTTGTACTAAGGTGTCAAAATGAACTAATGAACTAAATTAGTACGGAAAACTGTGAATACGAATTAGAACTAATTATCATGACTCAACTATCTCCTCACACTTAGTTGACTTAGTTAGCGCAACTGAACTATTTTATGATTCAGAATTGGCCATAATAATTTCTAAACTTATTGATATTTCGTTCATATTACGTTCCACCGAAAGCGCGGTAGCGAATAGCTCGTATTATATAATAATTTATACATAGTTACTAAAAAACAATACCAATATTAATTTATAAAATTACTCTTTATGGTGGATAAAATAAAATTTGAACATTTTATAATGACTTGTTCAACTCTATACCTTAGCTTTCTCTCCTTCGATGCTATCATGCGAATTATTAAAGTGTGTGTGTGTGTGTGTGTGTGTGTGTGTGTGTGTGTGTGTGTGTGTGTGTGTGTGTGTGTTTGTATGTAATTTATATTCTAATTAGAAAAAGATTATACTGGACAATATAGCTATTAAAGACATATTATATGCACAGTGTGCTATGGGTAGTCACTGTTCTTAATAATTCACTTTAGTGATGCACACAATCGAATTGTAACAACAATCGATTTGTCTGATGTCGAATTTCTTGACATGTCGAGTTAACATACCGGTTACAAGGGAAACAAATGATAATAACAACATGTATGTGACTATGTATAAGTAACTCGCTAACTAAAGAAGTTATTTGGAATTTTAAATAAGCGACAGTAGAACCATGCCGACAGGAAATATACTGTAAATTGGAGATTGGTTATATTATTAATTGAAGTGCAGTATAAAAAATATACTTATTATTCTTTCCTATATTTCAAGGAAATCAAGGAAAATATTGCATCGCATACCTAAAAAATATATGTCTAGTTTTATGATCATTATATATACCTAACATAAAGGTTATAAGTAATTTATCAAAAGTTCTCTCTAATAGACGATCGATCGTCAACAATTCGGTTGTTGACACATTGCGATCAAAAATCGATTATAAAAAAAAATATTCGATTATTTTCACAGTTTTGATTCACTCAGATCATACATGCTCTAATAAATTTTTCCATAGTTATTAGAGAATTCTAATCCCAGTAAGAAATACGATTTAGTTTCATTCAATTCTACAAAATTTCGAATATTTCTATAGATATTAAGAACCTAGCGAGATTCGATGAGTAGGTAGTAAAAAGCCCTTTAACCGTACCAACATAGAAAATAGTTAAATAAATGTTCCGGCCCTTTTCAAATGAGTCTGAGTTCAAATTTATTAGTAAGTATATTTATTGTATGAGTTATATGTAATTTATTGTTTTGATTAAGCATTTATGGATTAAAAATGGATAATGGATGGCTTTATTGTCACACATGTGTGTTGTCATTATTATTTTAGAAGCAATATTATTTATTAGTAAGTTGTTTGGTTGCTTACTAATTTATACTGGCAATAATTTTATAATAAACTTTCATCATCTTCTTTCAAAATACAGATGGAGCCCTTTTTATATCCTATGAAGTCTCCGACATGAAATAGGTCTCCCACTATTTCATGTAAGATTTCGACTGTCCTGTAAATTATTAATTTATCATTTTCAATATTCTTTGATGAAGTAATCGTTTAGGTACTGAAATAGGTATCATCGTCATCCATCTTGAATGCATTATTTTTAACACAGACAGGACAAACTCTATGTTAACTATATACAGTTGGTCTGCTATCTACCACAATTATGGAAAGCATCGCGTTGGTGGAGATAAACCTTTAATGGGCTTATGATATTGTTCCGTGGAACACCGGGTAAAGAATTACTCTCCCACTCTTTTCCGTAATTTTCCGAGTATCCTGCAAAAGGCAGGTGTTCGAAAAAACAAAGACATTATACCTACATCTTTAATTCAGAGGTGAGTTTTGCCAGCCATCATGAATTTCTTTTTTTGTTAGCACGGGGAGGACGGTTTACGTGTTTATATCATGCAGTTGCTCTGCTGGCTGTCACATTTGTGGGATGTGCGGTGATAGTATAATATTGGTATGATCTTATATTGCAGATATGATGACCTTAGGTACTATCTCCTATGATTTTCCTTCTTCTCAAAGTGCAATCTCAGGTCCCTCCGACGTCGACTATCACCCTGGCGTAGGCTTTTCTATCCTGTGTTTTTCTTCCACCCTCTGGATTCCGGTCTACTCTCTAATGTATTTTAGGTCAACTTTTTCCTATGTTTATGATGAGTTCAGAGAAAATAGCCGGAATTTTTTTTTTGTATTGTTAACTGTTTTATGCAATTTTTTTATTATTATAAGGTACAAATTTTATTTATTTATTTATTTATTACTATGTGTTTTGGCGCTGTCCTAGCAGCCAGACACGTTTTACATCACTCTTGAAAAAACAGCCGTTTTCACGGTATATCTTGATCCTACAGTGTTCAGCTTTCGCGTGTGTAATCACATAATAAATCCGCACATTTTTCGTATTATATCATTGTATGTTATACGTAAATTTGAATCAAATTCTTGCATTTAATATTCTGTGTTACGCATCATAATAATCTTTCATAATAAGTGCATAGTTCTAAACAACATCAATGTTTCATAACATGTGTCCAGTTCCGATCTCTTTCTGAGAACTTTGTATCGGTCCGAACGCTAGCAACCAGCAGTGATAACACGTGTCGTCCTTAGTGTGTAACAAAGACGGCAACACAACACCACCCACCTGCAGACACAGCGGAGAAAGGAACAACAACATCACTTCGTTCCTCTGGTCGTATACTGCTATGATATTGCATGATAATACTATACTAATACCTATTACAACATTAACTTACAAACAATAACACATTTAGTCTTTAGTTGCCTATATTGGTCGACTTTTTAATGCTTAGTTTTGTATATGTATGAGTACTCATATAACACATTGATTTTTACACTTCCGTCTCGACTCTTATGGATCTAATTTTATCACCTATCATTCGATTCGTCACTAACATAATACGATTACTTTGATGTCACATCTCGCGCTACTATGACCTTGCGTTACACCAGAGATGAGCTCCTTTCACTCAGTGTCTTTGACAAGTCTTCTTGCGACATACATCTCTCACTACCTGCCCATCTGTTAAGATCTCATCGTCCTTCAACTTATGTTAAACGCCACCGCGGCTGCAGGGCCGGCTCACATGTGAAACGAAACAAAACTACCAGTAGACATACAGCTTCATCAGTAACTTTCAGAATTGGCCATTGGAATGCTAGGTCCATCACAAATAAGGTCGAGAGCATTCATGATCTGTTCACTGGACATGACTTGCACTTCCTAACACTAAACGAAACATGGCACGACAGTTCGGAGTCGATTGCAATCAAAACTCTCCGCAATCATGGATACACAGTATTGGACAAGGCCAGACCCCGCAACCCAGAATCTGAACGCTCACTGAAAACCAACCATGGCGGAGTTGCCATCGTCTGTAAACCAGAATTACGCATATCCAATATAGCCTCCTTTGGAACATACAGTACTTTTGAGTATGTTGGCTGCAAGCTAACTCTCGACGGTACATCATTCATAATTCTCACCATATACAGACCAGGTACTTGCTCACCCACGTCTGACTTTTTTACCGAGGTCACTACCATCCTGAACCTCACATCTCGTTTTGCAATACCAGTCATACTGACGGGAGATTTTAACATCCACGTAGAAAAACAGAATGACGTCCACGCAAAGAAATTTATTAAATTACTGGAGGATCACGGCCTCCGACAGAATATTACATCTTCTACCCACGATGCCGGAGGAATCCTCGACTTACTGATCACACGCACGGACTTTGTTCCGTCATCAACCGCAGTCCTTGATGTGGGACTCTCGGACCATCGACTTCTTGTCTCAGGGTTCCATGTCACTATTCCACCGCCTCTCTATACAACTGTCACCTCAAGACAATGGCAAGATCTTTGTCCTGATGCATTCCGAACTCGCTTGCAGAGCTCGGTATTATGTTCTGATGTCATTCATGCCAACGACGACATAGATAACCTTGTAGAACAGTATAACTCTACGCTTCACGACATCTTGAATGAACTTGCACCATTTACATCAAAAACTGTCAGAGTTCATAACCCTCGACAGCTGTGGTTCAACTCTGAGTGTAGAGCTGAAAAGGCCAAAGTCCGCAAGCTTGAAAGAGTCTATAGGCGTCAAAGAACACCTGAGTCTAGGAGCACCTGGACCTCCGCCCAAAGGACATACCGAAGACTCATCGAGGAAGTGAAGTCTAGGTTCTGGAGAGAGCGAATAAACATCAACAAAGATAATCCAAGGAAGCTTTGGCAAGACTTACAAGGAATCATGGAGACGGAAAAATCTACGACGCCTACAAACTTGAGAGCTGATCAGTTTAAGACTGCATTCCAGACGAAGCTCGACGAGATCTCTGCATCCCTTCCAAAGCACAACACCGTGGTCACACTTCCAACAACGTGCTCCAATAATCTTAGTACTTTCACACCTGCATCTGAAACAGAGCTCAGAAAAGCCATAGGAAATTCTCCCAACAAACAATGTCAGCTTGATCCTGTACCCACACAATTGTTAAAGGAAAATCTTGACCTCCTCTTGCCACTAATTTTACGTATTTTCAATCTTTCTTTGACGCGTGGAACTGTGCCGTCACTTTGGAAAGTGTCGCATGTCATTCCTTTACTCAAAAAAAGAACACTCGATGCCGACGACGCAACCAACTTCCGACCAATCTCCAATCTTCCATTTCTATCCAAGGTGCTTGAGCGTGTCATAGCGTCCCAGCTTACAGCCTACCTTGAGAGTAACGATTTGTATCAAAAGCACCAATTCGCATACAGAAAACACCACTCCACCGAATCCGCCCTCACAAGACTGACATCTGACTTGATTGCGGGCGTTGCATCAGGAAACATCGGTCTGGTAACGGTCCTTGACATGAGCGCCGCCTTCGACACTGTAGAACATGAAATGCTCCTTCAATGTCTGGAGATCGAATACAATCTTAACGGCACCGTCTTAGAATGGCTACGCTCCTACCTGACCAATAGAAGGTGGTCTGTAAAAGTCGAATCTGGCTCAACTGATGAAGACATCGTAACTCAAGGAGTTCCACAAGGATCAGTTCTGGGTCCAGTACTTTTCATATTATACATAGGATGCATTGACCGCCTGCTGGAAGAGTGTGGCCTGCGAAACTATGCATACGCTGACGATCGTGTCCTCGTAGGCTTCTGTAGTCCGGATCAAAGAGACAACTTGGTAGCTACCACTGTCCAGTGTGTGGCAAAACTCTCGAACTTAATGGCCCAGAGACGTCTTAAATTGAATCC
Organism: Athripsodes cinereus; assembly: GCA_947579605.1. NCBI lineage: Eukaryota > Metazoa > Arthropoda > Insecta > Trichoptera > Leptoceridae > Athripsodes > Athripsodes cinereus. Next base: position 4,485,139 of record OX388317.1, on the reverse strand, counting down.
AACTAAGACGGAATTTATGTGGGTCGCCTCTCCTGGACGGCAACATCTCTTAGACACCAAACCAATCTCTGTCTCCGGCACTGATATAACACCATCGCGCACCATATCTGTTCTCGGCGTCCTACTGGATGGAGCACTCTCTATGGAGGCTCAAGTGTCAAGGACAGTGAGCACAGCTTTCTTTCATATTCGCCAACTGTACCAAGTATCAAGACACTTATCTGTAGACGCGGTTAAGAGTCTAGTCGCCGCTTTCGTCGTCTCCCGTCTAGACTATTGTAACATCGTATGTACAGGACTGCCCCAGATCCTTCTGAATCGTCTCCAAATGGCCTTTAATGCTGCTGCCAGGACCATCTATAGAGAGAACAAGCGCTGCCACATCACACCACTGCTTAAGGAGCTACACTGGCTTAGAGTCCCAGAGAGAGTAGAGTTCAAGCTGTGCCTCACTGTCCACAAAGCCTTGAACGGCACAGCACCTCTATGCCTCGCTGAGCTATGTCCCCTCGACGAAACGCTGAGGCGACCACTGCGATCAGCTTCCACCGCTGTAAACAAGCTTGTGGAGCCCAACAGGGCAAACACTTCCAAATTCGCAGAGAGGAGCTTTAGCGTTGCGGGGCCAACTGCGTGGAACCGACTACCAGCGGATTTAAGAAGGAACCAGCCCACTGTAACGTTCAGGAGTAAGCTGAAGACACTGCTTTTCAAGAAAAGTCATGGCGCCCTTGAGATGGTCACGGATCATTAAACGGCGCCAAATATAAATTGTCTTTATTATTATTATTATATATGGCGGAGGCTCGCTCAACATGGAGACTGATGGTTTACAGGACGAGGCATGATGGTCACGATCCTCAGGATTGAGGGACCGACAGAGATGATGATGATTTATCACTTGTAGGTAGGTACACGGCGTGAGCCTTTTACACGTTAAACATATAACAAATTAAAAAAAAAAAACAATTTGACAGACTATAATAATAAAAATGATAAAAAATGAATTGGTACAAATTTATAAAAATAAACATTAAGATGCAACAAAAATAGTAGTAATTTGAACAAAACAACAATAGTAACAGAATAAAACAATTAGATCAATTTATACAGAGATTTTGTAACGAAGTAAATATAAGGAAAAATATCCGGGCTGCAATGCTTTCGATTTTTGAAATTGCAGGTAATTATTTATAATATAATTTTAAACAAGTCTATAAATTTTAAAGTGTGTATGTAACTATCTACCTACCAAACTCGCCATGTCTTTAAGGTTCTTAAGGACGGAAAAATAACAAAAGAACTACCAGAAAAAAGTTTCGAAGTACTTTTGTTTTTGATAGACATAAGATCAAGATTGAATTATGTAATTATGATTTACAGAAAGCGTACATAATTTTTTTTATAATTTATTATTGCTTCGTGTTGTGCACACTTACTTACTGATTTACTTTTTAATAAAAATGTTATGTAAAAAATAATTTTAGGTCAATTCGTAACGGTGGCATGGAAAACATGGTAATGTCTTTATTTTTAAAACATCAAAGAGAGTTTTGATATAGTGCATCCGCTGGCTGCCCTTTATATGGAAATACCTACCTTTCTTGATGGATAAGTGAGTACTTACTATAGGTTTATTTATTCTTAGGACTGCGCTCATATATAAGAATAAGTAGGTACCTATTATTATATACCTTGCTTAAAGCACAGATGTTGTAAGTGCGGTTACCGAAAATGTGTTATTATACGCATGCGAATCTACATATATCATCTGAAGTATGTTCCGTAGGAATATTATTGCGAAACTCTGTGTCATGTGTCATTAACTAGATATTTAACAAAAACTATATGTGGTAATTGAAGGACCCACCGTCCACCCGGATACCGCAGAAGTCTGGGGACTTCCATTTATCCGAAATACTACACTTAACAAATCTTGTCCACACCGAAGGTGCCATAGTGGGCAGCCTGAAGGGCTGGCCGGTCAAAATACCCCCGCGTGTGGAATCTTTTGACTACATTCCTTCGATGTCCCTCTATAGCCGAGAGAAGCAAACATATTAATAAAACATATATCTTTACAAAATAAATTAAATAAACAAGTTTTCTTAACCTAGGTTACAAAAGTAAAAAAAAATATATAAAAAATAAAAGTACGAAACTATTAATTTACAAAATTGCATATATTATGGACCAAAAGCTGAGTTGAGATGTCCAGAGATTTTTCTAGGTTTTCAGGCCGGCGTACCCGAGGGTCGCCGTTACCGGAGATTTTGCAGAGACGCTATATGTGGTAAGTACTAAATGGTATGGAATCTCAAACTTTCAACTTTGATTGCCTCAAAACTATAATAACTGCACTTACAACATCTGTGCTCTAAGCCATCAATATAAATTATATAGAGATAGTTTGTAACCTAATTGTTGAGTCTTTGACTTTCAATCCGAAAAAAAACGGGTTCTTTTTCACACTCGCTGCTGACTTACTTTACCTAAACGGTCGATGGATGGCGCTCGTAGTAGCTGCCTGAAACATCTGACGTCTCATTTTTAAAAATTAAAATATTATCTAATAATGATTCAAAACAACAAAATTTTAATACATTGTTTTTAGTTTCAATAGTTTTATATAGATAATTGTTTTTTGAATGTTAAATTATTTTCAAATTAATTAAACATTACTTACAAATTTAAAAATATATGAATTAGTGAATAAAATTTGTGACAAATAAAACCTACAATTGAAACTTACATATTTGTTTCACATTTTAATCAAATTTAAAATAAAATTAAGCAAGGTCTACAATACAACATAATATGTTCATAAATCACTTCATACAAAAATTGACATAGTGCAATTTTGTCCTGATATTCATAGGTATTAATATTATGTGCGTCCTACCTGCCGATACATTTAGTTATGTTGATGTTAATAAGTATGAAAGGCGTAATTGCAGGTTTGTTTGTAAATCTTCATAATACATAATATAGGTAGGTACAAAATAATAACAGGGCGATGGTATTTTCATACATGGGCGTATAGACGTTTTTATTTTGAGAATATTACTCAATACAACAACACATAGTAATAATAGCTCGCGTTACAGGCAAGATGTTAAAAAATACTTTTTTCAATGTCCTAAGCTGTATTAATTAATTCGAAATTGATTAATTCGTTTCTTTTTTGTAACTATACTACTATATACTATTATTATACCATCACGGTATATTCCTACAAGTGGGGTATCTAGCAGACAAGCCGTCTTCTCTGTGCCAAAAAAAATAAGACGTTCAGGACGGGTACCAAACCTCATAGTTGAATTTGAGATGTAAAAAAAGACATTTTGATTGACGATTACCTTTTCAAACATTCTAAAATTTACCTACTCACAGTTTTTTTTATGATAAATTATTGATATTAGACAGGGACATGTGGTACTTTACAGGTACATACTTTAGCTTGTAAAATAAAGGTAATAAGTTGAGATTGATTTGCTTGAGTAAGTGGCGATCGATCCTTTTTGCCTACCCTGCAAGTGAATAAGCGTGATTGTGATAATGATGATTTACTTATTGTTGTGAAATAATAATTATTAATAATAAATAAATAATAATAAAAAATAGTAAAGGAAAACAATTGATACCTACTCGTGTAATTCTGAGATAAACATTTGGGTAAAAGGCTGAAGAACTGTTTACATAAGTAAATTAAATAAAAACCATTTTGTATCAACTCTTAAAGATGATAACTATATAGGTACTTAATGTTGCAGAGCAATATTTTTTAGTAAGGACTGTACAAAATAACCAGGCATTTCACACGTTACCATATTAGTCAAAAAGTCCGTAACGTTCTTCATACAATGATTATACGAATCCTACTCAAAATTACTGTAACATATATGTACATACTTATTAATATTATAAATACATAGGTAATACATATTAGGTATATATTATATTAACATATAGGTATTATTATTATTATTTAAGCTTTCGTATACAAAGTACATAAGCATGTATAATGAAGTTATTTTGTAGGTAATTACTGTAAAAATATAGGTATACTATATGTAATATGCTTATGTAAAATAATGAATTAGTGAGTGGCCATGTATATTACCTATTTCCTTGAATACGTATTATATTAATTATAGGCATTTATACAGTTAAACTACGATAACTCGAATTTGAGAGGTAGGTACCGCTGATATAAATCACATCATTTTGAAATAAATAAAATCGCTCTAGTTAGATACTTCGTTATATCTACATGTCAATCTATCTATACCCTCACGCCGTATCCCAAGTGGAGTAGGCAGAGAGAACAGAACGCCATATTACCCTATCTTTACATTATTCATTCGCTTCTTCCACATTCATGCAATTTTTCATACATGCACGCCAATTTCTCTTACTCAACACGCGGCCATCCTTGAAAATTTGATTCACTTGTTCCAGCCACGTAGTTCTCGGACGTCCGCGTTTTCTCGGGCCTCCTCTTTCAGATACATTCGGACTCTTCGGCACACTTTCTTCATTTTTTCGCTCCACATGTCCAAACCATCGCAACTTATTTACAAGCATTCTGTCCATAAAACTCTCCTAATATCTTCATTCCTCACTCTATCATACAACGTTTTTCCAACTGTTTACTTATATCGCTAGCCTTCATATTATTGACTGTTGGATATAAGCTTCTTCAAAACTAAACGACTTTTGGTCTCGTGCAACACTAACCCTCTGTTTTCCCATAACTTGGACTGTGTCATTAGCCCATCTTTTTGAGGGCTTCCAATACCTGCATATGTTTTCCTCTCGTGGTATTCATTCCATTCTATTTTCTTATAAATTTACGAAAAGAATCCATTGTCAGTTAAGCTCAGAGGATCTACGACATCGATGATTTGTTTTTTGTCGAATGGTTTCATACCTTATATTGTCTCCCAAGTTAATAATAGACTCGACGTTTACATTTCTGAAAGATCGTATAAAACTAAATATTTTTTATTCGTGGAAATCTTTTGATTTAAAAAAAAATCCAGACAATCAAACATTTCCCTCGACTCATCGACTTGTCGTGGATCAAATTATTGCAGTTCTACTGTACTGTATGAAATATTAAGTTCATAAACTTAACCTTTGATTACACAACTTCATACACGTGACTGTTTATACGTGCTGTAGTAGGTAAGCTGGATATATACTTTTTCTTAAAATTGTTTTTAAATCAATCTATGTAGGTAGTTATATAATAAAATATTTTTTAATCAATTATTTCAAAGACTCAATAAATTTAATTAACTATTAGGTAACACTCATTCTGAGCTAGGCCTTAATTTTGTTAAATTTGCTTTTAAATCCAATAATCTTCAATATTTTTCTCTACTATCTATCTATCTATACCCTCACGTCGTGTCTCAGGTGGGATTATACTTCTTTCGCTACCTCCACATTCATCCAGTTTCTTACTCAACACGCAGGCTTTCTTTAGAATTTGATTCACGTGATCAAGCCACGTGGTTCTTGGACGTCCGCGCTTCTTCACTCCCCCTCTTTCAGATGAATACATCCTCTTTGTCATCTTTTATCGTGCGTTCGCTCAACATGTCAAAAACCATGGTAACTTACTCACATGCATTCTGTCTACAATTTATGGCATCAAGCCATCAAAGACCAGCATTTAATAATTGTGTCAGTACTCAAGTATCTATGTACTATATATGTCGAAAATAAAATAATTAAATATAACCCAACTTTGCCTAAAATATAGAATGAATGTTTTGGTAATAATCCGTGCTACCTGGGAAGGTAGGTATATATACCATATAGACTAACTGAAATATCTGTCGTTGGTAGGTATCGATGTGTACCTAACATTTTATTAATAGGTAGCTAAAAATAATGAATTTATTAACAATTTTAGAGCAGTAAATTATATAACAGTGGCATTCCGAGGTGTTTAAATCATCGTCGACATTTTGAAGTGTATAGTATAATAATAATAATAATATAGACGGCAGTGGTGTGATACACAGTAGTGCCACATGCGCCCAACTAGAAAATAATAAATCATCGATCAGGGGCCCAACACTATAGGATTATGTAAGCGTGTTAGCCGATCGCTGTACGATTAAGGGCACATGGAACCCGAATTAGGGATTATCCGAGTCATTAATCACGATAAAATTACTTGCGATATTTGGTAAGTAGGGACCTATGTAGGTAGGTCCTAATTTATTTATTTTCATATGAAATAATTAAGAAAGAAATAATAAAAATAACACACTTATATTTAGCTCCCTAAAGAAGCTTTTGAAAACCGGCTCCCGATTAATTAAGTCAGTGTGGAAGTACCTACTTAAAATAAGTGTTTTATTTTAATTAGTTTAATCTACGTTCTTTAATATTTTTTATTGTTTCACATAAACATTCACCAAGTACCGTCGGTCAACGATATTAACTAAATAAATTTAGAATGTTTATTTAAAAAAATAGTAGATGGGTATGTACGATTTTGGAATTACTATTTTTTCGTTTAATCATTATCAATAGAAAACATTTTTGAAAGTTTAAAACGCCGTTTATTTCTCCTTAATACATAAATCCAATCTAGACAGGGCCGAGTGTGCTTATGTCGGATTTAATGGGGATTCGAACCCCTTTTTGTGGGATATAGGATATAGTACATAGCTTCTGTACTTACCTATAATCTATCTATCTATCTACGCAGATATTGGCTACTTACTATACAAACTTTATTATCTACCAATGACAATAGGTACCTAGGCACGCTACTAACTTCTTTAATAGCCGGCGAATGGGGTGACATCGCTTATCGAATTTAAAAAGATTCTGAAACATTTGAATTTCGAACATTTTTAATTTCAAATTTACATATTTCTCAATAAGTTTGTTTGATTTAATAGAAATGCGATATTTTACAGGACTTTGAAGATGATGATAAACTTTATCATTCATCTTATATTTAGGTATATTTCGTAGAACACAAAGGACAATTTTAACATTAATTACCTACATGTAAGGTACTTGCTTCAGTAATTGTAAGAAAATTGCGTTATGGTTGACAGATTGACAGATGGGCATGGATTTTTGATATCTAATGTTTTGCATCAATTTAATCACATCGACAAATAAAATAGGTTGGGAAGACCCATTTTTTACAATTTCATCACAATCATTTAAAAAACAAAACAGATTATTTGTAACATCAGTGTATATTGTATAATCTACGTAATTATCATGTACCTTATACATATTATGGTTCACGTTCATTATAGGCATGCATACAATAGAAATAGGTAGATAAACCACTGGTTAACGACTACTGGACAATTGTGAAATAGAGAGTAAATTGGTATAAGCACAAAACACGCATTCCACACAAACATACATACATACGAACTTAGAAACTTTCTAACTTTTGTTTTTGGAAGTTTAAATCGTTTTAACTTTCTGTTTCTGATATTTAGGTAGCTACTTACTTAGTTCTTTGATAGATACGGAAATCTAATTCTAATACGTTTTATTTTTAGAATTTAATATTAGTTTTGTAATGAAGTTGTGAATTGAAGAATATCAAAATAATATGGAAAATAAAATATATTTAGGACTCGTAACAAATTGCCTTCAATCATGAAAAGTCATTTAGATTAGGTACCTACTAGTTAAATTATATTATTTTATCTTGATCATTAATTTATTTATTGCGATGACAATAAAACAATTTAATTTAAATGACAATTTCCTAAATCATATTTATAATGTTATATAACTAGCAAGCTTCTAAAATTTCTCGTGGATTTCCCAGTAAAAATTAGGTCTCCCACTAAAAGCAATTAATATTTAAGACTCAACCATGAGGCATGTCACTCATCTTGAATGTACAATTCAACAATGAGGCATACCACCCAATCTGGATGTTTATTGCATGCATTTAGTCCACTGGCTACACTACTTGTGGGATATGCCGTGATGGTGTAGTAGTAGTACCTAATTCTTAATATATATGTGTTCAAACTGTTTTTTGACTTTGCTTAAGGTTCTTGTAGAGCTTTTACCCAAAAACTATTCCCACAATTTATTTACAATAAAAAATTCAATTATAAATTTAAATTATCTTTTTTATCCGCCTTCAAAAATTCCAAGATCGTTTTAATTTATTTTGCACAACAAACTATTTACATTTCTTTATTTGATACAGTAGGTACATATTCCAGCCAGTCGGCGCACAACAGAAAAAAAAAAACAAATTTCTTTTTTATTTATTTATTTTTATTATTTCTTCAAATGTCCATCTACTTTCTTATCCTCTGTCTTCTATCTAAACTAACCTATGTCAAGTTGACGAGTGTGATTGACACTTTGTCAGGACCTTTCCAAAGGATAATTGAATCTGATGATTCAGTAATAAAACGGTATTTTGTATCTTGTTTTTTTTTGTTTGTTTTAAGAAAATCGAGTGTAGGACCATATAGATTTTATTTATTTGTTTATTTCAAACTTAAAGTTGCAGCTGATATTACGTAATAAACAAAACAATAATTGTGCAAAATTAAAGCCAATCACAAGTTAAGTTATATAATACAAAATATTAGTTAAAAAGAAAATTATATAAAGCAGTAATTATTTTATTTTTACTTAATCATAAAGACAACACGGTGCTACTTCTACTCATATCCCTCAAGTGGGGTAACCAGCAGACCAGCTGCATGTAATAAAAATGCAAACTGTCCTCTCCGTGTTAACATAAATTAAGGTATTCATGATAGGTGGCAAACCTCATAACTAAATTTAAGATGTAAAATGGATTTATTTTTACGAAAACCTGCATTTCACAGGATACCTACTCGAATAAACATGCAAGCTATCCTCTCTGTCCAACAAAAATTCAGATATTCATGATAGGTTGTAAATATAATCGCTGAAATTAAGGTATAAATGTCTTTATTTTTCGAACACCTGCCTTTTACAGTACACTCGAAAACTTACGGGGAAGAGGGGGAGACCAATTCTTTACAAAACCAGGTAGATATTCTTAAAACATAGGACGTACGATAATTACTTACAGTTTCAAGCAATACCTACTTCAGATAAAGTTGCAAGTTACATAAATAATTATTATTATTATAACTCGCACGAGAAGGTAATAGATAATAACTCAATTTAAACGTGTTCGTCTAATTAAATAAATATTTATTTATTTCACATTACAATTAGCGCTGCAAACAGCTTAATTAAATAAGAAATAATAAATACTTAGGTGTAAATGATAATCAGAGCCGGTGCTTGAAAATAAACGAGGTAGCAAAAGCACTGGGTGAAATTAATAATAAAATATCAAACCATCGATCTTTTAAGAGATGATACTTTTCCTTTTCTTGCGTCTTAATAGTGGCAACGGTGGACACTCAGGGTTTTCTCCCTCCACTTCTTTCTGTCCTGAGCCACGCCATGCCAAGAGCATCCAGAACAGAATATCCTGTACACTACTTGAAGATAGATATTCGCAAGAATCTTCAAGAATCAAGATTGCAAGAATCAATAATCATAACGTAACATTATTGATATCTTAAAAAAATGAGACGCCAAATTAATAAATTATAAATCCTTAACGGCCAAAAAGAAAACACTAAGAATAATTTACAACTTTTAAAAGAAGCTATTTACCTATTGCATATCTATTTCCTTACTAACGAGCACTATTATTGTTTTTGATGACGTGTTTTTTTTAAATCACACTTTAGTGCGCAATGTTTCCTTTAGACTTCACTGTCAATTATTGTATCAATTATCTGTAAATTAAAAGAAATAATAAAAAACAGTTAGATACCTACATAATAATCATTAAAATATAGTATGATATGATAAATAAATAAACATATTTGATATCTATATTTGGTTTTGCATTAGACAACCGGAAAGCTTTTGCCAAATATAGAAATCTTGTATCAAAACTTAATACCCATAAAAGTTTTGAATACTAACGAATAGTATCTAGCTATAGATAATATTTATCAGACTATTTTCTAAAGAAATATAATATCTGAGGTTCGTTTCACCGATAGGAAGAATAGTAAGCTGGCAATAAAACTAATTATTTGATGCAAAAAATGAAGAAAAAATATTACATGAACGAAGAAAACGGAATACAATAGATGTTCTATTGTCTTCTTAAAAATGAGTATATCGTAAATGCATGTAAGTATTTGTGGTCTACCATTCCAGATAGCAATATAATTATTTGTATTTTTACTATAAAACCAGATACAATCAGAAAGTCGTCCACTATTATAGTTACCTCTTTCATGAGAAGTGCTGCAATGGTTTATTTTTCCCCTATTTTTCTTTTGACTGATCGCTTTTATAAAAACTTCTGGATGCAAACGAGTCTTCGTTATTCAAAGTAATTCTGCAGCAATTGAATCATAGGTATCTCCTTTACATTCCTAGCTGTATATTTAAAAAAAAATATTATCCAAGGAATTGGGAACTCGTTGCTTAAAAATAGCGTTCTTTTGATCACCTAGCTATCTATCATTAGACATTCTTAAAACATGGGTCATCTTGATAGTTAAAATGAAAAAAAAAGCGAAATAAACACAAAACAAGCAAACAACATCATAATGTTAGCTGTTTCGAGTAAGTAATAATAATTAAAGCAAACATTTTAAGCAATTAAGTCGAGCAATACATCAAGTTGTTCCTACACTATATTGTATCTATATTGTAAGAACAATAACAATATACACATTATATATAATTACAATATAAGCAAATGTAGTAAGTAGCGGCAATAGCAAACAACAGATGGGGAGAGGCAACCATTCGTCTTTCCACTTCCGTATCCAAAGACTGGCAAAGTAATTATGTGGTCATTAGTCACTGCTCGGCCAGGATATATAGATATATACATATTATAATATACTAAGTTACTACTGTATAATCTAATACTAAAATGAAGTCGCTTGTCCTTGCACATCTCAACGACAACAGCTCGATCATTTCTTTTTGTGAAGAGTGACTTATAGAATCACATTTGAAACTGTGATTTTTACTAGTTTCATCAAAACCATGGTAAGTAAATGGAGCAAATAGAGTTATAATTTACTCGATTTTGGATGCTTTGCCGTAATGATAAAAAGAGACAGTTTGAGAATCCAGAGATAACTGAAAATAGTTTCGTTTTTTGGACGAGAAAATCTTATTGAAATTGAAAACTGATGATTTTTTTCTACTATATTGATTTTTATTGAGAGACGTGTTTTAAGGATATATTTAATTTTTTCTTATTTATTTATTCTTTTTGCACATCCTTGCACGCCCTTGAAAGACGAAAGACGTCTCTCTCATTAAATAGATGAAAACATTTGTTATTTCATTATGGAATTCTACTAGGTACCTAAACACCTTCACAGTAAATATGATAAAACCTTCCTGAATTGGAGAGGTAATAATTGCTTACGCAATGTAAGAACATTATACAAAATACAATCGAAAGATGTAAGAAAGGCGTTCTTCACTTACGAATTATCTCTAAACTTTGTTTGCTTAAATAAAAGCTAAGTTTTTTTTTGTATAAAATATCTGTTATTTTCAAGTTTATTATTATTTTTTTTTTTTATTATTATTATTTTATTATTACAAAACATTTGAAAATACACATGGACAGAAATAATACACACAATCACAAATCAAAGACTAGGTACTATATATAGGTATATATATCTTCTACGCAGAAGCCCTTCTATAAAATAAATTGTTATTTTTCACAGTGACTATTAATTCAAGACTCCTTTAGCGTTGACCCTCAACAATATTATACAGATGCCTAATACACAAAACATCCACTGTGCATAAACTTTGTTGTGTTTGATAAACTAGAATGTAACACCATGTATTTACGCAGTGGATAGCTGGTGGAAATGCAAAGTTAGCTTAGGTATGTGGAATGAATAGATTAGGCAGTACCTACTAATAATATTATTATCATATGCGTTATTCGTATACAAATGTTTGTTTTGATAAACTTGCCTTACTGTTTTATCTTGATTAAAATAAGTTTGTCGCAAGAAATTAACAATGACAGAAACACTACTATAAAAGGGCGACTAGTTTATGAGTTTTAAATGTTTGCTTTATTTATTTATTTTATTCTTCACTGTACATTGGTTACAATATTACAAAATAAAACAATATCATAAAAATATCAGTTAGGTATACAATTATTCAATGTACAGATGATGATGATGATTATGGATGATTTTGTTTTGACGCCGTTTAACAGTCCCTAGACCGTCTCAAGGGCGCCTATTATTTTTATTTAACTATTATATAATTTTGAAAACACTTGTGATTGTCACAAATTTTATTAAAATGCGAGAATTTTATGTGAGTTCCAATTGTAGGTATTGCAAATATTATTAACTAATTCACATTTTTAAATTTGAAATTTTTAACTAGTTTAAAAATAAAAATAAAATTAAAAATAAAAACGAGTTTATCGTTAAAATGTGATGTCTTCCAACTAACACATTTAAGTTTGTATTCAAAGTTACTTATTTTTGTAAATATACCCCATGGAGTCCCCGGTAAAGAATAAATAGGGTACACACTTTTTTATGTAAATTTTCGAGTGTCCTGTAAAAGTCAGGTGTTCGTAAAACATTACGTACAAGACAATTACCTAACATCTACAGTTCAGGGATGAGGCATGCCGCCCAATCTGAATAAGTATATTATTATTTTTTTGTTGAGGGTAATCTGCATGTTTATTACATGCAACTAGTCCGCTGACTACCCCACTTGTGGAATATGCCGAGATGATGTAGTCGGTAATATAAGCTGTCCTCTCCGTGCCAATAAAAAAAATTAGACATTCGGGATAAGTGACAAACCTCATCTCCAAATTTAAGATATTAAATGTCTTTATTTTTCCGAACACCTGCCAAATGAACAGCACACTCGACAACTTTATTTATTTATTTATTTTGGACAATAAACGGCATATTTGCCTTTTACAGATACAATTAGATACAATAGTTAGATATGTTCGAAACACAAATGCATGAATATCCAAAGAGGAGACCTATATCCGAAATTGAACTCAAATCGTCTGATAAACAGCATAAAAAAATAAAAGTCTTCCGAAGTTATTTTTACAATGAATAATTTTTTGAGGTTACCTACACAACCAAATATGGTGACGTTGTCTACTTAACCTGATAATGGTACCTAGTTTTATATGTCAAATTTACAAAAGTTTTGTTAGCCAAGTCTCAGATAGTTTTGTCTACAGTCTGCGTGTTCCCTATGAATTATTTCTATTTCGGGTCATCCACAAAAAATCTTGAATGAGAAGAGTGGAAATGAAGTGGAGGGGGGGAGTCATAAATCTAAGATGGCGTCGTTTAAGGGTGGTACCGACGAGATAGGGGGCGGAGCGCGGGGTGAGAATCAACAATACAACAACAAAACAAATACACATACAGCTAAACTTATGTAGATTGTGTTGTGTTACAATGCTCCAAACCACACCAACCTCGAAATGAGATAATACCTAATTGTTTTGTATTGGAATATTTACTTATAGCATAAAATAATTAGGTACCTATAGGTAGGTATATTAAATAAAATTGAGTACAGTGAGCTGTGTATCCATCCGTACCATCGCGGTATTCCCTACAAGTGAGGTAGCTGACGGTCTAACAGCATGTAACAAACATACTGGCCGCCCTCTCCGTGTCATAAAAAGTGACATTATAAATGATCTGCAGTCAGTAGAAATTGCATACCAATAAAATATTTATGCACACCCTCACGCCGTATGCCAAGGCAGAGAGGACGGAATGTCGCACAGCTCTATCCCTAGATGCTTCTTTATAATAAGACATTATTTTTTAGGTTTTAATTATGATTCTGTCAATTTTGTAGATTAATATACATATTATTATTATTTCATTAAACATTTCATAGCATATTTTAGTAAATATTTTTATTATTATTTTGAGGGATGATAATTATTTACCTATGTAGGTATGTGTGTATATGCTTGATATTGTAATTTTATCTTATTGTAAATGTGTTTGTTGCGTTAGTTCTAATTTATCACACCAGATGTCACTGTATACGACAGCAGCGGTGCTATAGTTGAGTGCATATTTTGTTTTTGAAGTACAACTACTACTACTACTACACCATTATGGCATATTCCACAAGTGGGGTACCCAGCAGACAGCTGCATGTAATAAACACATAAGCCGTTCTCTCCGTGCCAACAAAAATTAAATGGGAGACCAATTCTATGCCAGGTGCTCTAAGGAACTGCCGCTGAAATTTCGAATTTCAAAATTATTGCTCTTGATTAGCTTTTATTTGCCAATAATGTCACCATCTAGGAATTCGTATATAGACATATCTATATCATCAAGGCATCTTTAAAAATGGGGTAACCAGCAGATTATTTGCATATAGTAAACACTCTGGTCGTATTCTTCTTCTTCTTCTCCTTGGACAATTATTAGTCCTACATGGTGGTGTGGCCTGCCTTTCTTGTTTGGTTACGCCACTTGGTTCTGTCGAACTCATCCTCATGGGAAACATCACAGCTCCTCATGTCTTGTCTCACTACTTCACGCCATCTGCTCTTGGTCTCTTGCCGGCACGGCAACCTCGATACATTGAGCTTTATGCCCTACACTGAAAAAAATACTAACGAAATTTCACAACGAATCATTAGTAGGTACGTACTATCAGATTAGGACCTATCGCAAACAAGTCGTTCGTAAATTTACTAACGATTTGTTTGCGAAAAGTTAATATTATAGATTCGTACTAATGAATCGTTTGTACTATCTCTGGGTCCTAATCTGATAGTACGTGTACCAATGATTCGTTGTGAAATTTCGTTAGTATTTTTCTCAGTGTACATACTCAGGTTGTCTTCTGGCCACATGTTAGAAGGTCACACATAATACCACACTTTGGTCGTATTCATCGGTAAAAAAATATGAGACATTCATAATCGGTGACACACCTACCTCATTTGAAATAAAAGATTTTCAATGACTTATACGTGATGTTTTATGAATACCTACCCGCCGTTACAGGACACTCGAAAACTTACAGAAAAAAAATGAAAGACACATTATTTGACGAAAAAAACTTACTTTTTTAAAAAAAAACTACCAGCTGAGACATAAAACCAAAGACATTCATTGTTCTACACATTGCACAAAAGCCGTGCCGTAATTTTTTGTGTTATTGTTCCAAAAAAATATCCAAACTTTTTTCAAATAATTCTCCTAAAACCAATTTCTTTTATTTTGCATCGTTACTATTTTTAGTTGTTCCTACAGATTCCATTTATTTACTAATTATAATAAAAGATTTCAAATCAATTGTTGTTCAAAAAAAGAACATTTTTTGAATACAGTGCATCAATAGTTTTTTACACCCTGCTGTTCTTTGTATTCTTGGTGTATTTCATTTCGAAAAAAATACTCATATTAAAAATACTTTTTGTATCCGATTCAGATGGATAATTTAAAATTTCATGTGTTTTTTTTTGTTGTTGTTAGATATTGTTTTTTGTTCTCATTTGTTTTTCATTACAATTTTTAAAGAAATCAGATACTTGCATGAGCCATCAAAGAATCACAATAATGTTCTAGCCATGTAGGTAGAATAACTAATAACTCGCCCATTTGTAATAATAAATAGACAACTGTACCCAGATTATCAGCTGTTCAAATATTAGGTATGTTGTTTTATTGTATACTTTTTTGTACAATAAAGATATACCCTATTATTATTAGGAATATAGGCATAATTATGATTAATAGGTAATTGATTTTTGGAAAGTGCCTAAAATAAAATAAATATTTTATGTACCTACCTATCTTCCATTTTTGAGTAATTCGAGTAGATATTCGTAAATTTCGAGGATCGAACGCCACTTTCTCCTATCATACCTACACCTTTCGCTTCTGTCATTGTTATACAATTCCTCACGCATGCTCTCCTGATAAATGTGCTCAACACGATTCCGTCTTGTAGGTTTTGGTTTAAATATGATTATGTAGTGATGTGAGAAGAGAAAATTCTCCAAAGAAATTTCTCGAGAACGAGAAATTTCTCCGAAAATTTCTCCTCTGATGGAAGAGAAATTTCTCTCCATAATTTTTCTTAGTGGTTTTATGACCTTTCGTCCAGTACACTTCGCAGCCAACCTGATTGATCTAAAAATTTGTGAGGCTGATTAAGGCCTAAATCAGAGGTTATTAACACTTTTTTCCATGTACGTACCTGCAATTTTTTTTAACTAAAATCTGGGCATGTGGGGTGTCAAATATCAAGATTTTTCATCAGTTATTAGCACTTTTTTCTATGTAGGTACCTAACATTTTTTGTTTCCATAATTAATTGTAGCCATATTGGTGATAAATTGTCTCAACATTTGTACATTTGTACATTGGTTGATTGAATAAAGTATTTATTATTATTATTATACTGTTAAATAAAAAATAAAAAAAATCTCCGAAAATACTCTACTTCGAGAAATTTACCGAGAAATTTCTCGAAAACATATTTCTTGAGAATTCCACAACACTATGATTACGTCATTTGATCCTCGAACGGCCACGTCTCCGAGGATCATATTATTTCAGCCAAATATATATTGGTCATTCTGTTCTCATTCATTCTTTTAATATCCCCAAACTATCGTAATTAATTTACATTATTAATCTTAGTTATTATACTGAATTCCATTCCACTAAGACATTTTACAATACCTACAATATGTTCAATTCATGGATGACGTGCCCTGCCACTCATTCTGAAAGACTTATTATTTGATGTTTTTATGGAAAGTCATTGGATCCCACATTAACTGTGGGAGATGCAGAGATTGTATAAACAGATAAGTCTAATTTCAAAATAAATCTATTAGGTAATATCTATTTTCTATGTTATGTGTTTCTATCTATTATTTTTTAGTATTAAAAAATATGCAATATTTGTATACCTATATGTATTTACTATTATTTTATATATCGTTAAGTACAGAAAAAAATACAGATTCTAGAATAAAATAAAATGAATGAATAAACAAATGCAGGCGTCAAGTTTTTCTTATCTTCAGTAATAACAATTAAAATATTAATTGCTAATAAAGCAATTACAAATTATCGTTGTAATTTTTATTGTTTGATCTTTACAATAAAATAAATAAATAAAATGCATTAAATAATATTATCGTCTTTTTTAGTATTACCTGTACGCTTAATTAGGTATGTAAATTAATGATTGAAATGACAGACAAGTGCAATTAAATTCACATTAATATGATGCAAATGTGACTTATTCACCTTTCTTCCTGAACCTCAGACAGCCGTGCAAAACTAATGGTTTAAGTGCGTCGGTTATTAATTTATGTTTTTTCTGTAATAATGTGACAAGATTACCTACATTACTCTCTCTCTCTCTCTCTAAAGAACGGCCGCGTGTTGAGTAAGAGGAACCGACGTGCGTGTATGAGGAACTGTATGAATGTGGAGGAAGCGAAGGAAGTGTGTAAAGATAGATCTGTTTGGCGTTCCGTTCTCTCTGCCTACCCCACTTGGGACACGGCGTGAGGGTATAGTATAGTATAGTATAGCTCTCTAAAGAATTTTTCTTTCTTCATTTACCTTCAAAGAATCTCTTATACCTGTATGAGGAAGCCTTTTTTTTTGTTGAAGCATTTGTTTTTCGATGGACCACCTAGCAAAGAATTGTTCTTCCAACCCTACCTAATCACTGAATTTGAGATGTAAAATTTCATTTTTTTTAACGGACACCTGCCTTTTTATAAGACATTCGAAAACTTACAGAAAAACGTGCAGGACTAATTCAAAGTAAAACTGTAATCTTCTAATATACCTACTTTATAACCTAGTTAATTTTACTTATTTTAATTTTTTGGCTTTCCACCAATTGTCGACTGATTTGAGTAACAAAATGTTACAAACCTCTCTTCTATTAAGTACCTACTTACATTAAAACAAATGTAAGAATAAAAATTAATAAATAATTAATTTATGTATTGAGTCAAGCAAATCCTGGGTAGGTAATGTTAAGCAGTGGCGGAACCCATTTTTTATATTAGTAGGTACGCTGTCATAAATAAAATTTAGTGTTTAAACACACAGCTTTTACAATTTGGTATAATAATAAAAAAATACACCCGAATTTTGAAATTTATTCCCTCCCAAATTTTGACGTTGTTAGGTATAGCTATTTAAAAATAGTGATATTTCATTTATTCAATATTTTTTCACATCATCATTATAAAACAATGTTAACAAAATGCTAGATACTAAAACGAGATTATTATTATTTATTTTATTTATTTATTTACGGCTAATTAGCCTTTTACACAATATTTTTTTTACAATATCATAACAAAACAAAACATAGGTACCAAACACAATATAAATAAATCAATATTACAAACATATATAAAAAACATGGGTAGGTATATAAAGGAGGAAGGGTTACTGCTAAGATGTTGATTCCTGATTATTGTCCATATAAATGTGATTGTAATGTGCAAATAGATAAAACTTTAGTATGCAGTATTTCTTCCCTCAAAACAAGCCATAATTGTAATTAAAACAAATATACTTATACCTATATAATATTGTCGATAATACCTAAACACCTACAAAAAGA
The DNA here is from genome assembly GCA_947579605.1 of Athripsodes cinereus. Lineage (NCBI taxonomy): Eukaryota > Metazoa > Arthropoda > Insecta > Trichoptera > Leptoceridae > Athripsodes > Athripsodes cinereus. Next base: position 4,466,404 of record OX388317.1, on the reverse strand, counting down.
AAAAAAAATCAATTTATAATAATATTCAACACATCCAACACGTAGGTAGTAGAGATTATAGATTGGAAATGAGTGGGGGAAGGCTAGGATTTTTTCATTTTTGTATGGAAATTTTAAAACCAGAATTTTTTAATACACCCTTAAATTGATTACAATATTTATTTAGACATGCGTTTGTATTTATATAACATGTTTAAAAAGCTCACCTTCGTAGACATGTGATGCTTTTCTGCATGTATGGATGGCACGCCACTGATAGATGAGTACATGAATTATTAACTGTCTATCGTTACAAATGCAGAAATAAAATTATTGCATGTTTTGTACATACCACCTACCTAGGTACAGATATACATTATGAAGGTAATTATCATTAAGTTAAGGTGTTATTATTATTATTATTATTGTAATGAATTATAAATTACAAATTGCACTCTAGCATTGTATCGTAAAAGGTTTTTTACAACTGGCTGTCAGTGCTATCGGGAAAATGTATAATCTAATAAATATTCAATTTAGTTTATATGTCTGAATGTTTTCAAGATTTTAGAAATATTAAAAAATCTTTTGAAGGATTGAAACTGTATAATGATTTAGGTATATCTGCAAAAGATAAAGTGTCATGTAAAAAAACCAAGTTGTATTCCCTTCTCCCTTCCTCTTTCAATAACTATTTTTTTTTAATATTGTGCTATTTAATTGTTCAGAGTTTAGAAACTGCGCCAATTGCGTCACCTCTTTCCACGACATTCCTTGCGCTCTGATATTGTGAAAGAGGGACGTCCGGGCCGACGGAACCCCTGCGGACGAAAGAACAGTGCTCTTTTTGGCCAAATATCATTGGGCATTCTCAAAACATGTCCCAGCCAGGACCATCGTCTCTCCTGTATTATGGAGATTACAGGTCTCTGCTGGGTGCGCCGGCTCACAGCATCATTTGCAACATGACATCCAAAATCCTTTTAAGACACTTGTTTTCAAGGCTTAGTATCTTCCGCTCCTGAGCCTTGGTTAAGTGCCAAGACTCACAGCCATATAGAGACGCTCTGAATGGAGGAGGCTGGTGTCTGCCCTGCGCTCCCGAGAGAAGCGTTGAGGGCGATGAGAGAGAGAGAGAGAGAGTTTAGATACTTTGATTGGCGATGTAAATAATTAACTGTACTATTGTATTATTCATTGTCAAAGCTGTGGTATCTGTTAAAATAAAATAAATAAATAAATAAAAGGCATGTGATCATAAAACTCTAATCCAAAAATAATATGAAAATAAGTCAAATACGAATATTATAACTACAACTCTTCGCCTCCTTCATGTGTCATGTCATGTCCCCCCGACGTTGACTGTCATTTTTGATAAGGTGTCTCTGTTGACTATCATTTTTTGAGAATGAGAAATTTAAAAATTATGTACTAATTAACTGATACTACTGCAAAGAGAGAGATCTTCCTGTTGGGAGAGAAATGTCTTTTCATTATCCTGGTATCGGCTGATCTCGGGTATGGTAGTCAGCGAAAGCACTGACTATGCAAATTGCTCTTTCCAAATACGTAAATTCGCTAGTCATTGTCTACTTGAGTTCTAAGTAATTATTCGCGTGCAACTTTACCTCAGTACCTATTACATTTTAGGTATACTAACAAATACGTATTTATGTAATATGAAATTAAATACCTACATACATTACTTGTTACCTGTTACTCAATCCCAGAAAACACCTGTAGAATCATCATGTGAAATAATAGATACATATCTAGAATAGTAACATATACATCTGTTGTATACATATTACCTGTTTAGTATTATTTGGTAAAGATATAAGTGTAGTTACTCGGCACTTTATTTGAGTAACAAATACTTTTTATATATTTAGCGAATAGTTTTTGTTTTACCTGTTAATTGTGTACCTACAGAGTGTAAATATGGTTAAGTAATGATAACACCTATTACTACTATACCATCACGGCATATCCCACAAGTGGGGTAGCCAGCAGACCAGCTGCATATATAATAAACATGCAAGCTGTCTTCTCCATGCCAACAAAGTTAAGAGATACAGGATGGGTGGCAAACCTCATCGCTGAATTTGAGATGAAACATGTCTGTATTTTTTCGAACACCTACCTCTTACATTACCTACATTTGGAAACTTACCAACTCTTCGTTGGATGCTCCACGAGACGATGATAATACCTACCTAATTCTGCTATTTCGAGAAGGTATAGATAAATGAAGAAATAAATATTTTTTACAGGTAGGTAGGTAATTCATAATCAAATAACTAGTTCATGCGCATTCACAGTGTTGTTTTTGGAATTTATAAAAAAATATTGACAAACCTATGCCGCTGATTCTTAACAAAAGTTTGCTGTTCTCATTTCCCGAATTTTAGTTTAAACAGAATTATAAAATCCAATGTGTGTGTTACTTTTTAAAATATTACTGCATTTCATTCAATCCAATGTGTGTGTTACTTTTTAAAATATTACTGCATTTCATTCAATCCAATGTGTGTGTTACTTTTTAAAATATTACTGCATTTCATTCAATCCAATGTGTGTGTTACTTTTTAAAATATTACTGCATTTCATTCAATCCAATGTGTGTGTTACTTTTTAAAATATTACTGCATTTCATTCAATCCAATGTGTGTGTTACTTTTTAAAATATTACTGCATTTCATTCAATCCAATGTGTGTGTTACTTTTTAAAATATTACTGCATTTCATTCAATATTAAAACAAGTGAAACAAAAACCTGTTCATCTATAATTTAGTTTCATTGCAGTTTGAACTAACTTTTAATGCATTTAGAAACTTAACACACTCACTTGCATAAAACATATCACGGAGTTAACGTGTTGGCAAACTATTCGCAAAGTAGTGAAACTAACATATGTATATATTAACTAATTATTGTTAACTTGGAAACTGTTAAATCACAACATTTATGTCTTTAATGTTAATAAAGTTGTGAATTTTGACAGTGCTTGTATTTCTTGCGCCAGCCTTATTTTAGGCATCTTGTAGCAGAAGTAAACATGCCATTTTTATTAAATAGTATGTCAATAGCAAAATAATGTATTGAAGTTAAATTCACTTGTTTTCATGGTTTTTTATCGGAATATACTAAAAAATTAAGAGTTTTATGACTAAATAAAAATAAAACAATTATATTTAGTTTTCCCTACTTCACACTACACACCATCACGGCATATTCCACAAGTGGGGTAGCCAGTAGCCAGCAGAACAGCTGCATGTAATAAACATTCAGGCCGTCTTCTCTGTACCAATAAAAAAATAAGACACTCAAGATGGGTGACAAACCGCATCGCTGATTTTGAGATATAATATGTCTTTATTTTTTCGAACACCTGCCAAAAGGCAGGACGTAAAAACAGGACACTCGAAAAATTACGGAAAAGAGTGGGAGACCAATTTTCTTTACCGGGTGCTCCGCGGCACAGTTTTAGTTTTTCCACAATGAGTATTATAATTTATTGACTGTATCAAAGTTCATATTCCACATTGACTTTGTTTAAGTTCATATTACGGTAGTCTAATGACGAGAACGGGAGCTCTTGAAAACCGGCTTGCGAATAATAAAGTCAATGACTGTAGAAATACTAGATATAAGACAGTGTTTAGGTAATACAGTTCATCTTTTTTCATCAACTTACATTAATAATATATATGTACACCTATGCGCCGACTGATGAAAGAGATATCCTTTCTCCAACCATGTACCGACCTTTGAAAAAAATATCTTTATTAAAAATAAGCAGAATATTCTCATAAGAAATATTTTGAAAAAATAAATCTGTTGCAAACTCAAACTGTAATTGGAGCAAAATTGATGTTTTGAACATTACATTAATGAAAATTTATTATAGCAAAATGATGCAAAAATTGTTGGCGGAAATCGAACAAATTTGCAGATACTTCCTACCTAATACAGATTATATATAGGTATATTGAACATGGACATACATATTATAGGTATAGGTACAATAGATACCTACCTGATAATTACCGAATAAATCTTTTTGATGCATTAATCAGAAAGGAAATATATAATATAATTTACATATACCTATAAGTTGTTATATAATATACTTACATTTACGTGCTCATTAGCTAGTAGATAAAACAGGACCGTTCTCTCCGGGAATAAGAATAAACCGTTCTATGAATGGAATAAGCAACAGCCTAGAGTGCCGAGTTTAAGGAATTATCAAGTAAACTTAAGTAGATCTTACAAACTAGAAATTAATAGTTACCTATCGCTTTTGTTAACTCAATGGTATAGTATTTTAAATTATTATATGCAATTTTAGCAATTTTAAGGCTTGTCGCACAATGGAAACTCCCACTTTTACTCTCGGCGTATGCTTTCTGTATATCTTCATCTTCATAAATTTCAAAATTGAAAATCCAAAATCATCAGATAGATCTCTTTCTACCATAGTTCTCATTCTTTAATAATACTGTATTGTCGTAATTGAATCGAAGAACTATTAAAAAAAATAATTGGCAATCGATATCCTATAAACGAAAAAAATAATACTCACATAATAATAATAATAATGAACTTTATTGTATAATGTAGAACATAAACAATTACTGAATTATTTAATAAGGTACTCGTAATACAAATAAATTATATTGTGCAATGAGCGAATTTATCACAGATGCGATAGGTATTATCTTCCAACTTACAAAATAATACCTAGGTACTTCTTAGTTCTTACCTTTGTCCTAGTTGAATCGAGAGCCCATTGCACCTATATACTACTTTCAGAAATCTTTTCTATTCTCAATTTTCTAAAATATTATATCTAACAATGTAGATAAACTCGAAATTCATACTTTTTTGTGCCATATTTAGAGCGTAAAAATTTACTTAGACCGGCTCTGAGACAAGTTGCAGAATACCTAAATATAAGTAGATATTATAAGCACTCATAATATTACGAGTAGGTACAAACATAGTTCGTGGCTCAGTGGGTGTTTTAACTGTCGTCAAACATGCGATATAGTTGTTCGAATACCTTCATGATCATCCAAATGATTGATGTGCATTGTAATGTAATACCTACGTATTAAGAATTAATATATTTTACGTACGTACCTATCAAAAAAACTGAAAAAAAAAAGTTTAATTTGTATCTAAATGCTTATCTAAAAGCCTACCTACGATTGGAGGGGGGGAAAGACAAATACAGTACTATATCCATACTCCATATTTATTTATTAATCAGAGACACAAACAGAAAGTTGACAAAATACACACAAAAAAATAAAAACATTATAGGTACTTTGACTTGGCCAGGCCAACCCCCCAATTAATCGTGTCTACAGCATACACATATTAATGTTAACAAAAGAATATTATTTAGATACATTCCTGATTGGTTGAACAAGTCCACAGTACTTATTTGAATTTTAGGGTTTATCACTATTCTAATCACTAATTGCACATATTTTTATGAATTTTAAATAGCCATTTTTCTATATCCTGAAATAAGTGTATGACTTATAAATAAATGGCTTATAAAATATATGCATGTATTTTAAATATTTGAAAAAATAATTTAATGTGTAGGTATTACCTATCCTACCTACCTTGAATCTTATTTTTTATATAATACCCACCTACCCGAATATTGAACTTGTATATTTATTACAAGCAATAATCTCGCTGGCTACCCTTCTTGTACAGATAGGTAGAGAGGATTTTAATAAATAAAAAATATACGGAGATATGTAGATATAGGTACGGATCTTTCTAGTTTCTACGTTATAAAGACGGCATGTAGTTCAAATACCTCTCTGGGTCATATATCAATACAAAGATATAAATTTCTCGCGTTTATTTGAATATTCTGAAAATGTCACGTTTTAGATTTATGAAAATTCCGTCCTTAGGACTACGGGGCTTATTGTCCCAAGGCGCCGCGGCGCTGCCCCAACCTCCCCTCTTCCTCAAACATTCAACACAACTAGAATTGAACGAACATTTTCAAATTTTAATTAACAAAATTTATGTGTTTCTTTTATTATATCTAGTACTAGTCCTATTCCTTCACGCCTTATCCCATGTGGGGTAAGCAGAGATAATTATATCTACTTTCTTTTTCGTCTTTCAAGGCTACTCTCGAAGGCGCAGAACAGGAACGAGTTTCCTCCATTCCCTCATTTTCGTGTTGTTTTTAAAGTAGGTAACCATGTATTATAAAAATAAAAACATCCAAAACCTTGTGGACACTCTTGTTGTAGTTTTCATAATAGGCTATCCTTTTATTCCATAAGATTTTTTAAAATTAATTGACAAATATAAAATTTTAAATTACTACCTATACAAAAATATTCTTAAGCTGTGTAAGATCACATAGACTCGACTATTCGAGTAATATAAATAATTGATTATGAGGCTGTTGTCATAATGGAAGAAAATAAGTAACGATAGGTTGGGCATGATTAATGGATGATTAAGAAGGTGTATTAATCTGAAAGAGTGGGTAAAAGAAAACGCAGACATCCGTGAAATTCGTGGCTTGATCACGTTCGGCGTGCATACCTATGTAAAAAATTGGATGAATTTGGAGAAAGCGAAAGAAGTATGTAAAGATAGATCATTATGGCGTTCCGTTCTCTCTGCCTATACCACCTGAGGTATGGCGTGAGGTTATAGATAGATATAGTCTACCTATAGAGGCAATATCTGCATATATACATTTTTTTAAACTCTTGAGTGGCTTTATAAGTAATCCAATGATTTTGAGTGAGTTTTGTATCTACGTCCCAGTATCGTTCAATCGTTCTCGACAGCATTTACTTTTTTACCCCCCTGGTAGCAGAACAAACATAATACCAAACTCTCCTGTCGGAAGGGCTATAAAATTGTTTAATAATTTGAATGTTCATGTCGATATTTTCAACATAACATACAATGACTTTATCGCCAGGATAGAGATTCTCCTTTGATTGTCTCTTTTTGATGATATCTTTTTTCTCTTGACTTTTTTTTTGTTTTTTAATTTTTCCTGCTGAGACCGCCTTGGCCAAAAGCTGTCATGGTTTCAGTGCAGGGTGATGTTTCATAATAATAATAATAATATATGAATAAAAAAAACATTCAGGACTAATGCAACCGTAAAAAATCTTAGTACCTACCTATACATATGTAAAAAGTAAATTGATTTCAAAAGTTTTTGCTGAGAATTTCAGAATTTTCGAAGTTTCCACTCCACTCTCATTATCACACCATAGGTTCGCGGAGCTTCCCAAAGTTTTTCTTGACATTTCGTAGATTTATTACCTACTACTAATACCAACTCCGGCACACACACCCAGAGCGCAAGAGATATAGAGAGAATGAGAGAAGAAGAGGGGGGGGGGGCAGAACAGGAAAAAGGAAGAAGAAGAAGAACTAGAGGATACGGAAGAATAACACCCACGAAATATATTATTATTATTATTTGTGTTATATGGAATGTACTTTATGTGTTACACTATTCAGAATCACAACTAGGCATTGTTAATCAAAAATTTAACTATGTTAATCATTAAGGAATAAAGTTAATTTTGTTAATCGTTCAGTTATTAATTTTTTTTTTTGAAAATGATAATTAGAGTTCCAGTTAATTGTTTTGTTGCAATTTATTCCAAGAGCAATTATTTTAAATTACCAGTACAGGAAAATAAATAAAAAAAACACGTTCTTAGGCGCTGGGACTTGTTCAAGAAGAACACATTTTTTTTATTTTGTTTTTTTTTCTCAAATATACAGCTTTAACATAATTAATAATACACAACTAAATCAATTAAAAACTAGAAAACCTGCAAATCTAATAAAAGTTTACCTCAGAATTAAAAAATCGTATTAAATTAGTGGTTAAAAATTAACCGGAATAATATAAATTAAAGTTAATTTGCTTGTTAACTAGTTAATGACTAACTCTGTTTATAATATTCTTATCCCATTTTGCTTCCAGTGCCAACTGGAATGTACCAAGATACAAACATATATACCTACATACATACATACCTTTATTGTGACAAAAAGTTTTATTTCAGATTGCATTTTCGGTGGAACCAAGTTAGATAGCAGTGGTGTACCAAAGCACTATTGAAGTTATTCACCTTACTCTACGATAATATTTCAGATGTCGGGTAGTCCATATTTATCCACATTTCTGTCAAAGGTATTAGAATTTTATCGAGGCACAATTTAAGGTTTTCACCTCACAAACCCTGACTTTATTTCAATATCTTTAATTACAACTTTTTTTCGCCCTGGACTTTATGTCATTTATTTGGTGTCCTCATCCTCCAAGTTTTCCGCTCCCCTGCATCCTCCGAACGCAACTCTGCCTCCCTTATGTCCCTAGCAATTATGGACATCCAGGTGGTTACCGGTCTGTCTGGTCTTCTGGGTCCTATTTCTACGTCAATTGTCCTTATGATCATATTATCCTGTGGTAGTCTCATAATATCCTTAATTTCAACTTACTTACTTACTTCCGATGGCCGAATAGCGCTTGCAGGACCTTTGCGTCCGAAACAATAGACCTTTCTATCTTGAACAATGGACTGCCTGTCGTCTTTAGCATTTAGCCCCTCTAGATCTCGCTTGATGTTATCCTTAATTACAACGAAAAAATAAAACAAATAAACAAATGAAGAATCAAAACAAAAAGTCAAGAATATGTCTTCCACTCTTGGCTGTAAGTTTTTGAGTGACCTGTTAAAGGCGTGTGTTCATAAAACCTCACATATAAAACAATTGAGCGCCCTTGAGGTGGATTTTTTTTTTTCACAAAACGGCGCTTTATAAATCATCCAAATAATAATAATAATAATTAAAATCTACAATAATTCTACCCATCCTAAATATCTTATTTTTTATTGATACGGAGAGAACAATCTGTATGTGTATATTGTGTTGTAATTCCGCTAGCTACCCCATTTGTGGAAAATGCTGTTAGGACATAAATAATATTTTTTTCTAGTATAGAGATTTTGATCCATCTTGCAGTTCAACACGAATCCACAGCATTCGTCTCCAGCACCACATATATTTTTCGTTTTTGCTTGCAGTGTCCATGTTTCAGTTCTGTACCTACATTGAGATGAAAAATATCAGATATTTAACCAGTTTTATTTGATATAAGAAATGGAAAAAATAAATAAATTATATCTGGCAGAAACAAACAATAAAATTAAGACACAATATATTATATTCTACTACACAACTTCCTGTTAAGAAAATATACCTAATAATATATGCCCTAGTTTCGTAGAGAATAAATATCTCTGAGATGAATTTCTATATTAAATCTTGTTTTCAGAGATGTCTTGAAATAACAGTCACCTCAATTTAAAATCACTATAGTTATTCCTAAATATTTTTTTAAATAATCTGTTACCAACTATTATTTTAAACTCATCAGAAGGATATCCTTCGGAAAAAAATTATAAAGCCAATTACCTAACAATCTTTCGATCATTAGGTATGATCTAAAGTTTTATTGAAGGGAAATTTACATATTTTTTAGGAATGTGTACCTAAGCATTTGCTGTGGGTAATGCTTCTCTAAATACTTACATATGATAGATACCTAGGTCCATACTCTTTTATTTTCTCTAGAACACTCAAATGGTGCAAGTTTCCATAGAGTGCATTAATTTACCAGTTTCAAGACATACACGGTTTTCGAATATTTTGTCGAAGACAAGATCATTAATTGTAATGAAAACCCAAAACCCCAACCATAAAAGATATAGATTATACTGCCTTTGGACATTAATGTTAAATTTTATTCCAACTTCTACTGCTATGCCATCACGGCATATCCCATAATTGGGGTAGCCAGCAGACCAGCTGCATGTTATAAACATGCAAGCCATCCTCTCTGTTCCTACAACACTTAAGACATTCATGATGGGTTGCAAATCTCACCGCTGAAATAAATTTTTATACCTGCATTTTACAGGATACCCTAAAACTTAAAGAAAAGAGTGGGAGATCAATTCTTTGTCGGGTGCTCCACAGAGCTTAGGTATGTCTCTATTTTTTGACAAGAAAGTTATAATTATTGCTTAAGCTTGTTATGAAAGCTCAAATGATACATCAAGTATAAATTAAGAAAAAAAATCTATTGATCTATCTATAATATCAAGACCTTTCCCACAAGTAGAGCAACCAGTAAACTAACTACAAAATAATGATAAACATGCGAGTCATCGCGAAATTTCTGCTAAATTTATACTTAATTATTTACTTAGTTTAAAAGATTTAAACAAAGTATTTTCTGCTAATCCAAAGACACTCTCTGTGTGTGACTTGCAAGAGTTGAACAAAGGGTAATAAATTTCACTTACATTAAATCCCAGTGGCGGACTTAGTGTTGTTTGAGCTTGTGCACCCTCGCAGCGCCACCGACGCCCGCTAGCTACATAATACTATTTATATTTTATAATATATTGTATTATTCTAATGTTAAACAAACACAGTACAAGATTTTACACGCTTTGTATTTATGTGAATATACATCATTACATGTTTTCTAAAAAAACAGGGGCGTAACAAAAAAAATTAAACTAGTTGGATTACTAGGTATATCAAAAAATTTAAGCTGAAATCTTGTTTTAATATTGTTGAAACATAATTTCTTTTTTGAAATCTTATATTATATTTTTATTTTGAATAATTGCTTGTATCAGAAAAGCAACAAAAAACTAATTCTAATAATTAATAGAAACTGTTTCAACTCTCGTCTTAGTGATTAAATCGCAAAAATAATATGAATATCAAAGAAATTATCAAAAAGAAACCTTGCAGAAAAGTACATTTATATTTCCACTTCCAGATAATTTTTAATGCACACAGTAAATTAATAAAATAAAATAACATTTAATGTGCAAAATAAAATAGTGCAAATAACGTCATAGAATAGGTCTCTCACATTTTTCCTTTAGTTTTCTAGTGCCCTGTAAAAGGCAGATGTTCGTTTAAATAATTCTTCTTCAATTCAGCGATGAGGTTTGCCACCCATCCTGAATGTTTTAATTTTTTATTGGTATGGAGAGAACAGCTTGCATGTTTATTATGTGCGACTGGTTTGCTGGCCTTTTCACTTGTGGGATATATGTACCGTAATGGTGTAGTTGTTATAAATAACGGGTTTTAAGACAAATTCTCACAGCCAACCAATTATAATATTATATAATATGAAACTACCACACGTAGGTACCTACATATTTTTTATACCTTCTCCAATGGAAATATGAAACTTCTTCATTTTGGTGACACCCCTGCATTATCTTTTCACATTTTAACAAAGGTTGAGAATCCTTATTTTGTAATTTATTTAAGTTGTAGGTGGGGTATTATGTACGTATTTATCAAAAGAGTAGATTTAATGTAAACAATAATATTGTTGCAACTTTGTTTACCTGTGTTCCTTTTGATAATATTTTCTTTGTTTACACGTTGACACCTTTCGCAATGCACAACATAATATAATAAGTGAAATGATAAATATTGTTAGTACAGTTGCAAAAATTAATCCCGGGCAAGTACATGGAGTTTGTTACGGAAGATACAGCACTGTTTATAATCCTCGTATAAATTATTTTAACAAAAATTTACATTCACACTTCTAAGCAAGTGAAATATCAGTTTCAGATACAAGATTATGTTTCCATCATGAAATTATTTTAGTCCGTTCATATAAAATATGATGTATATTCTTTTTACTTTTACAGAAAAAAGAAAGAAGGGAATATTAAAAAGGCAAGTGGAAAACAAAAAGAAGGAATTGGGGCATTCGTACACCAATAGAAAGGGGCAAGTGGTAGCAAAAAGAATCTTTGTTCCAATACAAAAATGTTGCAGACAAAAATGTGTGGATAAAATAACTCCCACGGAGCAACAAAATATTAATGATGCTTTCATGCTCAAATCAAAGGATTCAAAGCATGAAGTATTATCAGGAAGAATCACTTTGACTGAAAAGAGTGTTGAAAGGAAAGGTAGAAGAGAAGGAAGAGAAAAGAACAGAAAAATTACTGTTCTTTACCATGTGAGCAAAGACTCGAAAAATGTAAGAGTATGCAAAAATATGTTTGCGACTGTTTACAGCTCATCGAGAGCAAAAATTTATTTGGTCAAAAAAATAAAAGGTTGTCCAGTTGGCTTGCCCAATGCGGACCAAAGAGGGAAGAAAGAACCACCCACTAAATTGATTGATGAAAGAAATATAATAAAGTCTTTCATAGAAAAGTATCCTAGACACGTGAGTCACTATTCTAGGGAAAAAATGGCAATAAACCAAGCCAATTAACAATAACAAAAATTTAAAATGAATATAAAAATTACTACGAGAACAAGAAAGTGGCTTCATACGATGTATTCCGGGGAGTTTTTAATGACACTGGCTATGAATTTAAACAGCCTTATTTAGATACATGCAAGAAATGTGATGAGTTTAAAATGAGGAAGAAATTTACCAATACTGAGCCAGATCTCCTCCTTTTAAATTCATCGCATCAAGAGCATGTCATGGAGGCTGAGATGGCATATTTCTCAAAGAATGCCGATAAAGAATTAGCCAGTACGGACAACAGTGTAAGAGTGCTGGTGTTCGATATGCAACAGGTTTTACCATGCCCCTATTTATCAACAAATGTTGTTTATTACAAAAGAGTTCTATCAGTGTACAATCTAACAGTAAGGGATTGCAACATTGAATCCTCCACATCATGCTATATGTGGCATGAAGCTATTGGTGGGAGGGGTTCAGACCAAGTGGCTTCCTGCCTATATAAAAAAATATTGTCGCTCCCCACTAATGTGAAACATATATCACATATTCTGATACATGTGGGGGGCAAAATAGAAATATTAATATGGCGATAATGTTGCCATGGATCCAGAACTTAAAAAAAATTGATTTATAGATCAAAAGTTTTTTTTGCCTGGTCACATTCGCTTAGAGTGTGATAGCGATCACGCTCGGATAGAACGCGCCAAGAAAAGAATTAATCCAGACTTCCCCATCATGATACCAAGGGATTGGTATTCTTTCGTGAGGATGGTGTCTGGCAAAGGAAAAGTATTGCAAGATTGTCCAATGACGAGAGACGACTTATTTGCCTTCTCAAATCTTTTACAAAAAGGCGATATTCTAGTCAAGAGATTGAATGATACCGAAGGACAGAAGATTGAATGGCTTAAAATTAAATGGCTGAGATATTCTGATACCTTCGGTATCATTCAATTTAAATATACTTTAGATAAGAATATGCCATTTCGGACAATGGATTTGAGAAGGCAAAAACGTGGAAGGCCATTAAATTTACCAACTCAGATTCCATTGTCTTATAGCAGAGTCATCCTGTCACTGATTGATATTGACTGTCACGAATTTTACCAATCCCTTGGTACCATAGAGGATGCAAGGGAGTTAGATGAACTGGAGGATAATGAGGAATAATTAAATTTTTCTTATATTTGTGTAATTTTTTTTGATCCTGTATCCAATTTTCATTTTTATTGTTTCCTTGTATTATAATAAAATTGTGATTTATTTTAATAATATATTAAACACTGGTTAATGAGTATTTACATTTTTTTTTATTACAACCACATACATTTGAGTAATGAAATTAAAAGAATATACATACAGGAGACCCGATCCAGGATAGTGAGAAAAAAAACAAGATAAGTATTAAAAATTCACTGAAAATCCAAACAAGAGGTGGTGCAGTGTACAAGTTTGAATTTCTTGCTTTCCAAACAATTAATTGTCAGAATCTATCATACTTTTCTTGCTTCCATCACCTTCATAATATGTCATTTTATTTCTCCTACTTCTGACGTTACCGTCCTTTAGGATCTGGTCAGTGTAAACTAACAATGTCATTTTCAGCCCATTTGATTTGGATCTTTCAATCACACTAGTCACAATATCTTAAATTAGAGGAAGTTGTTTAGAATAAAGATTCATATTATCATGGATCCTTCTAAAAACAAGGAATATCATTAGCTTATAACATTAAGTTGGAGAGTAAAGGTAGCAGACAGAGAAGAGTAGAAGAGACTTCTAGATTCAGCCAAGGTGCATCCCGGGCTGTCTTGTTTATGATAATAACCTAAGCATGGTGTTCTATTAAGTAAATTAGATAAGTCTAATATTTTTGTGATTTCTAAAGGAAATCAGTGTAATAAAAGGAGGTTTCAACCTAGCAATAATTACAATATTAATATTGACTTATTATCCCTAAGATTTTCATGTATTCACATTGCATTCTCATGTTTGCTAGTTTTACCTTACAAACAGAGACATATCATGTTTTGCCTACTTTACAATAGGATATCATATTTTGGCATCTTGTATTAAGATGCCAAAATATGATATGTCAGGTAGACAGTCAGATATCTGACAAATTTCATTACTTTACATTTGAAAATAACATATTTATGTATTTAAATCAATAAATAACCTTTTTGTCTACATATTTCCATTATTATATGTCTTTATTGTCATTTCCCTGATTTATACCAACACATCAAACTTTAAATTTGCTCTCCTGTAAAGTTTGTTAAAAGTGACATATCATACTTTGCCATCTTATGGCAGATTTATAAATGTATTTTCTCTATGGATATACGTAACAGACAAAGGTAGGGAAATTAATACCCTCTGCACAAACTTGCATCCTATGAGCTAGTTTATTCACAAATATGTTATACTATAAAATTCTTCATGAACATGATACAGAATTCCTTCTTCTAACTAGAGCATTTATCGGCATATATTTTTTTAGATCTTTTGATAAATGGCGATTACTTCGACTCTGAGCGAGACCGAGCTTAAGATAGGTATTGTAGTAGACAGTGAAAGATCTTCTAAAGAGATAATGATACAAAATGAAAATAATATCTATGTAGATGTTATAAAAAGATTTAAAAATATTCTGAACATGTCATTGGCGTATCTTAAAGTTATCTCACCATTACGCAACGCAAAAATCAACATAAAAAAAAACAATAAATAGGCACTCACTTGAAACATGTAGTCTAATAATTTCGGTAACCATTGACCTCTCGAGACGTAAATACGTAAAAAAACACAGATAATTATCTCTCTCTTTCACACACATTTATATCGGACTAAGATGCAATGACATCACAATGTTGTGCGGTACGTATTTTTAAAAGAATCACGTTCAAATTTAGAATGATTATAAACAAAGTACCTACCTAGATACCATGGACTAGATGAGAGATAAATTTATCTATGATTGCGTGTTGAGACTTTGAATGAGATTGTCTATGTTTTTTTAAAAGAATTAATTAAAAGTTTTGTTCTGTAATAATCGGATGTTCCAAATTTGTCACGATGAAAATCACTCATTTCATGTTAAGCTTTTTTAACTGAAATATTCATAGAATAATATTTACATAAGCATATATCGGAGAAATGAACAAATTAATTTAATAACACTAATAATTGTTTTAATTTATTTTTTCCTTCTTTTAGGGTTTTATTATAAATTGTAAGAACTCTTCCACAAATCAATGAATCTTATAGTAAAAACAACATTTTATTTAGTTGTAGTAAAACGCCGAAATAAGTAAATTGAATAGTGTATTTAATTTTTCACTATTTTATTTAAATATTTAAATTCCTCTTAAAAAAACAATGAAGAAATCTGTCACTTCTGTAACGGTGAATTGATTCCTATGCAAAATTATTCATAACCACAGTCAATAATGGTAGAAACATTTTATAAAAATCCGTCAAGTTTACCGTGTCAAATGTTAGACATAAACCTAATCTTTGCTACGAGAGTGAGACGTGAACTAGAGATAACAGTTTAAAATAAAGAAAATACTAATTTTGAAATAGGAACGTCGACATCATTTGTTTTAAAATAAAATACCACGAGTGCTTATTCAAACTTATCATTTTTTCATCTTCTTACTAAGTAGGTATACTAAAAGTAAATTCTTGTCCATCTGCATACTATTACGATAAAGTAAGTTATGTTGGTTATTATTTATGGTTTATAAGGTTTAGTAAAAACGTGATGGATCACTTATCGTGACATTTGAGTTAGTTTGTATTTTAGAAAGTTTGATTACCTTTTTTTCAACTACGCGTGCCGTCACTGCCTTCCTGGCTTTTTTTTTTTTTTAATGTTTGAGTTATTCTGTGCCTTTACATTTTTAGCACGTTATTTTGTTTATATTTCTAATTTTTGTTATTAAAATGAATCTATATTATGTACCTACGTTACTTAGATTTTTATATCCGACTAATTTCTACGATGCAATTCCTTGAGTATAGATATCTATACCGTTAGTTGGGTTGTTATGGGTTAGATGGAAGATATCACGCTTCTGCGATAAACTCGTCCATTGCACAAAATTATTTGTTCAGTTTTTGCAGGTTTGGTATTTTAAATTGTATATTTTTTGTGCACTAAAGATTTTTATAATTATTTTTATACCGTTACAGCATCCACCACAATTGGAGTAGCCAACAAATTGATTGCTTGTAGTGAATATTCAAATAATTCAAAATGAGACATTCGAAACAGAAGGCATAACTCATCGCTTGATTACTATTTAAAAACATGGTTTTGTGTATATTTCTATTTTATTGAGTGTAAAATGAGTTTCTGTTATATTACATAAAATTTAAATGACGGACTATTTCTGTGAAGCAATTTCTTGCAATCAACCATGCTTGTTAAACTTAGCATCTTACATAATTAAATATTCAAGAAATTTTATTGGTAAGTAAGTTTGCAATCTATAAAATTATCATATTAATAACATAGGCACTTTGTATCCACCTACATAAATTAACGATTTCACGATACAATAACATTATGTCGATGCTGCGTTTCGCATCACTATTGCCACATTAATGACTCAAAGTACTATCGGGGAAAAAATATCGATTCCTGTCAAATTTAGTTAGGTATGTAAATTTGTTGGCGAATGATGAAAATTGTGTTTGGTTTTTTTGTTGAAATTATAGGGCAATTTGATACAAATTGGAATTACTTTCGATTAGTTAATTTTCATACACATACCATCACGCCGCTTCCTTCGCGGGGTAGGCAGAAAGGATCGAGCGCCACTTCCTTCTATCCTTGCAGACATCTTTCGCTTCCGTCACTGTCATACAATTCCTCATACATGTTCTCCTGCTCAATGTACTCAACACGTGGCCGTCCTGTAGGATTTGCTTTAGATGATCTTGCCATTTGATCCTCGGCCGTCCACGTCTCCAAGCACCATTCCTCTCAAAGAAATATATTATTTTTGGCCATTCTGCACTCAGTTGGTTAAATTAAAACATGGATATTTAATCTAATTTCGAGTAGATGTTAGAAAGACATCTCATAAATATAATATGAAACACCTCTAATTACACGTTAATGTATCGTTTTATTGTATGCCACCGATTTCAAACATCTTTTTTAATGGATGCAGTTAGTCCTCTAGCTTTCTCACAACGGACTTATCACAACATTACCTACCTCTTGAATCTAGATAAATGGATTAAATCTAAGGTTGTAACATCCTTTATATCTTCGACTGTACATACTAAGGTTCTAAAAGCGTATCGTCATTGTTGACGATGATACAATAGATACACGTATGAAACATTAAAGCTTAGTAGATATAATAGGTTGTCGTATTGCTACTTACCATGTTCTGATTTATAAAGGTACCTTTATAAACCACTTTTGAAAAACAGTCATTTTTATATTAATGTCTTATATTTTATAAGAATCTTCCTAACGAATTATTTCAGATATACTATTCAGACAATGAGAGTCAATA
The DNA here is from genome assembly GCA_947579605.1 of Athripsodes cinereus. Taxonomy (NCBI): domain Eukaryota; kingdom Metazoa; phylum Arthropoda; class Insecta; order Trichoptera; family Leptoceridae; genus Athripsodes; species Athripsodes cinereus. Next base: position 4,448,535 of record OX388317.1, on the reverse strand, counting down.
AAGTGATCCGGCTCTTTTCAGTGAACCAAAAATCTAAGAACCGGTAAATTCCTACTCATTTCAATTTTTGGTGAACTCGAAATTCGAAAACAATTAAGTCTTCTTCTTCTCTACGTGTCCTGTCGGGTTCCCCCGACGTTGACGACCACCTGGGAAAAATCCTTCCTGTTCTGGACAGCACAAAACAGCTCCTCCACACCCCTCATCCCGGTCCACTCTCGAATATTCTGGAGCCAGGAAAGTCGCCTTCTTCCAACCTCTCTACGGCCCTCAATCTTCTCTTCTATAAAAATATTAATTAAGTCTAAATTCATTAAACTGATGCAATTTATAAGTCGAATTATGACCTCATTCATTATTCAGATTTGTTTCCTAGTCATATTACTTAGCAGAGATTGGGTCAGTATAATTTGAAGATACGACTCGTTTAAGTTAGTGAACTTGCTCGGATTAGAAACATTGAATTATGTAGGTACTCTTATAATTCAAATAGACCCTGTAAAATTCAAACATGTATAGTAAATGCGTTGATAAAGTTTGAGACACAATTTATTTAATGGAACATTGTTAATTCTCTTCCAGTGTAGGAACGTTAAGACTTTTTTTTGTTTTTCGTTTTTATTTTATGTTTTGTCGTTTCTTCAGGAATGAGTGTATGTAATTCTACGCAGTATGCCAATGACAAAGGCTTTGACAGCACGTTCTAAATATGAATGCAATATTTTTTTGGTCAAAAAGCAATCAGTAATGATAATAAATCGTTTGTCTATGACGATTACCTACTACCATTAATTCAATAATAATAAACAATAAAATAATTACAATACCTACGCTACAAACAAATGGATAGGTAGTATTCTAATTATTAAACCATTGTCACGCATGTGTGGACATTTTCTGTATTTCGGTTATGAATATTGATGACTGATTTTTTTGTGAAATAAGTGACGCCACTGGTAGGTATACAAATTATAAAAGTAGAGTATTTGAGTTATAATATATCCCTTAATTTTCTTTTTCTCTCTCTCTAACTCATAACATCACGGCATATCTCACTAGTGAAGCAGCCAGCGGATAAACTGTATGTAACAAACACGCAAGTTTTCCTCTTCGGGCCAGTAATAGTTAAGATATTCAGAACATTATTTATTTATTTATTTATTCCAACATACGGCGTTAGCCTTTTACATGTATAAAATATATGACAGACACAAAAAGCACATAAAAGTAAATTCAAACAAGACAGAAAGACATAAAATATTAATGCATAATCGAAAACAATATAAATAAATTAATATATACATAATATAAATAGATCAATAATTAAAATTTAATAAATATAATTAGTATAATAAAATCAAATAGAAGCAATAAAAAAAACATTATGACAACATTAAAAATAAATAATTAATTCAGAAGGACTCGGCAAAATCAATGAATAATGAATCTAAGGCAATAATAACAAAATTCAAATCATATAAAACAGAAATAATGTAACAAACCATAGTATACAGGTAGTCAACGCAGATAGATAAATAGATAGAATGTGTCAGATAAAAAAAAATTCATAGAAAGAAATAAAACATTATATGAGATGGTAGGCCCCACTGTTGTCAATAATGTGAGATTTCATAGAAAAAGTAATTTTCACGAAATTATTGCCATATGTAGAATTATTTTTTGGTCACCACGTTAAATTATTTTTGGGCACCAAGTTTTTCGACACCGGCAAAGTTTACATTCGAGTAAAATTTTATTTTTGCCGGCAAAAATTAAATAAAACCATCAAAAATAAAATCTAATTAGAATACAAATTTCCTAAAGTCTACATTCGAGTTTGATTTCATTTTTGCCGGCAAAAATAAAATATATATAATGAGTTACAATCCATTGGATTGGTCTGCAACGAGTTTTGACTTATTTCTCCACTCCTCCCTATTCTCAGCCAGTCTCTTCAACTCCATATATGAGCCACAGCTCATGTCCCTCTTCAGTTGGTCCATATAGGCGTCTCTCGGTCGACCTCTGCCATTTGTGCCTTCGGTCCTGCCCTCTGCGATTGCGATGAGCAGTCCTGGGTGCCTGATGTTGTGGCCAATCCAATTAGCTCGTTGTTGGCAGATTCTTTTGAGGAGTTGCCTTTTTTCGCCAACCCTGGTTAACACTTCTTCGTTTTCGACGTGTTCCGACCAATGAATCTTCAGCATGCGTCTATAACACCACATTTCAAATGCCGCTAACCGTCCGCTTTCCCTCTTACTGATGGTCCACGTCTCGCATCCATATAGCAGAATGCTCCACACAAAGGCTTTAGTGAGATTCTTCCTCACGCTTAGATCAATATTAGGGGATTCTAATATTTTGGATTTTTTGTTAAAGGCAATTCGTGCCTGGTTTATTCTGCTCACAATTTCTGATTTGGAGCGTCCGTCCTGGTTTATTCTGCTGCCCAAGTACACGAATTCTCTTACTTGTTTGATGCTCACTCCATTTATGGCAATGTTCGCAGTCGCTTCCTCCCTTCCAACGACCATACATTTTGTTTTATCTTTATTTATTTTCATGTTGTACTTTGACAACAGTATACTTTCCATTTTTCCTAAGGCTTCGTTCAGCTCCATCTCGGAGTCTGCGAGCAGTGCTATGTCGTCAGCATATCTAATCATGTCAACCTTTTTCCCATTTATTTTTACTCCTGTCCAATTCTTCATTTCTTCTCTGAGTTCATCAATAGCTTGCTGTATATAGCAGTTAAAGAGTGCTGGCGACATTGAGCATCCCTGTCTTACACCTTGTTCTACTCTCGCTTCTGCGCAGCTCTCTCCGCTTTTAATTACAGCCATTTCATTCTTGTATAGGCTCCAGATTGCTCTTCTGTCCTTATAGCTCATTCCTATCTGGTTTAGAGTCTTAAAAAGTTGTTCCCATTCTACTTTATCGAATGCTTTTTCTAGGTCGATGAATGCTACATACGTGTTTCTATTCACTGTTATTCTCTTTTCAAGAACAAGTCTTAGACTCAGAATTGCATCTCTTGTACCTGTCTCTTTGCGGAATCCAAATTGATCTTCTGAAAGTGTTTCGTTTATTTTATTTTCCGCCCTTTTCATTATAATGTTGGTGAGTATCTTAGAAGCGTGTGATATCATGCTTAATGTTCTGTGTTGTTCGCACTTTGTCGTGCCTGTTTTCTTAGGTAGCGCTCGTATCAGACATTTGGCGAAGTCCTCAGGTATCTCTCCTGTGTTATATATTTTGCAGACAAGCTTATACAAAGTGTCAAGCATGCCGCTTCCTGCGCATTTAAGCAACTCTGATGGAATTAGGTCAATACCTGGTGCTTTGCCGTCTTTCAATTTTGATAAGGCATTATCAAATTCACTTCTTAGGATATCATCTCCATTATTTTCTTTGTCATATTCTGTTTCCAGTGCTTTACTTTCCTCAAGTATGTTCTTTCCTTTGTAAAGTTGTTCTAGGTATTCTTTCCACCTTTTGACGATCAATTCATCCTCAAACAGAAGTTTGCCGTTTTGATCTTGGATAGCACATCGTGGCTGTGTCTTATCATTGAAAAAATTCTTGACTTCAGAATATGCAGTTTCAAATTTTCTTTGTTTTATATTTCTGTTGATATTCCTGCATTTTTCTTGCAGATAGCATTCCTTTCTTAATTTGGACTCCCTGTTGATTTTGTTTCTCAAGATTTTATATTCCTTTTTTCCTTCTTCTGTTCTCGAGTTCTTTAACCTCCTTCTTTCTTCAATCATTTCTAATATATCGTCCGTAATCCATTCTTTCCTAGCTTGCGGCTTTCCTTTCTCTATTACCTCGTCTGCCGCTGTGGTTATTTTCTCTTTGATTTTCTCCCATACTCTGTTTACACTTTCATTGTTCTCAAAATCGCAAACCTTAGTTTTTTCGTCGTATTTTTCTTTTACTTCTTTTGTTTTTAAAAGCTTTAAGTCCCATCTTTTTTTGGTTCTCTTCTCGAGCCTTTTGAATTTCAGTATGGTTTCCGCCACAACCATATTATGGTCGCTATCAATGTCCGGGCCTGCATAGCTCCTGCAATCTTTAATTTGGTTTCTATACCGTTGCCGCGTTAAAATATAGTCAATCTGCGACCGGAATCTGTCTCCGGGAGATTTCCACGTATATCGATGTCTATAGTGGTGTTGGAACCACGTGTTAGCTATAACCATTTTATTTTTGGCACAAAATTCAATAAGACGGTTGCCTCTATCGTTTCTAATGCCCAGCCCATACGCTCCTACGACTGATCCCTCTCTTTCTTCCCCAACTACTGCGTTCCAGTCTCCCATTACAATCACATTTTCCTCAGCTTTTGTGTCATCTAGCAATTTCTGGATGTTTTCGTATATACTCTCAATTTCTTCGTCGCTATGGCTAGATGTTGGCATGTAAACCTGAATGAGTATTGTATCTACGGGTCTGGTGTCTAGCTTGACTAAAATAATTCTACCTCCATACTGTACATACCCCTTTACTCTCCTCCCCAAATCCTTACTTAACATGATTCCTACCCCCCCTTGCCCCGGTTTCCCTTCTTTACTACCGCTATGGATCAGTCGAAACTCTCCCGTCCACATATCTCCAGGATTAGGCCATCTCATTTCAGAGATTCCTAACGCGCTTAATTTCATTTTCTTCATCTCTTCTTTTAGGTTGTCAAGCTTACTGTTCTGCAGCAAAGTTCTGACGTTCCAGGTGGCGTATCTTCCTTGTGTGCTGTTTCTGTTGGTTTGTTTTCTTCTCACATCCTCTTCTTTCTCGTGTGTACTCTGCATAATGACAAGATCTAGAGCAGACCCCACCCGGAGAGCCGAACGGGGGTCTATTTTACCTCCGGAAGATTTTACTAAAGATATTATCATTTTCATAATTCGTTGGTACTTTGGGATGCTGCTAGAGCCTTTAATGTGGTAGCTTCCCTTGCATTCCACATCCTCATGCCGTTGACCTCGTAGGTTCCTCCGCCTTTGAGAAGATTTTAGCTCCTCCGGGCAAGAGAGTGCCCTTTCCAACATCTTCCGTTAAGAAGGGTTGGTTGTTAGCTTATACCGACCAACAATCGGTCCCTGTCTACTACGTCGTTTCTTTTGACGTTGCCCGCCTCCTAATATATGGAGGAGTAGAGCAGGAGTTTCCTTTCACAGAGTCTGAGACTTGTTAGCATTTCTCAGTACTCTCAAGTACTTCAAGGTCATTCAGTCTCTGAAAATCCGGCCTTGGCATCTTGTAGAGATGAAATAATATAGATTAATACACGAAATAAACCAATAGAATGGGAGGATGTTTGAAGACAGGCAGCCTAGCTAAATAAAATAAAACCGCCTATAATAAAATCAATTTCTTCGTAATAAAATCTACTTCGAATATAAATTTCCCAAAGATCATAATATTTGAATTGGATTTCATTTAGCCGGTTTCATTTTATTTTTGCAAATAAAAAAAAAATAGTTCGCCAAAAAATCCAAACAATATTATTGTAGCAACAATTTTCCTCCATAGAAAACTATATTTGACAGATATCTGACATTGGGGCCTACCATCTCAATGAGTTCCTCTTCTAATTATTAGTTCCACATGATGGTGGAGTCTGCCCTTTTTGTTTTTCTTTACAATGATTGTTTCTGTCCAGTGCGTCATTCTAGGTGATATCGTAGTCTCGCATGTCTTGCTTTGATACTTCCTGCCATCTGCATTTGAGTCTTCCTCTGAGTCTCCTACTTGGAACTACAAGCTGTTGGACCTTATTTTACCAGATGTGTTTACGTCCATAAAAAAAAACATTAAAGTTAGATGAGTTATTACCAAAACAGCTCAAACTTTAGCACTGAATACCGAATAAATTGCTCACAGTTATCAAAATTAAAAAAATACTTCAAAAACAAATATTATGAATGAACCGGCAAACTCCCCTTTCACGACAAAAGTTTTAGCTTACTTGGGTTTAAAACAAAAACCCAAATATAGCCTTCGTTATAAAAAAATGTAATTGTTTGAAATAAACTTATATTTTCAATTAGAATGAACAGATCGATTTAACTTCTGCGATGACGTTTGCCACCCATCTTGAAAGCCTTTATTTTGTGCACGGGGAGAACGGTTTGCATGTTTTTTTTCTTCTGGCTGCCCCATATGTGGGAAATGCGGCTATGGTACAATGGTTGGTAGTAGTTATAAAAAAATAATAAATATTAGTAGCGGGTATTGGTACCTAGTACCTACTATTAAGTACCTTATTAGATAGATACAAAAGTAACAATTAAATTTTTAATCACGTCTTAGTCGTATTGTCGAGGATATGTTGTTGTTATTGACAGGTCGTCTTGTATTGTATGTAGTGTTTGTCTTATTAGGTATTATTTGTACAGCTCGGCAATAAATAATAGTAGCGAATAATCGCGGAAGGTGGATTAAAACGTCTCTGTGTTTATAATATTTGTAATCTATATGCCAAAGCGAGACTACACTATGTCAGGAGACGCCATTTATTTTTTCAGTAAAAACATTGAAAGTTTTTTCAACAAAATTATATTTACTTCTCACATAATTATTATCATAGTATAATATCATAATTATCATAGGGTTCAAGTGTGAACAGTATGAAAGGGATAAAAGACAAGGATGGATGTGTGTTAGTGAATGATGAATGTGTGCTACAGAGATGGAAGGAATATTTCGAAGATCTGTTTGAATGTGATGGTACAAATGCAAATGAGTATGACGACAGTGAAAGCAGTGTGAATGAAAACGATATGATAGACATGAATGAGATTTTGAATGCATTAAAAAAAGCGAAGTGCGGTAAAGCTGTAGGGTATGATTGTGTTGCCGTTGAGCTCATCAAGTCTGGTGGACCGGGGGCTCTCGCGTGGTGTTTGGAGCTTTTCAACGATTGTTGGAGAGAAGGTGTTACACCAGAGGATTGGAAGAGGGCTATCATCTGCCCCCTGTACAAAGGGAAAGGCTCTAGGCTTGAATGCGGGAGTTATCGGGCTATTAGCTTGCTGAGCTCAATAGGGAAACTGTATGGTAGAATTTTGATTGAGAGAGTACGAAAGATAACTGAGTGTAAGATATGGGATGCGCAAGGAGCTTTTTTGAATGGCAGAGGGTGCACCGATCAGATCTTCTCCCTGCGAATGGTTATAGAGAAGTTTCTGGGTAAACACCAGAGGCTTTTTTGTGCGTTCGTGGATCTGGAGAAAGCATATGATCGAGTGGACCGGGAAAGGTTGTGGCGCGTGTTGTCGGAGTATGGGGTGAGCAGCCGGTTGATCCGCGCAATATCTTCACTTTACGTGGGAAGCTCCGCTTGCGTGAGGGTAAATAACACTCTCTCGGAGTGGTTTGTCCTCACCAAAGGAGTGAAGCAAGGTTGTGTCATGTCTCCGTGGCTGTTCAACCTATTCTTCGACTACTGTATGCGACCTGTGAAAGAGATGGATGTTGGTGTCGAGCTGAATGGGTTTCGGGTGAATGCATTGATGTACGCAGATGATTTGGTGTTAATGGCTGAGAGTGAAAGGGACTTACAAGAGATTGTTACGTGTGTGTATGATAGTTGCAATTTGAATGGTTTGAAAATGAACGTTATGAAGACGAAAGTTCTTGTTTTTGAAAGAGAGAATGAAAAAACGATTTGCGAGATTAAAGTTGGTGACGAATGTTTGGAGCAAGTAAGTGAGTATGTATATTTGGGAAGTATGTTTACGAGGGATGGAAGATGCGATAGGGACATTGAAAGAAGGAAAGTGGCCGGTGCTAGAGTAAACGGTGCACTTCGACCCATTGTCAGCAATGACAATGTGTCGAACATGGCTAAAATGCTGGTGCACAATACCATTCTGGTACCGTCACTTACGTATGCAAGCGAGACATGGACGTGGTTGAAGAAGGACGAAAGTGGAATAAATGCAGTAGAGATGCGATCGTTGAGAAGAATGGTTGGTAAAACGCTGCGTGATAGAGTGAAGAATGAGGATATTAGAAGAATGAGCGGATGCAAGAAGACTGTTGTGGACAGAATGCGTGTAAATAAATTGAGATGGTTTGGTCATGTGGAACGAATGAAAGAGGAAAGAATGACAAAGAGGATATACTTATCTGAAAGAAAGGGTGTGAGGAAACGCGGGCGTCCGAGAACCACGTGGCTTGATCACGTGGATCAAATTCTCAAGGATGGCCGCGTGTTGAGTAAGAGGAACCGACGTGCGTGTATGAGGAACTGTATGAATGTGGAGGAAGCGAAGGAAGTGTGTAAAGATAGATTTGTTTGGCGTTCCGTTCTCTCTGCCTACCCCACTTGGGACACGGCGTGAGGGTATAGTATAGTATAATTATTATTTATTAAAACGTGAAAGTTTTAAATATCCATAAAAAAATATTATTAACATTAATTGTTGTTAATTGTCGTTGGTTAACCTATAAAGTATTATGCTTAATTGTTCTGGCGCCATTTAGTTAAACGGGGGATCTTGATTCGTTCGAGATTTGAAATAATATGAGATCACAATAAAATGGTTAGGTACTTTATGGCTTAGGTACATAAAGTTTTTCTCGGTTGGTATGCCTTATGTGGTGACAGCGAAAATAGCAAAATAGGTTTTGTGTGTATTTATGTGTTTTTTTTTTTATTATTATCTTGTCGCATATCTTATAGGTGTGACTGATTGGGTATAGGTATATGAATTGTTTCTACCCTAAGATATAGGGTTGAGATAAAACAGAATATGTTTATATGTATGTAGTTTACTCCTCCCCAAAACACGAGCTATGCTCAAATTGGGGAGTACTTGAATTTATTACTTTGTCTTATGTTATTGTTTTGTTTTATTGCATGTATTTTTTTTTTGATTAATAAAAAAAAAAAAAAAAAAAAAAAAAAAAGGTTAACGTTGTTCATGGACGCCGAAAGTGATCACTTAAACCAGCCTAGAGCCAATTCGTAAACCTTGGGACGCCTTCCTCACTTCTTTCGATTAGACTTGCACAATGCTAGGTACTATGATTGTGTAAACGTGGTTTTCCGATCAAGATGTCCGATTGGTTTTGTCATGAAATTATTGTCAATAAATATTGTCGATGATTGCTAGCAACCATATCTCTCACATTTCACGATATCATATAAAAAAGACATCATATTTAAAATTATTAATTTAAAATTATTTTTTATAAATTTTATTAATTATAGAATTAATCACAAAATACAGTACATAGGTATTCAAGATAAGTGAATATTCCATCAAAAAGAGTTAACCAGAATTGCAACACTAGGTATATTAAAAAATCACTTGGACCAAAATTCAACATAGCGTAGTTTCGCTCTTACATACGGATATGATTGTATTGCCTATCTACTCGTCAACTGTACCTACGTGTTCTGATTAGTGAGTATTTGAAAATAATAACTCTTGTTCTTTTTTTCAAAATTATCATTTATATTATTAACACTTAACTATTTGTTCCTAACTTCAAGTTTGAAAAGAATCGAATTTTCTATATTTTGTACATAATTATTATTATTCATCCAATCACAGCAGCTGAAACAAATGAGGTAGTCAATGGAGGTGGTTAGTGAAAGAATGTTCATTACTTTTAGCCGTCCTCTTTGTGCAATAAAAACAAGACATTCGTGGATAAATTGCATACCGCATCGCTGCCAAATTTGTCAATCTTTACAAAAACTTTTCTTTTACAATAAGACTTGGAGAAAAGAAAAAGAAATTCATTTTGTTTCGTTAACTTCTCATACTATTGCTTCTTCTTCTTCGATGGCCCTACAGCACAGCTCATATCGAGCCTTGGCCTCCATCACCCCTCGCTTCTAACTCCTCCTGTCTCCCGCTGCGGTTTTCTAGGCTATGACCAGTAGTAGTTGGTTTGCGACTTTTCTCACCTCATCCTCCCATCTCAGCCCATCTCAGTCTCTTGATCTGTTCAAGAGTCGATTAAAGACACACTTGTTTGGTATATCATATAAATGATATAAATTGTACAACTTATTGTTATTTATATATGTTTAGTTTTTATAATAGCTTATTAATATTTGTATTATATGTATCAGGCTTTAATCATAGGTATAAACACGATATTTTAGGATGCGCCCTTGAAGTGAATATATTCCACAAAACGGCGCACTATAAATTGTCTAGTTATTATTATTATTATTATTATTAGGTCTGCCAACTTTTCTTTTCCCACCCGGATGTCCCTCAGGATCCTTTTTGGTACCCGTGAAGACGGCATTCTCTGCACATATCCGGGTCTGGGAGCCTTATAGATGTTTTACAGCTCTTCGTTGAATCTTATTCTCCATCATTCACGGGTCCCAGGATATTCCATAGCACCCTCCTCTCAAATCTATCCAGCTCTTCTGCAGATTTTGCTGTCATTGTCCACGCTTCACACCCATAATTCACTATTGCTTATCCATTTATTTTCCTTTAAAAGAACAAATAAAATTCATCTGTTACTTCATTCAGTACATCTAGAAATTGCTACTGTTCTTTATTATTACAACACATCCTTTCACATTTCTATGCATAATAATAGCTTTGTGTTTCTAGCGATGAGTGCTTACCTCCATTCTGACTATTAATGCAATAGACACTATAGGCAGCAGTTGGAGGTTTTATTGTTTCGTAGACATACAAGGAATCACAATTTATTTATTATTCACTATACATAGATTAAATTATAATTGTGTATAAATAAAATATATATAAGATGTTTTATCAGTATTCATCAGCGGTTTGCAAATGATATTTTGTACATACATGGACTGTGAATTGTGCAAATTATTCAGTGGTGAGAAATGATTGAATGTTTAATATTTATTTATTTATTCATGGTGTAATGGTTAGCTGGAAGTATCTTATAAAAATTCCTCGTTTCTATAAATTCTCTTTCACAATATACCGTTTAGATGATAAAATATTTCAAAGTTTTAGAAATGTTGTTGGAGGTGGTGTCAAACTTGACAATATGTGAATATTGATTTTGAAGGGCTGATTGAGGATTCTCGTTCGTATCTGTGTTCCCAAGACGAAACATGCGGGGCGAATGGAAAGTATAACTAAATTATTTAATTACAGTATTTTTTTATAATTATTTATTGGAATCATTTATACCACAGATGCTTCATTGAATCATGTGTAGAAATATCTTCTTTCCCGAATATTTCAAAAAATCGAAATACTCATATTTATCCATACATTTGTTAAGACAATGATAATTAAAAACTGTCAAGTATACCAGTACAACTAAGCCAGAATTGACATCTCTTACCCTATCACGTTAGTAGGCGGTAGATCTGGCTGATGTAGTAGATTCCACCTTGAGATCCACACATTCACGAATACTGTAGAGTATAATATTTGTAGTTTTCAAAATGTCTCCCTAAACCAAATGGGTCGAGGAGTACGAGTATCAACAGTCATATCCACAATCCTTTCCTGTCTTGCGTCCATCATCAAAGGACATTCCTAAAGGTTATGTTCAGCATATTGAACCACTATCCCACATAACGTGAACTATAGAATCAGTCAAGACTTATTCAAAAAGTTTATCTCTTAGCTAACCGCGTCCAGAGGCAAGCTTAATAGAATAAAATTGAAACAATCTATGATAGATATATTATTGTTTTGGATTGGTTGGAAGCATGGACCTAAATAGAGTAATGGACAGACACTTTGGCAAACATTTTGTAGCTGCGCGGGGAGGGGAATGACGACCATTTTGTATGAAAGAAATTTGTTCGGTGCGTCGCATTTGGGCTGCGTTCAGACAGTCACCGAGTGATCACTCGACGACGCGTATTTTGAAAGTACCTATACAATGCCAGTACGTATTCATAGTGTTCTTGTACCTACTGTATGTTACTATGTTTTCAAAATGTGTAACAAAATAATTATTGTCTCAGAAAATATACTCGATTTCTGCGTAATTGTCATTTATACTTTCTGACGCTGATTCAATGAATTCGTTTGGATAAATAATTTAGGATATAAACTTGTAACAAGTATTTGGGAAGTATACAAGCTCAGAAAGTTAGATATTGGAATAATTAAAAAAAAAAGTATAAAGCAATTAGTTATAAACAAATCAAGTAGTTATTACTTTAACTGTTAATTTTAAAGATACCTATTAAAATAATTTATTCCTTCGTTAGAGACAAAAATATTTTTATCATTTAAAAGAAACACAAAAGTACTTGAATGCTACTATAAAAAGGCGCCAGTCAAATAATAATAAAAATATTAATTATTTAAATATATTCATAATTTACGTCTTTTACACGTCGGCAAATTTAAGAAATTATAACAAAAAGTAAATCCAAAAAAAAAAATTATAAGTTATAAAAGCAATAAAAAAAATAATAAAAAGGTGTACAAAATAATGGCACCATTACGATAATATTGTGTCATAAAACGCTCTAAGTTATTCACGATTATCCGGATTACATTCACCACTCACTGCAACTTCATGGTCGTTCACGCCGAGTGACATTTATGCTCCCGTGAACCAACCCTTATGTTGAGTATGTTGAGTTGTTTTGTCATATTTTCGGTAAGTTGTTTTAATGTTTTGTATTGTAGTTTTTATCTTTATATATAGCGATTTTAAAGTCGTTTATATTATAATTCGTATACTTATAAATGATCATAATAATGTTATAAACGTTCTATATAATTATTTGTCCTTATTCTCCTATATCTACACATGTAACTTGTTTTCCATTCTGTCATCTGACAATACAAAGAACCCACAATCTGATGTTTGGTTTGTTTACCCGTTAGAATGAAATATTTCATGCATACAAATCTGATCAGGTTAATGATATTATAGCATGTTTATAAACAAAATCATTTTTTGTAGTTTTCCAAAGGATCCAGAAAGGAGAAACTGGACATTATCCAATATTTGACACCAAGTAAACGTAGTGTTTTGTGTTCAAAAACATCTCGTTTTTCTGCGACGTTGGAGAAAAACGTCATTCTTACAAAATATCCTGGGTTTAGAGTTTGTTGTATGTTAATTATAATGCATTTTGTTACTTTTTGTTATTACATATTATAAATCACTCAGTTTCTCCTGTTTATTTTTATATATTCAATAAAACTATCAAAATTTGTTTTTATTTCTAGCTATAATTTCTGTACATTTTTATTTATTTTCCTTCAATTGTCATTCATTCTCTCCATATTGTGTGTATATGAAAACAATGTTTAAAAATAAATACTGAATGATTTTGAAATGAATTCCTCAATTTTATTTACTCATCCTATTCCCTATTTCATCAAATATATGAAAACATTAAGTTATGTGGCATTGTAATTATTTTAAGAAGTAAATATAATGTTTTCTGATACTGTGTGAATAATCTCCATACATTGCCCATACAAATGTTAAATAAAGTGTTTCATACAAAATGGCCACCGTCGATTTCCCTTCCTCACTTTTTGGCTTCGCTGTCATGCATACAAATTACTATAAACGTTCCATCCCCCCTACCTATATACATCCATGGTTGGAAGACGTCGAATTACAGAAATAAATCCACCTTCTATATTTATTATTTGTATTTCTTTTCTTACTTATGTCTGACGAATGATGTTGATGAACTAATAATTATAAATGTATATTTTATTTTAAGAATACCTCAATATATTATAGTTTGAAATAAAAGTTGTACAATCCCTGATGCGCACTAAGACCACCCATATAGAATTAAAAATATATTTTTTTTATATCTCAAAGTATATCAATAGATAGCTACCTAAGTATATAATGTAGCTAGTTACATTTTATGAAATTCCGTTGATAAACATCGTGAGGCAATCATTAGCAAAATCGTTGCGTAGTATCTTCTTGGTAGGTGGATTAGATATGTTCACCAATGTAACTACCATTAAGTACAAGTTTTTTCACCTGCTTTTTACAGGAGCAAATTTTTGCCGAGTGCTCCACGGAATGCGCAAAAATAGCTAGGTTGTTTTAAACGCAAACTTAAGAGCAGTATAAAATTTTCCAAATTTTTCAACTTTGTTTTCAGAACAGCCGTAATAAGTGCTCAATTTAAGTTCTATCCATAAATATGAAAGTTATATTATTCTCACTTTTTAACCTATAAGAGCATTCTACTTATTTATTTATTTATTTATTCTTTACTGTACATTGATAACAAGCAAATTCACACAAAAATACATTTAAAACAAAGACAATCATACAATCAATATACAGAGGGCGAGTTTATCGCAGAGGCGCGATTTCTTCCAACTAACCTAATTTCATACAACTTTCACATAAAGAAAATCTTAAAGAAAGGAAAGAGGAGGTAAAAAAGGAGAAGAATATGTAGGAAAAGGGACTAGGATACAGAAGCCATATTTTGTGTGATAAAATGGTCCTTGACCGCCCGCTTGAAAGCTTGAAGAGTGAAATTAAACTTCATAAAATTAACCATAAAATTAACCATAACCATACGTGATTTATAACAATTTTATAGACTAATGTGGTCTGAATACTTAATAATAATAAAATGACTGATGCTAGGTATTAAACAGGAATGAAATCTGTATTCAATATAATAAAACAATAAAATATTTTGCGACGGGTATAAAATTAAAGTTACAATGTTGCTCCCCTTAGCTTAACATTGTAGTACTGATGTAGCCACCTACCTATGTAGGTACTCATGAATGAATGAATGATGGATGATTTGTTCGGCACCGTTTACCTAGTGGAGTATCCATCTCAAAGGAGTGAGAAACTCTGTTGAAAGAGCGATATCTTCTGTTTGTTCTAGAACGTTGTTAATGGTTGATTTTTTACGAAAGTCCTCGGGGAGTAGTAGGCCTAGTCAAAACACATTTTAGCGTAAGGTTTTCGTTTCGTTTTCGATCAAACAAAGACGACGTTGCGAGAAAGCATCAATTTTGTAGCTGAAATACACAAGTAGCAACGAAAATTGACACTTTCTCGCAACGTCGGCTATATTCGAACAAAAATGTAACGCTAAAATGTATTTTGTCTAGGTCTACAGACGATGGATCCTAAAGCTACTTGATTAAGCCGACAGACCAGCTGCGTATAATAAACATGCAAGCTGTCCTGTCCGTGCCAATTAAAAAGTGAGCGAATCGATCGCAAAATAACGATTTCATACAACTAACACTTGTTGCGAAAAATAAACAAGATTTATTTTTGCACGATGAATTTCTAATGCAAAATTATTTATTTTTGTAATCTTCAACGTGCAAATATGTTTAATCATCAATAAATTACTAATTGCGCATCTCGTATTCCGAATGCAACCGCCGAGTAACTTTACGATGCAATAAAACTCTCAGGTTGAGTCAATCAATTGCATAGAAATTGTAGGTATAACTAAAAGTACATAGTTAAACAAAGAATATTATTAGGTAAGTAATAGATATATTTATAACAGTAAGAAATTTATTTATCTAGGTACCTACCGCAACAATTGTTAAGAAATAAATTATTTATTTTTAGATCCATGATTTTATCTGTAGATCCATATAGATGTGTTCCTAGTATGACATAATAAAACGTGTGGCACTTGATTACTCTGTCCCTACCCCGTAAAGGATATCTTGTATGTATAGAATAGATGGATGGATTGTTAATTAAAATTATAGATTTGCTAACAAGGCGAGCTAAATATATATTTTTTTTTAAACGTTTTCTTTCTTTACATTTATTATTTATTTAAAATACATTTTTACAAACCAAATTATTTATATATACGTCACATTTTTTTTTTTTTTTTAATATATTTATTTTATTCATAAATACACAGTATACATTGATATTACATTAATAAAACAATATAACACACATCTATCCTAAATGTCTTTATTTAGGCACGTAGAAGATTATCAATGTGTCCATTGCAACGAGCAGAAACCAGCTAATAACAATTAGCCAATTTGGGGTCGTTTAATGATCTGTGACCATCTCAAGGGCGTCGTGACTTTTCTTGAATAGCAATATTTTCAGCTTACTTCTGAATATTGCAGTGGTTTGGTTCTGTCTTAAATCCGCTGGTAATCGGTTCCAGGCAAGTTGGCCCCGCAATGTTCAAGCTCCTCTCTGCGAATTTGGAAGTGTTTGCTCTGTTGGGTTCTACAAGTTTGTTGACAGCGGTGGAAGATGAGCGCAGTAGTCGCCTCAGAGTTTCGTCGACGGGACAGAGCTTAGCGAGGCAAAGAGGTGCTGTGCCGTTCAAGGCCTTGATATAAAAAGAAAAATTAGAGCTATTACATAAAAATATAAATAGGAAGAACGTTACATCATAACATATTTGATATTTTAGAAACATTAATATATCACGATAGGGCGCATGGACGTACTATGATAAGAGATATACCTATATAACTATAGGCAATAATTTTCCTTGTATTGACATAATGCAACAATGTATTAAGTAGTTTTATTAGTGTCATAAAATGTTTATTGCTTTTGAAGTACTAAATAAAATATTACAACAATTGATTTACAATTAAATATTTGAGTCCGTTTGTGAGTGTGTTGGTTTATTTTTTTAACACTGCTTTGACCAGACTCGTCAATCAGATGATCGATAGTTTGTATCATTCCACATGTGCACGCCGGTGATTCAATCCATCCTCATTTGTATAAGTTAGAAGCAGTACAGCCTGCATCACATCTTCTACGATTTATTATTGTACACCATATTATATTCCTGGAAAGTGTAAATCCAGGCAATTCTTCTGTTGGATTTTGTACTAGGTTTTGGTTTCTTACTGACGATTATGTCGAAAGTTCTCTCCACCTATCTTCAGTACTACAGTCCGAGCTTTGAGCAACGGCTTTCCATTAAGGACGTCGCCAATAAAAAAATACTAAGAGTTTCAGTAAGAGTTAAACCGAAGAATGCTTCGTATACCTTAGACCGAAAGGGTCAGAAACATCGAAGTGCTTAGGAGAGCCGGAGCCAAGAGAGAGCTGTTGTTGATTGTCAAAGTGAGGAAGATCTCATATTTGAGTCACGTGCTGCGTGGAGAGAAGTACCGTCTCCTCCGCCTTATATTGGAGGGCAAGATAGAAGGGAAGACGGGAAGTTGGCAGAAAGCAGATGTCCTGGCTGCGCAACATTAGAGAATGGACCGAAATGAGGACAGTGGATGACCTGTTCAGAGCAGCACAGGACAGGGAGGTTTTCGCCGGAGTGATCGCCAACGTCGGGGGGACCTGACACGGCACAGAAAGAAGAAGAGTTTCAGTATGGGTGGTATGCCTCCCATACCTTATACAAGTTTGGGATTTTCTTCTCCATTCCTCCCTATTTTCAGCCAGTCTCTTTAATTCTACGTATGTGCCACATTTCATGTCCTTCTTCAGTTGGTCCATATAGGTGTCTCTTGGTCGATCTCTACCATTTCTGCCTTCGGTCTTGCCCTCCACGATGAGCAGGCCTGGGTGCCTGATGGTGTGGCCAATCCAGTTAGTTCGTTGGTTAGCTCATTACCTAATAATATTATGCGGGAATAAAGCTAGTATTGTTATTAAACTTTATCTCCCACAACAATCTTAATAATATTTAGAATTCTAAACACACTGCATCTATCAAATTCCAATTAATCAAATATAAAAATACATATTGGCTCTATACATTATTTTTATTATTTCTAATGCATAAGTAAGTCTAAAAAACAATAACATTATTTATTGACGTATCAACATTTTTAATCAATGTTTTATTACTACGTGTATTTTTTCGTGATTAGACTACTCGAACAGAAAATTGACAGGTGATTGTGAAAAAATAATGGAAAGTCTAGTTAAACCCATCATTATTGCTTCTACTCCTTTTTTCAGTGGAGTCCTCAGTGAAAAATAGGTTCTCACTATTTTCTGTAAGTTTTCGAGTGCCCTGCTGTAAAAGGGAGGTGTTGGGAAAACATCACATGTACAATAAATTGTGCATGCTTCTTTTCATGCACTATGACTTTTCTTACTCAACATGCGGTCGTTCTTTTGAAATTACTATGGTAAGTTGTATGTACAAAAATATAAGTAATCTAGGTATATAATTATGATAGAATATTACATAAAAAGCTAATCAAAAATACAGTTCTTTTATGCTTTACCATAATAACCATAATTTTATATACCTACTATGCTGAAGGATAGTTGGTCTCCAGCGAAGAAACAGATCAATGATCTACTACAAGCAGAATGAGAAGAAGAAGATGGAATGTAGGTACGTGAAGCACCTGGCAAAGAATTGATCTCCCGCTCTTTTCCATGAGTTTTTGAGTGTCCTGTAAAAAGCAGGTGTTCGAATAAAGAAATACATTAGAATTTTTATTTTATTAATAAAAAGTATAAAACAGACAACAACTATACCTATGTAATTATGGTTTACAAAAATAAAATTAAGTCGTTCATAACTCAGCTGTCATCCACAAACATGTACCACAGTTAAGTCAATTGTTTAGGTATCGCACATTCCGCTCATTTATCTCATTCATTCATTTTACATCTTAAATTATCAACGAGATTTGCCACTCGTCCCGAAAGTCTTAATTTTTTGTTGGAATAGAAAGTACAGCTTCCATGTTTATTACAAGCAGCTGGTCCACTGTTTACTCCACTTGTGTGATATGCGTAATGGTCTATACGTATACGTGTTTTATTGTTTAAATATTTTTATTATTAAAAAAATAGTAAACTTTTCAAGATTTCAAACAACAGATTATTTTATTATTTTAGCAAAGACATGCATAAATATTGTATATCGTTTGAATTTTAATGAACCTGTTATGTTTTCGAACAAAACTTGAAAATTTGAATCAAAGAACGCCGTTCCATAGACAAAAGTAGCAAACATAGATTCGTTTGAGATAATAATATGAAACGTCAAAATACACATAAATAAAAACTACTGGAAATGTTGAGTATTTTATTTATTTAATTTTATTATTTTACACATGTAATAAAATATTAGAAAATTCTATCACTATACTATTAATATACCATCGCGGCATATCCCACAAGTGGGGTAGCCAGCAGACCAGCTACATTTACCTAATTAACGTGCAAGCTGTGCTCTCCGTGCCAACAAAAAATAAGATTTACGGGATGGGTGTCAAAACTTATCGCAGAATTTAAGATGTAAATTGCCTGCCTTTTACAGGACACTCGAAAATTTACCGGAAAGAGTGGGAGACCAATAATTCTTTGTCGGGTGCTCCACGAAAGAGAAACCTCACTTTTTGTTAAAATTTCAAGTAGGTGTTTTTTCTCTTACGTGCTCAACGTTGATGATCGTTTCTTCAAGACCTTCTTATCATCCGCCAATCGAAAGTGTTCCTCCACACACCCTACTTTAATCCTAAATTGGATCCATAAAATCACCCTTCTCTAGTCTTAAATTGGACAACCATAAGGCTAGTCTTTTGCCAAGACCACGTCGTCATTCAACCAATATTACATTAATTTATTTACATATTCATTCTTTACCATACATTGATTACCAAAACAATATAAAGAAGTAGACACATTAGATTGTACAAAAACGCAATATTTTCTAACTATTTACTCCCGCGCAGAATACGACCCAGAAATGCGATTTACGAACTCAAATGTTGGTCAGCATTTATCTGTTTCAATTAATATTCATTTCTGTTTTATTTTTTAATTATTTTGCATCAAGATAAATTACGAACAAATTATAAGTGTTTTAATTTTATTAATTTAAAATATACTTCTACCAAGCACCTCCTTACCGTCAGTCGACAATACTGACAAGAAAATAAATTATTTGGGTTAGTTGGAAGATATCGCGTCCCGGCGATAAACTCGCCCATTGTGCAAAATTATTCTTTTATACCATGTAAACTTATTATTTGTATCCAAATAATTTGTACCTATAATAAAGTTTATTATTATTATTATTATGTTAGGTAGGTGTACCTACCTACCTGTATCAAAGATTTTTTAAGCCGCGTCTACACGGTGATATTTCTATGGTTTCGTTGTTTAGACAAATAAAAATATAATAATCACGTTATTCATAAAAAACGGACTGAATTAAATATATTTTTATTTCGCGGAATTGTCTAAATATACGACATTAATAAAGAGTTATAACGTAAGGAATTAGCATATTATTATATATACCGGCGTATATTTTTAAATTATGTAAGTATAAACACATGTTTGCTCCTCTTTATTATTATTAAATCCACACATAAATATTTGAGTCCGTTCGTATGTATGTATGTATGTATGTATGTATGTATGTATGTCCTTAATGGACTCGGAAATTAGGAAAGACCGAAGTAAAATAATACACTCTATACAAGGTCTCATCTTCTGGGCAGGTTTAAGGCTAAAAACATTTTAAATATCTTACGTATTGATAAAGATATTTTAACTTTAATGCGACCATGTCACAAAATTAGCAACAAAATGTATGTAAAATTAATGCAAGATTTAGTAAATAGCAATATTCACAGTCAAACATTTTTCATTGTATTGAATTAATATCAAAATGGATGTAACAATAAATACAACAATTCTGAAACTAAATATTTAGGGTTTATTTTCGTAATAAAATATCGTGTTTGCTAATGAGAAAAGCTCTTGAATTACGTGAATAAAAATTGCATATTTTTGACATATTGGGCTATTTTCATAATGGAAGACATTATGAAACCACAGAAAACTATACTGTAGAATAATAATAGTTTTACCTATAAAATCCATAAACAATGTTAAATGATTTTCAATGAGTGGGAACCTATTTATTTTCACCTAATATTTTTTACATAAATTATGAAATATTTGATACTAAAATATTCTGAAATATTGAAGGATGCAGATAATCCATTTTTAAGGTTTTTTGGGAATAAAGAGTAAATACTTAGGTGACAATTTATTCTTGACTTTTTTAATTTCATAGCAAATACCCATTTATGCACTGCAAACCAAAAATACAAATTCGAATGTGGACAATTATAATATTTTAACATTTATGTGCCTACAATTTTTTCACGAAATGGGATGTTTACCCTTTTTTCTTATAGAAATTTGGGATGACAATCTTCGAGTTTTTACACATTTGGAAGAGGTTTTTAGCACTTTTTCCATGTAGGTACCTACCAATATGTGGGATTTCTTAACTTCAAGCTTTTTCATCGGGACGAGGTTCTTAGTACTTTTTTTTCATGTAGGTTCCTACTTATTATTTTTTTACATAAATGTGAACATCTGAGGTGCCAAACTTCAAGATTTTTCAATGGGAAGAGGTTTTTAGCACTTTTTTCGATGTAGGTACCTACCTATTTTTTTTTACCTAAATATGGGCATGTGAGGTATCAAACTTCATGATTTTTTATTGGGAAGAGTTTTTCAGCACTTTTTTCGATGTAGGTACCTACCTATTTTTTTTACCTAAATATGGGCATGTGAGGTATCAAACTTCAAGATTTTTCATTAAGAAGAGATTTGCAATGCTTTTTATGATGTAGGTACCTACCTATTTATTGTTACTAAGATATAGGCATGTAGGGAGTCAAAAATTAAGTTTTCTCATTGGGAAGAGCTTTTTACTTCTTTTATCCACGTAAGTGCTTACTCCTTTTTTTTTTCAATAAGATTTTGTTTTTTTAACCCATGTATTTGCAAGGTTTTCTATTTGATTAAACCCGAGCGATGCCGGGTTACATACGCTTGTATAATAATAATTTAAAAATAACATTAGGTAACCCACAAAAAAGAGTCAACTCCACTTTTTTAAATGTAAAGTTAGTGGAGATAGCTGCATTTTTTTGTCAATCGTTCAAAATCTATATTGCTAGCCATAATTTACACATATACTTACGCACATTTATCAATTCACATATTATTTTAAGTGTTTGATTATTAATATTATAGCTCTGTCCCACTTCGACCACCGTTATATATTATGGTATGTACCTATTCTCTGATACATTGTTTTTGACTTGTTTTGATGCTTGATTTTGTGACGAATATGATAAAGGGGTAAATGTATTTGATACTAAGCGTTGTGATGACGCATATTGCATCCTGATTGTGTTTTGTGAAATGTATTTTATTATGAAATTTAGGCATAATTCACTCGATTGCGGGTGCATTGCCGTAAAATGAAATAAGAAGAAGATTATTAATATTGTTGGAAAACATCAAGTCACCTCACGGACACTGTACAATTCATTAATTCTAAGCTATTACATGTATAATTGCGTTCACATTGTGAAAATTTGCTCTCATGCTAGGTTTAAGAATTAATTTCTATCGTTTGAGTTTATTTCAGTCAATCAGAGCCTGCGATGCAATATCAGTTGATAGATTTTTGCCCATATCCTTCGAGGTTTGATTCCTTCGGCTGCTGATCTGCTCCAACTTCATGACACAAGCATATTGCTTACTGCGGAGGAATTTGGGGGTATTTTTGTTATTCACAAACGCTGATTCATCTTTATTAAAAAAATGTGGACTTTTCTACCGTTATATTTAATACCTACATTCTACGAATTTCAAATGTACGTTCTTTTTTTTAAAAAAAACTGTATACGTTTTGAAATAAAAAAGGAATGCCGAAAGGCCATAAATCACTTTGCAAAGACCTGTCATCTAGTAACACACGAAATTAATATGTATTATAATAATAATATTAGGTAGGTACGTTCTACGTGACGTGCTTACGATAGTACGAACATTACTAATCAACTTTCGCGGAATTTCGGTAGATGGCTCTATTCCTACTACACACATAATAGAATCAAATTTTTATAATGGGAGAAATTGAATTTGTACTCGAAATTCAAAATAGTAAGAAAGAAATAGATATTTTGACGAATTATACTATCTATTTACTATGGATAAAATTAAATGTGCTATTTCATTTTACGAGTAACATTAAGCTAAAATTAACAAAAAAAATATAGTATACCTAAGCCAGAAAGAATTGTCTATATAGGTATTTTGTTCCACTAATAAACCATCATGACATATCCCACAAATGAGGTAATCAGCAGACCAGTCGCATGTAATAAATATGCAAGCTGTCCTCTCTGTGCTAACAAAAATTAAAGTGACGAACTTCATTACTGAATTTAAGATATATAAAATGACTTTATTTTTTCGAATACCTGCCTTTTACAGGAAAATCACAAACTTGTCAAAGATATTTTTGTTTTACTAGTTTATTCGAAAAATATGAAAATACCAGGCCATAGTAACCTATATATAAATATAGGTATATTTAATAATAATAAGAACACTTTATTGATCAGAAAAAAAAATCATGAGCAATTGGCGAGCTTATTGCCTGGAGGCAATATCTTCCAGCTAACCAAACTTCAACTTGATAAATAAACGAAATAATTTATTTAATCTTAATCCCAACAAATTACCAAGTAACAGTAATATAAATTAAATTGTTAAAACAACAAACAATAATAAATAAATAAATAAAACACTTAAAATAAATATTAATTGCTATTACATTTTACGACGTACATATCCGTCACTACTTGTTGATACAACATAATTATTTTGACATGATTTTCATGTTTACCGTATCCTTGGGGTTAAGTAAAGCACGACAAATATTTTTAGACTGTAAAACTAAGAGCGAATTGTTTTTTTTATCTCTACCTTCGCTGCACCTCTCAGAATTGGGGGTGGACAGTAGGTTAACTGTAGGTATATAATAGCAATATAGGTCGCTCTCTCCGTGCTAATAAAAAAATATGACATCCAGAATTGCTTAACTGAAAATTTTAAATGTCTTAAATGTGGTGTTTTCGACTACCTACCTTTTTTTAAAATGGCTCTCGAAAACTAATACCTACCTACATAAAGTGGCATGTAGACCCGGGACTCCACAGATCAAATTATCAAAACGTTGTACATATAACTCCACTATATTATTCTAGACTCACATTCTATTTTTTTTTTTTTTGCGAAATTTTCATGTGAAGGTAGGTTGATTTTTGTCAATTAGACTAACCTTATAAATAAATATCGTGAGTTCAACGAAGAGGTTTGACATCCATTTTTAAAGATTATATTATTTAGGCATAGAGAAGGCATAATATTTCATTTATAATAAACATGCAAGCTGTCCTCTTCATCACATCTCTCTCTCTCTCTGTCTCCCCCCCTTGTCTTATAAATTAAGTTTATATAAGCACTGTAATTGGCCTAATGTATTATGTGCTGTTGTGTTTAAATAAATAAATAAATAATGAAATAAAAAATAATGTGAAAATCGTTTTAGTTCTTTATTTCTCCGTAGGGCATGCGTACGGTGGTGCTATGAATGAAATCTTTGGGTAGTAAGGCAGTCAGACATTTATGTTCACTAAACAAGTACTTAAAGTCTTTGCTTAAACAGTTTACGAGTTTTATGACACTCATAAATGTCAGATTGCGCCCCGACCGTGTGTACGCGGCTTTACTGCCACAACTTATGTTGTATTGATTGTAACCAGGGTTGTTCAAGTATACAAACTTTTTTATTTTACAACCTTGTTGAAAATTTTTAATAATTATTTTTGTCATTCGCTCTTCAACGTTCCTCCGTGTAAAAACATAAAGAAGTGTAGGTACCATAATATACTTAGACATCACAACATATCCCACAAGTGGGGTAGCCAGCAGATCAGTTGCATGTAATAAACGCGCAAGCTGTCTTCTCCGCGCCAATAAATATATTTCGCATGGGTTGCATTCCTAATATTTTAATTATTTTTTTTATAAGATGTAAGTAGGATTTCGTTTTCAACCCAAATACAACCTTATACATCTTTCACAGTAAGCTAAAAGCTAGTGTTGTGAATGGGAGTTTGCCGGCGTCTGGGATTAAACCGTGAATCTCTCGAACATGAAGCTTAGACTCCACCTCAAGGCTACCGACGAACTCAGTTATCGATGAGTGTAAGATATTGTTTTGTTTTAAGACATGGGATATTTTAGTCTGCAAAGACTTGTAACTTGTAACCTCTGTGATACATGGGTCCCTGGACACGGCATATATCGTAAGTTAAATTAATAACAATAAATATTTTACTTTTGACAATTGCTTTAAACTGCCAACAAAATTATTATAAACTTAACTACAGATAAAAATTGTGCTATAAAAAATAGGCGTTAGCTTATTAATAAAATCGGCCCTCAAATTGAACACATCTGTTTCACCGCAATATAATTTTTTATATTAGGTATTATGAATAAAACACGGGTGTTGAATAAAAAGATCAGTTCAATGATATGATTATAATGATAACCGTTTATGTTTATTTATGGACATTTTGATAAACTGCCCGTATCTAACGAGTCAATAATTGATTAAGTAATAATAATAATAATAATATTATGTTTTATTAGGCAATAAATTCACACATAAGTACTTCTTAATTGAATTATGTATGTATAGAAGCAATAAACTCACCAGATAAATTATATATTATTAATTTATTGTTATATACCTACATAATTATTATTTAATGATTGTTTACATTATCCGTAGAGTCCAAGAAATTTAAAAGGTATTCCAAGACAATGTTTTCTAATATCGTACTACAAAAGATATCAGATGGGTATTTTTTTATTTTATTGGCGTAGAGAAAATTACTTGTGTACTCACTGTGGATTGAGCCTGAGTACTGGACAACACAATTCCTTACTGGTCATGGAACATTCAACGCGCGTCTTCATCAGTTTGGGACAAAATCATCCCTTTCGTGTAATTTCTGTCATTCTGAATCCCAAACGTCGGAACATATTCTGTGGGATTGTTTCCACACCGACATCAGTAGGAAAAGAGAGGAGATACTCATTGCTGTTCTTGGTCGATCCTCTGGACCTGTAGGACATGCGGACTTGGTGGCCACAAGGAAAAACCTTTTCGCCTTCAAAAATTCTGTACTTTCTTTGATAGCCTAATATCCCCTTCAAGTAACTAACGATACTGCATAGAGAAGAAGGCATAGGTATTCCCATTTCTTCCCTTCCCTTTTTACTCCAAAATTTTTGGTGTGTGGCCGCTAAATCTAGAGTGCTCCCTCGGGGGAGCATTTCTCGTTTTAATGCGACATTAAATCCTGTTTGTGCATGTGTGTGTCGTTATGGAGATAGGTACAGATCTCCAGGTACGGCACAAGGTATGTGACGGGCGCTGCCTTTTAAAAAAAGTCTTTCATCCAAACAGTGCACACTTCAGCAATAGTATATAACATAAACACAAAACTCACAATCTCACACACACAGTACATCCCATTCATACAAATAAATACATTCACTTACAAAATGTATCTAAAATGTACCTATGTAATCCCTCATGGAAGACGTTGTGATTCTGTAAAAATGTAGATAAATATTACTTGTGTTATATATATTAATGACGTTTTTTTTATTTTTTTCCAGGTCAGTTTCAATTGGATTATTTCATCATGAAGACGATTGTGGAATTGGTTTGCAACACTAAAAGGTAGGACTTCAATAATCTTCCAAATCCTCATTGTTACGATTAAAATCATCATCTGCATATTGCAAGCATGTGATCGTTCCATTTTTAAAATTCAATAGATAGATAGAGGTACCCTACGAACGAGTTAGATTTTCTTTTCTTTTCACATTCACGATTAGTTCTGTTACATTTCATACAAAATCTTACACACTTTAACAATATCAAAGATGTACCTACAATATTTTATCTATATTTAGTGCAAAAACTAATATGTAAAGAAATCTACAGAAACAAAATTGTTTACACAACAATAACATTTTTTTTAATTGCAGTCTTCGATATCTAAGTAGGTGTCTAAATTTGAATATATTCATCTACATACATTAAGGGTTTCCCACCACTTTCCCCTGGATGTTTTTAGAGCTGAGCTCCTATATCATTCAGACTCAACGAAACAAAAAGAAAAATTCAAAGGGGGGGTTCAATATTTGCCTTAAGCCCCCCCCCCCGACAAAACTACCTACATACAACATACAACAAGGTATATCTTTAGATATATTTTTATTACACCTAATTCAAAATTAGGCAGAGCTTGTGCTTTGAGGGATATAAAAGTGTTATCAGCCAATTTGTATATTTAGTAAACCAATTTAATAAATATTAAACCAATGCCCCATTTTCAAATTTAAATATCTACCAATATTCTGTCATTCAAGCTGTCAACTATGGCGAGCATTGTCACCAATTGTCACCTCTGTCTTGCGTCGTTTTGTAACCATTATTAGTAAGTAAGTATTTAGGTATACCTAATAATATAATATGGATAGTTTTATGCCACAATGTATCAAACCAAAAAAAAATCATAATTCAAAACTTAATATGATTGAAGTTCTTGCTTTTCCAAAATACATAATTGAGCAGCTATAGCTAACAAATCCTCTGTAGCATCTCCACATTGTGTTACTTAACTCACAATCTATACCTACTACGTTATTAGTGCTGACTTAAAAAATATGTAATACGTCAATCTTTCTATACCTACCAAGCGGAGAAGCCAGTAAGTTAACTGCAAGTAATACCTAAACATCTAGTTCATCTTCTACGTGCCAATAATAAGGAAGACATTCAGAATAGGTGACATACCACATCAATAAATTGAAGAAGTCTTATTTGATGTTTTACAAATATCTCATATTTTTTAGGGCATTCAAAAAGAAACAGAAAAGGGTGTGAGGCCTATTCTTTTCCAGAAACTCGCATGGAGCATTACCAATCTCATTTTTTAGTTGGTATTGCTTTAAACATTGTTTCATTACACTATTCATAATATAAATAATAATATTATACAGCCTTTAGCGGGAATCCCCATTACTGAAAGACCTCTCTACACTTTTGCGCGTCAATAAAAGTCAAGAGAACTCCATACAAATGTCTAGTGGAAAGATTGCCAATGTGTAAGGTAAAGGCCGGTGCAAGAGGTCAACAACTGTTGGTAAGAGAGACTATAATGTAAATTAAAACATATCAGTTTTTTTTCAAATAGTCGTATTAGATAGTTTTAATCATTGTAGAATTGTAGTCTTTCGATCAGTAGATCTGAGATTTGAGGTTCTGTACCTGGTATGCCTGACTTCGTTTTGGAGACATATCAAGCATTTTGCTCATTTTGTGGCATTAAAATTTAAAGGTATATAAAATATAGGTGGTTTTGCACTAAACGACGCATTTTAAAACAAATCGTTTAGTTTATTGTTACTATAAATTATCAAAACCTTTAAAAGGAAAAAATATAATTAATATACAGCGTCCGAGAACCACGTGGTTTGACAACTTGGATCAAATTCTCTACGACGGCTGTGTTTTGAGGAAGAGAAATTGTATGAATATATAAGAAGCGAGAGAAGTGTGTAAGGATAGATCCATATGGCGCTCCATTCTCTCTGCCTATCCCATTTGGAATACGGCGTAAGGTTAGGTATAGCACAGAAACATAAAATTCACACGTTTTCTAAAAATGCATTTATTAAACTAGAAAAAGGTAAATAAAACTTAATTGTATGACAAAAAGACTAATTTATGTGGCAAATATAAGATCATTTACTGAACTATGAAACTTTAATCAATGGATGATAACATGATCTCAAAAACCAAAGGTATCTCAGGACTTTGCAGAACGTCCGACATGCAAAGAAGCTACAGACAAGTGCTAAAGAGCTTGTCACCAAAGCTTCGAGACATAACACGAGATCTTGAAATCGATATTTTACATCTGCTGCTATGTGTAGTTACCTACATAATCTTCCATAATATAATGGATTACAGAGCCTAGCAGCTTGGATGCTTATTATTTATAATAATATTATGAATAAAATTTTATCTGCTCAAATTTCATGACCACGTCACTGGCTATCAACGGTATGATCCCAATTAAATTTATATCCAAAAATATAAAAGTTGACACTCTTGGTGGTGCTGTCTTTCTCACCATTTATTTCTTGTTCCGTTTTTTAACGACGAAATGAGGAAATATACATCTTTCTTTCATTTGCATTGATGTTGTGTCGATAGTTTGACGTTCTTCTAAATATTGTTTCTAATATTTTTCCCAATATCTTTGGGACAATGCTCTAATATGCCTTCTTATAAATCTATATGTATTCGTAATAGGTTACTCAATATTTTGAAGTACCTACCTTATCGTTTCAAATGCATTTGCAGGTTGTACTTATAGAATCTTATATCTTAGAATCTTAAAAATGTATATTCTTTCAGATCATTTTTTTTCTAAAGTAATCGGGTATTTTACAACTCATTTTTTTATTTTATTAATTGTGACGATGCACTTTTTTCTGTAAATTTTAGTTTTTTTTTCGTTTTGCGGACTTGACGTCTTCGCAACAATTAGATTGAAATTTCAATGTTACAGACCGAAGGTAGTTGTTGGAAGTCCATTTGATGATAGGTAAATTGAAAAAAAACACAGTAAGTATGTAGTTAACTTCCAAATGACTTTTATTAACTTCGCTTACTAGTATTCGGAGACTCGACTGCATCATCAGGCGATTAGTAAAAAGTGTAATAAGATACAGAGACAAGCAGTATTTTTATGAATTTTCATTAATTAGATTTGTTTAAGTTGGTTTTATTTAGGTACCACTTAATTAATTACCCTGAGGTATCCGGGTGTGTGGTGGATCTTTCTTCAATTACCACTTAATTATTTACTCAAAATTAAATAAATATTAGACTATGATGAAAAATACTTTGAGACAAGAACCTTAAGAGAACACACCAATAAAATGAACTATCCACTGACCAGACCTTAAAAACTAAGTTTACCCACTCTCAAAGTTATTCAAAATAAACAATGATGATTAAATAAACATCTTCCAGCTTACCTCATATTTATTTATTCATTTATTTCAACACATAACTTGAATAATTTATTATTCCATTTAAAAATGCTTTGCATCGGTGCAAAAGCAAAAGGCGTATTTTCAAAAGCAGGTGTTTGTAGTGTTTGTACATTTATGGTAATGGTAAAAATGTCATTTGCAAATAATAGTGTCTACTGTGCTTAACATTTTAATAAATAAATTTATCCATAATAAAACGGCTGTCATATTTGATAGATAATTTATTATTTTATTTTAATTTCCTTTTTTGCCTTCATTAAAATTCACTTTTTTTTATTTCTTTGTAATAATTTCCTGGTGTTAGGAATTTATTCTGTAGGTAATTGGTGGACTGTAATTTTTCTACATTTTAATTGTTACTTGTAGAATAAATAAGCAATATCAATTAATTTATGTACATAAACTCAAACCATTTGTATTTCTTTACAGAAGTTAATATGGAGTTTTACAAAATAACCATAAAATTCATTTAAATATATCAATTAACTTGAATAAATATTTCAAAAAACGCAACAAAGCAAAGAACAAAATTCTATTTAACAATTTTTTAAAAACTTTGCATGAGGTTAAAAGATAGACAACTTTGAAACACTTCAACTTCGCCAACAAAATGTAATCCGCGATTATTGAGGTCAGATTCATAACTAATATTATCAGCTAATCAACGATCTTAGTAACAGGTGTAAATTTTATATCTTCCATTTTCCAAATACAGTAGGTACACTACTTATAAACCGGTTTAGTTTTTACTATTTTCTGACATTACGCGGTCGTCGTTTACTAATGAACACAACAACAACCAAAAAATACAATTCTGTAGTGTTCACATTTGGCGAATATCGCCAGGACACCAAAATATCGTCAGCCATTTGAACCGTATGAACAAAATGACAGTTAGTCTGAAACGATAAAAACTAGTAAAAACGATATCGTCTGAAGTTGACCACCTTTCAACTATTTTCTTTGGTGGAACGATTCGTGCATGCGTAGATGTGCACGGCGTCCGTATCTATGGTAAAAAAAAATATAACCTATAAATTTTATAGTTGTTATCTGTGATGTTGGTTTGTGGCGTTTGCTTCCTTGATTAAAAGTTGCCTTATAATCTCTACTATAACATTTTCAGCTAAAAATAAACGCTTCGCGATCTCCATCTCGCCATTTTGAAAAGAACGTCAAAATCAAAGCGCATCTGACAGATCATATCTATATCGTTGGGCTGTGTGAACAGAGGCCTGAGTCAAAATACATTTTAGCGTTACGTTGTCGTGTCACAATCGTTCGAACATAGACGACGTTGCGCCAAAGTGTCAATATTCGTATCTACGTACTATTGTGTATCTTAGCAACGAAATTGACACTTGCTTGCTACTTCGTCTATATTTGAACGCTAACCGAACGAAAACGTAATGTTAAAATGTGTTTTGACTTCGAGCCCAGGTGTGACGATGGCCGTCCGACGACTTTGGTTTTTTATGCAACGAAATTCGCCTGACGATATTCGTCAAATGTGAACACCACTTTCCTTCTGTTTTGTTTTCTTCCGAAATAAATAAAATGTACGCAAAAGTATTTCCATCAGCGTTTCGTTAATAATAATAAAAATAATTTCTTGACGAATTCTTTACAATTACCGAACACCACAAGTTCCAACACGCGTGCGTTGGAATCCAAAAGTCCTGTTCAAAGAATTATTGTGCTTAAAAATAAATATCGATGAATTTAAGTGGTTTCTTTTTGCTTGTTTAAAATTTAGCGCGTAATAATTATCGTAGGTGGTTGTTGGTTGCACGGTCTTAATTTCGTTGCAATCAATTTTATATTTCTTATATATTTTTTATACATACATACATACAATCACGCCGCTTCCCTCGCGGGGTAGGCAGAAAGGATCGAGCGCCACTTCCTTCTATCCTTGCATACATCTTTCGCATCCGTCACTGTCATACAATTCCTCATGCATGCTCTCCTGTTCAATGTGCTCAACACGTGACCGTCCTGTAGGATTTGATTAAAATGATCTTGCCATTTAATCCTCGGACGTCCACGTCTCCGAGCACCATTCCTCTCAGCCAAATATATCTTCTTAGTCATTCTGTCCTCATTTATTCTTTCCACGTGCCCAAACCATCTTAACTTATTTACATTCATCCTTGTTATTACACCAACTTGCAATCCACATTCCTTTCGTATATCACTGTTACGCACACGATCTCTTAGACTTTTACCACACATCCTTCTCAACGATCTCATTTCCACTGCATTTATGCCACTTTCATCCTTCTTTAACCATGCCCACGTCTCACTTGCATACATAAGTGTTGGCACTAAGATAGCAGAGTGCACCAACCTTTTAGCTGTGGTAGATATGTTTCTATTTGCAATTATTGGTCGGATTGCACAATTTTTTATATCTTTTCTTTTTTTAGTGCTGGTAGTTACATCTTCTTTGAAATCCTCAACTTATCTTAATTGCAGTCTTGTTTGGAGAACCATATTTACACAATGTAACATTGTGCAAAATCTAATCGAAAGATTTGAGAAAGGCGTCCCAACTCCCAACGCTTACAAATATAGTAAATAATATTATGAAAATTTGTTTCATTTGATAGGTACCTATAGGTATTTTTTAAATTCTTTTTTTATCTTAAACCTAATATCCCATTAATCTTAAACTTAGTAGGTATGCCAATCGATCGCATATGATTATTTAACTTATTAGATATCAAATTTTACTTACTAATATTATATTATTTGCCAAATAGGCACACAAGAAATTTATTGCAGACATTTTAAATAAGTTAATTTTAACTATATATTCATTATTTTCGATTTTTTCATCGGCAATGCCCTGAATATCAACAGTTTCTTTCTCCGCATCCTAGAAATTCTCAAAATTCTGCACATTTATTATTTTAATTGAATAATTATTCAATTTTGTATTTACATTATTAATTCTTGAGTCGGTCGGCTTCCTTATTAAATACAAAAGAATAATAATAAACCAGCACTTCTTCTAGAGTCTAGACAATGGTACTGCATTATACCTATTAATAGTTTATGCCTACAATAATGTTTGTATACATGTTTATATGTCTTCAGTAACTGTTTCTACCAGATAAGTGAGAGGAAAACCAATGCCTTCTATATAAACTTGATTCTTTTAAGAATATTCATGGATAATAAAATTGTACTATACTATACTATACTATACCCTCACGCCATGTCCCAAGTGGGGTAGGCAGAGAGAACGGAACGCCAAACAGATCTTGTACATATACAATTGTACATATCTAATTTATTAACAGATATATTGTCTATAATTTAAATATACTTAACAAATTTACACCATCTCACAATTTAAAATTATAGCGTTTGTTACTACTCAAGACTTGCTATATGGAGTTTTTTTATAGGAAGGATATCTAAGCAAATTAAAATATTTCAAGGGTTTTTGTGTTTACGCTGTGGAAATCCATTTTTAATTTTATAAAATAAAATATAAAAATATATTATTGAGCACTGTTTAATCTCCACTTTGTTAGGTTAGATACCGAACGTTTTCGCCTATACTTGTAGGCATCTTCAGGGAAACTATACATACAAGTATAGGCGAAAACGTTCGGTATCTAACCTAACAAAGTGGAAATTAAACAGTGCTCAATAACATATTTTTATATTTTATTTAATAAAATTAAAATATGTCAAAAAGTCATCTACATGGTTTACCATTTTCTACACAATTTTCTCCACTAATTTTGTAATTTTATAGGAAAATTTCCTGGTGAGATATCTTTATTTTTCATAACACATTTATCAAGTCATACTCCGAGTGCCAATAAATTATAGATATTCAGAATGGGAGGCATACTTTATCGCTGAGTTTGAATATGTCAAATGTCTTATTTTCAACGGGATATGTTACAAATACACAAATTTTACAGGTCTCTCGAAAACTTACAGAAAAAATTAGATATGTTCGTTGCCGGCAATTCCTTTGCTGACTGTTTTTATTGCTTTGTATGCATTGTAGGAAATTATTTGCATGTATTATTATTTTGTACACGAGTCATTGTAAAAAAGCTTTTATGCCGTTAAATGTGTTAAATAAATGAATAAATAAATTCCATAGATCGTCATTTTTCAATTTGATTTTTATTCTTTAAGTGAAGCCGGGTTTAATGCTAACTGTTAATAACTCGAGAGTAAATATTCCAAGACTTGAGACCTCAATTAGTGCCAGCAAACTAGCCAGTTATAATATATGGATACACTACACATGCCCACAACAATAATATGCTTCAGCCAATTGTTGCAAATATTATCAACATTACAATTTTAACAAGCACATATTTGTTTAATAGTGCTGTAGGTACTATATGTACTTACTAGACACTAGACAGTTTATTAATATACTTATGAACTTTTAGACACACGACCAGACTAGTTTTAATGAAGAGTTAATTGGATTCGTCACCAGGCCTACCTAATTCCTTTGATCATATTGACAAAGATGATAATTTATTAATATTTTTACAGTGTCACTGGGAGGAATTCGTGAAGCGAACTCATCTGTGGGGGAGCTGCAAGAAAAGTCGTGGCTTTTCAGGGAGGGAATGGGAGTATAGATTTTAATGTTTTGTTTTTTTTTTATCGTTTGCTGACCGACACGAAAAGTTGAAGAAATTAATATTTTAGCGCTGTTTTATGCTTAATCAAACATACTCACTTCTCGATAGTGTTACGATTATTAAAAATGCACAATATAGCCAAATCCAGG
Source organism: Athripsodes cinereus (assembly GCA_947579605.1). Lineage (NCBI taxonomy): Eukaryota > Metazoa > Arthropoda > Insecta > Trichoptera > Leptoceridae > Athripsodes > Athripsodes cinereus. The sequence goes on along the minus strand of OX388317.1, from coordinate 4,413,818 downwards.
AATGAATGTATTTTATTTAGAATAAGACCAAGAGTGCAAGATAATAATATATTTCTCACTCAATTTATGATTTCAAGATACCTAAAAAATAGTCTTTTGCTTTTGCTTCTTCTTGTTCTTTAGGCCTTTTTCGAGTGGAAAAAAATATTTAGTGATCAACGGATAGAAAAACGGAGTCAAACGTTAGAAGAAATTCCATTCAATTTAAGGATGACAAAGAGAATAATACTTATACGAAAGAGGGAATATGAAAGAGGGCGAGCGTCCTAAAACCATGTGGGTTGATCTAGTGGTTGTCTTGCTAAAAGGAGTTTGCACATTCTGATGGTCGTGTAGATAAGGTGTCTGATGAGTAATATTCTTAATTGGCTAGTCATTGGATTTACAGCCTGCATTCACGTATTTGGATTGCTCCATCCATTGATACACAGATTATCTAGTTTATTAGACCTTACCATTCATTTAGTATGTACTGCATACCCAATAATGTTCATTCATTCCTGCACTTTCAAGGTTAGGCCATACCTTTCTATTGTCTTTGGATTTGTAGGCTCACGATTCTCATGGTTTGGAATATCGAATATTGCTGGGAGCTCGAAGACATTAAATGACAAAAATAAAATTTTAGGTACTACATGAGCCAACATAGATTAAAAATCGCAAACATTTAAAGAAATATGTATATTCTAAGTAACATAACCTAAAATATGTATAGGTACACAAAGCATTTATTTATTTTGAAAATGTAGGTGTATAAACAACTATTTCTTTCCTCTCGAATGTTCATTTGGGTTATAAAACATAAAAATGGAAGAACTGTGAAAGAAATTAAACCCACATTAGCTCTCTATACCCTCTCTCACAGTACACTATTACCATGATAATGATACCATAGAATTCGAAATAAATACAAAGAAGTCAAATTGTTGACATCTATTCAGAAAGAATGATGATTTATTATGAATGACGGATGGCGCCATTTAATGAAGTATCCATCTCAATGACACGGGAAACTCTGATGGTAGAGCGATGTCTTCAGTAAGCTCCTGAACGTTGTTGAAGGTTGGTTTTTATGAAGGCTCCCAGGGAGTTCCAGATAACTGTACCCGCGACATTAGAAGCCTTGTCGTAGAAACATGACTTTTTGGTTCTGTTGGTCTCGTCCAGCATGTTTGTGGATGGTTTTGCTGAGCGTAGGGGTAAAATCAGATGAAGATTAATTTAAAAAATAGTAATAGGTATATGAATAGTAATTTTATCACTTGAAAGACACAATTGATTAACTATAAAATATAAATAAAGAAAAACTGGCTGGGCTTAAAGGTCTAAGCTTAACTCCTTGTGTCCATGAGCAATGATTAAGACTAAAAGCAGATGAAGAACAATTTCAAAATTAGGAGTAGATATATTATAAATAGAAAATCACTACAAAGACACGACTAATTAACTATAAAATATAAATATAATAAAATTGGACTTCAAGTCCTTTAGCTGCCACGTCAAAATCTATTTCCTCCGCATCAAGCATCATGCTGTATTACTTTTATAATAGGTACTCTTATGTACCGTGGTCATTGAGGCGTAAAATTACTTTGATATAGTACGTTCAATTGAATTGTAATATACCTATAACTAATATCAGCTATCTATAGATAAATATTAATATATTATTGATTATTTCTGATCATCCAAGCATGACTGACCCGCCTACTCGAGAATGATTAATGACACGGGGAAGGCAAAAGGTGGAGTTAATATCTTAATACACTACTCGATGGTACGTAGTACACTTGGAAAAGGCGGCCGCAGTTTATCATCAGGACGATGATACTATCTTCAATAATGATGATGATGTAAAGAGACTTGGTATTCGTGATGGTATTTCTCATGGTTTTCTTGTTGTATGGTATCACTGTTATACTTATAAATACAAAGTAAGAAATTACTCAGTTAGGAACGTAATAATTATTGTCGGTCTAGTTTAGGCATCTGTCATTTTCTGTGCAAAATTGACTGAGGAAATTTTTCAAACTAATTATTAGATCCAGGGTTCGATTCCCGGATGGCCACAGAAATTCTTGCAATCAATGTCCTTCTTGCTCTATAATTGTTCATATCCTGGGAGTCTCAGACCAAAATCAGATTTAATCAAGCTCTTAATTCAACTTCTGGCTGACTTCTACGTTAAATTTATTCTTTCTTTCAAGTTGGCTGGAAAATTCTAGCGAAACATCATAAAAGTTTCTCTTGGATACCATCCTACTTACAAATGCTTTCGGCTGTCTTTAAAAAAGCAGTTAGATAGTCTTAAAGCCTTCATTCACGATTCAATAATATTATTACATAGAGAACTCCTATAACTGTTCGAACATGAAATGCAATGGGTCCATTATTTAACTTGTCTAGATATTATGAAGAGATTTGTAAATTCTAGGCAATGTTGAGTAATTCTTCACTTTTTACAAATCGGACTATCAGTTATCATCCAAAAATGGACACACCGTTCGATATATATATATATATATATCAAACATATCTAAATTAACACCTGGTGCTCAATCACAGAGCATCTTTACCAATAAAATCTTACACTTTGCTACATTCAATATAAATTAGACATGTAGGTATAGTTAAGATGCGTTCTTCGATATGAGAATTTTATGTACTATTTTCTGTATTCAATATTGAACCTTATCCGCAGGCAATATTCTGGCTGTGTCGTTATTATAGGTATGTTCACATGTTGCACCATTATCAGATTGTGTTGTATGAGCGTGTTCACACCACCAAATATGGAAGAAAGATAATACTGCAGGTTTACATCGGTACATATTATTTATTATTATTCATATACCTGTATTGCATATACCTACATATATAGATGTGATCACTGAGAAAAACGGTTGGTAAAACGTTACGAGATAGAGTGAAGAACGAGGATATCAGGAGAATGAACGGATGCGAGAGGAGTGTTGTGGATAGAATGGGTTTAAATAAGTTACGATGGTTTGTACATGTGGAGCAAATGAATGATGGAACAATGACAAAAAGGGTGCATTTATCTGAAAGATGGGGCGTGAGAAAACGCGGACGTCTAAGAACTACGTGACCACGTGGTTCTCAGACGCCTGCGCTTCCTTACGCCCCCTCTTTCAAATAGTTATATCCTCTTTGTCATATATGTCCTATGTCATATGATTCCTCATCCATTCGTTCCACGTGTCCAAACCATTGTAAGTTATTTCTCAATTTCAATGAAAAAAATAATACCTACGTAGTTTTTTTAATGACAACGATATCAGAGCGCAAGGAATGTCGTGGAAAGAGGTGACGCAATTGGCACAGAGACGCTCTGAATGGAGGAGGCTGGTTTCTGCCCTGTGCTCCCGAGAGGAGCGTTGAGGGCGATGATGATGATGAGTTTTTTAATATATTATAATTAATTCCTTAATTATTTTATCACTACAGTACCTATCTATAAATAACTAATGTAGTTAAAATAATGTTAATATCTTTCTCAATACTTAATTATTATGTAAGTTGTACAATTGTTTTGTTTAAGGTAGACACAGAGTCCATACAATAAATTCTCTTTGTATAGGTAGTAAGTGATGTAGTAAGGTCAGGGTCCGGTACCTAATAAAATCACATATCAAATTGGGCTGTTGCATCAGGTAAAATAAAAAAATAAATTTTCATAATACCGCGGAGACTACTTGAAAGCTTTCTCGGTCTTTTGTATAAGTTTTCTAGATATTCAAAAGTTACATTAAATGTGTCTATAGCGGATATACCTACAAATATTCTTACCATTGAAGTAATCCACCTCACACCCGGATATCTAAGGAGTCGTAGACCCCTATTTATTCGCACATTCAAACCAAAATTATTGTCCTCATGGCTGGGCAATCATAAGGCACACCTGAAGGGCCGGGTGACCAAAACCGCTGTCGATTAATCTTTTATACTACTTCTTTCTTCAGTGTCTCTTTTGGAAGTAAATTTATACACTAACCTTGTACTCTCTTCCTTAAGAAGATAGATACATTGTATGTAATATTTTTCTCGTTATAAATGACATTCGAGAACCCAACAGGGTTCAACTTCCAATTTTGCATAGAAGAGCATCAGCGTCGCGGGGTCAACTGCCTGGAACAGATTACCAAGACAGAACCAACCCTGTAGTACATTCAGGAGCAAACTGAAAACATTAATGTTCAGGAGAAGTAACGGCGTCCTTGAAATTGTAACGGATCATTAAACGGTGCCGTAAACAAATCGTCCATATTATTTTTACTATCCCATTTCAAGTGTTTAACTAAAATATCTAATAATAATATCCGATTTATTATGTAATTGAAACAAGTGTTTCTTTCTTCTATAGATTATTGATTCCGAGAGAGACATCTTTCGACTTACCAGGTTCAATTACATAACTATGGAATTCTACTACGTGTGCACCGACACAATTAATATACCTAATAATACCGAATATAATTTTCCTTTACGAAACAACCCATTCACATTGTACAAGTGTGGTCATTGCTTCTCTTATAAATTGCCATGTAATGGCGAGTTAATTTGCATAGCCGACACGTTTATGAAAGTGATATGCCAAAATGGCACTTAAATAACCATTCCCTACACTACATTGTCCCCTGTATATACCCGATATACATAAAATATTACACATAGTAAACACACACACACACACACACACACACACACACACACACACACACACACGTATCACTAATAATATATACTATTAATACAATTTTGCAATTTACAATGTAACTTAATAATGCTGGCTGTAAAATCTTTAAAAATAAGTCCCGATGGTTTGGACATGTGGAAAGAATGAATAAGGACAGAATGAACAAGATAATATATTTGGCTGAGAGGAATGGTGCTCGAAGACGTGGCCATCTGAGGATCAAATGTCAAAATCATAATATAAACCAGATCCTACAGGGCGATCACGTGTTGAGCACATTGAACAGGAGAGCATGCATGAGGAATTGTATGGCAGTGACGGAAGCGAAAAGCATAATTGTGCAAGGATAGAAGAAAGTGGCGCTCGATCCTTTCTGCCTACCCCGCGAGGAAAGCGGCGTGATGGTATGTGCCTATATATATGTAAGAAAGTGCCTAGGTACTTACCTTGGTTATTATTTTGTTAGATTAGTTTTATTTTAAAATAAGTACCTAGGCACTTCCCTTAGTAGTAAGAATATTTTGAATTTGTTCCATTTTGATTGTTTTGTTTAAAATTGAGATTTGATATGAAGAGAGGAATTTTTGACAGAATGTAAGAAAAGATAGATATAATTAACATAATTTGTCGTTTCTTTAGTTTACAATGAAACCAAATTATGTTTAATAATAATAAATCAATTAATATCAAGTGATTGTGTTAGTGATTTTCCATACTCCCATTATAAAACGACAAATTTGATAAAAAATGGAAAGAAAATTGAAGTTTTTCTTCAGGTATGTGGAGTCGGCGGATAAAGGAACAAATGTGGTTATGATAAACTCAATCTGTACAAAAGACAATGTGAAATATATTTTTTCAGAAGATGATAAATTTGCTAGTAAACATCTTGCATTAATAAAAACAAAAAGCTATAAAAGAATAAAAGAAAGTTTTAAGAAAATAGGGGAAGAAAGAGTGATTTGGATTACATGCACAGAGGAAATGGAGAAAATTTATTTCGATCAAGACGATAATATAATGTTTAATAATATATATCTGGAACGCATTGTGGAAAGAAATTTAATAAAATCCACACCGAAAAGAGAAAATGAACCTAATTTAAAAAACATAGCAGAGAGATTTATGATTGAAAATTTTTTTTTTAAACACCCGAATGCAAAACAATGGCTCGATACATTTGAAAAAGAGTGCAGAAGATTAGAGATAGAGGAAGACAATGCGATAATTGAAGTGCTGAGATTATTTTTGGATAGACCGTGTTCGGAGTGGTACTCAGCAACATTGATGACATTAACCGTGGAGGCTGGATGGTCAGATTGGAAACAAAACTTCTTAGAATCATTTGCAGACAAAGGGTGGGATGGCGGAATCTATGCTATATCATTCAGGTATAAGGAAGGATCATTGATGGAGTATGTTATGCGAAAGCAGAGGCTACTAATTGACATGGATAAAAATATTAGTTCAAAAACACTTGTGATGCTAATAGCTGCAGGATTGCCTGAATTTATTAGAAGTAAAATCGACAGAGAAAAATGTGAAAATCCAACCGAACTACTGCATGAAGTTAGAAAATGTGAAAATATAGTGAGTAAAAATATTTTTTATAAAAAAAAAGAGAAAAGGCAGGACAATAAGAAAAAAATCGAAGAGAAGAGACCATGTGAAACATGTGAAAAGTTAAACAAAGGTAATAGATATCATATAGAGGACTTATGTTGGTATAAAAAGAAAAATGAAAATGAAGCAAAAGTAATTGGACACAACTCAATCATAGAAGTAGAACTAAACACAGAACAAAAAAACGAGTAAGCACACCATTGATTAAAGTAAAAATATTGTTAGAAGATAAGTTAGAGATAAACGGAACATATGATTCAGGCTCACAAATATCTCTAATAAATTCAAAACTACTTAAGATAAAACAAAGTACAAAAGATGTCAATAAAATATTTTTAAAAACGGTCAATGGTGTGACAGAAACAAAAGGTTTAGTAACTATAAAAGTAAAAATTTTTGAGAAAGAAAAATATATTGATGTATACATTGTAGAAAGAGATGATTTCGAAGATTTCATTATTGGTCTAGACATAATAAAGAAATTTATGCTGATTCAGGATGAAAATTTACAAATTTCTCAAAAGGAAAAATTACAAACAGAAAATAAAATGAATACATTGAATGAAAATAACGAATTAGAAGAAGTTAAGGTCAATTTTAACGAATATGTGAATGAAAATGAATTTAGAATGATTTTAGATCACTTAGACAGTGAAAAAAAAGTTAAGATTGAAAATTTGGTAGAAAAATATAATACAGTGTTTGCTAAAAATAAATATGACGTAGGCACTGTTACAGATTATGAAGCTAGAATAGACTTACTGGTTGATAAATATTGTAGTAAGAGGCCGTATAAATGCACTATAGAGGATAGAAAAGAAATAGAAAATCAAGTGGAAAAATTACTAGAAAATAAGTTAATTGAAGAGTCTTACAGCCCGTTCGCAGCACCAGTAACTCTAGCGTTCAAAAAAGATGAAAATAAAAGATCAAGATTGTGTATAGATTTTCGCGAATTGAACAAAATAGTTATACCACAAGCACAGCCTTTCCCATTAATAGAAGATTTAATAATAAAAACAAGAAACTGTAAGTTCTTCACCACACTAGATATAAACTCCGCTTTTTGGTCAATTCCACTACGCATTGAAGATAGACAGAAAACTGGATTTATTACACAAGAGGGACATTTTCAATGGACATGTCTACCATTCGGATTGAAAACATCACCAGCAATATTCCAGAGAATTTTATCAAATATCTTAAGAAAGCACAATTTAAAAGAGTTTTCAGAAAATTACATAGACGATATTTTAATTTTTTCGGAATCATTCAATGAACACATAGAACATATAGAAAAAGTGATAAAAGCAATTATATATGAAGGTTTCAGACTAAAATTTAAAAAATGTACATTTGCAGCAGAGTCAGTGAAATACCTCGGACACATAATAGAACACAATACCGTGAGACCATTGAAAGATAATTTGATTTCGATACAAAATTTCCCAACTCCAAAAAACATTAAAAATGTCAGACAGTTTCTTGGGAAAATAAATTTTTATCATGATTATATACCGAAAAGTTCAATATTATTAGAACCGTTACACAAACTGTTAAGAAAAAATGAAAAATTTTTATGGTCTGAAGAATGCGAAATATCTTTTACAAAAGTAAAAAAATTATTATGTTCACAACCTGTATTGGAAATTTTTGATAAGGATCTGCCAATAAGAATTTACACAGATGCAGCAATAGAAGGCATTGGTGCTGTATTTAAACAAATACAAAATAATGGTCAAGAAAAACCAGTAGCATATTTTTCAAAGAAATTGAATGATTCACAAAAAAGAAAAAAAGCAATTTATTTGGAATGCCTAGCAATCAAAGAAGCAGTAAAGTATTGGCAATATTGGTTGATTGGAAGAAAATTCACAGTGTTTACAGATCATAAACCTCTAGAAAACATGAATATTAAAGCTAGAACGGATGAAGAACTTGGTGAGTTGACTTATTATTTGTCACAATATAATTTTGAAATTAAATATATTCCGGGGAAAAATAACACTGAAGCAGATAGCTTAAGCAGGAATCCGGTATTAGAATCAAATGAAAATATGGACGAAGTGCTACAAATAGTTAATCTAATACAAATTATTGATATTCAAACAGATCAAGAACAAAATATAGTATTGCAGAAAAATAAAAATAAATTAATAAAAAAGGATGGAGTGTTCTATAAAAAAAAATAGAAATAAAGAAAAGATAATTCTATCTGAAGAGTTCAGCTTAAAGTTAATTAAAGAAATACATTATGAATGGTGCCATATAGGAATTAAACAAATGATGAATAAGATATGCAGTTATTATACAGCCAAAAATATGATTTCAAATATTTAAAAAATTTGTAAAAGTTGTGAAATATGTGTTAAGAACAAATCAAGAGGTCAAGGAAAATATGGTCTGATGTCACAATTAGGTCCAGCAAAAAAACCATTCGAAATTATGTCCATTGACACCATTGGAGGCTTTGGAGGACAAAGATCAACAAAAAAATACCTCCATCTGCTTGTAGACCATTTTACAAGATACGCATTCATTTCAACTTCAAAAACACAGAGTGCAACTGACTTCATCAAATTAGTTAACAACGTATTAGAAACGGACAAAATTGGAATAATACTTGCAGATCAATATCCGGGAATAAACTCAAGAGATTTTAAGGAATTTCTAATAGAGAATGACGTTAAACTAATTTTTACGGCTATTGATGCGCCATTCTCCAATGGTCTGAACGAGAGGCTAAATCAGACTATAGTTAATAAGACGAGATGTAAGATCAATGAGAAAGAAGAAAAAAGAGCTTGGACAACAATCGCTAGAGAATGTATCGAAAAGTACAATGAAACTGAGCATACGGTGACTGGATTTACACCTAAGTATTTACTAGATGGCACAGATACCAGTATTTTACCAGAAAATATGAAAATAAGAAACAATAAAGAAGATTGGATAAAAAACAAAGAAATAGCTCTTGAAAGAACAAGAAAATCACACGAATATAACAAGAAAATATTTGACAGGAATAGAATAAACTACAGATTAAACACAGGAGATCTAGTTTATATAGAAAATGGCAACAAGTTAAACAGAAAAAAATTAGATGAATTGAGAATTGGACCTTATGAAATAATAGAAAAGATATCAGATTCGATATATAAAATAAAAACAGGAAAACGAAAACAAGAAAATGAACTATACCACGTAACAAAATTACTTCCAGTATCAATTAATAGAGATGATGACTGAAAATTGTAAGAATTTTCACCCAGGGATGGGGAGATGTAAGAAAGTGCCTAGGTACTTACCTTGGTTATTATTTTGTTAGATTAGTTTTATTTTAAAATAAGTACCTAGGCACTTCCCTTAGTAGTAAGAATATTTTGAATTTGTTCCATTTTGATTGTTTTGTTTAAAATTGAGATTTGATATGAAGAGAGGAATTTTTGACAGAATGTAAGAAAAGATAGATATAATTAACATAATTTGTCGTTTCTTTAGTTTACAATGAAACCAAATTATGTTTAATAATAATAAATCAATTAATATCAAGTGATTGTGTTAGTGATTTTCCATACTCCCATTATATATATGTATGTAAATATTGAAAAACAAATAATGTTTATTGCCATTAATGGCAATCACTCCAACATATTCGGTAGATATAGGTACCCCTATGATGTGAGAAGAGAAAATTCTCCAAAGAAATTTCTCGAGAACGAGAAATTTCTCCTCTGATGGAAGAGAAATTTCTCTCCATAATTTTTCTTAGTGGTATTATGACCTTTCGCCCAGTACACTTCGCAGCCAACCTGATTGATCCAATATTTTGTGGGTCTGATTAAGGCACAAATCAGAGGTTAATCACATTTTTTTCTATGTAGGTACGTACCTGCAATTTTTTTAAAACTTAAATATGGGCATGTGGGGTGTCAAACATCAAGATTCTTCATCAGTTATTAGCACTTTTTTCTAAGTAGGTACCTAACATTTTTTTGTTTCCATAATTAATTGTAGCCATATTGGTGATAAATTGTCTCAACATTTGTACATTTATACATTGATTGATTGAATAAAGTAGATATTTATTATTATTATACTGTTAAATAAAAAAATTAAAAAAATCTCCCAAAAATTCTCTACTTCGAGAAATTTACCGAATAATTTCTCGGTAAATTTCTCGAAAAATTATTTCTTGAGAATTCCACAACACTAGGTACACCATAGAGTTTATTTATTTATTCTTTACTGTGCATTGATTACAATCAATTAGGTACACATAAAAGTTGAAGGCATTGCTCTTCCAACATAGTTTCCCGCGCCGTACCCGCAAACACGTGATTTGTTCCAATCAACCTAGTTGTTAGAATTCTGATATTTCCAAGTTGTGGAGTAGTCTTCAAAATAGTTCAAATTTACAATGAAATCTGTGAAACATGACCAATTTGAGTAGGTATACCTAACTTTATTTTGTATAAATATTAGGTATCTCATTGCAATGTTTGGTTTTCAACCATCATTGGTACCATAGATTCCAAATATATATATATATTCCAAAAAAATATATAGGTTTATATATTTATACAATCACGTAGCCTCTTCTGTGTGACACATAAAAGGAACGAATGTCAGCGCTATTTGATTGTTACTTTAATTCAATTGTTTTCCATCCTCGTTCTAATTTTGAACATGATTTAAAATCATTTATTGACATTGTATGTGTATATCTTTTTTACATGTTTTTAATTTACAGTTATTTTTTTATTTATGTTTTTACCTATGATTTTTAATGTAGATATATAATATTTTGTGTTTTTTTCGTGAAAGTTTTAACGTATTATCTAAATTCGCTTTTCAGTTTGTTTTCATGATTGTGATTGTTGGTATTTTTTTTTACATCTCACATGTAAACAGGCTTTTGATTTTATTTAAGTACATGAATAATTAATCAATAATATCGAATACTAATTATAGCCATGTTCGGCTTGTTCTACTGTATACGACTAACAACAGTTACAAATGATTATGAAAATTAAAAGCGACGCGGTAGCATCTAGCGATGAAAACCCAAAGCTATTAATAGTTTAGAGCTTCCGAAATACTTCGGTAGATGGTAACGCGCTACGGGAAAATGGTTTGAGTACCGAATACTCCATGACGCTTTTACTTTGGTTCGCTTCTAGGATAAATTTCTTTGTAAAATAGGGGGATGGTGTGAAAATAAATTTACTTTTCCATGAATATTACACAGCTATATTGGGGAGGACTTGGAAATGCTTTCTTAATTTTCCGACGGATGGTGTTAGTGATCGCGATAATAGAATTTTGAATACGGAACCAAATTTAGAATGATTTTCATACGAAGAAAAAATATTTAAGTATTTGATATTTTAGTTTTATTTATTTATCAAATATTTTTTTCTCTAAGTATTAGGTATTAGACTGGGTATTAGGTATTTATCAAATATTTTTTTCTGTATAACAATACTCAAAATTTGAATTGCATAAGATTTTACAAAATGTTAGACGTTAAAAAAACTTATTTAAAATCTTTTTAGTAGGTACCTAGCTAATTAATTTACACAATAATATCTTTCTACCCTGCAAGGAATGCCAAATACATAGAGAAGTTAAATTTTCCTTTTATTAAAAAAGCAAATACCTCTTTATGAAGGTAGGAAGGTACATAAACTAGGGACCTTCTTGGTTACCTACTTAGATGGTTTGATATTAAAGTCTTGGACATTCAATTTGGAGGTCTAGGGTTCAAATCCCTCTGTCAACCTAATCCACCTTCGGGACACGTGCATATTGTTTTCTGATAGTGTCCGGATGCAAATATTTTGTTTATATACTATAACCAAACTAAATAAATTATTTTTATGTGGAGTGTAAATATTATAGTACATACCTACTATGTAGGTATAATATTCATCTTAAAGAACTCATTCCAAGAGATTCCTACATTTTATACCAACGTGAAAAACATTACAAAATAAACTAAGTCTGTAGTAACAAGATCCAAACATTCCAAACCTAACCTTTACATTTAAAGTCCGAAACATTGTCAACGAACTACCGACCACTGTACTTGTAAAATCAAAACCTTTTGTGTCAATTTTGCGATAAATATGCAAATATAAGTAGGTAGCTACCTATTTATTGAAATTCTTTTCAATATATTCAATTTCAATGCGTTTCTAAACAATATGTTCGAATTTCGAAAATAGGTCACACACTGCACAATGCATTGTGTAACAATACTCAAAATTTGAATTGCATAAGTGTTTCACCTGAAGAAAACAATAAAAACATTCCATTGTCTAATATCCTTTAGAAATTTATATTCAAAAACAATTCTGAGCATATTTTCTATCTCGATCACACTTTGGAAATTGCAACGAGTCAAGAAAAGGACAGGTGATAATAGTACTGCTCTGGAAATGTATGTCACATGATTATAAAGGTGCATTTATATGAGGCATTATATTATTGCTATTATTAGTACCTAAAGAATTATGTGTAGTTTCCTATAAAATACAATAAAAGAAGTGAATTTTGAATTTGAAACCCACCTACAGATTCTATTTTTTTAAACATGAATTTAGAAAAAAATGTATAGCAGTGTTCGTTGATATCCCAAAACCAGGAATAACGTTAAATTACTTCACTCAATTATTTACGTAACGTAAACAATATACTAAAGATTAGAGATGCAACGAATACTCGGCAACTATTTGGTATTCCGCCCATTCGGCAACATTTTTAAAACTATTCGGCCGAGTACCGAATATTTGGTCTTTTATTCGGTATTCTGCCGAATAGTTTAAATGTAAAACTGGAAGGAACTAATAATAGCTTGTAGATTGTTGCTGTTCATTGTCAGCTGCAAATGCAAAATTATTAATCCTCAAATATCTAATTAATTAATTTAATTTGATATGGAGTGAAAGAGCATAACATAATTATTGTTATTAATAATGTTGGAACACAAAAATTTGGAAAAAATGTACCGCGTTGCAAGTTTAGAACATTATATTATTATGTCTATGATATACCTACTAGTGATGTAACGAATATTCGCATATTTCAAAGTATTCGCAAAAAAATATGCGAATGTTTTTGCGAATATTATTTTGGTATCTGGTTTTATTTATTGTTCTATTTGGGTTCTATTTAGGTATTTAATAAAGTATCGGATTTTCGGTAAAAGTGTTATGATACTTACCCGGTACATTGTAGTAAAAGGTTCTGCATGAAAATATTCTTTAAGAAAACCGAGGAGTTTAGAAATATTTTAAATTCCTATATCATTTTGAAAATTTGGCGACGGGGGAGGTAGAAATTTTAATGTTTGAGCAATTGTAGAAATTTAAGCAAGTCAATATTCGCATTCGCATTCGCGAATGTCGGCAACAAATATTCGCATTCGCATTCGCGAATATCCAAAATCACACATTCATTACATCACTAATACCTACACGAAGATGCTCGGTCGGGAGTACCGTACGCTCTCACCATTGTTTTGCCGAATATTCGGTTATTCGGTAGGTACATGATCTTGCATAATATTCGATATTTGGCAAATACACTATTCGTTGATTCTGTACTAAAGATGTATTTATTTCTATCTTAATTATGAATAGGTTACTGCGAACAACAGTATCGAAAATTAAGGGTATAAAAAGGTATTATTTTTTTAACTCTGATGTACAAAAAACCTAATAATCTTTTTAATGAAATAATAACCGAAATATTCTGAGGTGAAAAACTTTTTCTTACGAATTATAATTTAATGTACCTACCTATAAATTTATTTGTAATCAATGTAGGTACAGTAAAGAATTCGTAAATAAAAATATTAAACAACATAGCTAAAATTAATTTTTTATTATTATTATTATTGATTTGTGTTTTTGTGCTAGTGTGATGATTGAGTGAGCGAGCGAGACTGTGTATATGTAGGCATGTTGAGATGACCGGAATGTTAGGTACCTATGTTTTTTAAATTAATTGTGGCGCATGGTATTGGATGATAGCTGATCTCTGAAAGATTTTCCTTTTTTCTAACTTTATATTTGTAGTTATTGTCTGTTTTGTGCTTTTAATATTTATAAAATAAAATAAAAATTTGTAGGTACATTAACAGGTAATTTTTTTTAATAATAGGTACCTACGCCTATAATGTATGACAGTTTCTTATTGTTATTTTTATTTCACATTATTAATCAGTTTTATTCTCAAACATAATATATATCTTTTTTCTGGCTACCCCACTTGTGGGATATACCTACCATGAAGGTATAGAAGTAGGAGTACTGCGTCTATTTTTTTTAATGCAGAATGCAATTTAATTGGCTCATCTTCCCGTAGCACTTGTTAATTGGAAGAAATCGCTCAAATAACGTAATAAATTCGCTCACTGTGCCTCAGGCTTTTATCTATTCTATATTTAGAATACCTACAGCGAATATTTATTTATTTTTTTTATTTTTTTTGCACATCATCATTATATAACAGAGTTAACAGAACAATACAAAATTTAAAATACTAGGACGATATTATGCAGTGGCGAAATTGTCGCTCCGAAGTGATTTCTTCTATCTAACCGCGACACATTGACACATACCTAATTTAAATAAATACACCTATACACAAATATACATATTCTTACAATTAGAAAAAATAAACGAAATTTAAAATAAAATTTGACATACCCAACATGGAGTAATAATTATGAATTGGAAAAACGGGGAAGGGGGGGACGTTTGTTTATTTTCCCAAATAACATTATAATTAATATTGTATCTATTATAATATTTTATGAATAGGTATTGTATTTTCCGCTTGTTCCTATTTTATACCTACATATCTGTTTCTTCCTATCCTAAATGTCTTAATTTTTTGTTGGCACGGAGCGGACGGTTTGCATGTTTGTTACATGCGTCTGATCTGCTGACTGCCTACCCCACTTGTGGGATATGCCGTAATGGTATAGTTGTAGTAGTATTTTTTTAAATGCTATGTAACCTGTTTCGTTTAAAATTCTTATGAAAATAGTTGTATTTTTTCTTGTTGGATAAGGTTGCCGACCAGTGACGTAACATCGTTAACCGCCTAATTCCTTTTTGTTGAACCATAAATCATCTGATCTGATAAATCAGAGAGACGCGGGGGTCCGCAAAATTCATCACAGAATCACTGGACCAAAAAGATAGTACACACGAGCAGCAGCGGTTCTTTCTTAGGAGCGTTGATGCGGCGCACTCCTTTTAGAAATTCAATATGCACCTACATTCGTTCATACTACAACGACATTTCTCACAAGTAGGGTAAACAATAATATTAAGCTTGAATGTCCCTTTTACGCAACACGCCATTTCTATGACAGTGATATCAAAGCTTTCGGAAAGTCTTCTGAAGATGCAACTACTACCTACTATGCCATCACGAAATATCCCACAAAAGAAATATGTACACAGCGGACTAACTACATTTGACAAACAAACGAATCGTCCTCTCTTTGTGATAATCGAGGTTATTTTTACAATTAACCATTTTATTTTCTTTCACAAACAGTTATAACATAAATAACAATACACAGGCAAATCAAATACAGTTAGTAAACCAGCATTTTATGACGTACTATACTATACCCTCACGCCATGTCCCAGGAGGGGTAGGCAGAGAGAACGGAACGCCATATAGATCTATCCTTACATACTTCTTTCGCTTCCTCTACATTCATCCAGTTTCTCATACATGCACGCCGATTTCTCTTACTCAGCACGCGTCTGTCCTTAAGAATTTGGTCCACGTGATCAAGCCACGTAGTTTCTGGACGTCCGCGCTTCCTCACACCCTTTCTTTCAGATAAATACATCCTCTTCGTCATCCTTTCATCTTGCATTCGCTCAACATGTCCAAACCATCTCAACTTGTTTACACGCATTCTGTCCACAACACTCCTCTCACATCCGCTCATTCTCCTGATTCAACATTCGATCATTCTTCACTTTATCTCGCAACGTTTTACCAACCATTCTTCTCAGTGAACGCATCTCCACAGCATTTATTCCACTCTCATCCTTTTTCAACCACGTCCAAGTTTTGCTTGCATACATAAGTGTCGGTACCAGAATGGTATTGTGCACTAGCATTTCTGCCATGTTCGACACACTGCTATTTTTTTTTTTTTTTTTTTTTTTTTTTTTTTTTTTTTTTTTTTTTTTTTTTTACCATTAATTGATATTTATTTATTTATTAATCAATAGACGGCATAAGCCTTTATACAATACATAATAATACATAATATCAGTTAATACATAATAGCAATTCTAATACATAGTTAACAAAATTAATAATAATAATATTTGGCTAGTACAACTGCACTCAATGAGTGCGGCCAGGTACCCAAGCAGTTTGACACAATAAATAATAAATACTATTGCAACCCTCAATACTGGTCATGGCCCGCTGTGAATCTATATCAATATGTATACATAGCGTGTATGTATGTATAAGTGCAAAGATTATAATGGCCCTATAGTCTTAAACACATGGTGTCAACTGTGGTATACGGTACAGCGCAGTGCACACTATAACCTGATCATACGACATTTCACATTAAGTGCGGTTGAACTGCCAATGCGGTCATAATTTGTAAATCAATACAAACTTAAAAAGAAAACAGGTATTAGAAGAAGTAGGAAGTTAATCAATAAAAACTTATTAAAAAGTGGGTTTAACAATGACAATGTCATATCATAAACTCTTTTATGAGGTTGTTGATGTTGTTGATGTTGAAATAGTCAAGTTTATTAATTAAGATACGTTTCATTTTTTATTGAAAATTATTTGATAAACAAAAGTTGATTTACAAAATAATATTACCAAGAAGTGAAATTTAATTAATTAGGATACAAAACAATTTTTATTGAAAATTATTTGAAAAACAAAAGTTGATAATATACAAAATAATAATTACCAGAAAGTGAAGAAAAATAGCGTCGAGAAAATGTTACTAAAACTAATAACATTACTACAAATAAATGAGACAAAATATAAAATAATGATTACCAAGAAGTGAAGAGAAATAACGTCAAAAATTGTTCATAGAACTAATAAAAACATATCTGTTATTAAAACAAATTGTAACATTTCTATAATTGATTAAGTAAAATATAAAATAATAATTGTCAAGAGATAAAGAAAAATAACGTCAAAAATTGTTATTAAAACTAGTAGAAACATAACTGTTATTAAGACTAATAATAACATAACTATGGATGAATGAGTAAAATATAAAATAATAATTATCAAGAAGTGTAGAAAAATAATGTCAAGTATTGTGATTAAAACTAATAAAAACATAACTGTTATTAAAACTAATAACAACACAACTGTAAATGATTGAGTAAAATATAAAATAATAATAATCAAGAATTGAAGAAAAATAACGTCAAAAATTTATTATTTAAACTAATAAAAAACATAGCTGTTATTAAAACCTATAATAAAAAGTGATGAAAAATAATGTCAATGAAATTAAAACTAATGAAAACATAACTATAAATGAATGAGTCAATGTTGTTAAACTTATGAAAAAGTGAGATCGCATATAAAATCGTTTTTTAGCATTTTTCTTAAAAAGTAGTGTGGAAAATAGTAATTACCAAGGTACGAAGAAATTTTTGTATAAATTCCGATAAATAACGTCAAGGATTTGTTATGTAGGCTAAATATAAAAAGACACATGTTATGAAGTAGGTTTAAAAATAGTTGGCCAAGACAAACAAAAAAAAAAAAAAAAATTGATTATAATATTGGAAAATATCAGAAAAGAGATAATGCACATATAGTTATATAACAAATTAAAGGGAAAATAAGGGTATTTGGTGATGAGAGTAAATGAATACCAGATTTATACATAGGTAGATTTACAAGCAATACAAAGAAAAACAGACTTAAATTATTAATTGGAATTCAATACTTCTCTAATATCACGAATATTACAAGTAAAAATATCAGTCTCGGAAAGGTGTTCATTGGCCAGACGATGCAACCGGGGTACGACTGTATGTTTAATGTAGTTAGTTTTGTATGAATTGTCACAGTGAAATAATTCTCTACTCCTGGTGCATCGCCCAGGCACCCGAAACCTTATCAACGATATCAATTCAGGGCTGTCAAAACAATTATTTACTATTTTATACATAAGAATAAGGTCATTTGTGGTTCGTCTGTCAGCAAGTTTCTGCAAATGCAAAATGGATTCTAGATATTCATAATTTAGATCTTCCCTCGGTATACCCATTTTATAGTTGATGAATCTTAAAAATCTTCTTTGTATTCTCTCTATATTATCAATATGTATTTGGTATGAGGGGGACCAAACGGGAGAGTTGTATTCTAATAAACTTCGTACCAAGGACTTATAGAGTAATGTTATAGCATAGGTATTATTGAAGTCACACACTGTTCTCAAGACAAAACCTAAAGTTCTCCATGCTCTACAATTCATTTCATCAATATGATTCCTAAAAGATAGTTTGTCATCAAAAATCACTCCAAGATCCTTGATAAAATCAACTGATTCAAGTTTATGATCATTAATATGGTATTCAAAAATTGATTTAGTTCTGGATCTGCTGAATCTGATCAGCTGACACTTACTCACGTTTAAATACAGCCGGCTTTTGTTGCACCATAGCTATTGCTAACAATGGGTCGAAGTGCACCATTCACTCTAGCACCGGCGAATTTTATGATGTTACATACTTTCATTTAAGGCTGAAAAAGACAACGTCACCTTATTCGGTTGTGCCCCGGGCGGGACTTGAACCCGGAATTAGAGCATATCTGGCGATAAGGATGGGTTGCCGTTTCAAGTCCTATCCTGGGCACAACCAAATAAGTTGACGTTGCCTTTCTAAGCCTTATATATGATAGTATCATACGCTAAATTTACGTTCTTACCATGTCAAGAATAGACATTCTACGAAGTATTTTCTGTATACCTACCTATTTTTGTATACTACCGATATTTTCTATACACCTCAATGTATTTTTTATAATTCCTCTGTAGGTCCTCCACTAGTGATACTCACTAGCCGCCTTTGCATGCAAGACAACCCCAAAGAACCCACATACAAACATACACATAATAATAATAGATAGGAAGGAAACGGATGTGTCAGTCCGCCATCTTGGATGCCCTAAAACATTCGATAATTCAAAAATATTCCTAGTAGGTATTATTATTATTATTATTATTATTATTGGTGAAATTTTCAATAAATACAAATTTGATTAACAATGTTTGTTATCTCATTCGCTCTAATTAAAATGTAATCCCGATTAGAGCGAGACGATCATAATTTTCACGATTCTTCGTCGTTTCGTTTATGTGGCTACTTTTTTTTACTTTTTGCGTACATTGTGTGCCCATATTACCAGGATCACTGAATTTAATAAAACCAAAATAAAAGAACCTAAAATTTATTTGCTTTAATCGCGGATTCCCCTAAAAACATATATCTAATAAATTAGTCTTCCATTTTTTTCTATAAATTTTGAATCTTTCTGTAAAAGAGAGCTTCTCGCATACATTTGACAATTTATTATTCGGAAACGAGATACCTATGAAGTCACCAAGAATGTGGTATCTATTATTTATATTTATTATTATACCATCACGGCACATCCTACAAGTGGGGTAGCCAGCAGATCAGCTGCATGTAAGAAACATGCAAACTGTCCTCTCCGTGCCAATATAAAATCAAGACATTCAGGATGGGTGGCAAACCTCATCGCTGAATTTAAGATGTATAATGTCTCAATTTGTCTAAATTTCAATGTGGTATCTATATTAGTATTAATGGCTTCTCTTCTTGTAGTAGATGATGTTACGATAAATATACCTACCAAAATGTTTCTATGTCTGAAATATAGATTTTGTGCCAATTTTTTTGTAACTCCATGAAGTTCCCGGCAAACAATACATAGGTCTCCTACTCTTTTTTGTAAGTTTTCAAGTGTCCTGTCAAATGCATATGTCAAATGAAGACAATTAACATCTACAACTCAGCTATGAGGAATTTCATCCATCCCGAATGTCGTATTTTTTTGGTTCATAGAGAGCAAACTGCATATTTATTACATTCAGTAAGGTTGCTGGCTACCCCAATATTGTGGGATATGCCGTGATGGGATAGTAGTAGGTAGTGTTAAGTTTATTAGGTACTATAGTTTTTTTTTTATATAATTTTGTGTTCCTCTAATTTAGTCCACACCGTGTACACGATGTCCCCACGACAACGGATGTAAGTGAGTCCATGTGAAAGAGATTTATTTTAGCAGCTCCGTAACTACCTACCAGGTTTTGACATGTGCAATATAACTACCTACCTAGGTATCTAAATAAACATAAAAGATAAACCTACTCATTGATAAATATAATTTTATGGTTAGGTAGGTACCCTATCACGATAATAAATAAAAAAACAAAAATATACCAAAGCAAAAGAACATCAATTAGATTATATTATTTTTCTATCAAACCTCTCTAGCAGAGTTACTCTTGTCACGATCTAAATACAATCTTAATCTTGCCCCGATCTTAACCCTACGATGCGCGAAGTGGCTATAGTCAAAAATACGTGGTTGCCAATCATGCGGTAGCTGAGGATATTCGTTTGAATATTTAGGTAAATGAGTATTATGGCTGTATTAGGTATGTGATATAACCTCAAGAAAGTACCAAAAATTGGGTATATGTGATATTAATCAATGGAACAAGTGAAAAAGGACATGAGTTGTGGCACCTACGTAGAATTAAGGGACTGGCAGAAAATAGGGAGGAATAGAAAAGAAAATCAAAACTCGTTGCAGACCAATCCAATAGATTGCAATCAATTTTTTAAAAATATACAAAATCATCTAATTTCGTCAAAAAAAAATTTTCAGATAGCCGAGTGTTCAGGTAGTGTAGGTAGGTATGTACCTATAGGTAAGATGTTTTAAGTAGTGGATAAATAAATAAATTCAACAATGAATCCTCAAAAATTAAAACAATAGGATAGGTGTGGTTTCGACAGGCAAGGATTTCAAAATGCGAAGGATGCGTCTACATTTTTATGTTCAATACTGTTATGATACCAAAACAATAATAAAATGTTTTTTATATAACAATCAACCTATCAATAATAATTATTATTTATTGATACTAGCAATAAACCTGGCTTCGATCGGGGAGTAGATGAGCTCTCATCGCAGCCTCTAGAAAACGTTGAAATTTAATTCATCGGACTTTCAAATGTATAACCTAATCAGCATTTACCTACCACTCATTCAGAGTGTCTTTTTTTAATGGCACAGAGAGGACACCCTGGAATGTTGATTACTTGCAGTTAATTAATATTATCCACTGCTATGAGATTCCGCGATTATAATAATTTAAAGACCCTAATTTACTTACGTTGGTCTTTGGTATATTGATTTGAAGAAGAAATGTTAGATGTTTAAGTATAGGTACTTTCTCGTTGTTAATAATAATAGACCAATGCGATTTTATTATCCAATAACTTGTTTAATTGATCCAAGTTTTCATAGATGGCGTTAGTTTCCCCGTTGCTTGTCTAATCTATAGCTTACCTACTATACTATACCATCACTCTGTACCCCCGGTTTAGTAGACAGAGAGATCGGAATGCCATATTTATCTATCGTTACATCTTCTTTTGCTTCCTCCACATTCATACAATATCTCAAAATCTGTTCAGACGGTTCCAACGGCTGACGATGTATATTTTGGATTCCTGGCGATATTCGCACCGCACGAACACCGGATTACTTGTCCAGTAATTGTGACTTAAACTAAAATACAGACATACTTAAGTACACATACACATATGAACAGATTCAAATATTATTTGTTTCGTATTTATTGATAGATTATAATATTAAACAATATGAATAAAAATTCCAATTGTTATTATAGGTATGTACATATTATATTTATATTGGTATTGCATCATAATTTTATAAGGTGTGTATGATGCCATGGGGCATTATTAACCTAACTTTACTAGACACAGGAAGTATGAAATTGAGTTTTAAGTTCTCATACTATTCACCCATAAGGAATACAAGCTTATGATTGTTATACTTAGGCCCAACGTTTCAATATGCCCTCAGGGGGACACATTCTGAGCTAGCTCTTAATTTGGTTAAATTTGCTTTAACATTAAAAAAATATTTATATTTCACAACTATTTTACAGCAGAATGTAAGAGACAGTTTTTAATTATTAAAATAGATATTATTTTATTAGCTCGAGATTCGAATAAATCTAAGTGAAAAGTAAACTATGTTATATTTAAAGTATAATATCATCATTATGAATTTTCACTCTGTGAATGTGCAAACCTTAGAGTTATTATTTTATTCACTTATTTCTCTCCACTGTACCTACATTGGATACGATATTTCAAAGTAAAATTAAGTACCTATCATAAAAATATCGGTTAAACAATTCATTGGTCAGAGGGCATGGTTATTAAAATTAAAGAATTATACACATATATATCAACAGAAATGGTAGAAAAAGAAATAAAACATAGACATATTCAGACCATAAACAAGTGGTGTTATAAATCTGTCTTTATTAATGATAAACACTGAATGGAAAAAGTGTACAATCATGCTTTTGACTATAATATTAACAATTAGGTATGTGAAAAACACGTCTTTTTAACTTTTATAGTGATTAAATATTGCAATTTACCGAACCATCAAAACACTCGTCTCTAAATTTGTACTAAATTCAAAATTTCAAACTGTCAAATTAGTTCTTGGAGTGTACCACCAGAGGGCATGCGTTTCGCTTTACAAGCGTATTTCAAGTACATAATATGATATCATCAATGTAATAGCTATACCTACATACGTACTTAACCTACGGAAGGAATTTAGAGAAGTAGGCAGGAATAGTACTATAATTTAATTAAGAGAATAGTTATCTTCTATTTCCTATTGTACCAAGTAAAGTAGCTATTCTTAAGACGTTTCTTCGCTTCATTTCACATCACCCTCCTATGACATCTTTCATTTCCAGAACTCTACTCACAATAACATCTAAATCCATGAACAGAGGCGATTCATATTATTTGTGTCGTCTTTCTAATACCCACCCATCTATAATATGTAATGTACCTACAAGATACATAATTTTCTTAATTTGAGACTAGCTCGATCCTTGTAATTTGTTCTAGGTACCTACAAGTTATGTTACGCAATATTATATTTCATTGGTTTTTATATTAGGTAGGTATGCATTTTTTTTTTAAATTACTATGACTCCGACTAAAAAAGAGTATCTCACTCTTTTCTGTTTGTTTTCGAGTGTCCTGTAAAATGAATAAGACATATCTACCTGTAATAACGATGAAGTATGCTACCCATCCAGATTGTCTTAATTTTTTGACACGAAGCGGAAAATTGCACGTCTATTTTAAACAGTTGGCCTACTGGCTACCCCACTTGTGGGATATGTCGTGATAGAATAAATAGATAGATTTTACTACTACTACTATACCATCACGGCATATCCCACAAGTGGGGTAGCCAGCAGATCAGCTGCATGTAAGAAACATGCAAACTGTCCTCTTCGTGCCAATATAAAATCAAGACATTCAGGATGGGTGGCAAACCTCATCGCTTTCTTCTTAATGTACAATGTAATATGGGTAACTAATAATTATTATTTTTATTAATATGCCATAAGTTTTCTGTATGTATTGTATGACAAACCTCTTTAATATATTTATTTAATTTATTTTTTCTTTATTACAAGTTCCATTTCTTATTTCGTATTTAATTCTTATTGATGAGTCCAGATTCAAAAGGTTCGTTATGCAATTCCTTCAAAAAAGTTGATAAAGTACTCGTTTATAATAGATAGGTATTTCACCTCTTTTGAATGTCTACCACATTTTTAATATAAATTACATGAGTGGTAGATAATCTTATAACATCTTATTACTCTTGCAGTAAGAAGTGAAGTGGTTCAAAATGTTACATATCCCAGTTTAATGACACAATTAAATGATTTACTGAGATATATATTTGAGTTGCTTACAAACATAAAAAAAAGCAAATTCATGAATATTTTTTTTTCTCAACACTGTTTGCAAACTTTGTATTATTTGTAATAGGATTACAACCATTTCTATTCAAATGCATACACAAAGTGACAGGTGGGACACTTTCACTTGTTTCGCTACCGTCATTCAATTGTTTTGTCATCCTTCAAAATGCGACATAATGCTATTAAGTTTTCTTTCGGCATTCGATTGTTTTGGACAAGAATGCGCAAAAGAAAACAAATGAAAGCCTTTTTTCTATTCATCTGTTTACGCTAATATTGTCACATTATACTCTTTTGCAAATTTGCTAAATAATGGATGCATTTTTGGAATTTTTTTAAAATCGCATTATGTCTGAACGAAAGCGAATCTTTTGCAAAAAAAGTAAGTATTTGTTAATATATTCATATTCATACTATTCATAGTCATATCGTAAACATTCTTTGTCGTGCTACCTGTCTTTCTTTTTGCACAAATATTATTTTGAAAACAAGTGAAAGTCGTCAAACAATGAAACAAATGAACAATGCATAATATTATTTAGAATACATCTATTCTGTGAATTTTTTGCACAACAGAAATATTTTAAGGTAAAATTTTTGAAAACAATATTGACAAAAACAAATGATTATGGCGTAGGTAACCTAAAAACTGACTTAACAAATATTTTAATATACTTAAACATTTATCAAACACACAGTCATAATTTTATCTGGTTATTTGAAAGCATTATTTTGTTATTGGTATTTTTACGATGAACCGTTTATATCAAAATGAAATTTAAAAAATATTCCACCTGTACGGCACAAGCACATTGCTTACTTTGAGCGATTTAAGTCTCTTGTAAAACCAAACCATTCTTTTAACAAAATAATAATATTAAAAAAAAGAAAGGACCGACGCGTGTTGAGTAAGAGAAATCGGCGTGCATGTATGATGAGAAACTGGATGAATGTAGAAGAAGCGAAAGAAGTATGTAAGGATAGATCTATATGGCGTTCCGTTCTCTCTGCTTACCCCTCCTGGGACATGGCGTGAGGGTATAGTATAGTAGGTATAGTAGTAAATAAAAAAAATAATTTAGTCGAGAAATCTGGGGGCTTGAATCTCGCAGTTGATCTAGATCACTGTTTTTTCTACCTGAATATTTGAGGTTTATCGTCAGATTATTAATGTTTTACATTTTTAAGTACTTTAGTATTTACATTTTCGATAGCCTTAAAAATGCAGATAGCTTTTTTATCTCCTTACACTTATCCATAACAATTGCCAAATTTCCTCTCACATACAGACATACATACATAGGTACCTAACATTGTCCTTCTTATTTCCCTTACAGTAGTACTGTAGTATGTAGAAGTAATAATATTTTCTTTCCTCCTCCTCCTTCCGGGTCGCTGGTTACCCCCTAACAGGGGTGGACTCGGTCTAATGAAGAACAACAACAGCGATAGCAAAGCAACCCTCTTCTTTCCTGTAAAAATATCTTTAGAGATCAAATAGATATTCGGCTATATCTATAGATATACGGCATATTATTCCACAACCTGGGTAACCAGTAGATTAATCACATGTAATAAACATACAAGTCGTTCTCTCCATACCAATAAAATGAATACATACAGGATTGGGAGCATATCTCATCGCTGAGAGAGGAATGATAATAATACATATGAACAGGTAATAATAATAATAAATAGTATTTTTTTTATGATGCACTGTTTTGTGGAAAAACCACCGTAAGGGCCCATTCAAGAATCGTAACACCTCATGAACAATAGTGCTTTTTATCCTGCCTTGAACCCTTCACACTCTCGTACACAAGTCACAGGGAATCATGTTCCACTGCAACAAAAAATAAAGTAGTACCTACTTGCAACTTTTTCATGATATTTTTCAAATACTTGCCTATTACAGGACACTCGACAACTTTTCGATAAAAGAACCAGATTTTTTTCTACCATGAACTCAACGGAACGATATAACTACCTTCCCAAATGAATTATTTTGATGATTAAGATAGAAAATACTTAAAATATACCATAAAAATCACAAAAAAGCTGGAGGCCTAGGTATACTTTGGCAAGCGCTCCAAGGGGAAATTCCAGCCTCACCACCTCACCAGATAATCGGTATCCGGCAATGTTATTATCCGTATCGTCACTAATAATTATTTTTACTGGCAACCCACCCCAAACAATCACGACATACCCCGCTGTGAAGCCATATACATAGTTAGAGGGATGAAAAAAAATAAAGAAAAAATCTACCAATATATAGTATGTAGGTAGGTACCTACTATATAAATATATTACTTAGTATGATCCTTCTACCATGGTGATCGACATTGCATTTTTAATTAAATTATATATTAAACGTCCACCCTCCCGCCTTTATGGGGTCCTAGGATATAAAAGAACTCTCTTTCTGTATACCTACATAATATTAGGTATTACTTAAATAAATAGGTAGGTATATTATGATATGGATAGCTTAAAACGTCGTTCTTTTTCCTTTCATTTCAGATGTAGATGGGTTTCTAACAAACAAAAATAATCGCTACTTTTCCAAACAAATACTTTCATAGTTAATAATGCGCTTGTGCCAAGAAGGCGGAGTAGGTTGGCAATAGAACCCAAGATATAGGTTTAAATTTTTAGAGAATAGATATTTTTTGTTAATTTATTTATTCCTTTTTCAGCGTTCTTTTGGGGTACATTGAAAATACAAGAGTCAAATATAACTTGAATAAGTTTTAATTCTTCTCTTTCTTGTGATCGCCGAAAATTGTTTCACTGTAACGAATCGGTAATTTTTGTTTTAAAATCGAATCGTACCTATCGTATTCTCTTTTTCTTTTATTGTAGGATTATTCTTAGATTGCAATCGACGAAATTTATCTTAATTTGGTTTCAACAACAATTTTAAAACGAGCGTTTTTATAATAAAAATAAATTAAATTTATCAACGGAAAGGCAAAAATCAGTAAGGTCCGCTAAAACAGACTCTGTCAATAGATTTGTGGTGCCGCATAGGGGGTCTGGCTAACTATAATAACCGTGCCTTCTGCGTGTCTGGTTCGTTGCTGTGGAACAAAATTCCCTATGATTTGCGAACTCTGGAGAGTGTGGAGGCGTTCAAGGCAGTGTTCAAGACCCTATTGTTCTGGAGGTGTTATGATTCTTGAATGTGCCCATGCGGTGGTTTTCCACAAAACGGCGCATCTTAAAAAAATTGTCTAGTTAATATTATTATTAAATTATTATTAATAGACTGACATACAAATATGAATCACACATATTACGATTAAATAAATAAGTGAAAACAAAAGTAAATAGCATTGTATTCACATTATGTACTAAACTTTTATTTACCTATATAGGTAGCTACCTTACTCCAGTATGTATATAGATATACTGTATGTATATAAAACCACTTGTACAAAACTCCCCCGAGAGTACAATGATCCCCAGCCCTCCCTCTTTCTTTACTACTTCTAATCGCACGAATCAATCGCATTCAGATAATTATTATTGTTGTTGCTATTTTGATTGAGAATTTTCTTTACGCTTTTACAGCACAATACACATTTGACGGAATCGCGACGGAATTTTTCAATAAATATTACATAATGAATTGTGGGTTGGTTTTGTGTGTAAGCGAAGTAAAAAACCACCATATCTATAAAATAAATAATATTACTACTTTTTGTTTTTTTTATTTATTTTTAATAAAAAGTAAATGATATTTGTCATTAATATAAATATACCTACTACCAAATACTTTCGCAGTTAGAACTATGAATTTATGCTATTTGTATCATGGAGCCAAAATAAATAAAAAAAACTACCTTTTCACGATGTTCTATTTTTAAATTTACCCAACCATTGTAAGAGGTTAGGTATACCTATATGTAAAGTTAACACATGAAGCTATCATATAAGGCTTTGAAAAGACAAAATCATCTTATTTGGTAGTGTCCTGAACGGGACTTTAAATAAATAAAAACGTGAAATACAACCTACACGTGAAGTTGTCATATTGTGATTTATGAGAGATAATTTTGTAGCCTTCAATATATCTCCTATTAGCTTAATTGGACAAAGCACTCCTTGCAATAAGGATAGTTTTAGGGCTCAATCCCGTCCAGGGCACTACCTAACAAGGTGATGTTGTCTTTTCTAAGCCCTATAATAGTTTCACATGTTAAATTTGCAAATAAACTGCCATTCCAAAACAACATTTCTTAAGTGAAAATAATACAAAATTCTCAAAATTGGCCAAAACTAGATGTTGAAAGCTTGCTAAATTAATTTCAGGAAACATTTCAAGTCCAGTAGTCTACTAAAAAGTCTATTTCAAGTCTAGTAGTCTAAAAAAATATAGTCCATATTCTTTCAGATGTGGTCATCGCTTTATTTTTACGCTTACAAACAATATACCGAGTATGAATACCTAAATGGGGGAACTGGGGGAAAGTTGGGGCAGAACGCTGAGCTGCACGCACCGCTGTCGACGAATGGCTATAAATTTACTATCGGTGTTGTAGAAGCACAATGCTTATGACTATTCAATACGCTGTATTGCTTGAAGTACTATGTACGAGTCTCTGTCGTATCGTCGTTGTGTTAAAATCACGTTCTGTTCTAGCGTATTCTGTCGCTTCTCATAGTCACATTGTTGTTGTTTTCTCGTGTCTACAACCACGCCGGCCCGCAGGGCCACTTCTAAGACGACCCACGACCTTGACTAATTTTGGTGGAGGTTTCTTACTTTTCTTTTCTTTTTTTCCTATATTTTTAATTTACTTGTAAGTTTTGGTGTTGGGTTACAGGGTGGTGGATTTTTCGTATTCCTTGGCGGTGGGGGGTAAAATGTAAGATAAATGTAAGACAATAGGTAGTACGCTTTGACGCATATGGCAGCGATGAGGCTTGCCACCCATCATGCCGCGTCAAAGTGGGTGAAGGGCACAAAGAGGAGAGCGGAATGCAGGGTGGGAGTTTTGAATGTGAGAGGAGGGATGGTGAGAAAGACGGACGAAATTTTAGAGATGATGAATGATAAGTATTTGGATGTTTTGTGTGTCTGCGAAACGAAGAGGAAAGGGTGTGGTATTAAAGAAAGTGATGGAAGGATCGAGTTGTGGTCTGGTGTTCCAGACACACAACACGCATGTCAAGGTGTGGGTGCTTTTTTATCGAAAAGAATGAGCGAATGTATGAAAGGGTATGAATGTGTAAGTTCCAGGCTAATCTGGATCCGTTTCAAAGTGGGGATGACTAGGATCTTACTCATAGTTGGGTATGGTCCTGGGAACGATGCCATAGAGACGGAAAAGGAAGAGTTCTGGAATGGCGTGAGAAAGATTGCAGAAGATAAAAATGAAAATGAAAGATTGATCTTGGCAGGTGATTTGAATGGATGGGTGGGTGTTAGGAGGAATGAACTTGAAAGTGTTTTGGGAATGAATGGAGACAGTAGAGTGAACGATAATGGCAAACGAATAATTGATGTGTGCTTGGAGATGGATCTCTTTGTGGCGAATACCTTTTTCGTCCACAAGGAGATCCACATGTATACCTGGGAGAGAGGGAATGAAAGATCGATGATTGACCTCGTGTGTGTGGACTCTCGTCTCAGGAAGGCGACCACGGATACTAGAGTGTATCGAGGCGCTGAGCTGGAGACGGATCATTTTCTTGTCGTCTCAAGAATAAATCTATTCTCCGGTTGGCGTTCGAGAACACAAAAGTCCACGCCAGCTATGAGATTGAGAGTCGAAAAACTGAAAGATGAGAGTGTAAAGAATGAATATGTAAAAACTGTGAATGAGAAGCTGAGTACGAACGAAAAGAATGATCTAACGATGAATGAAAGGTGGGATGTCTTAAAAAGTGTGCTTGTAGGAAGTGCAAAAGAAACATGTGGTGAAGCTAAAGTTGGACGTAAGAAAGGCGATGCATGGTGGGATAATGATGTGAAAGAAGCTGTAGATAAGAAGAAGAATGCTTGGAAAGACTTACTGAATGTGAAACAGTGTGACACATGTGAAAAAGAGCGAAAGAAAGAAGTTTACAAGACATGCAAGAAGGAAGTGCGTGAAGTTGTGAAAATGAAGAAAAAAATGCTTGAAGATGAAGAATGTAAGAAATTGTCTACGTATGCGAGTGAAAATATGAAGATTTTTTGGAAGGAAGTGAAACGAAAGAGGACGGGTTCAAGTGTGAACAGTATGAAAGGGATAAAAGACAAGGATGGATGTGTGTTAGTGAATGATGAATGTGTGCTACAGAGATGGAAGGAATATTTCGAAGATCTGTTTGAATGTGATGGTACAAATGCAAATGAGTATGACGACAGTGAAAGCAGTGTGAATGAAAACGATATGATAGACATGAATGAGATTTTGAATGCATTAAAAAAAGCGAAGTGCGGTAAAGCTGTAGGGTATGATTGTGTTGCCGTTGAGCTCATCAAGTCTGGTGGACCGGGGGCTCTCGCGTGGTGTTTGGAGCTTTTCAACGATTGTTGGAGAGAAGGTGTTACACCAGAGGATTGGAAGAGGGCTATCATCTGCCCCCTGTACAAAGGGAAAGGCTCTAGGCTTGAATGCGGGAGTTATCGGGCTATTAGCTTGCTGAGCTCAATAGGGAAACTGTATGGTAGAATTTTGATTGAGAGAGTACGAAAGATAACTGAGTGTAAGATATGGGATGCGCAAGGAGCTTTTTTGAATGGCAGAGGGTGCACCGATCAGATCTTCTCCCTGCGAATGGTTATAGAGAAGTTTCTGGGTAAACACCAGAGGCTTTTTTGTGCGTTCGTGGATCTGGAGAAAGCATATGATCGAGTGGACCGGGAAAGGTTGTGGCGCGTGTTGTCGGAGTATGGGGTGAGCAGCCGGTTGATCCGCGCAATATCTTCACTTTACGTGGGAAGCTCCGCTTGCGTGAGGGTAAATAACACTCTCTCGGAGTGGTTTGTCCTCACCAAAGGAGTGAAGCAAGGTTGTGTCATGTCTCCGTGGCTGTTCAACCTATTCTTCGACTACTGTATGCGACCTGTGAAAGAGATGGATGTTGGTGTCGAGCTGAATGGGTTTCGGGTGAATGCATTGATGTACGCAGATGATTTGGTGTTAATGGCTGAGAGTGAAAGGGACTTACAAGAGATTGTTACGTGTGTGTATGATAGTTGCAATTTGAATGGTTTGAAAATGAACGTTATGAAGACGAAAGTTCTTGTTTTTGAAAGAGAGAATGAAAAAACGATTTGCGAGATTAAAGTTGGTGACGAATGTTTGGAGCAAGTAAGTGAGTATGTATATTTGGGAAGTATGTTTACGAGGGATGGAAGATGCGATAGGGACATTGAAAGAAGGAAAGTGGCCGGTGCTAGAGTAAACGGTGCACTTCGACCCATTGTCAGCAATGACAATGTGTCGAACATGGCTAAAATGCTGGTGCACAATACCATTCTGGTACCGTCACTTACGTATGCAAGCGAGACATGGACGTGGTTGAAGAAGGACGAAAGTGGAATAAATGCAGTAGAGATGCGATCGTTGAGAAGAATGGTTGGTAAAACGCTGCGTGATAGAGTGAAGAATGAGGATATTAGAAGAATGAGCGGATGCAAGAAGACTGTTGTGGACAGAATGCGTGTAAATAAATTGAGATGGTTTGGTCATGTGGAACGAATGAAAGAGGAAAGAATGACAAAGAGGATATACTTATCTGAAAGAAAGGGTGTGAGGAAACGCGGGCGTCCGAGAACCACGTGGCTTGATCACGTGGATCAAATTCTCAAGGATGGCCGCGTGTTGAGTAAGAGGAACCGACGTGCGTGTATGAGGAACTGTATGAATGTGGAGGAAGCGAAGGAAGTGTGTAAAGATAGATCTGTTTGGCGTTCCGTTCTCTCTGCCTACCCCACTTGGGACACGGCGTGAGGGTATAGTACTATGTACATTTTAGAGGAGCACACGTATTTTAAAATAACATTAAATGGAGTATATAGAACATGTTTTAAATACTAGTTACCTCTTTTGTAGGAGATGTTATGCCGTGTAGATAGAAGATATATATACACAAGAATAAAAAATAAATAAAACAACGACAAAAAAACTAACACGAAAATACCTTCTGCGGTTCATACTAAAAATAATAAAGATTTTTAATTTTGCTACTTTTATTCAGTGTTGTGCCTTCAAATTTAAGAAAAATGCTCAAAAAACAAAGACAGATTCATTTTTTTACATATTACGATGATAATATAAATTATTTAAACATGGAGGCCTTAATAGAAAGAAATTACTAAATAGAAAAAAATCTTTTTAACGAGATGTTATGACTCCTAGCATTGTCCTTACTGATGGTTTAGCACAAACTGCAATATCATAAAATAATGGTCGAGATTATTATTACATATTACTGTATGACATTTTATTTTTTCAAATTAAATTTGATATACGAAGCGTTGCTTCTTCACAGCTAGTTACACGGTAGGTAATTACGGGGAGTGTATAGAATATAGGGTGCCTACCTCACGAACGTTACAATGCTGTTCTTCTGTTCAACTGAATACTACTATAACTGCTACTACAGATTCTATAGATATTATTATTCTTTAAACCTACCCCTGACACCGCTCTCCCACACCTCCTCTTGCGATACCTACAATATACCTACCTACTTATTGAGAAGCAGCGAATTTATGATAAAAAAATTAAAACATAAACATTTTATTTTGAATATCTCTGATGTATTTTGCTAGGTTGCTTAATAATAATATAATCTTTATTTCATATTTTATACATACAATTACAATTCACATTTATCAAATCACATATTAATGAATAAAGAATATCAAAGGTAAAAACATTAGTAGATATTTTAAAATTATTTCTGTCACAAGTGGGGTAGGCAGCGAACTGAGTGCACATTAAAAATTACATGTCGTTCTTTGCGTGCTTTAAAAAATAGGACACTCATCCTTACTAAATTAAAGAAGTTAAATGTCTTAAGAATACCTGAATTTTGCTACAGGACACTCAAACACTAACAGAAAACAGTGGGATACCTATTCTTTATAAACATTATTTATATAAATAAAACTTAATTGTAATCACAATAATATGTAGCATACAAGCATGATATGTTTACAAAATACACCAAAAGGCGAGCTTATCTCATATGCGATTACTTTCAGTCAACCCGAAAATATCAACAAATAAATTAAAATGGAAATATAAAATATATAGATATCTATAGATAAAAAATAAATAAATAGTAAATAAGATATTAAATAAAACTATAAATACGATATAAACTATGAAAAAAATTAATACTACTACTATTATAACCCACTAGTGGGGTAGTCAGCAGACCAGCTTCATTTATTAAACACGCAAGTTGTTCTCTCCGTACAAACCAAAAATTAAGACATTCAGGATGGGTCGCAAATCTCATCACTGAAGAATTAAAGAAGAAAATAAAAAAAAAATCAGCTAATAAAGTACACATTTAATAAAAAAAAA
The DNA here is from genome assembly GCA_947579605.1 of Athripsodes cinereus. NCBI lineage: Eukaryota > Metazoa > Arthropoda > Insecta > Trichoptera > Leptoceridae > Athripsodes > Athripsodes cinereus. The sequence continues at coordinate 4,379,791 of OX388317.1, read as the reverse complement.
TAAGAAGGGTAAGGGAAAAGAGTAAAAGGAAAGGAGCTGCTCGGCATAATTGCTTTCGCAAAAGAAAAAAGTTGATATTATGGCCAATTCTGAATCATAAAATAGTTTAGTTGCACTAACTAAGTCAACTAAGTGTGAGTAGATAGTTGAGTCATGATAATTAGTTCTATTTCGTATTCATAGTTTTCCGTACTAATTTAGTTCATTAGTTCATTTTGACACCTTAGTACAACTATAAATTTCGAGAATCTATGGATTTCGTATTCAGAATGAAATTTTAGTTGACAGCCGACGACTAAAATAAGTTGGATTTGGCAGAATTTTATTCGCGACTTTTAATGTGCGAATATTATTAGTTGCTGTCATTTTACCGCAGAATATTGCTATATTTTGGAAGTGTTAAGTTGTTTTTTTTTCAATTAAAAGTAAAAATTTATATTTTAGGGCCCTCGCAACTATTAGCATGTATAAATTGTAAAATTACACCACCACCGACGCAAATACGAACGCCAAAATATATCGGCAAATCTGACATTTCACAATTTTCACACGCGACAACTATTAAATTGTTGCCAGAAGTGTAAATCGGAACGTGAAAAACATTTTGTATTGCGGCATCACTGAATAATATTAGTTTGTCCCATAGATTTTACAGTTTGCACTTGGTGGTTCTCGAGTTTATAGTTGTTTATAGTTCATAACTAATGCTGAATACTACATAATAACTAATATTAATCAACTTTTTAGTTAGTTAGTTCATTAAGATTCAGAATTGGCCCTATTGTGATATATAACTCTTGAGACCATTAATTTTTTAAAGAGTGAATATCATTTTGAAGAAATAGGAACCTTCTTTCAATAATATAAGTAGGTACCTACTCTTGTGGTAGCAAGCAAATCATAATTGTTGCAATGAATAGGTACCTAAAATGGTTGAAAATAGAATTATTATAGTACCTACTCTGTATTAGGTACTACTAACTAGTGACTACCTAATGTTTAGAGGGGGAATATAGTGGTGTGCATGTTATACATTGCATGTATGTATTGCATTAGGTATGTAGGCATAATACATAGCAGTTGCATGATGGATTATATACAGTATTGATTGTGTACATTGAGTTATTAGGGAAGACCTATGTAGTGACGAATGCATCGTCGTGCATTGTGGGATTTAGTACATTTAAATTCCGCGCCCTTGGGATGGATGCTCCATTAAACGGCGCCGAATAAATCATCTAATTCAAAATAATTATAGGTAGGAATATAATATTTGTTTTTTTTATGATAAGTAGGTATCTACACAGCCTGAGTAAATATAAAATAATTAATAGGTAATAATAACACTTTATTGAAAAAAAAATCATAAGCAATTGGCGAGCTTATTGCCTGGAGGCAATATCTTTCTGCTAACCTAACGTGATGTATAAATTAAATAATTGGTTTTATTAGACCTATAGGTACATCTCGTGAAGTCCCCGGTAAAGAATAAGTTGGTCTACCACTTTTTCTGTAGGATGTAAAAGTCAAGTGTTGACAAAACCTTACGTAAAAAACAATTAGTAAAAACTCAGTGATGAGGCTTGCCGCCCATTCTGAAAGTCTTGAAGGTGTTTATATGATTATCTTTAAGGCATTCGGCGATTACCTCATAATGAAAATAAAACATAACTGAAAAAATAGGCAAATCGGTATACTGTATACTTATAACAAATGAAAATTATTCATATAGATATGTGCATATAATATAATATATTATTCTAACCCTAATATATACTTAATACAATTCTATAAATTACCTATCTATCATGAAAATAGAGGGATGTGCCCATAGATTAATAAAATACAGGTGTTCAAAAAAATTACCCTATCTAAAACCATAGATAAAACTATAAAAATTATAAATAATAAATTTTATATCCCACTAACTGAATTATTACTACACAGAAAACAAGACATTAAATCAAGACAACCTATTAAAAGGGAATAAATTAACACCACTCACATTTTACGGCAGTCATAAAAATAAATGTTACATTTTTACGAGCAAACTGTTGATTTCATGATGAATCTCGCATATATATATTTAAATCTTATCATTTATATGTTTGTAAATCCGCTATAAACATATTTATTAATTTTGACAAAGTGAAAATTATTTTTAAAATTGTACGGTGAGAATTGAATTGGTGTTATTTCTTGCTTCAAAGAAGATGCTTCCAACCAGCGTAAAAAGATTCGGAATTATTAAGCAAGGAAAGACTTGAGTTTTCTGCGAGTGTACTGTAAAAGAAATGCATTCGTAAAGGATTTCACATAACGACGGTCCAGTTCCATACATCAACAAGTCGAAATTTCCGAAAATTTTGATTTAATTGGTGATTCATAAAATCAACTCCACTCTATCCACTCAATTTCACAAATTAATAACTAATAAAAATACACGGTGCCCGTTTTATATATTATTAAATATTAAGTTATTGAAAAAAAAATAATGTAGGGGAGAGTGAGGTTAACTGGGTACATTTTTTTTTAAAGAGATAAAATTATTATTAGTTACTGCATTTTATTTTTTTCTTGTGTTCTAAATCATAGAATTTATAATATCCTGTGATATAAACCTCTAAAAAATAATAAATGTGCACTGTGTCTATGTAAAAAATATATTTTTTAGACACGTGTCTAGTGGCCCAGTTAACCACCACGTCGGGATTAACTGGGCCACCCTATGGGGTTACCAGGGTACTTATACGACTACAATAAAATTCTATTAATTTTGTAACTTTATATATTTGAAACAATGGAAGTAGTAGAAAAATAGTTAATTTTACAATATTTCGTATCAAGAATCTGTTAGAAATCTCAATATTTTATAAAATATAATGAAAAAATTGAGGGAAAGAAAATAAATCAGATCAAAAACACCTTGTTTATATAATAATGGAATAACTCGAAAAGTCAAACTGGAATGAATATAAATTAGCAAATCGTCCTGTTTCTCCATGAAAAAGAGGATAAGGTAATTTTTTAATTATATCCGATGCTGGAACATATGTCACCTCCTCAGATGTAAAATAAAACTTTGTTGTCCCCCTTTGGTTTTCCAGCCACTTTACGCTGAAACCATCTTGAGATTTACTAATTATTTTGCCGACGTAATATCTACTGGACTTTTTCTTAGCCCCGTGCACCACAGCTAGCACGAAATCATCAATAACTATTTCCATTTCATCATCGCTAGAACATATTTCTGAAACGTCTAATGAAGAATCATCATAATGTATTACTGATGACCCTTCATCTTCGCTGGATTCTAATATAATTTTTTTTATCTTCTTTGGTGGAATTTGCTTATTTTTGGCTTTATTAGCACGCATTTCAGCTGCTTCTTCCAGTTGCCTTTTGACTGGCGTATCTGTTAATACAACTGACTTTCCTTTTTTTCTAGATCTTCTATTGGTCTTGCGTTCTCCCGCTTTTGGAAAAGGTCGAATTTCTTCTGGAGTAATAAGTTGTGATGTCGAAGCTGTAGGTAGACTGTTAGGTGTAAATACGGTCGTATTTGTTGGTTCTGTGAGTGCAACTGATAAATCTGGTCTATCGGTTACACTTGCAGCTAAGAAATCTTCGTCTGAAAATATTTGAGAATTGAAGGGATATACTCCTGCAGCTTCAAATCCTTTGGAAATATTACTTGGCGTAAATGCCAAAGGAAATGATATCCCCAATAATTCCCCGATATCGTATATCGTGATCGGAGTGGCTGGATGACTTGTCATCCAATCATTACAGGCTTTGTTGTAAAACTTTTTTAATGGGCCAAACACACTCACATCTAGAGGTTGTAGCTTATGACTACAGTGAGGAGGGAAAGTCAACAATATGATGCCATTTTGCTTTGCATAATCTAACGCTGCAATGCTGAGATGACTCTCATGGTTGTCCAATAAAATTAATTTTGGGCTATCTGTTGTTGGTCTCACATGATCAACGAAGTGTTTGAGAACATCAATAAAAATATCTGATATCATCCATCCAGATTTTGTAGCAGCACCTTTAGTACCAACCGGAGCACCTTTGATCATATGTTCCTTAAAGAATACTCTGGGAAATATCAGAAAAGGAGGTAATGCAGTTCCTGCAGCTCCAACAATGCAACACGCCGTAACTAAGACACCTCTTTCTGCCGATGTTGCCTGTCCAACTTGTTTTTGACCTTTTAAAGCTAATACTTTTGGTGGTTTATGCACACTTGTTAAGCCAGTTTCATCCAAGTTAAAAATATCATACGCTTTTACATTAAATCTGTTTATAACATCTTCCAAATTTTCAAAGAATGCTTCAACATTAGTTTTATTAAAACTAGTGCAACGGCTAAGGCTAGTTTGTTCTGGTGTTCTTAATGTCAATTTTTGTCGTTTCATGAATGAATGTAGCCATTCTATCCCAGCCATCTTTTCTTCTGTCCAATTTGCTTTAACTTTTATATTATTTACGAAAGCAAACTCGTAAGCCAAGCTTCGAGCTTGAGCAAATATTAGCCCATGATGCATGTTAACAGCATCCTCAATATATTTTTTTAATATCAATTCTTCGTTTGTTTTGAAAATAAGTAAATGCTCATTGGATGGTCGAAAATTGACCTCCACTCCCGCAGGTGTGTTTCTCACTTTATTTATCTAGCTAATGTATTTTTCGGAATTTGATGAGTAGCCGCTGCTTTTCTAACTGAAAGTTCACCTTCGATAATTCTTTCGGTAGCAATTTTTAAAGACTCTATAGAATAAGATCTATGTGTTGTAGTTCGTTGACGTTGACGTGGCATTTTCTTCTAATTTGCTTATCAACTAAAAATAAAAAAAATAGAATTAAATCGACTCAAATAAGTTAAATGATTCGATATTTTATATTTTGTTCTATGGTTGGGGTTAACTGGGCCGTCCCAGATAACCACAAGTATAGCCGGGCCACTTAACCCCAACACATTATAATAAATATTATGACAAAAACTTACCAGTATTTTAAATAGTTGATTATTTTTTTATATTTACTCAAATGAACACAATATTTGAATACATAAATCAATTATTAAATCTTAGGTAACTTAAGAAACACAGATTCAACCACCTTTATCATGCAGCAGTAAACAAAAACATGTCACTACCCCACACAACAAAACTGTCACAATATTTTACAATGGCTGCCTTTTGCCTCGCAAATTAGCAATAAGCAGTGGCATCTACCGATCATTAGCAAAACACTCACAAATGCGGGATATTTAAACTGCAAAAGTGTAAAACAGTGTGTGGCCCAGTTAATACCTGTACCCAGTTAACCTCACTCTACCCTACTTACCAATTTTCAATTCCACAAATAAATATTTTGAATTGTTTAACTATTGAACAAAACAACGAATATCACAGGAGTTTTTGGCGACTAGTGGAGTCCCGCAGGGCTCCCATCTGGGACCGATCCTTTTTGTCCTTTTCGTGAATGACATAGTTGATAGGTTGCATGGAGTGGAGGCTTTACTGTATGCTGACGACCTTAAAATATTTAGAGTAGTTCATAATATAGAAGATTGTGCTATATTGCAACACAATATTGATGTTCTATCAGGCTGGTGTGATGAAAACGGTCTATTACTAAATGAAAAAAAATGTAATGTTATGCGCTTTACTAGATCAAGGGAGAGACTGGTTTTTGATTACAAACTTGGAACGGTTGTTCTAAATGCTCTCTCAGAAGTAAGGGACCTCGGTATCATTTTCGATGATAGGCTGAATTTCATAAAGCACATACAGAGCATAAGGGATAATGCAAATAGACTACTAGGTTTCATATTTAGAATGTCAAAAAATTTCAAAAGAATTGAAACATTAAAAATAGTATATTGTGCTTATGTTAGGAGCCAACTAGAGTATGCGACCACTGTCTGGTCCCCAAATTACGCTGTGCACATCAATACTATTGAAGCAATTCAACATAGATTCTTACGACACGTGAACTACCGCCTGGGTATTCCCATTGATGGGCTGAACTATGATTTTTTGTTGATGGAGATGAGGCTCGTTAGCCTACATGATCGCAGATTGTTGTTCGATCTCCTTACACTGAAGAGAATAGTGACTGGCTCTCTGAATTGCCCAGAGTTGCTTAGCTTAGTAAACTTGCGTGTCCCGAGTCGTAACACCAGAAGTCAGGCATTGTTCTATGCTGCGGGATCATCATCCAATTATATCTATTACTCATCGATGAATCGACTCTATGTAATAGGGAATAATTACAGTGAGATCGATATTTTCAACGATTCGGAGTACACTGTGAGGAGATGTGCTGTGAGCAGGTTTATGCGAGGGTACATGCTTTCCGTTGAGAATCCCCTGTAGTTACTACTGTCATGTTTTTGTATTCATTGTCACTTATGTGTTAATTGTGTTTGTTTCAAGTTTGTTTTTGTAAGTTATTGTACTTTAAAGGCTATTTAGCCGTATATTATGTTAATAAATAAATAAATACTTTTTTTTTTATGGTAGGTACATTTCACTTTTTATTGTGTTTTGAAAGTAAAATATAAATATAGAAAAATTACAAAAATGACGATTTCTCGAATATAAGACATTTCGACTTGTTGAGTTGTAGAACTGGACAGTCGATAAGAGAATTAGCATCTTCAATTCAGCTATAAGGTATATATTTTGTCACCCATTCTGAATTTTTAAATTTTACTGGCATGAAGAAAATTATTGGCGTGTAAATCACATGCAAATATTTTGCCGACTGCTCCACTTGTCGTGATAATTTTATGTATGATAATAATTATTATGAGTGAACGACATTCACTTTCTAGCGGGCTCAAATCTAGTTTGTACCTATGTAATGTAGACGTTTGATTTTATTGCCATTTGTCACGCAATAATGAACTTTATAATAAACTATAAATTGTATGATGGGTGTATGAATGTTGAATGAGACACGAAGGTAGATTTATCTCTATAACATGTGTTCATGATATTTTATTTGATTGTAATAGTGTTAGTAATTATTTTTATCATAAAATCTTTTTAAGGGTTGATATTATTACGTTAACCAATAAAATTATCAACTAGCTTTCCAACCGGTTCAGATAACGAAGAGAACGCCCTATATGACCATTATTAGCAGGACGGGCTTAAGATATAGGGCATCTACTGTCGCGGGTTCCAGATGCTCTGCAACAAGCTGCCTCTGGGTCTTTTGGGTGAGAGCTTCAAAATGAACCAAAGATATACTTTTTGGTGGGAGCTTCGGACCATACACTGCTTTTCAAGAAAAGTCACGGCGCCCTTGAGATGATCACGGATCATAAACGACGCCAAATACAAATTGTCTTTATTATTATTATAGGAACACAATATTCTTTATTATTATTATAGGAACACAATATGGCGCCCTTGAGGTTATGATACGAGTAAACGGCGCCTTGTAAAATGTCCATAAGGTGTTAGTAGACTGTACTACTACTATACCATCCTGACATACCTATCCAGCAAATGAGTTTGCCAGCGAATAAACAATTGCATGTAATAAACATGCAGATAGAACTCTCCGTGTCGATAAAAAATAGCACATTCAGGATGAGTTGTATGCATCATTGATGAATTGTAATTAATATTAATTGTGTTATACGTGAGGTTTTACGAACACCAGACTTTTACAGGACACTCGAAAACATACAAAAAAGAGTGGGATCTTAAAATGTATACTTATTAAAATAGACGTTTTAGAGGTCCATTACGTTATGTATAGTATGTACGGGCAGGACAATCTAGAATGCACATTTGCTACACAAAAGAGGAACTTCTCGCACTAGATAAGCGACACAGCAATACTAATAAACTTCTCACTGCTATACCCGAACAACTTCTCCGAACATCCCAAACCACCAATTTAAAAAGACGTTATCGAGGATGTAGAGCCGGTAGTCACGTTAAAAATAAAACCAAAGCCCCACGCCATCTCCCAAAATCAACATGTTTCAGGATTGGCCATTGGAATGCCAGGTCGATCAGTAACAAGGTTGAAGATATTCATAATATCTTCGGCGAACACCATCTTCATCTACTAACACTCAACGAAACATGGCATGACAGCAGTGACTCTACTTCTATTAACGCGATACGAAATCACGGATACAAAGTGTTAGACAAAGCCAGACTCCGGGATCTTGCAAAAGACTACTCTACTTCCACCAACCACGGCGGAGTGGCAATTGTCCTCAAACCAGAGGTGCACATTTCAAAAATCTCTGACCTCGGATCATATAAAACATTTGAGTATATAGGCTGTAAAGTGTCTCTCAATGGGACGTCACTCATAGTAATAACAGTCTATAGACCGGGCTCATGTACTCCCACTAAAGATTTTTTTCTAGAACTCTCTTCAATCCTAGGGTCAACTTTGTCTTACCAAATACCCATTCTAATTACCGGTGACTTTAATATACACGTGGAAAGGCAACATGATCCATACTCCGAAAATATTAAAAAGCTGCTATCCGATGCAAATCTTGTCCAACACATCACTTCTCCTACTCATGACGCAGGGGGAACTCTTGACCTCCTCATTACATGCAATAAAATAGCTCCTGCAGCTGTAAGTACAGTTGACATCGGCTTGTCTGATCACCGACTTCTAACGAGTGACTTCAACATCACTATTCCAGCTCCACTATATAAAACCATCACCAGTAGAAGCTGGAAGGACTTCAATTCCGAAGAATTCCACACCCGACTTCGGAAATCTACAATATGCTGCTCTAACACTCAAACCTTCAAAGATGTTGAAGAAATCACAGAGCAGCTAAATAGAACACTCATCAGTCTGGTAGATGAGCTCGTCCCAATTACTACAAAGACAGTCCGAGTTCGTGGCCCCAAATATCTTTGGTTCGACAACGAATGTAGATTGAAAAAAACTGAAGTCCGTAGACTCGAGAGACAATACAGACGCCAGAAGTCTACATTATCCAGAACAACATGGATCACAGCCCAAAAAACGTACAAAAATCTGACCAATTTAAAGAAATCCAACTTCTGGAAACAAAAGATCGAATCCCACAAAGGTCAACCTAATAAACTGTGGAGCGACTTTCGAACTGTCATGGAAATCCCAAAACCCACACTTCCACCAATTATAACTGCAGAACAATTCAAATCAGCTTTCGAACATAAACTGCAAGCTATTTCGTCATCTCTTCCTCCGCTAAATGACAGTCTCCACGTAGAGACAAGAAACTGTACAGCCACTTTAGCAAAATTTGAAACCATGACTGAATTGGACCTACGAAGGACAATCAACAACTGCCCTAATAAACAATGTGAGCTGGATCCCATTCCCACCTGGCTGCTTAAGGATTCATTGAACACTCTTTATCCCATTATCGCTCGCATTTTTTACCTCTCCCTATCACAAGGAATAGTACCATGCTTATGGAAGCTATCTCAAGTCACTCCAGTACTAAAAAAGAGCACATTAGACAACAACGATCCCTGTAACTACAGACCTATCTCCAACTTACCTTTCCTGTCAAAAGTACTCGAACGCGTGGTCGCATCTCAACTAACAACCTATCTTGAGAACAACGGTCTACATCAGAAACATCAATTCGCCTACAGGAAGCATCACTCTACTGAAACTGCCCTCACGAGTCTTGTCTCGGACCTGATAGGGGGCGTGGCTCACGGAGACATAGCTCTTGTAACAATTCTCGACATGAGTGCGGCGTTTGACACCGTTGACCACAGCATACTCCTGACCTGTCTGGAAGTTGAGTATGGTCTTTGTGGAAGTGCACTGAGTTGGCTTCGCTCCTACCTGACCGCAAGAAACTGGTCACTAAAAGCGAGTCAAAGCAGAACTTGTGAATCAACAGTTAATCAGGGAGTACCTCAGGGTTCTGTCCTGGGTCCAATTCTGTTCACCCTCTACATCGGATATATCGACAGTATGCTAGAAAAAACAGACTTTCGTAGCTATGCTTACGCGGATGACAGAATTTTGATCGGTTTTTGCAAACCTGATCAGAAAAATTATCTCAAGGCCCGGACCGTAGAATGTATAACAAACTTATCTAATCTAATGGCAAAGAGACGTCTGAAGCTGAATCCAGCTAAAACGGAATTCTTATGGGTCGCATCACCTGGCCGACAACATCTCTTGGATATAGATCCCATCTCGATAGCCGACACGGATATTCTACCGTCCAGTAAAGTCTCGATACTTGGGGCACGAATCGATAGCGCACTGTCTATGGAATCCCAAATCTCAAAGACGGTGAGCTCTGCATTTTACCACATCCGCGAAATACGCTCCGTGTCGAAAAACCTCACTCCTGATAGCATAAAAACATTAATCTCTGCTTTTGTAATCTCTAGACTTGACTACTGCAATATACTATATGTAGGACTGCCGCAAATTCAACTGAATCGTCTACAAATGGCATTCAATAGCGCTGCAAGGCTTATTTTCCGCGAAGATAAGGGTTGCCACATCACACCTTTGCTGGAAAAGTTACACTGGTTAAGAGCAGGTGAAAGGGTTCAATACAAACTGTGCCTTATAGTCTACAAAGCTTTGAACAAAATGGCACCTCAGTCACTTTCTGAACTCTGTGTTCTCAAAACACCTGCAAGTAGACCTCTACGCTCAGCTAAGACATCCACCAACATGCTGGACGAAAACAACAGAGCAAACAAGTCCTGCTTCTATGATAGGGCTTTCGGCGTCGCAGGACCCGTCATTTGGAACCGACTCCCCGAGGACCTCCGTAAAAACCAGCCGATTACAACGTTCAGGAGCAAGCTGAAGACTTCGCTCTTCCAACATAGTTTCCCGCGCCCTTGAGATGGATACTTCATTAAACGGCGCCGAATAAATCATCCAATATAATAATAATAATAATTACAAACCTAAATTGATCTTTAATAAAAATAAAATTAATGAGTACCTACCTAGCTACAAGCTGTATGGTATGATTTAGAAATTAGTAGGTACCTTTGCTGGTAGCCCCACAAAAAGGAAGTACGACTCTACATCACAATTGTACCTTGCAGACGACAGCGCCTTAAAATTTATGTGAAAATGAGTGGGAGAGCCCTTTTCGATTCCGGTATCCCGCGGAGTGAATGCTTGGAAGAATAGGATGGTGCACAAATATAATAATTATTATTATTATTTTTGACAATGTGAAAAACTTCAGTTCATTAGTAATACCATCCCCCGAGTGCACTTAGCAGTGGTCCGCGTGACGGGCAGATACCCTAAAACCAGTGACGGAGCAGCCAAAGACACAGAAAAATACTAAATGTCAACCAACCCACTATTTGCTCACTTACGTTTGAGACCCTATCACTTATATGGTAGGGTCGGAGATGCCAACACTGGCATAGTGGTAACGATAGACTGGAGAGAGTTGAAAGAGTAAAGCTATTGACACCTAAACGGATAAATAAGAAACCTTGGACCCCTGAAATATTGAGGAAAAAAATTATTCAACAATTACGTTTGTGTTCAATTTGATTAATTATAAGTAATGATTTTCCAGATCACATAAATCTAAATCTGCACAGTATTGGAGGATCTAGGCTGACTCGATGAATGTTTTCTGTCTTTTTATTTTCCTAAATTTATTACATCAAGAAAAGAGCATTCTTTATAATTTCACGTAGTTTTAAGAAAAACATTCTTCCGGGCTGATAGGAGTTTGTCTCGAGGGTAATTTGCAACCCAACGTTTCACCCATATCTGTAGCGAGACCAAGACCACTCAACCTGGATGAAAAATTTAAGAAAAGAAAGCACTAGAATTATGAGTCAAAGAGCTGATTGTAGGAAACTGAACCTAGTACGAATTTGAACAAAATACTTAAATAGAAAACGATTAATTATGACACAAACTAAGGCTTGCTGTTAAGTTTTTGTCTTGGTTTAGCCTTAAGAAATGGCCATATTAGCGAATTATCCTCACTTTGCTCTCTGCGGGATATTTGAATAATAAAAACGATTTTTGAATTTGTGGTTAAATTCAATGACCGCGTAGTAAACTCTGTATAGTAACGTCACTGACTTTTCACCGTTACGGGGTTATTTTTAAGGGTGGGCAGAAGAAAGAAGGAACATCAATAATAGTGGCACCCCTGTGTAACCTAAAGGAATCATAGGGTCCATAGGGGATATATACAATATATATACCTACCTACAACAATATTATTCTATATTCTACCCATAATACTTACTATATCATGGTATAATCAGAGACGTTTATATGAACTGGAGACTAAACAAAAATTTGTTAACGAGTTCAATCGAATCTACGCTACGGTCCAAAAAAACGATTTCATAATATCTATCAGTCTTAAACAAGCGTTGGTTTAATACAAGCTGTGTCTTATGTGGTGTTCTCACTTTGGCGAATATCGCCAGGGCACCAAAATATCGCCAGCCATTTGAACCGTGTGAACAAAATGACAGCTAGTCTGAAACGATAAAAACCAGTAGAAACGATATCGTCTCGAGTTGACCACCTTCCAACTTTCTCGGCCGATTGAACGATTTGCGCATGCGCGCCAGATATGCGCGGTGTTCGTATCTATGGTAAAAGCTTTATAACCTATGAATTTCATAATGTTTCCCGCTTCGTGACAGCTGTTATCTTTGTTGTTGGTTTGTGGCGTTTGTTTCCTTAATTAAAAGTCGCCTTATAACCTCTTTTATAACATTTTCGACTAAAAATAAACACTTCGCGATCTCTATCTCGACGTCCGCCATTTTGAAAACAGCGTCAAAATCAAAGCGCATCTGACAGATCGTTTCTATATCGGTGGACTGTGTGAACAGGTGTGACGATCAATGGATGTCCGGCGAATTTTGTTTTTTCGCCTCGCGATATATTTTGAAATTCGCCTGGCAATATTCGCCAAATGAGAACACCCCATTACGGAGTGAAGCAGGAAACATTTTTTTTCTTATTAATTTTGGAACCTGTTTTCCGAGATAATTTTTTCTGCGTTACTAGGTACTAGTCTATGATACAATACGTCTCTGGCTATAATATTAATATTGTCTGTGTGTCTTTTTCTCCTCCGCCTTGCGTTAGTTCATTCATTGTATACGTCCAGTCATCCGTAATATGGAGAGATAGAGAATAAAATTGTATAGAATTGAACGTATAATAATAAAGAAAAGAAGCAACTTTCAAATAGCCCCTCCCCCGCCCCATTCTCTTTCATATCGTACACCTAATAATAGATACCTACTCTTGAGGGGTAGGCATCGAGCATAAAATGCCAAATGTGCCGATAGAAATGGTGTTAGTCATCATTCATTCATTGATTCATACCATCACGACATTTTTCCCAATTTGAGTAGCCAACAAACTACTTAATTGTGTGTAATAAATATACAAGTCGTCCTCCCCTGTTAATCATCTTGGTAATAGGTAGGTACCTACCCACTTTTGTCTAAATTATTATTGTTGAAAAAATCAGACATATTTTTTTTACTGAGACCGTTACAACTTTTGGCCAATGCGATCTCAGAGAAATATTTGACAATTTATATCCATAATAACAGAATTTCTGATATTCAGCCAAAAAATGGGAAGTTCAAACCTCCTCTGTTCAGACAATTTTGTGTCATTAGTGTCACTCTCCCTTAGGTACCTAGTGTTATCGACATAACGGTATACTGTAAAAGAGGTTTTTATTATTACTTTAGTAAAATGTCAATCGTCATTTACGAAGTACCTACAACAGAAATCAAAATAACAGTATTTGTTTGAAATAAAAAAAAAAACAACAAACAACGCTATTCAATATTTCATCATTGATTCTCTCCACATTACCTACCTACAAACTTTTATCATCTTCTTTCATTATTATGTATTTCAACTTATTTTATTCAAAACTTGTATTAAGATAGGTATTTGAGTACTTTGTAGGTAGGTACTCTAACAATGGGTTTCGTTCCAACAGAATGAAAGTTTAAATTGAAAATCGAATTTGGAACGCGGCGCTGCAGTTTATACGATATAAGTTTGAACTATGGCTCACATGTAATAGAATTGGGTAGGGAAATGCATTTTATACCTACATGAAGCAATGTAAAATGATATATATATGAAAGACTGTATGATCTAATTTTCATTCGAAATGCATGTGCAACATGCATTCCATTAATGAAAGATCATGTAATTTTACGCAGGAGATAATCTCTGCCAGACTGTACGCAGTGAAATGGAGTAAAACATTCATCTCATATATATATATATATATATATATATATATATATATATATATATATATATATAACAAATAAGTTCTTCTTTTCCCTAACAATTCCGTTTGGGAATAACGCGAAGCAATTTTACTACTACTATTACTATTCCATCAAGGCATTCACAAGTGGAGTAATCAACAGAAGAACTGTATGTAATAAACATGCAAATTGTCTTTTTCTAACAAATTAAAAAAAAACAGATATTCAGGATGGGCGGCAAACCTCATCGCTGAATAAAATTTTGTTCGTGTGTTTTTGACTAAAACTGTGGTAACCAAGAAATACCTAGATTGGGCGTTCAAATTTTATACAAAAAGAATATCATCTCTATAAATTAAAAAAAAATGTATGATTTAATTGGCACTAACAATGTGGTAATCACGAAACATTTTTAAAATATTTTGTTATAGTTACGTATTATGTACTACACCACATAAATTTAATATGTACCTACTACTACTACTGCTATACCATCACGGCATATCTCACAAGTGGGGTAGCCAGCAGTCCAACTGCATGTAAGAAACATGCAAACTGTCCTCTTCGTGCCAATATAAAATTAAGACATTCAGGATGGGTGGCAAACCTCATCGCTGAATTTAAGATGTACAATGTCTTAATTTTTTCGAACACCTACCTTTTACAGGACACTCGTAAACTTACGGGGAAGAGTGGGAGACCAATTCTTTACCGGGTGCTCCACGGGACACAGGACAAATTTAATATGTAACTGAATATTAAAAAAAAATAAGACAATAAAAGTAGGGTCCTACATAAAACGTAAATGTTGTTTTTCGAAATGGGTGGCATGTTTCTAAGCTGAATAAAATAAATACATGATTATGCTAAACACCAATATGTACAATAAAATACTTAAGCGATAACAAAAACCACATTTTTACAAAAATACCAATAAATAGCTTTTACAAAATTGTCAATAAATCATAAATTTATTTATTATAAATTAATATTTCTAAACAATAAACTTTTAAATTACGATATGTATAAAAACTTTGTAACCACAGTTTTGTATTAAAAATTTGATTGTTGCATTTCATGGTTCGTTTGTTTTAATGGTCTAACATTAGTGCAACCATTTCAGACACATCATAAAACCATTAAATGCGTTTAAAACAACATTGTTTAATTTTTTTATAGGCACTTATTGTAATAGTGCGCACCCCTAACGAGCGATATGATCATTAAAATCACATGTTTTTAAAATCAGGGTTGCGTCAAATTTTTTTCATGTTGTACCTACCTAATGTGAAGCTATTAAATTTAAAATCTCTTTTTTTGTTCTCAAGATTCCCGACCGATGATCCGGATGAACCTCTTTTACAATACACCGTTCCAATGACTGCAATATCTGAACGTTGAAAATGACATGGAAATATTATATTTTATAATCCAAGGATTTTCGTCTCAGAAGCAGTGTTAAATAGTGAATGAAGAAAAATTATGTTCAAAAAACCTAAATCTTTATTTTTTCAAAATGATGGGAGCTAACGTAGGTTTTTATCATGATTTTTTTTTATCTATTTAGTGCCTACCTACTTATTTATATTTGAAATAATGGAATAAGTATTAAATAAAAAAATAGGTATATTAAGTAGAATCGTTTGTTATTAAATTTATTTTAAATGCTTACATATTATAAATCAAAGTTACTTGTATATGCATTTATAGATAATATCGGCTGTCAATTCTAGTTAATTTGCAGTGAAAAAAAATGTAAAAAGATGAAAAAATCATTTCATGATTTTCACACCCCTAAAACAAAGTCATAAATCTATAATAAGAGGTTATGCAATAAAACTTACACAATCTTACGCAATACACAAAAACTATAATTTTGACGTAACAATAACCTTGGCAATGGTCAAATATTATTCCATCAAAAACAAAAGAACGTATAACGTGTTTTCAAATTCACAGAATAATAATAATAATTTGAAACAAAAGAGCGCCTCGTTCGATTTTTGAAAACATTCCTTTTGTCTGGCGTTCGTTTGTTTGACATTTCAATGAGTGACGTCGGTGAAAGTTCTTCTTTTGAAAGATAATGCTTTAGAACTTTTTGTTTGACAGGTATTTGAAATGTTTTGCATAATTTTGTATTTAGTTCCATTAGCGCATTCGGATGTTTACCATAGCGTAACGAATTTAAAAGTTTTAATTTAAGTTGTTTAATTCCTAAATAATATTTGTATTAAAATACAGTTACGATAAAAAATAGGTAAATTGCAAATTTTAAAAATTTAACAAGATTATTTCGGTAGCTGTAGTGATAAACTCGTCCTCTGTGCATTGATTTATTGAATAATGTATACCTACCTATCTATATTTCATAATTTCATGTGCAACTAAATATTAGTAATCAATGTACCTACAGTAATTAAAAAATAATAAACATAATATTTTAGTTTAAATGTGTAATTTCAAAATGTGCAAAAACAGTGAATTATTTTTATTTATCTATATTTATTTTAAAATAAGAGGTTTTATTATATAGGTAATGAATAGTAAATATTCATAATAAATAATGTGAAATAAATATATTTATGACAAAATATATTACAAATAAATAAATTATACTTAGGTATATAAAAAAATATTATAGGTAGGTACTACAAACAAAAAAAAAATGTTGAATAAAATTTAAGCCAATTACAATATAATACCTACCTAAATAATTAAGTTTCTAATCGATTCTCAATCTTAACCTCTAATAAAACAATATTTATTAAAAATACACATTTTTTTTTGTATTTGATAATTGCTTGAAGTAGATAACATACATTTTGATTCGAGTTCGTCGATAGCCTAGACGCTCGGTAGAGTCTCGGCCTTATTAACAAGGTGTCCGCGGTTCGATCCCAGGTGCCAGCAAACTCCCCTTTCACGACACATGCTGTAAGCTTACTGGTGTTGTATTTGGGTTTATAACAAAACCCAGATATAGGTATCATTTTTTTTTTAAATACAACTCAAATAATATCAATAATTAAATTAAAAATGAAAGCGTAATTTAAAAATTGCAAAGGGCAAAAATGCACAACAATAACTCTTTGTATATTAATATGCAAATAAATAAATACACATTAAACAAACAAAAAAACAATGAAAAAATATATAAATAATGTATTTTTTAAACAGCGTGTAGTGAATGAAAGATGGCTGCCCGGAGTAGTGATGTGAATAGTGTGAAAAAAAATAACACATCGAAATCAAACTAATAATACATACACAATACCCACATGTGTTAGTGTAGTGTTTGCAAAAAAATGACATGATGTGAAAAGGGATATTAGAATAGGGGGCCACATATGGTACCTACCTATTCCTTTTTTAAATGTGTAACTACGGTTGAAGCTGTCTATAGTTTCCATAGAGAACGGGAGAGCAAAAAAAATCACCAATGAAACGCGCGCATAATAATATGTGTGAGTAGTGTGTGTTCTTTATTCGAATATATTTGAAATGATTCTATTATTATTATTAGTTTTAGTACATAGTGAAAGGAACAGTTTTTTGCTCTCGTTTTTTTTGTCGCGTTCAGGTGGCCATGATGTATTTCAACAGGATGTCTGTTCTGTTACGTCATCGTTCCACGGTGTTCCAAATTTAAATTTAACTTTTTTTTTGATTTGGAAGGTTTTTAATGCGTTTATTATAAAATATTTTATGTAATGAATTCTGTCTATTTTAATTATATATTTAGATTTTTTTATCAGTGTTGCATTATCATAATATTGTCCATTTATTAGTTTATGTATATTTAGTTTTTTTTCCAAAGTTATCAAACTTGTTGCAAGTAATATACCTACCGTCGGTCATTCTTATCGACAATTAAAGAAAAAGTATTTTTTCTGCGCCTCAAAATTAATTACTGTATTTGGTACATGCTATAATAATTCCTACAAATATTACCTTATTTAAGACATTTAAGTTTAAAAAAAAAAACACAAAGAGGACAGTATGTATGTTTATGACATGCAGTTAGTCCACTGGTTACCTCGTTTTTAGGAAATGCTGAAATTATTAAGTAATTTTATATTCGAACAAATAATTGTATCGATATAATTATGCACGTATGAAGTTTCATCGATTTCAATTCATACTAAGTCCATAATAAAGTAGGCATATGAATCTTGTATAGTAGACTCGAAGTAATGTATGAATTCTTAAAATAGTTACTAGACTGGTAACGCAGTATAAATTTGTTTTTTTTTTAAATAGTTACTAAATTAAAGATAACAGTAAATGACGGTCGGTGTCGTGCAGAGGTAACGCTCTTGCCTTTGAGTCACGAGGTCCCGGGTTCGATTCCCGGCCAGGGCAAAATGAAGAATGACCTTTTTCAAATTGTCCTAGGTCTGGGTGTTATCTACATGTATATGTATTTAGTGCATTGTATGTGTGTTTCGTTGCGTTAGTACCCACAATACAAGATTCATATACTTATTAATTTGGGACTAGCTCGATCTGTGTGAATTATCTATATACTGTATTAGGTATGTTGTTGTTATAATAAATATTATGCTGTCTCACTCCATAACATTAAGATCCTAATGGTCTCTTTCCTACTAATGCTGAAGTATAGGACACCTTTATACCTAAACAATTATAGAATACCTTTACAACAACAACAAAAAACAATGAATGTCCTTAAAGTCTGCAACACAAAATATATTATGTACCTATATGACCATAATAAAATTTGGGTTAGATCTAGGAAGAAATCGCGCCTTTGCGATAAAATCGTCCCTTGTATATTGATTGTATCTAATTTGAATGTATACCTTCTATGAAGTTGTTTGTAATCAATGTACCTACAGTAAAGAAAGAATAAATGGGTTAGTTGGAAGATATCGCTTCTGCGATAAACTCGCCCATTGCACAATATCATTTATTTGTTGTATAACTTGGTAATATGTATGCTTCTTATTGTGCAATAAAGTTTATTGTTATTATTAATGTATAAATAAATAGAATTAATGTAAACAAACTGTGGTGATTGTTTTAAAAAGGTACACTTCTAATATATGGACTATCAATATAATTTTTATATACCTACAGTAGATAACATATTTTTATAAATGTATTCACAACCAGTAACTCGAGGGAGATATTAGCAACGTATCTTTTTAAACCAACGCTATTTTTAGACTAATTGATATGATTTTTTTTATTATTTTTGGCTATCCACTAGTTATCTAGTGACTTGAGCCCTTTGGGAAGATATGAAATTATGTATATTGGTTGCTTTATCAATTTTACCTTTGAATTTCTAGACTATATTAAAAGTCATTGGTTCTTACTAACAAATTAAGAATATCAATAATGATCCGTTTAAGTAAAATCAAAACAAATGAATAAGTACATAATTTAAATTTCGAACTCATTGGTAGATATCGACATTCGTCTCGAAATACCTACGTAAACAAGATTAAAACGGTAGTGTTTAAAAGGTAGTGAATTTTAAAAGTATTAAGGATTGGGTAAGTAAGTAAGTAGGTACTTACCCAAATGGGTGTTTGTGATTTTGATTCACCCTAGCAGTAGTAGTAGTAGTAGGTTTTCTCATACCACCCTGTATTATTTGTGGAGAATCCGGTACATGCGGTGGGTGTCGGGTGAGGTTTTATAACTATCTCACTCCATTGCATAAGATTTATGGTTGTTATGAATGAGATGGATGTATACCTCGCGGGTGGGTTGTGATGGTTGGTATTGATTTACTGCGCGCGTAACGCCGCTTCGGGCGGCATCTCTTACTTTGAATCAACCCCACACCCTCCCAAACAACACCCACCTATCTCATCCCATTCCAATCCCATCAGAAAACCCCCCCGCCTTCACCCCTCAAGACCAACAGATAAGAAATTTTACGTCAAATCAGAAACATCGAAATTATTATTGTTTTATAATATAAAGTAAGTATGTATATATTATTTTTTTTAATATCAAAGTTTGACAATCCCTGATATAACTTTTTGATAAGTTTTCGAACTTCTTCTTCTGGGTATTGGTATCGAAGGAGTATTTTAAGTATCTATTTTTGAAATGATGTCTTATGATAAGAATCAAATCTCTTTCTTGTTCAACATTCATCTCGCGTTTCTTGCGTAGGTAAGCGAAGCAAAATTAGATTTGAAACTATCAACATAATAGAGAAACTAGAAATTCAAAGGATAAGTTGGTAATGCGACCAAAGACAATGATGTTACAAGGCTTGAAGGACATTGATAGTTTCAATATAAGGATCCTTTTATGGCTTTATCAGGTATATAGTATTTTTGTGCAATACATTAGTACCTATAAGTAAGAAAGAGACCATCAAATTTGTCATTAATAAATAAATCAATAATTAGCATCTTAACGTTATGAAGTGAGTTCGTCGGTCGCCTGGAGGTAAAGTCTCGGCCTCATACACATGAGGTGCGCAGTTCGATCCCAGGTGCCGACAAACTCCCCATTCTCGACAAAAGCTTTTAGCCTACTATGAAAGTTGTATAAGTTCGTATTTAGGTTCATAACAAAAACTCAGATACGTCATTAAAAATAAGTGAAAAAGCATTATAATAATAATAATAATAATAACAGTTTATTAAACACAATATCATTTTACAATAATCGAACAATAACACAATAAATTTATTTTCCTAATACAATTACTCCCCAAAATTAATAATATTATTATTAATATTATTAATTAATATTATTATTAGGTATTATTATTATTATAATTATTATTAATTAATATTATTATTATTATTATTATTATAATTATTATTAATTAATATTATTATTATTAATATTATTATAATATTATTATTAATTTTGGAACACGTTTTCTGATAAAATTAGTACTGCGTTACCAGTCCATATAATTGTATCAATAAAAATAACAATGTCCTTCAATCCTTGCAATACTTATGTCGGAGGCATTAAAATTACTCTCTTCAAAATATATGCGTAAACATTCCTTTCTTTTTGATGTAAAATAATTAATTGTGAAGTATTAATTTTTTTGTAAGTAAAAATAAATTTAACCAAATTAAGGGCTAGCTTAGGTTAAGGGTCACTCTTAGGGCACATCGAAATATTGGGTCTTATTATCAAAGAATGTTTTCATGTGCAATGAATTCACTCATTAGGTACCCCAGTCATGTGAGACGCCATGATAATATAGATATATTAAAAAATACGCTTCATAAAAGTACAATAAGTGTGAAGGAGATAGGGTTACAATTATACGCTCCGGCACATAATGTTTTACCTTACTAGGCATGCAACAATAAAATTATTATCTGTATTTATTTTGATGTGAACTAGTCAGCTGCTAATGTTAACGAAGAGAAAGAGAAACAAGAAAATAGAACTAAATTCGAATAAAGAATAAAATACGAAAAAAATTCTTATTTCAAAATAAAATCTAAGCAGGCATCTACTAATAATGTCGCTGCCCGATAATTAGATTAGCCAGTTAACTAAATGACTAGGCGGTTAGTTAAATGCCGGCATTCCAGTGAATAGTATGCCGTTTCGTTTAATCACAATGTTGCGCGAAACGTTCAGCATTCTGCCTGATCTAAGCTAGCCCGATTTTTGAAATTTAGTTTCTTTATTTGGCACTGTGGCGCTAGGATTGATAAAATCTGGTTTAAACTCCTGTCAGCCATTCAATTGAATGCCGGTATTTAACTTACTGCCTAGTCATTAAGTTAACTAGCTAATCTATCGGGCAGCGACAGATACAAACATGGTAATTATATAAATATGTATTAAAATATTGTATATGTATGTATGTATATATTTTTAAATAGGTATCAAAGTATGTAGCTAGGTAAGCTCGGAGCACGATATACCTACCTAGTTGAGGGCGAGCATTTCGAAAAAAGAACAAAAATCTCGTTTGGCGGGAAACGAATGTAAAAAATGTGAAGAAAATAATCCATCACAATAGTTTGATATAATTTTGTATTTAAAATTAATTTTGTTTTTATTTTTATGGCACGAGGAGGGGAACTTGTACATTGATGACATAAAGTAAATCTATTTAATAATAATAGATATATTCAAATATTTTTATAAACAAAATACTTCTTCCTTATTTCTTATAATGTTTACAGTTTTTGAAACAATGTTACACAAACTATATCTCATTCCCTCAAAAATAAATAGGCTTGAGATAGATAGAGAGAGATTAATTAAAGATAAAGTTCAAGAATAAGAGACAGCACTAACCTAAAACTGAGATATAATAATTCTGTACCTATGCCGGAACAAAACTACATTATATGACGAAACGCCATTTTTCAGTGTTGCCGTTTAAAATTTTTCCAACAATATTACTTTAATTTATAAGAAAGCAAATACTACTAGTAAAATACCCTCACGGCATATTACACAAGTGGAGTAGCCAGCAGAGCAGCTTCATGCTGTCCTCTCTGTACCAACAAAAATTAAGACATTTAGGATGTATGGCAAACGTCATCCACTTTATTTAATTATCTTTTTTCGAACATCTAACTTTTTTAGAACATTCGAATACTTACTGAAAAGAGTGGGAGACCAATTTTTTTCCGCGTGCTCGACGGAACGACGCAAATATGTGAACCAATTTTAAAAATTCTTTGTAAACACCAAAGTTCCCTATTTGCATATCACCCTAAAGTAAAACAGCCATAGAGATTAGTATTTTTAATTCTGTGTGTTCGTATTGTTTCTGGAGTGACAGGCCCAAGCAGGACAGGGGGAGGGGAGGTATGGAGAGAGAGAGAGAGAGGGAAGAGAAGGAGGAGGACAAGGAGACGAGGGAGGGAGAGAGAGGAATTTCACTAAACAGGAAGTTTAGAACGTTTTCAAAAAAACATCGACTCTGACGAGACGGGAAATCGAATTCCAAAAGTAGATACATACCTACGTTTTATTCAAAGGTTGGCTCAAAAATTATAAAATAATGCTTTCGGACTAATTTTAAATAAAGAACAAGTTTTTATTGTTGTACAATAGTTGATAAAAGTTTTATTTATGATAACTAGCTAGATATATTTTTTTTTGGAAGTGAAGTAGGTACCCAATAGACTAACCGCATCTAATAAGCATATAGGTCATTCTGCACATCCTAACTTTGTATTATTTTATAGTAATGAAAATATTCAATTAATTTTAGAGTTCGTCGGTAGCCTGGAGGTAGAGTCTCGGCCTTGTGAACAAGGGGTCCGGGGTTCAATCCCAGGTGCCGGCAAACTCCCCTTTCACGACACAAGCTTTTAGCTTACTGTGAAAGGTGTATTAGGTTGTATTTGGGTTTATAACAAAACCCAGATATATCTTTTAAAAAAATTAAAGAAACATATACCTACCTAATACTATCATAATTTAATCTCTATCCATACCCTCACGCCGTGTCCCAGGTGGAGTGGGCAGAGATAATAGAACGCCATATAGATCTATCCTTACATAGGTACTTCTTTCACATTCACCAGTTTCTCATGCACGCCGCTATCTCTTACTCAACACGCGGCCGTTCTTGGGAATTTGATCCACGTGATCAAGCCAAGTAGTTTTTGGGAGTCAACGCTTTCTCACACCCCTTCATTCAGGTAAATGTACCTATGTATGTATGTTGAATGATTTATTCGGCACCGTTCAATAGAGAATCCATCTCAACGGCGAAGATACATCCTCTTATCATTATTTAATACAACCAGTTATTCGTGTATAAACAATTTTGTGAAAATTATTATTTTTCGCATTTTAGACTCTTCTTCAAAGCACGAAGCTAAGGAACACTACTTTTATTTTTTACAATGAATATTTATTCCATCGATCTTCGATGTTTTGTTTTCGATGTGAAATCTTGCCATCCCTGATATCAGCTGGTGTTTGCTTCTACCAACTACACGACAAGCGTTAAGAGATTTACCTAAGAGAGAAGAAAAATACACACAACAGAAAATAATTATTATTATTGTACACACAATATATTTATTTTTTATTTTATTTTCGAAACGTGTCCGTCCATCTTCTCTCCGCAAACGAGATCAGCTAAGGGTGAAAATTATTCTTTCTACAAATAAAAACAAAAAAAATGTTTTGTAAATATATTTTTAGGTTTCCCACTCTTTTTGTAAGTTTACGAGTGTCCTGTAAAAGGTATTTTTAAAACATTACGTTTAGAGACATTTAACATCTTCAGTTCAGCGATGAGGTATGCCATCCATTCTGAATGTCTTTACTTTTATTGACATAAAGAAGACGACTTGCATGTTTATTACAAGCAGTTTGTCTGCTGGCTACCCTACATGTGAGAGATAATAATAAAAAAAATTGCTCAATGTAGAATAAAGCAATTATAAAATTGATTAATAACTTTCTACACCAGGATGTTCCTGTTGGGAGGGAAATGTCTTTTCATTGCGCTGGTATCAGCGACTCTCGAGTCTCACCTTCTGAAAGCCCAATAACAAATCTCTGGACACCTTATTTCGGCCTCTGGTCCAAATTAGATAGGTACTGTATTGTTATAATCATTGATAATTATTGTGCTTGCTTGTCATTTTTATTTTTTTGGGTTTTTGTTGTTGAGCTTTGTTTATTTGTTGTTATTCATTGTGTTTGATTCGGTTATGATTGCATTTTATCCTCCTGAGAGGGGCATCGAAGACGTAAATGTAGCATAAAAGATTCCCACGAGGCGGTATTGGCCGGCCAGCCCTTCAGGCTGCCCAATAGGGCCCGCCCGTGAGGACAAAAGTTTTGCTTAGAAGAGCGGATAAATAGAAGTCCCCCGACTTCTGAGATATCCAGGTATGGGAGGGAGTCTTCAATGTATATCTACACCATGGAGGGCCAACCTTTTCAGCAGCCGGGCCAAATTTCAGAATGAGATTTCGTACCGGGTCGCACAACAATATACTCCATATATGGAACATTTGATAATTTTACTTCACCTTTAAATTTCTACCCCCCCGTCGCCAAATTTTCAAAATTTGAAATGTTTTAAAACTCCTCGGTTTTCTTTAAGAATATTTTTTCGATATACCTCTTTTAAAAAAGTAACGGGTTGGCCACCCTTGATCTACACCCTCTTGGCTTTTTTCCACAAGTGTGTAACCAGTGACCTCTTAGCATGTAATGAACAATTAACATACAGATTGTCTTAATATCTAATTATTTATCATTAAAGAAAGACTCACCTCACACTCTGATATTTCAGGAGTTGTTGTTTCCTATTTAACCGCACACTCAAACCAAAAATGTGTACACGGACAGACCATTGGGCGCGCTTGAAGGGTCGACCGACCAAAACCGCCGTCGTGCGAACCATTTGCACTGCTTACTACCTATTATAATAATAATATATTATTGAACACAACAATTAATACAAACAACCGTCGCAGAAAAAATACGTAAATATACAGAACTAGCAGGAGAAATAAAAAATATTTGGCATTCTAGATCCGTTTATATAATACCTTTAGTCATGTCAGCTACAGGGGTAACTCCGAAATCTTTAATAAATAATTTTCAAAAATTAGATTTACCAGTTAATTTGTACATTAAAATTCAAAAATCTATTATAATAAACACTTGTAATATTGTAAAAAAAGTTTTTGAACACAGATATTTCAGGCACAATGCTGGTATTTTGAAACCGCGTTCTGAGCCTAATGCTTTGATATCCTGTATATCTGGATAGGTGAATTTTTCCCTGCATTAGACTGTTAAGTTTTTGCGTGACCATGACTGATCATATGGAGACTTATCTGGTTGTATAATGCTGAGAAGTGTGGATGGCAATTCTGCCGCCGCGTAGTAAAAAACAAATACAACAATTTACATAATACTGTATAGAGACTATTTAATTAAAATTTAACTCGAAACATCCCCCTTACAGCGACAAGTCTCGTGTAAAGGGGGTATGTTTTTTATTTTTATTTATTTTATTCTTCTTGCACATCATCATTCATTCATCTCTCTTCGATGCCCTTTTTTGGGCAAAGTTTACAGAAAATTTATTAAAACAAAATATCAAACAAAAGGTAAGATAATTAACAAACAATTGAAAACCAACATGTCAATAGAATAAAAATTAGAGAAATAATTACTGGCTTTATAGGTGTACAAGTTGGCAAATAAATTAAGAATGAGGTTAGGTGTTCAAAGACATGTTGTTAGGCGTTCTAATAATGCATCAGCAGGATGATTGAAAAGATAAATAAATAAATAAATATTTTAGATAACGGATCTCTCTCTATTTGTTCAATATGTAATAACTTAACTATACAAACCTAGTTATTATGTACAAATTCTTTACATAGCAAATAAATCCAAAGTAACTATATGTATTAGGTATACTTGTAGGTATTATGTACTAAGTGCATTTCAGCCATTAGGTGCCCACTAAGAACAAAAGGAAAGATAAACTTGAAAATAACCTACGAGTCTGTAAATTTCCACAACTACATATATAACAAACCAAATGTTCTCCAACTTTTATAAAAAAAATGTATTAGTCATACTCTGTAGTCTTTCGATATTTTTTTTCAAAAACAAAATTTTGTAAAATTATAAATTTGATGTACATATGTGTAGACTGAGTCAAATTTATTAGCACAGATAGGTACCCCACTTGTGCAAAATGCCGTGATGGTATGAATGAATGATTTAGTATCTATTGCATCACATTAACAGCAGATACCTAATACTATACTATACTACTGTATACCCTCACACCATGTCTCAAGTGGAGTAGGCAGAGAGAACGGAACGCCATATAGATCTATCCTTACATATTTCTTTCGCTTCTTCTACATTAGTACAATTTCTCAAGCACGCACGTCGGTTCCTCTTACTCTTACTCAACATATGGTCGTCCTTGAGAATTTTATCTACGTGATCAAACAACGTGTTTCTCGGACGCCCGCGCTTCCTCACACCCCTTCTTTCACACAAGTATATCCCCTTTGTATTCTTTCCTCGTTGTAAGAAATTAATTTTATTACATCATTTTCTTAGTTTACCGACATTGTTTCGTTGAAAATGCCATCTATTCCATCACAGATTTTCCCACAAGTGGGGTAGCCAGCAGACCAACTACACGTAACAAACATTCAAGTTGTCCTCTTAGTGCCCATAAAAAACACAATGGGTGGCAAGAAATATGAAATATGTGTTCAAAAAATACCTTCATAGGCACAATATTAAATCTATAAAATCTAGGAAAGTTTGAGAAACTACAATTTTCATTCGGCTGGAGGAAATTTCAGCTTCGATGCATTCCTCTTAATCCGTCCAATCCATACTTTGGAGGGTAGGTAGGAACTTACTTATTTTATTTCTTTCATTCTTAGAAACTTAATATAAGGGTAGTTCTTCTGTTCCTCTTTCCACCCCCTAACTAATCCTCAGAATGCAACATAATCGACACACTACCTATACTATTTCACTTCTATTTCTTCTTAGTGTATTTCTATTCTCAATAATTCTTACCTGAACTTCCAATTTCGATTTTTTCTTCTCTTTTCTCTTAAGGGACATTCAGACATATTCACTTTCAAAATCAAAAGGTGTGAATAGACGTTTCATCAATAGTGATCACTAGCCACGATGAATGAAGAAAGCGATTGTCACCTGACATAATTTTGATAAAAGACCCTTTCACTCAAACGACCATAAACAATTTTATCCCAATATCTGTCATTCTCTATGAATTAATATCGAATGTAAGAATCATGAACAAAATGGACATGCTGTTGTGTGCGTTTGAGAATTTAATTTATTTATTAAAATTTTTAATAAATGGTATTTTTTTTTTATTATTTCTTCACAAAAATATGTCAAACTATAGACAAGATGACAGTGGGTATTGACATGGCAGTGGAAGCATAGGATGAACAAGTGTGAATAGACGTGTTCACTTTCGATGAACAGCTTTGACTCTGACACTCTGGATGATCATCCAAAGTGAAACAGTCTGAATGCTACTTTAGGTCCTTCTAACTAGAAGCTAGTTGAATGGTGCAACGATGTATCAAGCCACATCAATCTCATCATTCAAATCTGATACCTCAAGATAGGCACCTAATAATCAAAAAGACTAGTTTTTTTATGATTTTACCGAAGACGTTGGCAGAGGACATAGAATGTAAGTGGCATCCTCATGAAGAAACCTAGGTACATATATCCAGAAGTTGGTGGATAGGGGTTTAGCAGAGAAGAGGTTTTTTGGGATGTGAAGCTTTAGCTGCTCTAAAACGAGAATAACATTTATGACACTACTTATTGTTTGTTTTTTTTTTTCGATTTTGTGGCTAGACTCATTATTGTATAACACCATCCAGTTTAGTCCTTTCTACCTTCTTAAACTAGTAAATTTAATTGCCAAGTTGAGAATTTCAGAAAGAAACAAGTTTTAAAGCAGTAAGCAGTTCTTTTTCTTTCTCAGTTTAATCTGGTTCCACGTGTTTTTTTTACTCAGTTTGGCTGAAGATATGTGTAAAACTATCCAATTGAGCAAATATGTAAAGATTTTAATTACATATCGAAATAATTTTATTATATTAGATCGAATACAAGAGGCAACCACCGTGGGCTTAAGACAAGAGAGTCAGCTATCTTTCCACATCATTTCCATGCATTACTGAAAATAATTAAACCTCTAATTAATGTCGAATTGTTGCGATCAATGCATTTTGCGTATTACTATACTATACTATACCCTCACGCCATGTCCCAAGTGGGGTAGGCAGAGAGAACGGAACGCTTAACATTTTGCGTTTTATTTTTTGCTATTGGATATTCGACTTTTCACTTTTTTTGGTTAATGAAATTGCCAGACACTAGATAAAACACGATTTTTTTAATGATTTACACTCGCTGGCTACCCTACTTGTGACATGTGCCGTAACGATATTCAGTAGTACCGAGAAGTAGTAGGTATATTTTCGTTATCAATTTCAAGATTAACCAATAACATTAAAGTCTACGTAAGTATGTATTATGCAATAATGTTAATTTTGTTGGCTGGAAGATATTGCTTCCAGATAATAAACTCACCAATTACTTATGAATTTTCTTTTATCAATATGTTTCTTTTATTTTGTATAATTTTGTTTGAACGTGTATGATGTAGACACGCTTAATTGGGGGGTTGGCCTGGCCGGATCAATGTGTCTTGTTTTCTTATTTTATTAATGTTTTGTTTTCTTATTTTATTAATGTTTTGTCAACTCTCTGTGTGTGTCTCTGTAGAATAAATAAATAAATAAATAAAAAATCAATAAGTTGTTATTTAATTATTATTTTTATTATAATTACAAACATGGTCACTTAATTAAATAACATACATGCTCATTTTGTCAATTATTATAATTAAAAAATAATATTAATGTTAATCAAAAATATATGTAATACTTCTACTTTTAATCCAAATAGGTACAGCAGAACCTAGGTACCTACATACCATATTCTGTGGTGTACTTTCTCACCATCTTAGTGAGTTTTCCATTTTGAATGTCACCTGGAATAGTCAAGTTATCCTGACGGCAGACGTTCTCCGCTGAAGGGATATAAATCTTCAAGGCCCCTAAGGACCAACGACGGAGTACACAGCCTTCTTACATAAAAGTCAGAGACGTAACATTAATTTTAATATACACTCCTAAAAAGTGTTATAGGTACCAATGGAATAAGGTCACATTTAAAAAAATAATTTATTACACAAAAAAAACTACTTGACTGATAGGTACCTAATCAATATTGAATCGGCAGTAAAGCAATGTTAATTATTAAATATTATACAGTATGTACCATTTGCATAAAAAACATATTTGTCTAATTCCTCTTTCTGTTTTTGTGTAGCAAACGCTAACTCCCTTCATTCACAGCAATTTTGCGCCAATCGAATTACCATTTCCTTCAATATTCTTAGCACTAAAAAAAATGTATAATTACTTTTATCTATTGAGCTAAATGAAATATTTGAGGTTGATAATATCAACAGTATTCAGTTAAAAAAAAAAGGGGCTCGATTTGGTTTAAACCACGGTGCCTTAAAAAATTGTTACACTACATGATTCATCTAAGGTTTGGTTGGACCCGTGAAAGTTTTTTATTCAGCAAACACTGGGTGACTATTGATATATTACTCGGAGAAATGTGAACCTGAAGAAGAACCATTAGATCTTTCAGACAGCAAGCATCCCTTAAGCAAGCAACCCACCCCCAAAACACACCCCATTCAGGATTGTTAATTAGGCGTGATTTCTAAAATATTCTGCACTCCCTTTTATTATTAATATGCTACTGTAGCTTTTTACCCGGTGTCACTAGGGAAATAAACATCAAATATCTCGTGCAGAATGCATACCTACTTTTTTCAAAAATCCCAAAAATTTGAGAATAATAATTGTAAACTGAACACATCGTAATAGTTTTATCCATGTTTTTAGTGAACCTGATGTAGAATATAAGTGATGAAATAGATAGATTGAAAATAAAACATAACTTTCGATATATGAACAATATTCGACTCAGAGGCATTTCGGGTAGACAGACACCCGTTTTTTATCAGAAGTAGTCTAGTTTTTCTTTTAAGCAATTTTTTAACCAAACACAAATTCTGGACATTTTACATCAAGATAATAACATAATATTTTATCAACACTTTGGTATGTATATCCAATAAATTTGAAATAAAAATGTTCTGACGCGACATGTTGAACAATATCTCTCTTCATATATAAGAAATTTTATAATATTTTTTAAGCCTAAATGATAAAAATCTGCCTAAAGGATAAAACCTTGCCTACAGTATACTATTTTTTCTCTATCTTGTCTAATTACGCTATTTATTGTGGACATATATACCTACATACCTACATACAAACTGACACAAAAATATTAATTAGATTCTCCGTGGTTAGGTATACATAGATAGGTATATATCTCTCCTGTTTTACATTTCTACCCTCTCCCTTATTCGTACCACCCTCTTTCCTCTTCCTATCCATAGGTCCTCTCTCGCAGTAAACCGTCAAAACAAATGTTTAAGTTTTGTTATTGTCGAGTTTGGAAACTTTTGAAATGATTTCAAAACGAATTTCTCTCTGTTGTTTATCTTTATACTCTAAAACTTCTTAGACAGAAATACATAATGATGTTTTAAAGCACAAAAGACACATGCCCACTATTTAGGTAAGATGAGTTAATATAATATGTTCGTTCAAGATCGATTGCCAATTCATCTTTGTCCTGAGTATATAATTACCAATAATACTAATTATATCATTATCGAAATTAATAAAAACCAAATGTCACACGTCCATAAATGAACACTGTTTAGAGTGTTTAGTGTACAGAATAAGATGAAACATGTCACATTAGATATTTGAGAATGCATTTTATATTGACCTTTTTAATTCTTAAAAAGCATTAGGTGAGTCAGGTGTACATCTTCATTTCAGCGATGAGGTGCGTCACCCATCCTGAATGTCCAATCTTCTATTGCAAATAGAGGACAACTTGCATGTTTTTTTGCATTCAGTTTGTCCTCTGGCTTTCCCACTCGTACGAATGTCGTGATGGTATGAATAAATGAATGAAGAATATAATTTTGAAATAGATATGAAAATTCACCAACACCCGTAGGTCATTAAATATACAATTCTTGATAGTAGGTAGAACCAAGTTTTCTAGGAAAATTTAAAAAGGTTACTTATATTATTATTACAAAATAAAGAATATCTTGATATTATTGGGATGGTGAGATAGAAAGAGTGGGGGTTAGGAATCCAAATCCTCCCCATGGGGGTGTGTTTGTGAGAAATGAGGGGGGGGGGTTTACGTCCAACAGAAGACAGCTGAACTAATTCGTCGGGATATCCTTTTGCGGAGTTTACAATTTGCTAATTGAATCTACTACACAAATTATAAAATAAACATGGATTTTAAAATAAATAAATTAAATTCTAATATTCAAACAAAGCTTTGAAATTCAGTTATAATGACCGCTAGCTTCTTGTTCTTCTTCTACTACTTCAGGCAATATAAATCAATCGTTTGATATAGGCCTTCTCTTTTGTATCCAGCAAACTGTTTTCATTTTTCTTTACTTGTATTATCAGGCCATCTTTTTTGTGTTCTTTTATATTTCTACTGCTTGTTCTCGGCTGATATTCAAGCGTTAGTCAGTATCTAAAATATTGGCTATGAGATACAAGGTTCAAATCCTTCTCCCAACTTACTCCACCATCAAGAAGCAAGCTTAATCCTCGTATTGAAAATATTTAGGGTAAAATCCGATACAATATTGATAATAATTTGATACATGGATAGAAAGTTTGATATCAATTTATGACAATATTTTAAACTAGTGAGATAATCAGGGTACGCGTTTCATCGAGTACAATTATTATCAGACCGTCCATTTACATGATTTAAACATAATATCTACATAGGTATGTTTTGTAGATGTCCATTGCTTTAAATACTGCACATTTGATGAAGTAATTGGACATGGGATACCTATAATAAATTATCAGAAATGTCAAAATGATTGCACCATTATTCCGAATGTCTCTATTTTCAAATTAATAAGATTCAGGTTCTGCTAGAGGAGTCATGCAGCAAAAGGAACTAGTTTCAATTTCTAATTTTATTTTATTTTCAAACGGATAAAAATATTTTATCGATTTTTCAACATTTTTGGTTGATTACTAGAGACTTGATTCTATGCATCTTGAAAAAATCTGGAATTAAAAATAATAATACAGACAATTTGTATTTGGCGTCGTTCAAGGATCCGTGATTATTCCAAGGGCACCGTGACTTTTTTTGAAAAGCAATGTTTGCAGCTTACTTCAAAATATGATTTCCAATTCGAATTTATCATTATTAATGCATCTACCTGTTTATTCCATCAGAAATCTCCCACAATTCTAAACCATTAGGAATCTCCCACAATTCTAAACCATTAGGAATCTCCCACAATTCTAAACCATTAGGAATCTCCCACAATTCTAAACCATTAGGAATATCCCACAATTCTAAACCATTAGGAATCTCCCACAATTCTAAACCATTAGGAATATCCCACAATTCTAAACCATTAGGAATCTCCCACAATTGATGTAACCAGTGAACTAACTGAATCTAATGAATGTAGTGTAACAATCTTTCATCCATTTTATACTTGTTTTTCCCTTGCAGTAATAAGCTAAACAAGTAAATGAAACAAAATATAAAACTTTATCTTTTTTTCTAAACAAAATAATACTTACGTATACCTAATATTTAATTTTTGGAATGTGGATATCCATATTTTTAATAAAGTCATATTGAACACCTAGCAAATAATATCTTTTACAAGACAATCAAAAATTAATATCAGCAGAATTCATATTTTTGTGATTCGTTCGGTATAAAAATCCCGAAGAAGAAATAAGTTGTGATATCACCTTTTGTAAATACACTCTTTACATCACGTATCAATTTACGCGTAGTATCATTCATTAGTGCCAGCATGTGATCTTTCCATTACAGCAATTTCTACCAACCAACCAACCAGGGGTCAGTTTCATACAGCACCCCATTCGGTGCACTAATGAGACGAGTATTCAGTTCCACCCCATTAATGAAAATGGTCATTGAAAGCTTTGGAACTGACCAATTGTAAGAGGGGTTATGTTGTTCTATCGTATAAGTTTTACCTAATGTATAAGGAGTAGTTTTTTTTTTTTTTTTTTTTTTTTTTTTTTTTTTTTTTTTTTTTTTTTTTTTTTTTCTAAGATATATCTGGGTTTTGTTATAAACCCAAATACAACCTTATACACCTTTCACAGTAAGCTAAAAGCTTGTGTCGTGAAAGGGAAGTTTGCCGGCACCCGGGATCGAACCACGGACCCCCTGTTCACGAGGCCGAGACTCTACCTCCAGACTACCGACGAACTCAAGTTGTAACTGTAATAGCTTTATTGTGTATGGTAGCGACTGGAAGTGACTGGAAGAAATCATATACCGACTCACTGTTCTAAGGTCATTACAGCATTTCTTGAATCTTTTTACATTCATCATTCAACGCTCCTCTTAGAAAAACAGTTTGGAAACAAACTTGATTCATTTTTAAATCGATTTTGCGTTGGTCGTCCCTTTTTCGGCATACCTAATATCACAGATAGACATTCAAATGGAGTACCTACTCAGTTTTTTTTAGCTATACGTCTTGTATCTTATAATCATACGGGTAGTTCTCTCCGTTCCATGAAAATAATACATTTAAGATATATTAGGTACACACCTCATCATTGCTGAATTAAAGGTAAATTTTTCAAACGTTATTTAATTTTTTTTATTCACACAGTTGAAACAGTCGTACAAAAACTTAAAAAATACGGAGACTTATTTTATTTATTTATTCATTCTTTATTGTACACTGATTACCTACTAACAAGATATCAAGACATAACGATAGATTTATATATCTATATTTCTATATCCTCTGGGGTAGGCAAAGAGAACGGATCGCCATAATAGATCTTTCCTTACATATGTAGATACTTCTTTTGCTTCTTCTAGATTGATATAATTTCTAATACAAGCACTTCGATTTCTTTTACTCACGTGATCAAGATACGTGGTTCACGGACGCCCGCGCTTTTTCACACCTTCTCTTTCAAATAACTATTTACTTATTTATTTATTTCAATTTTACAGGATTCATACAGTTGATACAAAAAATACAATGGTCTATAACATATTTAGCAATAAGCAAACCAGTGAAGATCCCTATATTACCCTTATGTGCTCCACAAAACATACATAACTAAACACAACAGATAAAATCAACAAAAACAACAATTACAATAGAATAGAGTAAATTATGTTAACAAATTTAATAGAATAATGCTCACAAAGCATGAAACATAAAAATATATAAAATCTCTCAAAAAAAATTAAAAACATAAAAAAATCATATAAAATCTCTCAAAATTTAAAATTCAAAATTTAACATCATTTAAAATTCATTTAAATATATCCTCTTTGTCACCCTTTCATCTTCGTATTTACTTACAAAATATATTAAATATTTTCTTTACCCATAACAGGATTACAGCAACACCCTGTAATCCTCACAACACTCATAATACTCCAAAGATCCGCTCCTACCATAACCCCAAGGCACGCATGGCTCCCCTGACTGAATTCCACTCCGCTCCTCTTGTGGGATGTCCTGAAAGCAATCACTCATTCCGCTGCTGCCGAATGTATGTACCCACTACATTGAACAAGCTCTCTCTAACGACAGTTTGTTTAATAACATTAGGAAATTGGGACAGGTTGGTCATCAGTGTAATATTTATTGATGCTAGGGCCCAGTGTACACTAACTTTTGTTTCCAACAAAAAATCTGTTTGTTGTAATTAAAAAATAAATTAGATAAATAACAAGGTAATCTAGATCGTTTCTTGAATAAAAATTATTTGTGATATAAGTTCTTTCATATTGATTTCTGACATTCGATTTTATTTCCCATGTGGGTAAGTTTATACCTATGAGTATGTTTATTGTTCAAATACGATAATGGAAAAATAAATTATTACTGTTCATATTTTGAAGACACTTATCGGAGAACATTCACCAAAAAGTATTTTGTTTAGTGAAACCAAATACCAGTCACTTAACGGTCTAATTTTTATTACAATCTCTAGCGCCTCATGTGGATAATGGAAAGCATAAATTATGATATCTTGTAAGTAAATAACGAGTATTTGAATATATAGAACGCTACTGAAAAATATATGCTTTTATTTTTATTGAAGTGTTTGACGTTGTCTAAAATCTTTATTTTCGGTTTTTCATATAACTATGAGTTTGACAAAGACATAACATTTCGAAACCTGGTCATTAAAATAAAAGTTCATTGTAAAACTCTATATAGTTATTGTTTTATTTGCATATATTTCCGGTGTATTGAGTACCATTTTTCATTCATGGCTCGTGACCTTGAAATGGGGTAAAATTATTCCTAAAGCCGTTTCTGTATCCAATGCACTAATGCATATAGTATGTGGTGTAATTTTTGTGGGTGTTATTACAATGGCGTGCCATACACAGTAGGTACATACGCATGTAATACTGCAGTAGGTATACATTTTATAAATCTAAATGTAACTATGTATGTACGAACGGCAAAATAAAGCGGTAACCAGAATATTATATCATACTTACATAATGTTGTAAGTATTTACCAACACACGTATTCAAAAGTTTAGCTAGTGATGTAAAATACGTAAGACAATAGTTGTTTAGAATATTTACTGATTTTATTATTGTTCAACTGGATTTGGGGGTCACAACGCGCAGATGTCAAAACAAATCAGATCAGAGATCTCGATTGGACAACTACTTTTACACAATGTAACATTGTGTAAAATCTAATCGGAAGTAGTGAGAAAGGGGTCCCAACGCTTACGAATTGGCTTTAGGTCGCCTGAAGTGATCTCAGACGGTCTAGAGCAAGGGTGGCCAACCCGCGGCTCGTTGGGTGTCTACGTGTGGCCCGCGAAGCATATGCACACTTTTTTAAATAATAGTCGGTACAATTATCGTAAAATTTTTGAAAGAGGTATTTTATTTATTTATTTATTTATTCAGATATTCACGGCCGAAGCCTTTTACATGTAAAAAAAGTAGTATACATACAATACATGCATACAAAAAGTATTATTTTTTTATAAAAAAAGACTCAAAACAATTAACTTTATATAAAACAAGAGTAGGTACAATTAAATAATAGAATAACGTTAACTTAAGTAAAAAAAGTTTTTTATAAAAAATTGGTCAAGAGATTTTGAGAAAATATTCTTAAAGAAAACCGAGGAGTTTTGAAATATTTCAAATTCCTATACCATTTTGAAAATTCGGCGACGGGAGAGGGGGGGGGTGGTAGAAATTTTAAGGTGAAGTAAAATTATCAAATGTTCCACATATGGAGTATATTGTTGTGCGGCCCGGCAGGAAATCTCATTCTGAAATTTGGCCCGGCTGCTGAAAAGGTTGGCCACCCATGGTCTAGAGACTGTTAAACGGATGTCCATCGAATGGATCAAGAACTCCCGACTCAATGGCTAAATGGGAGAACATTACACGACTAACTTTGAATTTTAAATTCGAAAAAATCGAATTCAAATACAATTGGATATATTGTTGGTTATTCGACTCTTCACATCACTACTATTTGCAATGGCATATATCCCAGCTAATAAGGGGCCCGGCCCTAAAGTGCCTATTGCTAATGAAGTTTTCGTGTCATATATTGTTATTATTTCACCCGTATGTTACAGAAATATGCAATATTAGTTAGGTATATTATGTTCTTATGCATGTGCAACAAACACCACTTATTTCAAATAAGGAACATGTAGGTAATTGAGACGTTGCATTAGTAAATTCGTACGATACTTTCGTTAACCCCTGTATAAATGTATTAGATCATTTTCACAATCATAGGAAAGTTTTCTTCCGGGCTGAGTGGCCGTGGTCTCCAAGGCAATTTATATCCCGACGTTTCACCCACAACTGTGGATGACAACTTCAGTAGGTGTACGCGAACTTACTTAGGTGCATCAAATACTAATAAAATATTCATACATAAAGGGTTTTTCAACAAGGACTTTGTTTTTTAAAACAAAATAAAACAAAAAAATTTGATGAAGATGATTAAAATTTTTATTGAATTACAAAGAGAAAAGTTTGGCAATTATGCATGAAAAATGATATCTGACAAATGTCCACCACGAGCACGCTGACAGATGTCGATTCTTTCATCAAAGTTTTTAATCACTTTTTGGCAAAATGGCGGGACTATTTCGCTAATCACATCACGGATTTTGAGTTTTAAGGCTGCAATCGATTCGATTGGCTCCGTATAGACTCTGTCCTTAACATAGCCCCACAAAAAATAATCCAGTGGCGTTAAATCACACGATCTGGCTGGCCACTTAACAGCTGAGTTTCGTGAAATCATGCGATCGGGAAATTTGGTTTGCAATAAATTGATCGTTTCATTGGCTGTGTGACATGTGGCACCGTCCTGTTGAAACCACATGTCAGTGATATCCACGTCATCAATAATAGGCCAAAATTGAGTTGTCAACATCTTGCGATAGCGTGATCCATTGACCGTTACCGCATTTCCAGTCTCATCTTCGAAAAAAAAACGGCCCAATCACGCCTCCAGACCACATAGCGCACCATACAGTGACACGCTGAGCATGCAACGGCTTCTCAATAATTGCTCTAGGATTTTCAGAAGCCCAAATGCGGCAATTTTGCTTGTTGACGTACCCTGACAAGTGAAAATGGGCTTCGTCTGAAAAAATGATTTTTTCAGAAAAACCAGCGGGTTGTTCCTGAATGAATTGAGCGAATCTACGGCGATTTGAATGGTCGTTCGGCTTTAATTCCTGCACCAGTTGAACCTTGTAAGGCTTCAAAGCCAAATCCTTACGCAAAATTCGCCATGTGGTGGTTTTGGATAACCCCAATTGTCGAGAACGTCGAGGAATTGACAAATTTGGATCTGCTTCAACACTGTGGCTCACGGCTGCGATGTTTTCAGTTGAACGACCCGGTCGTACACGCGTTGGTGTTAACACATTTTGTATCGAGCCTGTCGACTCAAATTTAGCGACCAAATTCTTAATAGCGGTCTCAGAAGGACGATTATGTTGTCCGAAAATATCACGAATTTGACGAAATGGCACTTTAGCAGAACCACCATTTTCATAATGGATTTTAATTATTTTAATGCGATTTTCAAGCGAAATTGAATTCATTGCAACAATTGCCAATGCATCCACTACGAATACGTCAAAAAATTAAATGTCAAAACTATCATGTTGCTGGTGTTGCCACAATTAAAAAACAAAGTTCTTGTTGAACAACCCTTTATAACTAATTGGGAGCAATAAATATGTAATTATTATTGTTATTGAGTTGTTAGTGTTACTGAGAAGAATGGTCGGTAAAACGTTGCGAGATAGATTGAAGAATGTGGATATCAGGAGAGTAAGTGGATGAGAGACAGGTGTTGTGGATGGAATGAGTGTAAATTAACTGCTATGATTTGTACATTTGGAGCGAATAGCTTATGGCAGAGAGTTAATATTTATCTGATAGAGAGGGTGTGAGAATGCGAAAACGTCCAAGAACTACATATGTGACTTGACCATGTAGATCAAATTTTCAAGGACATACATATGATTTTTTACCATGATCCTCTCGAAATTAGCTACTTTGCCACTAAACGAAATAGAACATAAAAATTCTTGAGGCTTGAAACTTATCCTAGGTAAAAAAGTCTCTGTATATGGTTGTATGTTTAAGTATTTACTGTGTAGTAATTTTTTCAAAACTTTAGTTTTTTACAACAGTTCTGTAGGAGAAGAAAACACGTATTTTATTTTCAAAAGTTATAATCAATTCACTCCAAAACACAATTAGATTCTCACATTGAAGGTTTTTAATGTGAAAGAACTGTATTTTTTCCCATAATGGCCATAGCCACCTATCTGTTCGAGACACTTCTAAATAAAACTGATAAAATAAATTTGTTGCACCAAAAAATATTGTATTAAAGGTGACTTTACTGCCGTACGACAATCTGTAACAGCCTATCAAAATTGTAAATTGTAATAACTTCTAATATGCTTATTATCCTATTTTTAATTTTTATATTGTTTTGGTTTAATAAATATATTAACAAACATTTTTCTTCTCTTTCAGGTATACACTTTTTCAATATGCAGCCTCGATATCGAATAATTTGTTTTCATCATAAGGTATGTAAGAACAAAAATTAATTATTTTTTTATGAAGTTAAATAAATTCATGAAAATCAGTAGGTACCTACTCTTCCAATTCTACTAATGAATATTTATTCCATAATAATAAATTTATTTAAAGAATAGGCAAAAATAATAATTAACAAATAACAATGCAATACAAAAAACAACGATATGCATGTTAAAAAATAGTAAAACATTTGTAAGTTGGCAAAACCTACTTACTCACTAATCGTTGCAAATGTATTCAAGATTAAATTATTACAATGTAGTGTTTTAGTAGTGATAATAATAATAATAATATGTAGCTGTTGTATCCGCCGGGTACCTGCCAACCTGTTAGCATAAATACCTCAGTGATTCATTGAGGTATTTACATATGTAGAAATTTTTTAACAATACATTTTTTTTAATATTTGACAATTTTAAAATGCTTTCTCTGTTGTTTAATTTTATCCTATAAAAGTATATTTACATA
The DNA here is from genome assembly GCA_947579605.1 of Athripsodes cinereus. NCBI lineage: Eukaryota > Metazoa > Arthropoda > Insecta > Trichoptera > Leptoceridae > Athripsodes > Athripsodes cinereus. The sequence goes on along the minus strand of OX388317.1, from coordinate 4,339,139 downwards.
TAAATAGTTCATGTACTATGTGCTTTATAAATAAAAAAATAGACTAATTGTTAAAAACCTTGAAAGTGTAAAACGTTTTTTTACTTTCAAGATATAACCTCACCTCAAATATTTGACAGCTCTGTAGAAAAGACCACGTGGCTCTGATTGGTCATTAAGATTACCGTACTTATTTTCTCCAATAATGATTTGCACTAACTGTTGCGATGTGCAAACGTTACATAAATACAATATTATTTTGCTTTCTAAAATGCACCATTGCGCCGTTTTGTTTCTCCAAAAAAATACTAAACTCCGGGTATTGATTTTATACCTTTGTTGATAGTGCGGCTAATTTTCACATCGTAAAAGAAAATTTGTGACCAACTCACCAGGTTCAAATGCAAACTACATAGTTATTAACGAAGATCTTGCGAATGGCACTGTCTTATTTTTTTAAATTTAAAAAACGAATGCAGCATCTATTAATTATTTTATCCATGGTATACTTTGGAATAATTGTAGATAAAATGTAAATAAAATACCTTCATAGAAGAACGCACGGCGCGTAAACAAAGACAAGACAAAAAATATCATGTCAAGTTCTGTATCAAGATTGTAATAATATGCTGTACAGTCAAATATGCAAAACAGACAAGGCAGGGAACAAAACGGACAGATTATACAGTGTTTACTGTATCTACATATTGCGATGCATTATGCATACACATATTATAATATAAATGAGAAATTCATTTTGTATCGAAAACTTAATATTTCATTTACTAATTCTTTCGCTTCTGTCTGGAACTCAGGGAGGAAACGAATTTCCTCAATTTAATTCACCAAGTCAAATTTGAGTCACCTTGTCTTTAAGGGAGAATTGGCCTCCCACTCTTTTCCTTGAGTTTTCGAGTAGAAGAAAAGGACTCTCTTTCGATAACAATTCTGTTGTAGGTCTGTTTGTTGAGGGTCTGACTCAATTACCCATACCTCACAAGTGGTGTAGCCAGCAAACCAGCTGCATGCAATAAACATGCAAGCCGTCTTCTTCAGGATGGGTGGCAAACCTCATCGCTGAATTCAAGATGTAAAATGTCTTTATTTTTTCGAACAGCTGCATTCTACAGGACACTCGAAAACTTACGGAAAAGAGTGGGAGATAAAGAGATAAAAAAAATCACTTATAATAATTCACATACTGGGAAATAAACTACATAATAATATTAACACTACAATAAATATAACAGTTAATATTATGTATATAGATGTAGGTAGGAATCAGCTGATCGCTTAGACATACGAAATAATTAAATACATTTTTTCTACTGGCAACGTAATTTATTATCTAGAGTTGCCATATAATACATTATCTGACTACCGTAATCTCTCTTATAAAAGCGGCACGGGTGGCCTAGAACTTGATTTTACAATATTATTACGTATTTATATTTGAGTAATGGCAACACCAACGACGTAGTGATGAACCTATTGATATTTCAATATTACATAAATGTTGTCGACATTTTGTTGAATCCGTCCGTTTACGTTATACCTAGGCTGTTTGACAAAATTTTGAAAGCATATTCTGGCAAATTGTAGAAACTTTAATTGCAAGTCACAACATTAATATAAGTAATTGATTGTCCAATTTCATAGCTCAACAAGTCGGAAAATTTATTTTATTGGTAATACATACAATCAACACCACTTTTTCAATTCCACAAACAAATAACTTTAAAAATAGTAAAATACACGGTTCCCTTAATAAATTAAATATTTAGTTACAAAAAAATAATTAAGGTTCATTTCAACAAATAAATATTTCGTTAGTTTTGTTTAACTATTGAACGGAGTAAAAACAACAGAGCGATCATTATATAGTGGATTTTTTTTTTTAATTTATTTATTTAAAAAAATGGGCAACATACAATAAAATTTTACAAAATATAACATAATAACCATTAAACATATATTTTGTACTTGACCAGCCCATCTTCGAGTTCATTATTATTATTGCTAGTACAGTACAAACACAGAAAGAAGAAAAGAAAAGAAAAACAAAAACTAAACAAATATTTCATTCCTGTCTAATGTGGCTCCTAAAAAAGCTCCTGGACATACAGAATATGTCCAGGGACCTCACCTTCTCCAAATTGTTATATGTGGTAAGGCATCGATGTAGTGGAGAGTTCTAAGCAGCATTAGTACTTTTTTTACTTAAAAAGAAAGTCGAGGTGTGTCTCGTTCGTCTATTTGGTATGTTAAAGGTAATTTTTGCTAAAAGGTCTGTACAGTCAATATTTGAGTTTATTAAATCGTAAAGGTACAAAAGGTCAGAATTTCTACGTCTTGTATGTAATGTCTGTAATTCGTTTTTGTAGTTGTTGCCAAATTTGTAGTTCACATGTCTCAAAAATATACATACGTTGAATCCGTTCTAAACTGACAATGTAAATGTTATATTGTGGATTCCAAATGACAGACGCATGTTCCAATTGACTTCTAACAATTGTGTTGTATAATACATTAAATGTATAATATAAATATTTTTAAAGCGTAACTCAAATAAATACCAAAATTACAAAAATCTCACTTTCTCAAATAGGTATAAGCCATTTCTACTTGTTAAGTTATGTAATTGGACAGTCGATATATTCCATTATTGATGCAAAATTTAGTAAACATAAAAAAACCGCTGTTGCCTTTATTAACTCCTTCAATGTATTTACAGCGCCGTAGTGCGGTGAAAAACGGTACTATTTTTTTTAAACTCTTGTCTAGGCATTGTGTAATTTGCCTGAATGTGTAGATAGCATTTTGTAAATTGCCGACGACATTATAGAACCCAATATATTATTATAATTATTTTGATCTGGCAATAATTTATGAGGTTTGAATTCGAAAATAGAACACGCATGTTCTATCATTATCGGGTATTGACGCCGTATTTCGAATTAAGAATCGTTTAATGTAGTTACTTGTTACTAGTATGAATAATACATATTTAAGTGACTTTCTTAATATTTTAAATTTGAGGCAGTCAAGGGAGATTTTTTGAATTGAGCATTGAGTAAGATCAAAGAAAACATTCTTTATAAACCATCAAAACTATAGAATTATTATTCTGGAGTATGTAGCTATTTTCGATTACTTCACATACAAGATCGCTTTCCGAATTCATAAAAATTGCAATGTACCTAGTTTAAAACATTTATTTTATTTTACAGGGTAGGTACCTACTCATAAAATCAGTGGCGTATTTTTCATTTATGCAAAAAAGGACCGCATGCCTTCAAAAGTAAAGCTGGTGTACCTACTTGTCTGAAATTGAGTATTATATTGAAACGACAAGATCGTGAAATATCTAAATTCCTGTAGAAACCAAATTGAGAGTTGACAGAGGGAGGAATGAAGGAGGGCGGATACTTGGAAAAACGGGTGTTTTTTTTTTAAATTTCTGCACCTAAATTATGGAAATAATGAAAGTTTGCATTTCGGAAGCATGACTAATAAAGTGCTTTGCAAAAGTCTGCCATTTTTTTTATTATTATCTTCAATTATATTATTCAAGTAATTTTCTAAGAAAATACCTAATTTTTTTATAAAAAAAATCATAGTACACCAACCATCGGTTCGCAACCCTTTTACGTTATGCACAATCACTATATTATGCACTCCTATAAATTACCTTGGCTCGGTCATACTATACAACACAACACAATATACTAATGAATGCGACAGACATAAACACACACACACACATATAGACTGCAATGGAACAATGCAAGTGCAATTTACAAATCGAATCTGACGTCTTCTCATCTACATACCTATATTTCAGGGCGAAACTACAATATATTGAATTTTGCCCAAAATATACTCATTGATATTGTTTAAGCACCCGTAATCGTGTCAGTTATGTTTCACCTATCTTGAAAATGCGATTAAGTATGTGATACCCACGGATAAAAAATACTTATATCAAATATTCGTTGAAGCAAAACAATTATGTAATTTTAACATAATGTCATTTTAGTTTGAAAAGCAGTAAGGGTAATATAAGCAATGCTTCACAATCATTTTTGAATAATTTAAAATATGCAATAATACTTTTTATTTGTTTCACAAAAGTGTCAACAATGTATACCACAAACACTCCTAGCGCTTTCGCCAACGAGTTGGCATCATCAGAATTGAATGTAAAACTGAATAGCGTTTAATTTTCAGCCTTGGCACCTTGATGTCAATTCGTTGGTGAAAGGGCTGGACGTGCTTGTAGTATACATTGTTTATACTTTCTTGAAACAAAAAACAGTGCTATTTTAATATTTTTAACTATTAGAAATGTCGTTTCACAATGCAAACACTGAAACATTAAATCTAATAATTATTTTTGTCAATAAATCTTTATTGCATAAAAAATATAAAATAAAACAAAATATAAAAAACATCAATTTGGAACAGATAATTTTGTGCAGATAATTTTGAACAGATAATTTTCTTTAAGATTTTCTTTATGTGAAAGTTTCATGAAATTAGGTTAGTTGGAAGAAATCGCGCCTCTGCGATAAACTCGCCCTCTGTATATTGATTGTATGATTGTCTTTGTTTTAAATTTATTTTTGTTTGAATTTGCTTGTTATCAATGTACAGTAAAGAATAAATAAATAAATAAATAAAAAAAACACTTTTGACAAACCTATCAAATTTTTAAGTAGTGTAGTTTCTCTCTGATACACTGATATTATCTACTATACTGTCGCTTGCTACCTCACATGCATATTTATATTATGTTGTATTTACCTACTAGACATTGTTTGTATTGTAGTACTAGTAAAGTCCTTTTACATACCGATGTATTTAATAATGTTAGTGCAGGTAAAGCTTGTTTTTTGGTTGATGAACATTTACATCGATACATCGAAAATATGATTCAATTTTTTTTGTTAACTATTACTTAATAAAATTTATTTTCTGCAGACTTTTTTTTATTTATCGTTGTGCTTAGGCATTCCTTTCAATATTCCACACAACAATACATTTTTGATAAGATTATATTTATGCCGTTTCCCTATAATACTGTATTTTTATTTTTGGTGTAGTATCGTAACCTTATAAACCATATAAAATATTAATATAAATAACTTTTTTTCAATCGACGTCTCGATAAAACATCTCAAGGCTTTAAATTATATTTTAAAACTTTTCATTTCGCATGAAAATAATTTAAATCGATACTTAGTTCTCCCCCATTTATCTATTAGAAAGAAAATATAGTACAAAAATAACGTAGTAAATGAATATATTATTATTAATTTCTACAAATCTACCGACATTGATCAACATTAAAAAAGTCGATGTTTTTTTTTAAATTATAGGATTGCAGTCCCTATACATACCTGCAAGTGATAGATGATGTTCGGTTCTATTATTCCACGAGACGGCGTGCCGACTGTTGAATACCCCTGACAACACCGATGACTCAATTGTATGCTGTGGAATTGATTGATAAATGTTTTGTTCTTATTATTCAATTCACCTATATGTCTTTGATGCAGGGATCGGTAACCATTCTATGTAGGTTCTTTACGTATATCCTTTATAGTAAAAAATACAACAACAATCTAATTCTTTGGTGACACAAGTTTTGTATTACAATTCTCTATCTATATCCTCACGCCATATTGTGGGGTAGGCAAAGAAAACTGAACGCCATATCGACCTATCCTTGCAAACCACTTTTGCTTCCTTCTTATTCATAGGTACAGTTCCTTCTAAATTCACGCCAATTTACCATAATCAACAGGCTGCCGTCCTTGAAATTACAATTTTCAATTTTTTTTATAAAATTTCCGTAATGGTGGATAAAGCATAAAATATTTATACACAAAAACAATTGAATAGGAAAAAAACAAAATTACGAAAAATATATTTGCCTACCTACTTTAGTAAAGCTAAGTCTTTTTAATGGCCTTGGTTTATCACAAATGCTAATTAAATATAAATCATTTATATTCTATTAAACCTATTAATTAAGATTTTAATCTAGTCGGTATATCATAGAACATAAAATACCAATTTTATTAAATTACTAAACGAAACTTCTAAGAAAAACATCTAAAATAGAAAAACAATTCTAAGAAATTCCAAACACTTTTCTTATTATGAATAATACCTATTTTTTTCTACGAATTTCGCGTCATTGCGTAGGTACTTATGAGGCGTTGTGGCCAGTAATGAAAAATACCAAGAGTCATTGGAAAATATTTTTATTTAATAAATTGTTAGGTATATTTTTGCTCATGGCAACATTACCAAAACACATTATATTCATGTATGGTTGATTCTCTTTATAACAAATTTTAATACTCACAAGCTTAGAAAATAATTGTCGGGTCCTTTTCAACTGTAGTTTTATTTTTATTTTATTTTATTTTATACTAGGTACTTAAATAATATCTTTCCCAACAGACATTTAAAACTTGGTACTCTGTACCAATATAAAAAATAGCAGGTTATGTAGCATGCCTCATTGCTGAATTGTGGATGTTGATTGTCTTACATGATATTTTACGAACACCAGCTTTTTACAGGACACTCCAAAACTTACTGAAAAGAGAGGGAGACCTATTCTTTATCGGGGACTACACGATACTTATATAGAACATTATAAAAAAATTAAAGAAAGGAGTTGGCCTGCTTCTTACGCCTTACCCCTTAGTGTGATTGAGGTGTTTTTAAAACCCGGCTGTTAAATAAAATGAAAAAATATTTGAAAAAGAAGGATGTGTTTATATCTTAATTTAAGGGATTTTAATTATTATAAATTTATTTCTAACTCTAAATTTTCATGATTTGTGTCTTGCTTTTTGATTTTAATTATTGAAAAAAATATTGGTATTATGTTATTGTTTGCTAGCAACGTGTTCGTTATACGCTTTGATAATTTGTTGGATCTTGATTGGTTTGTTTATTGTTGAGATTTGAATGTTGATATTATTTCTATTTGTTATGTTAATAAACTGTTTGTGTCCTTTAAGAAGATAAATAAATAAATACTGATATGCGTTATATCGAAATAATTCCTTTAAACAATTTCGTTATAAGAAAATTTGATTGTTAATCTATAAGAAATACAGTTTATGTAATCATATGTACAGTTTCACCCACTAGGAGAATAGATAGGTAAATACTAAATACATAGAAAGATAGGTATATAAGTGATTCCTACTTATTCCCAGCCATAGACATACTTCCTAGCAGAGATATCGTACCTACTTCTCGTCCCTTTTCCTTAGTTATTAGAGTAAATGGGATTTCAATGTTGTTGCTGTTGTTGTTATGTATTTCTTTATTTTTCTACGGATATTTTCAAGGTTGACATGCTATAATATCGACCCTCCAGTTCCATAAACCAACAACTAGAAATTTTAATATTCCAAGATTGACATAATTATTTGTCACGTTTAACTCTAAATTCTAATAATTATCCTAAACATTATTATGTCACCTTAGTTTTGAAGCAGTTTGGCGGTCTATCGAAAATATTCAAAACAAATAATATGTGCTTCTAGTAGAAAGTTTTTCAAATTTTAGAATTAATGCTTGTATAGTTTAAAAAAAACATCACATTCTACAAGTGATAAGCCAAAAATCTTCATTTTGAATTTTTTCTAGTTATTATCTTATTGAACTGAATCATTGAAATAGTATATCTATAACAAAATATTATATAGAGATACATAGAGATGTAGGTACTCACACTTATTTTATTATGTGAATATTTTTTACAGTTATTTATATCATTCTCTCTCCCCCTGGAGTCCCCGATGAAGAATAGGTAGGTATCCAAATCTTTTCTGCAAGTTTTTGAGTGTCCTGTTAAAATTAGTTAGTCATAAAACCTCACGGATAAGACAATTAAAATCTACAATTCAACGGTGAGGCATGCCACTCATCTTGAATATCTCATTAATAATTAAGTTGGCACGGAGAGGACAATCTGCGTGTTTATTACTTGCAGTTTACCCGCTGGCTACTCTACCTGTGAGATACGCCGTGATCGTATAGCTATAGTAAAAGTGTCCCACTCTTTTTTGCAAGTTTCCCGTTGTCCTGCTGTAGAAAATAGGTATCTACAATTCAATGGTATCTACGTCTCATTCACTTTAGCAGTTATATATTAGGTATGTCACACATCCTGATAGTCTGTGTTTATATGGTACAGAGAAGACGATGTTTACCGATCATTACATGCTGTGATTCGCTTGCGATCATAGAAAATATTAAATTGTATAAAAAACATCTGCCCGTCAATCACAGAGTGCATTCAAGGAACAAAAAAGCGCACCGCTTCAGTTTTTTTAGAGACGTAACGCAAAATCAAATATATGTACACACATTATTGCAATACAAAATGCACACATACACATTAAACGCGGAAAGAAAGAGAAAAAATATGTAAATAAATTTAAAAAAAAAATGAAAAAAAACTGCAGTGTTTTTTTATGGCAGTAGAAGTAGTAGAATATTATGTTCAGAATAGAATAGAACAACCCTTAATAATAGAACGGAATAGACGGTCATACAAAAGACTCAGCGGGTATTCCGTACAGCCATACTCCATAGCATTTTACATACATACATATTATAATATAGGGGTAGTATTGTATGTATTATAATATGTAGTAGTAGGGTGATCGGGGCGGATATGGGGGTGAACTCCTCCCTCTTGTTGCCCTTATACACTGACGTCTGAACTACTATAATATTATAAAACTACCCCATGCTGCCCCTACCTACCTACATACTTCCTGGAAGCGATGCAACTAGGTATATGTACTACTACTATCTATAGATGTATGAAGTAATACGTCATACTCACTTACTAGTGGGTACTTATAGTGCTATGTATATTTGTATACGGTTATAGTATTTGTATTGCTTGCTTACTCACGTTTTATGAGTGTTGTGAAAGAGGTTTTAGTCTAATTATTGACCGGTTAAGATTGATCATGTTTTTTTTTTTAATATTTTTTGTGTTTTTTTTTTCAAATTGTTTTGTTTTGTTGCTATTTTTACAGGTTCTTACAATAATATTATTATTATTATTTGGATGATTTGTAAAGCGCCGTTTTGTGAAAAAAATCCACCTCAAGCGCGCTCAAATATACTACTGACGTACTACTGTATAACACAATTCGGTAATCACAAATTCATATAGAATACACGTATGTTAATAAATTAATATTGTCTATAACTAACTATTGAAAGGTAATACAAAGTCAGTGTCACTTGTGAGGTATGCTTGTAAGTTTTGGAAATGGAAATGTTGTCATTATGTGTTCTCTTTTTGAAAAGATACGCTAAATAATACATTTTGTCTTTTTCAGGATATCTTTTGATATTTAGTGATTATTTATGTTTCGAATAGATTTTTTTGCTGAAATGCCCAAATTTGTTTGTTTATTAATTTTTTTCTGTAGGTACCTACATTGATTACAAACAAAACCATAGAAGATGTAGGTACGTTCAAATTAAATACATTCAATATAAAAATGGTGAATTTATCGGAAAGGCGCGATCTCTTCCTACTAACTCTTTAATCCCTTCGCTATAAAAAATAAAATAAGTAGGTATATTTCAAAATATCGCATGCAAAACTTTATAAAAATTATAATAATAAAACAATATACGGAATAATTATTTAGATAGTAGGTACGAATGAAATAAAACCCATAATTTGTAATAAAAATTTGTAACCCATAATAAACCCAAACCCATATTTTCGCAATCACAAAAGCCCAATCACTACATTATTTACCCCGCTTGCAGTACAAACTTAATAGAAATTATTGATGCCTAGTAGGAGGAACAACATATTTTATATTTTTATTATTTTCGGGTTATCGGGTGCTGAGCGCGCAAGGGGAGTTGTGTTGAGACAGCCCTGACCGGAAATTTACAACTTTCATCCGTTTTTTAAAGTTACAAACTTTCGTATTTTTTTTTTATTTACCTGCATACAAGCAAATTCATTTGTTTTGCTGAACATGGGTCCATCATTTAAAATTTATTATATTTTTTCAAGCCACAAGCCTTTCGAATATAATCCACTTCTTTGCAACTGTTATTTTTTTTCAAAGACACAATTTTATTTTTCGTAACTAAGTCAATAAAATATGCAGTTAAAACTGTAGTACAAGATACCTACCAGAAACTAAGTAGGTACCTAAATGTTTCGCAATTGTCCACCTTAAAACTCTACACAAACTATCAAAACTTTTAAAACTGTTGTAAGTTGGCAAAACCTAGCGCTGTACCTACATAAGCACAATATACAAAAACTATCCGCACACCGAACGTTCCAGATTCTTACCAAAACTTTTTTATTAGATTTCCAGATTGTCTCCTTCTTTCCTCCCTCTTCTCTCCCCTTTCTCACAAACTGCTGTGATGTCGTTTATTTATTTTTTTATTTCCAATGAAAGAAAAAAAGAAACAAGTAAGTGGTATTAGTTTTAAAAGACGCCACCGCCGCGCCGCCCTGCGGACGTTCAGTGAACTAAATGCAATAATGTTAAGATTGTGTGCTCTGTATGTTGTATTATGGAAGAGCGGTCCCTGGTCGAAAGGGTTTTGCAAAACTTTAAATTGTTTCGGAAACTTATATTTAGTAACATAACGGACTAAACACTAAATTTACCATAATTGGACATTTTCGCGTCATGATCGTTTTTATTGCAAGGAAGGCATTGAGAATATTGATTCATAAGTAGGTATATACCTACTGCCTCAGAACAGATTTTAGTCCGGTGTGGCAGTAAATTTCATGTGTTATAATTATTTTAAGATTTGATATATAGTGATGTTAAGTTAATAGATTTTTAAAGTTTTGTATCTGGAAATAAAAAAAAACACTAAATTGGATATTGTATACCATACTAAACCCTTACGCCGTATCCCAAGTGGAGTAGGTAGAGAGAACGGAACGCTATATTAAAAAAATTTAAAAGAGCTTAATATTTTTTTAGAAACTGATTATCCGTAAATATGCACAAAAAACTGCTCAACCTTATGTATATTCTTTACTGTACTGATTGCATGCAATTTCAATTCTCATTGGTAATATATTGTCCCTTTTTTATATGTACCTATGTATATTTCTTGAATAAAGTATATTGAATTAAATTTGTATTAAACCCAAATAAGAAAATATCCATTACCCAAATATTAACTAAATAATAAACTTAAATCGAAAAAACTATCTGCAATTTTTTATATGTATTATAATAGAATATTTTATGGATTAGTCCGTTATTGCATCGACCCTACCAAATTGTTAAGGGAAGTTGAATTTGAGGTCGCAAGGTTCAACCTAAAGTTTCGAGTATACTGGACACAAAGTTTGTTTAACTGTAGTAGGTACTTACCTAGTACACAGCGGGTACCTACCTATCTAGTAGGTACTGTATATAGTAATTATAGAAGTATCGTCAACAATAACGGTAGCAATATCATCAGCATCAATAGTTTTAGTACAATGGAGACTCGGTAATTCAAATTATCTTTGAAAATATTTTCTAATATGTAATCAAATGTGGTTAGTTCTACTTTATGATGTCGAATGCCGAAGGATGTTGAGAATATAATCCTGGATTGACATGACAACTAACGTTGAAGTATTTCGCAGAGCAAATGCAAGAAAGAATTGTTCACAACAATCAAGCTTCGTAAAATTTCATATTTTGGTTCGTACCTACAGACATTTTTTCCTAGGTGATCGTCAATGTCGAAGGGGAGGGGGGGGGGGACCAAGACGCTGAATTTGACAATTCAAAATCTAAATGAAAATAAAATAAAATTAATTTTTCTTAATAAAAATTCTAAATAAAAATCTCATGGACAACCGCTTTATAATATGATTGTATGACATAATTTTGTAGTACAATTGTTTATTTTCTTGTAAAAAGAGATCCTTCGAATAAACATTACACCTACCAAATATCTCATAATTACCACAGAATTGGTTTAGGTACATGAAAAACTCAAAATTACAACATATGAATTTTGACGTGTTTTAAAATCCCAGTTATCATGGATCTACTGTAGTTCATACAAGTGAGATAAACAATATTGTTGTTAGAAAGGCGAAGTAGAAGAAGAAGAACTAAATACAACATACATAGATACTTGGAAGACACCGTGTACTTTGTATTTTATAGACAATCTTCTGTCTTCTTAATATATGTTTGAATGTGCAAGACATGTATTATGGTCGACTGAAGTCAAAGACTAGCAAAACAATACATACTACCTACTTTGCTTAGAAAACAGGTTCCAAATTTAACATAAAATTAACAACAATACAATAAATCTCTACTAAATATACATAAGTATGGCACTTCTTAATATGCCTTAAAAAGCAATTAAAGAATCTAACCAATAAAAAACAATGAATGTCCTTCATGTCTACAACACAAAACATATTATGTACCTCTTACTTACTAACTGCTAGCCTTCTTCTCTCTTCTGCTGGATATAGGCCTCTTCAACACTTTTCCACACTTTCCCATCTGAAGCAACAAACACGATGCCACTGTTTTCCCATCATCTGGACAATATAGTCAACCCATCTTTTTGGGGTTTTCTTACGCTTCTTTTGCCCTCCTACTGCCTCGATTCGGGAACCTCTATGAACATAACATAAACAACTAATGGTGATCGTTGTAAAAAGGCGCAATCTAATATATGGACAGCCATTATTATATTATTTTGACTCAAACTAGCATACTTTGAATATTTAGGTAATAAAAATAAAAAATATAACACTGTATAACTTTCACTATTTAATATTTTGCTTAAAAGCTTTTCGGACATACGTCCATCTTCATACGCCCACCCCCCTACTCTCAATTATTTATAATGTTTAACGTGTTTGTTCCTTTTTGTCTTTTTTCATTAGTTATAAGATATTTATTACTGAAGATGGACGTATGTCCGAAAAGCTTTTAAGCAAAATATTAAATAGTGAAAGTTATACAGTGTTATATATTTTTTTTTATTACCTAAATTTTAAAAATGAGCTTTCATAGTGTTACCTCTTCAAAAATAGAAAAGTTATACTTTGAATAGATAAAATTTTTTTGCACCAACGATCGTTTAAGACTGATTGATATGAAATTATATTGGTCGCAAAATTGTATTGGCTGCATAACCAATTTTCCTTAGAATTTCCAGTGTACATTAAAGGTCATTGTATTTGTACTACATATTATAGGTATATTATTTAGGTAGGCACCAACCCTGTCACCCTTTCGTTAGGTAGGTATAATCTATTATGACAATGATATACTAAACAATGCAACAGAGGTCAAACTTTCTCTGGTTATCCCCCCCCCTCTCTCCTAGTCACCGAGATAACATAATAGATGAATAATAATAACTACTTCGAGTTTTCCCATAGCTTGAACGGGCTTTTTTCGCAATAACTATACAGTTTTACTATGACGACAATAATAATAATTATTTATTTATTTATTTATTTATTCATTCTTTACTGTACATTGATTACCAACAATTACATAAAAGGTAAGCATTCAATTTAGATACAATCAATATACAGAGGGCGAGTTTATCGCCAAGGCGCGATCTCTTCCAACTAACCCAATATTATCCCGTGGAGTCTCCCGTAATAAATAGATGTCCCACTCTTTTCATTATTTTATTTTATTAAAAAACCGTTTACCTAAAGAAAAAATTTAGTAATGTTTGTGACTTACAGTTTTTTTGCTGCAACAAGTTAAGATTCACTATTTTTTTTACACAAATATTTGCTTCAATAACACTGTAAGCCACAGTTTTTTCCTAAATATGACCGGTTTATTTTTTTCAAAATCTATAAATGAGATTAGAAAGACTCTGTAGTTATAGAAATAAATGGACATATATTATGGCCAATTCTGAATCATAAAATAGTTTAGTTGCACTGACTAAGTCAACTAAGTGTGAGGAGATAGTTGAGTCATGATAATTAGTTCTAATTCGTATTCACAGTTTTCCGTACTAATTCAGTTCATTAGTTCATTTTGACACCTACGTACAACTATAAATTTCGAGAATCTATGGATTTCGTATTCAGAATGAAATTTTAGTTGACAGCCGACGACTAAAATAAGTTGGATTTGGCAGAATTTTGTTTGCGACTTTTAATGTGCGAATATTATTAGTTACTGTCATTTTACCGCAGAATATTGCTATATTTTGGAAGTGTTAAGCTGTTTTTTTCAATTAAAAGTAAAAATTTATATTTTTAGGGCTCTCGCAACTATTAGCATGTATAAATTGTAAAATTACACCACCACCGACGCAAATACGAACGCCAAAATATATCGGCAAATCTGACATTTCACAATTTTCACGCGCGACAACTATTAAATTGTTGCCAGAAGTGTAAATCGGAACGTGAAAAACATTTTGTATTGCGGCATCACTGACTAATATTAGTTTGTTCTATAGATTTTACCGTTTGCACTTGGTGGTTCTCGAGTTTATAGTTGTTTATAGTTCATAACTAATGCTGAATACTACATAATAACTAATATTAATCAACTTTTTAGTTAGTTAGTTCATTAAGATTCAGAATTGGACCTATAATAATATTTAAATTTGTCTTTTTGTCTGATTTGAGGATTTCAAATAAACTTCAAGCTCAATTATCTCAAAATAAGGATTAGTTGGCATACAGTCTTAATGCCCCGCAAGCCCTTCAATTCAAAAGTAACATTTAGAATGGCTATATGTCAAGCCCCATCGCTGTCTCATTTCGTAAACCGAACTGAATATATTTTTTTTATAAATGTACAAATTTAATTGTTTAACAACCCACCAAATGCATAATTTAATATTCTCTAAATTAATAAAAATATTAAATTTGCGAATTAAATTAGAATTATTTATTAAGCAGGACGGATGCACACGTCTCATTGTGTGGGTGTGTGTTAGTGGGTGGGTGTTTGTTTCTGTGTGTGTGTTGGGATATTGGAGAGGGAATGCGAAAAAAATTAAATCAAGGCATGATTTATGGGGGACTGTCGCGTCAAAAATAGTGAGTGGAAATTGTTCAACGATTGTTTTACATCTATAAACATCGATATTATAATATTTTATATTTTTTTATATCTAGCTTAATAAAATATAATTATATTTTATACCTAAGTATAACGTTTCTGTGTCCATATAAGATCATCATTATCGCCCTCAACGCTCCTCTCGGGAGCACAGGGCAGAAACCAGCCTCCTGCATTCAGAGCGTCTCTGATGCGCCATTTACGACACCTACTTCCACGACATTCCCAGCGCTCTGATACCGTTGTCATAGGAACGGTGTATTGTGAAAGAGAGACGCCCGGGCCGTCGGAACCCTTCTGGACGGAAGAACAGTGCTCTTTTTAGCCAATTATCACGGGCATTCTTAGAACATGACCCGGCCCATCCACATTTTAACAATAATATGGCATATTTACTGTCGATGTTTTGGTAGTAAATTAAATTAAAGTCAAATTGTTTCTTCTGCTATATTGATTTTTGAGAGATAGTTATGTCTTTCAAGGACATTGCGAATCTCCTTTCACAATTACCTTTGAAAGACAAAAGACATCACCCTCAATATAAATGAACAAAGTAGAAAAAATATTTTTAATTTCATTATATGGCATATTATTTTGCGAACAAAGGTTTACTCACTTGAAGTTAACTTTTCGTATCAAAAGAGATCCTTAGAGTTAACATGATACAAAACATCCCACAATTTATCTTAAAAAATACAAAATAATTCGATCATCCTAATATAACTCGTTTTGTGAGAAACTAACATCCCTACAAGCGCATTACCATCTAACCTAGGAATAATACTACTGTATACCTAAACTTATACATTATACCTATAGTAACTATATAATATTACATAGGTAGGTACCATTATCAAAAGCATCGTCCTCATAGAACCAACAACAATAATAATATTATACTATAGTGGTTGTCATGGTCCTACTATCCTTCTGTAATATATACATACATACATACACACATACCCTCTATTTCTTCATCTTCTCATCTCTTCTGTGCTATGCGCTCCTAATACATTCTCTATATCGGAGCGAAACTTTAATAGGTCTATGCATTGAAGAGAGACCCACCTCACACCCGGATATCTCAAGAATCGTAGACCCTTATTTATATGTCATTCAAACTAAAGTTGTTTTGAAGGGCCGGCCGGCCAAAACCCCCGTCTTGCTTGGGAATCTTTTCTACTACTTCTCTCTTCAGTGTCCCATTTGGTGGGAGATAAATTTGTTTTAAAAATAATAGGTATGAACTAAAAAACTTGGAACAGAAGTAGAACAAGAATAACATAAATAGGTAGGTATGTCATCTACTACTGCTACTATACCATCACGGCATATGTCACAATTTGGGTAGCCAGCAGACCAAATGCATGATTAAACATGTAAGCTGTCCTCTCTATGCCAACAAAAACATTAAAAATGACATGCTGAATGAGTGGCTAACCTCATGGCTGAATTCAGGATGAAAAATGCCTTTATTTTTTCGTTCTTAAATGTTATCAAACTAAAATGTCGTTATTTTGCCTCAACATAGGTTAATATTTTTTTTTATATTTAAGTATATTTATTTAATTTATTTATTTATCGTTGTGTTAATACCCACAATACAAGATCCATATCTTAGTTTGGAACTGGCTCGATGCATGCATGTATTCTGGCGATGAAATCATTGTAAGTAATGTTAAAAATATCGTTAAATAGTTTCATAGTCTTACAAACAGGAAAATCTAATCAAAACATAGGTGAATACGCCATAGAAAAGAGCATAACAAGGACTACGAGAATATAATCACAAGTCACGATAATTCGACATAGCGCAGTTTCGCAACGACATACAGAAGTATTCCTTCTACCCTCCACTACATCCCTCTTTTCATCCCTCTCACTGTTACTACTACTACTGCTTCTGCTGATTCTCCGATGATCCCACCCCCACCCTGTGCCACCCTGCTGTCATGTCACACTTGCTGCTCTCCCCATATTATATCTATCTACCCAACATTCTCACCCTATTCTCTTCTCCTATAGGTATTACATTACTATCCTATCCCATAAAGACTTATTCGTTTAATTAAATTTGTATCGCTGAATAAAAATATCCGATAGGTCTACGCCTAAGGTTTCAATGAGTGTATGATTCAAACTTTGCCAATCCAGTACAGTTAATCACAACGTATTTCTATTGCTCTCTTTGGCTTCCTTTATTAATTTAAATTTAAGGTACTTGGTGGAAATTCATGTTGAATTAGTTAGAAATAAAACACTTATTTATAGTATATCTACGATGACTTTTTATTGGACGCGAGCCGGCTTTCAAGAGCTTCCGCTCTCATCATCTTTTCGCTAGCCTGATGATGATGAGAGCGGAAGCTCTTGATAACCGGCTCGCGTCCAATAAAAAGTCAGTGTGGATATAACTTAAATTAAATTAGAAATAAAAAAAAATCATTTAAACTTTTTACCCTTGTTGACCAGAGTTACTTTTTATTTTTACTTACATATTTTCAGCCTGGATAAATGATTTATTAACTATGAAAAGCTTTTTGAAATTGTCATGCATTGATGAACAACTGTATTTATTTGAAAATATACAAAAATAATACGTAAATATAAAACTTTTTATACTTTCATTTTCTCTCTACTCCAACAGACCAATCTTGTCCATTACATAGGAAACAGATGGGTTATTATTTATTTCAGTTGCAAAAATATCATATCAATTTTATTATAATCTTTTTGTTTTTTTTTTTCACTTTTATCTTTCCAATAATGTATACTTTTTTTATTCTTTTCATTTCATTTCAATAGTGAAGTTGGATTTTTAGAATAGATATCAACATTTTGACGAAATATTGAAATACTGTATCCGACTTATGTTTCATCACAAGACGCAGCCTAACTGCCATAGCTTTTCCTTCTAGTAATATTCACGGTCGTCGGATCTTCAACTTAAACGTCTCGTAGCTTCATTTTCGTCATTTCATGCAACGTGGCTGTCCATTGGTGTAACACTGTTATAATTTGCAGTGTTTTGATTTCATAATATCAACATTAATTTGATTCGCTATTTGATTGGACATACAACATCATATAATGCTGGAAACATTAAAAACTGTATCCAAAAATATTTGAAAATAAACTTTTTGCTAATTCATCTAACCTTTTTAAGATTAGATACATCATTATTAATTATTTTTTATTATTAATTTGTAAATTTGTTAATTCTTTTAGAGTTTGATGTACCAATTATTTAGGTATTTATTTGTACAATGAACGGTTACAAAATCCTTCGACTTGAAAAAAATACAATAAAATATTAAATAACAATAAGAACAAAATATTACAAAAAAAAACACTGTCACACAATTTACAGCACAGCATACCACACAGGAATTTGAATAAAACGTTATATTTAATTAAATTACTTTATTACACATAATATTTATTTATAACTGTAATCAATATAACAAGTTTTTATTATATTTTAATTATTGATGTAATTAAGATTCGTGCTGAAAACTTGAAAACATCATAAAATGTTTTATTCATTAATATTACATATTATTTAAAGTTTGTATTCGAATAAACAAATCGGACAGGTGCTGTCAAAAATGTTGATAATATAAAAAATAAAATATATATAATTCAATCATTGTTTTTCAATTAAACAACACCTAATACATTCACAGCGGGATGAAATACATAACATTACAAATACACAGTGGTGTTAGTATTAATAGTAGTAGTAGTAGTAGTAATATTGTGGATGAGAGGTGAGGGATAGGGTAAGAGGAAAGAGTACTGAAATGTGTGAAAGAGAGAGAGCGAGAGAGAGAGATGATGTATTGTGGGAGGTATAATAGTAGAAGAATACTTTTGCAGCATCCATACAGAACCTCTGTAATAAAAGCAGTATTTAGACGACAGGCGTCCAGACGCCTTCCCGCGATGTGACGCCATAACGGGATAACGACGACGCGCTTGTTACGAATAAATACAACCAATCATCGTCAACGCGAAGAAAAAAAAACTAATATTAATTATAAAAACAATAACACAATATAATTCGTCGCTTATTTTTGTTTTCTTTTTGTTTTTTTTTATTATTAAATTTTCGTTTCGTTTTTGACTTGTTTTTTGTTTGTTTATTTTTATTTATTATTATCGGCTTCGATTGTTTTTGTGTCAAAAGTGTGAATAACATAAACAGCATCAATACACGTTCTTACAAAAACAAAATAATTAAAAATTAAATTTAATTATAATAAATAAATAAATCAGTTCTGAATTTTAACATATCGTAAACGCTGGCTTCTTATATTTTTATTGCCAAATTGTTAAGGTTTATTTTGCACTTTGCTTTAAATAAATAAATAAATATTAATATTTAAAAAAATCTGCAAGAATTGCATTTTTTGGAATATTTTGGAATTATTGAAGTGGTGAAAAACTATAAATATAAAAAAAACTTTGAAGGAAGGGGGCAAAATACAACAATAATAAAAATAAATAAAATAATAAATACATTATACAGGGTCATAGTTTTAATAATTAGAATTAAACTTGAGATTGTATATAAAAAGTAATTCATAATAAAACTGGTAAATAAATAATAAATAATTTGTATAAATATAAATAAAACAGTGTGTAATATAAATAAAAAAAATAATACAATCGAAAAGTTGTGATAATTTTTTTTTATCTCAATTCGTAATTCACAAAAAGTCTTCGAAAAAAATAAATTAAATAAATAAATAACCCTTCCTTCTGATTAAAAAAAAATATAATTGTGTTTTTTTTTTAATATTTAAATGATTGGACATATTATAAGAATTAAAAAAACGTGAAATATTTCAAAGTGAATACGTTTGGGTAGCTATTTTTTTTTAATTCATTAGATATGTATTGAGAATGTTAAATGTTTAGATTAGGTATGTTTTAAACATAATTATATTTACGATATAAGACATTACTACCGTGGCAAAACACCCGAAATCAAGTGAATTATGCAAAATCAATTCTACGAGGAGTCTCGTTTACAAAAACATCATCATAATTTAAAAAAATTTCATCAAATATGAAATTATAAAATTATTTTATTGTATAACTATTATTCAGCTCATGACTATCTACTGTAGGATAGGCCTTTTTATTTAAACCCACCTCTTTTCTGTTTTCTGCCAACATCTTCTACCTAGACACTTTTATTACTACTAAGTATACCATCACTTGAGTCCTAACAAGTGAGGTAGGCAGCAAACCAGCTGCATGTAGGTAATAAGCGTGCAAGCTGTCTTCTCCAAGCCAAAAAAACCAAGTCACTCAGGAGGGGTGTCAAACCTCATTGCTGAACTTAAGATGTAAAATATTTATATTTTCGAACACACATTAAAAAACAATTGCACTCCCAATTTTCCTATCAACCAATCAGATACCACAAGGTAGATTATATTATTAAGTAAACATTAGCCAAAAATATTTTTATGAATGTACTTATGCACGGATTTGATATTTTTAAATATTTAAACATTAAAAAAAATATTTATATAAATGGATAAGTGTTAAAAATTTGTATACATAAAGTGTCAAAATATTTGTAATCAAAATCAAGATATTTAATTCGGCGTAGAATACGAGATAACGAGAAGTTGTTTTATTTTTTCATAAAGTTTGTTTAGGTACCTATCTGTATAAAAAACTTGTTTGTTTATTGGTTGACCATTTTTACATGGTTGGGGTAAGCAGCGAATTCTCTGTTTGCAAGAGATTTATCATGACACGGAAAATGGTAATTAACATTATTAAATTAACATTTTTTAATTCGTTAAAAATTGAATTGGTGTTAATGTAATTAATAAATGCATATTAATAGTTTTTAATAATAAACAAAAAAATTTATAGATTGCCAAAAAAACTATGCAAAAAATTAAATTTATTAATTACTTACTTCAAAAATATAATTATAAATATTTCATTATTATAGTTCAACGTGTATTTACTATCAGTCAAAAAACTAAAATAAAAAACAATTTAAAATTGAAAATTAGCCTAAGTATTTAGTAAAAATAAAATAATCTTAGAATAGCATAAATGTGAAGTCATGTATAGAAAAAAGGATTTTCGTAAATTTGTTTGGTCGAAAATATATATTTCCTGACATAACGTTCGAAATCCAAAATATTCAGTATTCAAATTTGACAAATGAAAATGACAGAATATTCAAATTTTAGAATATAAAATTATTTCTATTGGTTGAGTAAGTAAATTTGTAGTAAGAGTATTAATAGTTTCTGTGTGCGTATATTACACACACATATACACACCTACATACAAAGGTAAACAAATGCAACCGGTGACAATTGAATTGTTAGTTACGACATTAGCGACGCGCAGCGACTGTTTCGCGTAGTAATAATTAACATTTTCAATTAGCACAGAATTTGACAGTGCGATAATTATAAATTTATTATTTTTGGATATTTATGACATTTTTGCGCGTAGTTAAATAATTTTTACCTTATGAATAGGTACCTACAATTATGATTAATTTACGAATTAATATTATTTTAATTAATTTACGTTTTTTTACGATGTTTTTTAATTTAGTAGATATTATTTTTTTAATTTCAAAATATAGGTATTTTAGTTATATAAATATTATAGTGGGCGACTTTGTCGCAACATCGTATTTATATTTCCACTTTCTTAATCTATGTTAAGCTACATATTAATAGTTGTAACTAAACCTACGTACGTATAATAAATTTCACAACTTTAATTCAGCGACGACATAAGTCACCCATTCTTAATGTCTTTTTGTTTTATTGACATAGAGAGGGCGGCATGTATGTTTATTACATGCGATTGGTCCACCGACTGCTTGTGAGAGACCGTAATAATATAGTGTATGTAGTAAAATAACTAGACACAATAAAAATCCATCATCTCCATTTTGTCGACCGAGCAAAATAAAAATAATCATCTCCATTTTTTCGATCAATTTATTTCTTAAACATAAATTACGCCGATTAAACGATACTAAATTATTAAACATCTCAAAACAAACATTCTCAATACTTGTTTTATTTAAATTTATGTATTTTAATTTTGAAATATAAATTATAATCGTTAATTTTTCAAATTTCAGTATAAACATGAAACGATATCACCACGTACCACGGTGACAAAAAAGAATAAACAAATAAATAAATGATACATATTTATACACCGCAAATTACTTGACGATAAATTTACGAAAATGACTCGAAGAAAAAGATGTAGATGATCTTAAAAGATACATAAGTAAATAAATAAAAATAATAAAAAATGGACAGAATGACAGTGATATTGTGTAGAACTTCAAACAAAAACTATTACAGACCGACAGTGTTGTGTTTAGAACAATTTTAAATTTGAATTTGTAATAAAAGTGTTCGATAGAATATTATTATAAAACCGTTCCAATTTTGAAAAGGTGGTTCGTTTGGTTTTCTATTCTAAATATTCAAATTTTATTCTATTTTTAAAAATAATAACGTACATGTTCTGTTGTTTTCGTCGGACGATATTGTCGTTGTTCTTTTGTTTTCCGATTTTTTTTTTCTATTTGTGAAAGTGACGCAACAATAATATTATCTAATTGTTAAGACTATTTAAACAGTGAAACAATTGAACGCAGGATCGACAAACAAAAATAAGGTGAAATAGAGAAAGTGGATTTTTAAAGGTAAGAAGATCTATTGATAAAATTGTGTAACATTGCAAAACAAATGAAATTCTCAAATTCAATTGTTTTTTGTTTAAATTATAAAATAGAACACCTGTAGTTTCTTAGTTTCACGCACGAGCCAGGTACCAATTGTTACTAAATATTCTGTTTTTGTATATTGTTTTGAATTTTCAAATAGTTGACAATAGAATTGGCTACCTATTTTGAATGCCTTTTATTATTATTATATTTGCATTACTGTTGATTTAAGTAAAAAAAAAAACAAGCAATTCAAACAATAGCGATTTTTGTTTTATGATCGATATACCTAATATTACTACTACTACTATGCCATCATTAATGGGGTAGCCAGCAGACCAGCTGCATATTATAAACATGCAAGCTATTCTTTCCTTGCCAACAAATATTTAAGACATTCAGTGACATATTTTTTCTCAATAAAGCAATAAAAAGAACAAAAAATAAACTTCCTTAAAGTCTGCAACACAAAATATATTATTAAACTATATAATTATGCATGACCCTATATGAACATATTAGTATAATATACAAACTGTGGTGATTATAGTAAAAAGGTCTACATACATCTAATATATTGACGATCAATATATTCTAAATCGACACTAACGTATTTTTATAAATGCATTTACAACGAAGGACTCGAGGGAGATATTATGAACGTCCCTTTTTGAACAAATATTCGTTTACAATTTTTTGATATGACACAATCAAATATAATAAAAAAAAGCTTTGCTGTAAACCTATTACATCTTTACGAGACAAGCATATATAGTTTATAGGTATACTTATAACAAACCAAAACAAATCTGCAATAAATAAATCAGATTATTTAGAGTCAATGCCCTTTTATACTATACACTTCCAAAACTTTCTAATATCTTTCATAAATCGCTTATTTCATCCCCGACGACTTCATTCATTTGTTATTTTAGAGAAACAAAACACTATCAAAGTTTAAAGTCGAATCATTATTATTTGGTATATTATTCTAATGTATGCAAATTCTCACAATTACTTTACCATTACAATGAACTCTGTCTAAATATTCATAATATAATAATGGTACAAATACATACCACATTAAACCGTGTACAATATAATGTATCGTGTTCACTTTGTGAAAGATTGAAGTAGCTACATATATTTTAACCATTTCAAATTAATGGAAAACGTATCGCTTTATACAATAATATTTATCAATGATCTCATTGATTTTTTCTTTCCTTATCACAATCACGGCATTTCATTGATATGGGCAATTTACTTAATATCTTGTGTAAAACTCAAACACACAAGACGTCCTTTCCATGACATAAACAATACGACATTCGGGAGGGGTGGCAAAACTCATCACTGCTTATGGATTTTTAAAATGCTTTTGTGATGTTCAACGAATTTACAAGACACTTTATTTATTTATTTATTTATTCCTTTTGCACATCATCATTAAAGGTATAACAGTGTTAACAAAAAAAAAACAAAATTTAAAATACTAGAACGATATGCAGTGGCGTAATTATTACTATCAAGTGATTTCTTCCATCTAACCATAACTTAACAAGACGCTGCAAATATTTTAATGTGTAAATAGTATTTAAAGTTTTCAATGTTACCGATAATTATGAAGAACCTCTTTCACAATACACCGTTTGTATTACAACCTGCGCGTACCCAGAATTTTCTCTAAAGTCGGGACAGCAGTTTAGCATTTTTTTTATTATTACAATTATCAAGCGTTTTTTAGTCTCAATTATTTATTGTCATAGGAAATTGAAATATTTCATATTGTCCCAGTTTTTGTTAAAATATTTTAAAACCATTTTAGGTACATTAAGTCTGACTTCTAGGGAGGGAAGGGGGGGCTGATTCTTTCATAAATTATGTCTACTTTCAACTGCCCCTTTCGCCCCTATGACATCGAAATCGGAGGGATACGATGAAATAATTATTTGGTAACTCAATCCGCACAAATTTCATATGAATAGAAGATGCTTGTTTTCTCCATATATTCTCACAAGGAATTTTATAAAAAGAAAGAGGAAGTTGGAATGTATCGAACTATGAGTATTTATTAAGTTTATTTTTTTATATTCAACTCTGAAAACTTTTAAATAATAATATATTCTTACAGCGTACTCCCGAAGTTGTTTATTATTCAGAATATGTTTCAGGCGCCTTTCTGATTTGTACGCTCGTCTACAAATACTATACACCCACCTACTATGTACTTGAGTCAGCGCCCGCTGAGTCGGCCCTGAGAGTGGATGGATTACCTAGTAGAACGTTATAGGCTTTCAACACCCCTCTATCCGACCCTGGAATATACATTTGTATTATTATCGTCATGATCCGATATACTTATACCGTATTAAACCTTAGACCAACCCTGGTGCATTATTTGATGTGTTATAAATATTTATAAGGCAAATTTTGTAAATACCTAATCCATTTATTGATTTATTATTTTCTCTAGGAGTCTTATTTACCCCGTGGAGTCCTCGGCAAAAATTGGTATCCCACTCTATTCTATAAATTTTTGAGTGCCCTGTAAAAGGCAAGTGTTCCTACACTGAGAAAAATACTAAATAAAATATTGGTAGATTAGGACCAAAGAAAGTACAAACGATTCATTAGTACGAATCTATAAAATTAACTTTTCGCAAATAAATCGTTGGCAAATTTACTAATGAATCGTTTGAACTATCTCTGATCCTAATCTGATACTACGTACTAATGATTCGTTGTGAAATTACGTTAGTATTTTTCTCAGTGTAATAAAACCTCACTTTTTAGACAATTCACACCTACAACTCAGCGATGAGGCATGCATAGCATCCTGAATGTCTTATTATTTTATTGGGACGGGGAGAACAGTTTGCATGTTTATAGCTTGAAGTTAGACCGCTGGCTACCCAACTTGTTGGATATACCGTAATGGTAGTATATTATTTGTAAAGATTATTAACATTGAACAATTGACTGGCATTGCCTCTTGGCAATGGGTACGCCTTTTGCACAAATATCGTTTTTACAATAAAGTGTTAGGTATATTATTATTATTTGTCTTGATAAAACGATCCATATACCTATCACAACTTTCCCCTCCCGCTAAAGCCTTCGATTGATCCAATACCTACCACCATCAGTATTAAATAATGGGTACGTTGTATTTCAAACGCGGCACGAATACTGATACATACTAATAACAAAATACCCAACATTCCTCTTTTCAACACATTCCGAATAAAGCTAGTATACCTATATATAGGATAGATTAATGTAAATAAATGCCTCCGTTTGAAAATAATCTGCATTTCAAATTTCGAATACAGAACGACTCGTTTTATCGAAATCGACGTTGTAAAAGATTTTGCTGTAAATTTGTTAACACAATTATCTGGTTGTTGATTCTTGGGTTTGCCATGTCTTGATTTGTTTAATCGACGTTTCGGTGCACTTGCTGGCCCCATCTTCAGGATAGCAAGTGCACCGAAACGTCGATTAAACAAATCAAGACATGGCAAACCCGAGAATCAACAACCAGATAGTGAAGATCGCCATGAAAGCCTTCAAACCACATTCACATTGTTGACACAATTATTGGCATACCCTGATCACTCGTAAACGAGTGGATGGCCTTTGAAAATAGAAAAGAATAGAATAGAATAATTGGCATAATAGATATAAATGGAATTAAAATGGACATTTATTTCAAAATAAATGGGCATTTAATGTCTGCTGTTTACGCTGTAAAAGAAAAAAAAAACCAGACATCTCGATTGGAGAACCCTGTTTATTACATAAAGTAACATTGTGCCAAATCTAATCGGAAGAAGTAAGAAAGGCGTCTTCACACTTACAAATTGGCTCTGGGCTGGCTTAAGTGATCATTTTCAGTGTCCATGGTAAAAACGTTCACCAACTCCATCAGTCTCATTGTCACGATATAAGATTCAACAAGATGAAACGGTACACAGTGAAAGAGTTTTTTTTTAAGATAGGCCAATATAACTTCCATAATTTAGCATTGTATTTACTTAAGTCAATACTCAATCAGTATATTTATAAAACAAAATATTTATGTTCATAATAAAATAATATGCTCCCTTTAATAATACACGTACCTACTGTACTTCCGAATTATTGGGGACGTTTTTATAAAAGATTGATATTTAAATTTTTCCAGTACTGTAACTAACTATGTATAATATATAAAACATGGCGTTTATATTATATACACACATATCTAGATAACATATATATAAAACGCTTTTGTTTCCTGTTTGACATTTTATACAAATGATTGAAATTATAAAAATGTTGTTGGTATTTAATCGTACTTCCGGTACAGTAGAACCACTTGGGGGAGATCTGGATACTAAATATTTACTATTTTACAATCTATTTGATTGTGTAACCCAGGGTAAGAATGCTAGTAAATAATAATATTAAGTGTTATATATTATCTATATCTTTATCTATCTATCTGTTTGTGTATTTATACGGTACCCAATTTTCCAAAAATTGTTCAACATAATATGTGGTCGATTATGGACCAATATTTCTTCAAACAGCTTTTAGCACTTCTTTTAAAATTGTTTTTAATTAATTAAAAAATTTTATTATTAAATTTAAATTTTTTTATTATTAAATTTAAATTTAAATAAAAAAAAAAAAAAAAAAAAATTAAATTAAGTAAGTACCTATCTACCTGTAAAAGGCGGGTGTTAGAAGAAATAAAGACATTTTATTTATAGGTATATTTTATTATTTTTGCACATCAACAGTGCTAACAAATCAATAAAAAAAAATAAGGACAATAATATGAAGTGGCGAGATTATCACAATGAAGTGATTTCTTCCATTTAACGTCTAACCATTTTTCTTCTAAAATTCAGCGATGAAGCTTGCCACACATTTTTTTATTGATGAATTATTGAAACAGGCGTTTTGTTCTACTGCGGATTAAACAACTCGAGAAAGACGTCTTTCAACATCTTATCTTGTTTCAATTCATAAATTTAGATCGATAGACATTCATTTTCAATGAATATTTTTCAGTTTACATTGTACCTATACAATTACCTACCAAAAAATAATAATAATACCTATAGACATTGAAAAAACTGCACGAAATTAGTATGGGAACCAGGTAGTCGATAATAAAGCGTTCTACATTACCGACAGACAGTATAATATATATGACATTTCAAGATGGCGTCTGACTTCCAGCTGAGCCGAGTGACGTTAAACTGTCATTCATTGGACTTTTTATTTATTTATATGCCCATTTAAAACAATTACATTAGTATTATTATAGAGTTGTAACTGTACCTATAAACCTAAATAATGTGTGTACTTTTTTGTTATTTATGTTAATGTCTTTATTCAATTGTTATAATCGTGTTTTACACTGATTTTATTTATTGTTTTACCTGTAGCACACAAAATGTACAAATCACCATATTTATTATGTTATGCAACAATGTTTCAAATCACACCACCATAAAAATTGATTTTTTTTAGACATGTCAACATCGACAGAATTTTGATGAGTTGTGAGTTAAAATAAGGTATTGGTAATGCAGGTTAGTGTAAATGCTCAATTATTTAAGCAAAGAAATAACACCTTTTTTCGTTTTTATTTTGTGCAATTTTTTCGGTTTCGGCTTGATGCATTCTTGCTTAACACCATCCATATTGATATAAGTATTCATGTTTTTATTTTGTTTTTGCTTTATTATGTGTTGTGAGCTGTTTTAGAATGTATTCTTTTTTTCTAATTTGTGTGAGAATTTGAATTGATATATTTTTTTACAAGTACAATTGGCAGATTTATTGCTTAAAAAATCATTGAGTATATTTAACAATGGCTTTACTCACATCTTAATTCTGCTGACCGTGCAGCTTTTTCAGAACCATCTCCAAATTACTGAATCGTTTATCATTCCGATTTTGTAAAATCCCGAGTTAGTTGGAAGACATCACAATCTAGCCATTCACTCGCTCTCTGTACATTGAATGGTATAACTGATAATTTTGTAATACTTTGTAATGATTGATGTTATAAACTTATAACCAATGCACAGCAAATTAAAAAATAAATAAATAAATTGTATTGCATTTGCACTCGGTAAAGTATTCATCTTCATACGAATAAAAATGTAGGTAGGTACTTACCTAATTATTTCAAATTAGCGAAAAGTGTGACATCTATTCTGAATATATTATTTTTATGGCACGGAGAAGACGACCTTTGTAGTTATCGTATGTAGTGAATCCACTGGCTACTCCACATACTTTGAAAGATGCCGTAATAAAATATAATAAATTAAAATCTGACGATGCGACCAATTTGTTCAAGACCTCTAGATTTAATACGGAGATAGGTAATTTTTTTTCCTCATTCTGTTCTTAAACTGAACATTGGGGGGTGTGGTCAAAAATTTTTTTTTTCATTCTGTTCTTAAACGGAACATTTAGGGTGTACGAAGATTATTAATAATTAATAAATAACGTGATGATAGCGAAATAATTTATATATTTTCACATGTCTGATTTTATTATTAATATGGTACACTAACTGCTGTATTTATTGCAACATATTATTTTATAAAAACACAATTTGTTTGCCGTGTTATATCTATGCCAAATCTAGAATATATTCTGCTTGTAGGTACTTACGAATGTTGTAGTTTAAAAAGAAATGCACGTCATTTTGGATAGAGCCTATAATATTTACAAAAAGTTGGCCAATCGGAAATCCGTGCCAAGTTGATATACATAAAAATACGTTTTGTTAACCATAGACTTATTAACATTAAGTACGCTTTACTTTTGTTTCGATTAGTTTTATATTATTCCCTTACTTGCCTATTATTCTATTCACCTACAAGCAGAACCAAATTTCTTGCAAAATCACTAATAGCAACGGCAATTCAATTGTTTCATAATATTGCCTTGAATATAGACATATTCCACATGACGTACGCTTAATTTATATGGAAAACAAAAACACAATTGTAAATGTTTTGTTTTTCTGGGATCGCATTGGCCTAAAGCTGTAATGGTCCCAGCAGAATATGTCTTTTTCAATAATAATAGTAATAATTTCCTAGGTGCTCGGTTAAGGCTATTTGAAAATGTATAGGATTTATGAAATCGACTACAACATACAAATTTAATATGATTACCAAAACAGCACTTAATAAATACTTATTCAAAATACGGTATACACAATATGTATAGTAACCAGCAATGGATATAATTATCCAATTAATCACTTACTGAGATAATTTGCATGTTCTTAAATTTTAATTAACATTTTTCCATGTTGCAGTGTAAACATATAACTAACCAAACTAAATGTACATACTGGTATATAGAAGTAACGTGAATTCGTATAATAATACTGATGTCTATCATAAAGCAGTGGCGGAACATCAGTTTATTGACAGTAATGTTCATTACTTTAGTAAAAATCGTTTTTTTATCAAACGTCATCAGAGCGACTCTGCGCTAATTGCGTCACCTCTTCCCACACTATTCCGTGTATTGTGAAAGAGGGACCCTCGGGCTGTCGCAACCCTTGCGGATGGAAGAACAGTGCTCTTTTTGCCAACTATTTTTGTGTATTTTCAGAACATGACCCAGCCAGGACCATTATCAAACATTAAATACATTTAATTATATATTTATTAATGCATTATTTGCGGCTCAAGCCTTTTAAGTACATGTTGAGAAGTAACATTTGGAGTTAAATTACATATACCTATAATTTTTCATTGTTTCGTTCTCAGAAGCGAAAAGATGAGAAAAAATGAAAAAAGTTAATAATACGCATAAATTAACAAAAAAAATATATAAAACAATACGTTCCTGTAAGACATTTAACATCTTCGGCTCAGCGATGGTTTTTACCACTCATTCTCAATGTATTTAAAATACTTGTTTTTACATCCAGTTGATCCGGTGGCTAAATTGTTTGTGGAAAATGCCGTGATTGTATGAACAAATTATTAATGAAAGTTTCAACAAAAAAATATTCATGTTGCGCCAATGTCAGTAGAGTACAATTAGTTAGATTTATGTTTTCTGTAGCACACTTTGACCATATAATTAAAGTGATGAATTTGATTTCCTAGATCCAACAAATAGATTATATTTGTGTAGTATACATTATGTATACTAAAGTATATTTTATTATTTATTAAGTACATAGAAAACACAATATGCTAAGCGTACTACAATCAATAAACATTAGACGAAATGTTTTTTCATCACTAAAATTTTATGTTTTAGTGTTGTTGCTATAGATATGATCTGTATTGTACCTATAAAACATATTATTTTTATTAATACGCAATTTTTTTGTGCTTACCAATTTATCTGGGATGAATATGAATTCGTTTTGAACATCGTCATTTCATTTACTTTTTCGTCACAATAAACTAGAACATAGCGTTTTATAAAAAGACTTGTATGAACAAATTTTGGTAGCATATACCTAATATTTATAATCAATTAATTAGGATAGAGAAAGTCGGTAGCAGAATTTGAATCTAGAACCCCCAAATTCATTGCCTTAATTTTTTTTATATTTTTCATGTGTTCTGTACAAGGCAGATATTCGTTCAATATATTCAATTCAGCGATTAGGTATGTCACCGATCCTAAATTTTGTTTTTTATTGACACGGAAAGGGTGACTTGAATGTTTTATACATGCAGTAAACCCGCTGGCTACCGCATTTGTGGGAAATGCTGTGACGCTATGAATTAATGAGTTTTTTAATTATCTTTCTTATTTATTACATGAAATTTTAAAACATTTCAATTCATCATAATATTATCATTTACATTACTGTGGAAGAAAAACTCCCTGTACTTCCGAATCCCGTAATTTGAATAAATTATTTAAATTCGGAATCTGTTTATTCCATTTTTAAATTTCGTTCTGAAAATGTCAACAGTGGAAATGTTGTCCGCAACAGATGTTACACAGTTGGTAGTACAAACTCAAAATGAAATATAAATTATTATTTTAGTTTAAATGTACCAACAAAATATAATTAGACCAGTCTATTTTGGATGAAAATTGAACCCTTTTGCCTTTTTATTCGTTTTCAAGTATTCCTCTTAAAACACTAACAAGATGGATACATATAGATATCTTTTTCTATTTATAACGATTTTGTGAGGATGGTTGCATATTATTTTTTCCAAAAATTTATTTGGGAAAACAAACCAACCCATTGGTGCATAGGTACATATTTCAATACATTCAATATCTAGTTACATACATTTTCCATCATTTAAACATAAATATGATCAGGTCGCTTCCCTCCCGGGGTAGGCAATAAAGATAGAGCGTCACTTCCTCTTGTCCTTGCACATGCTGTTTGCTTCCATCACATCCATGCAATTCTTCATAAATGCTATCCTGTTCATTATACTCAACAATTGTTCGTCATTTGGGATCTGGTCTACATGGTCTATCCATTTAATCTTCGGCCGACCACGTCTACGAGTGCCCTTTTTCTCAACGTCCTCACTTCTTTCTTTCAGTCGTTTAATAACCCCATTATCCCTCAAAGCACAAACTCTACTCAATTTTAAGGGTAAAAAAGCTAACTGTAAATCATAGAATATTGTTTCAAATGTACCTACGTATGTTTTTAAAATGTATATTTTTTCAAAAATTTGTACTTTAACTTCAGGAGACTAATATTTAAAATTAGCTACACAAACATCCAGCTACTTAAATTCACTTGATTTCGGGTGATATGCCTTACCATAATGAAAATGAAAATGTACCTATTCTGAAAGTTTATTTTTTTATAGGTAGGTTCCTACCTACTCATTCTGTCTCCAGACTTTTTATCAACCTATTATTATTTTCACACATAATATTTTACCAAGTTTACTCTGTAGCATTACATTTTCGCAGCAAAATTTCCATAGATAATATTAATAATAATAGTACATAGAAACTGAAACTACATAGTGGGTACTCGTACCTATCTTCACACCGGATATGACGTAGCAGCGCGTTGTAGTTTTCCATTTCCCGTGTCGACATTTCCCGCCGAAACCACACTTCCTGCAAATGCGCCCTCTGGCTGATTGCACAGTGAGATTATTCTGGAAACTTCCAGTTGGACGACTAAATACTCTGGAACCTGGAAAGTTATTTACATACATAGATGTTATTATGATATATATACCTAATATGATAGAAGAGTTTGTTGCATTTCCAGTCGTCTGTGTGAAATTCTGGATTAAAATTGATTTATCGACAGTCCAGTTCCATGAACCAACAACTCGAAATTATAATATTTCATGATATATATTACGTGAAAAGAAGGATGAAAGTGGTATAAATGCAGTAGAAATGAGATCGTTGAGAAGAATGTGTGGTAAAAGTCTGAGAGATCATGTGCGAAACAGTGATATATGAAAGGAATGCGGTATGAAAGTTGGTGTAATTACAAGGATGAATGTAAATAAGTTAAGATGGTTTGTGCATGTGGAAAGAATGAATGAGGACAGAATGACTAAGAAGATATATTTGGCTGAGAGGAAAGGTGCTCGGAGACGTGATCGTTCGAGGATTAAATGGCAAGATCATTTAAATCAAATCCTACAGGACAGTCATATTGTGTTGAGCACATTGAACAGGAAAGCATGCATGAGGAATTGTATGACTGTGACGGAAGCGAAAGATGTGTGAAGGTTTGAAGGAAGTGGCGCACGATCCTTTCTGCCTACCCCGCTAGGGAAGCGGCGTGATGATATGTATGTATGTATATATCCCGTTAAATTTTTTTAAGCAGTATGGCGGTCTACCAAAAACTCAAAACAATTATGTGCACATAATAGAAAATACTAAATTTTTAGAATTTTTCGTTTGTGAAATTGATAAATAAATTTACTTTCTACGTGCAATAAGCAAAAATTCTAAAATTTGAAAAATTTCTAGTTGTTGAACTATGGAAAGAGATATTCGATATATTATAAGTATTTACCAACATACTGACATCACCTTATCGTTGTTTCAAATAAAAAATGGTTTATGAAAATATGTAAATGTTTTGACATTTTTAAAAATTAAGTACTTATTATGCCTTTTTTGTAGTATCACGTAGGTATTAAAATTTAATATTTTAAGAATGCACATGCTAATAAAAAGTTCAAAGAACAATTAATGTCCCAATAAACAGTTTTTAATAGCATGTCTAAATAAAAATGTTCGCATATACGCCATTTTAAATATGCAACGACGATATATTTTTTTTTTATAATATACCATATAGAGCAATGGTTCTAAACCTTTTTTCTTCAATTCACCACTTTTTAGTGAGCCAACTCTCCATTCCTCACCACAGCATCGGTTTTTGACAAATTCAATTAAACCTATGCAGTGCTTAGTACGAAGATATACGTTCTGTTTTTTTGTGACATTTTACAACCTTAAATTTATATTTGCATACCTATATAGGTATTAGATTTCTTAGTAACAGTAAGAGAAAATTTTGAAATATGAACTCTTTGTGGATGGAAACAAATGCATGAGATTCCCCACCTGGCAACTCCGCCTTTCCCCAGCAGTTAAGAACCACTGGTAGGTATAGGTCAATGCTTACGGACAAGTTATATGAGTTTTACTGTAGTTGGTTAATACAGATAATAACATTATTTGCTTTGGATTTATTTAGTAAGATATGAAAATGAATGAAATGTGATAAAAAATTAAGGGTAAGCAGAATTTTAACTTTCCGGCTTGTTGGTTCAGATTAATGTCGCATTAATGGGTTGGAGTATTTTAAAAGTTAGAATAAAACTTTCTTTAAAGGTATGTAACATCGATCGTGTCGACATTGTGAATAGGTACTTCTTAAAGCTTAAAAAAAATCGGTATTTATTGGGAAATTCTGTGATGGTACAATGAAAGCTTATTCCGTAAAGCACCCGGCAAAGCATTTGTCTCCCACTCTCTTCCGTAAGTTTTCAAGTGTCCTGTAAAAGGCAGTAGACGTTCGAAAACACGAAGACATTTTACATCTTAAATTTAGCGATGAGGTTTGCCTAACATCCTGAATGTTTTTATTTTATGCTGAAACGAAAAAGACAGCTTGCATATGTAGGTAATATTGCATGCGGCTATCTGCTGGTTACCCCACTTGTGGAATATGCAATGATGGTACAGTAGTAATAATATAATGAGGGTAAAGTAAATAAATAAGTTTTAAACTTTAAGCTATTTCAAATCTTCTTTTTTTTATATCGGGACTTCCATATTCGCAACCCATGTGTGTTATTAAAATAATAATAGCAATATAGATAATAACATGTTTATATGTGTGTATGTTCCTCCCGTATTATGCTTTCATTATAATGATTAAGTAGCAACTTGCGAGGTACCTGCCTACCTATTGTAATAATAATATGATGTACATTTTTTTGTTATTTCATGCAACGCTGCCTTCTGCCTTTTGCAATAATAGGTAATAATAATAATAATTTTACACACGAAGCGACAAGAAAAGCAATGATAAAAATCTAATTGCAATATTTCATCAAAATGTGAAAATGTATGTTTTAAAGAGTTTGTTTGTACGTGTACTCTAGCGGAACCAGATATTTTTAATTTTTGATAAATGTGTCCCTATTTAATAGAGATTCCTTCATGTAAGTTGATAAATATAGAGTTTTGTGTCTCAAAAATACCTACTCACAATTAAGAAATACATTCGTTTCATGAAACCAAATATTTTCAATCAAAGTCGTAAGACTTTTTTATATTTTCTGACTCACAATTCACTCAATTTCGGATGCTGTGCCGTAGAAAAAAAAAAGAAAAAGAACGTTTCCGACTATCCATCATCAACTGAGGCTTTTGGAGCAAAAGTGAACTACGTCAAATGATGACCAATATTGAGTTTATTATGGAACTTTGTGTAAAACTTGTGATTCTTTGATTCGAATGTGAACTAAACTTCAGATAATAATATTAGATCCAATTTAATTCACTTTTGAATTAAAAAATGCAAAATTTACATGAATTACCATAGTTAAGTCAATATTGGTCATCATGTGCCATGTCTATTTTGCCTTGAACGCCTCAATTTCAAGTTGCATTTAAGAATTGCACTGATGTGCCTGGCTTACGCTAAGTAAATAATACTAGTTTAATATTAAAAATTGTGTAATTACCCATTATATGACGCCGAATGACAAAACGAAACTACCGACAATGCTTTATTGTGTTATGTTATGTGACGATTCTTCCACATACACATGAAATATTAAACTGCCTACTATCAAGGAAAAAAAACAGATTCCGGGGCATTTTTGGAAACTACACATATAGACAACCAATCTGTCACCAACTTTCAGGAACAAACCAAAGACCAAATATAGATTGTTCTCTTCGTCAACGCCTTTGGAACTGGCTATCAACTACTAACTAGCCCCAAAAAGTAATCCGAAATCATCATTTTCATCATTCTTAAAAATAGGTACTATATTACGCTTAATCATGATATTATCTATTATCTCGAAACAAACCTCGAAAATTATGTCTATTGAAGCAGTATGTTTTCCAAAATAAAAATCATTCACTTAATTTCGATAACCGCCTAGCCATTTAATTAACTGGTTTATCAAACTATCAGGCGGCGACAAAATAGAAACATATATTTTCTTTTCTTACTTGTAGGTATCATTTCAACTACACGAGAATATACCTAATACATATATCAAAGAATGGATCGTTTTTTTATCTCCCTCTGTATCTAGAATCTAGAGTACTCATTAATATTTTTAAACTTATGTATACCATGATACAGAATACTGTAAACACTGTCTTTTGTGCATATTATGTACAAAGCTATACTTATATGTACATTTACAATTACATCAGCAATTATTAAATGCAGTTATTAATTAGTTATTATGTTACATTATTGTATTCATAAAACACAATGGCAATCCAATGTTAACCATTGCAATCTGATCTAATTAAATGTAATTTCATACTATGTATTAGAGTATGCTTTCATTTTGAAAATTATAATGTAGTTTATGAACCTTCAATAGTCTACCTTGGTACGGGCTCATGCCCAGTTAGGTAGACATTAGTGACTTATCTTTTAAAAACTGTTTTTGTAAATAAAATAAATAAATAAATATTGGAGAAAAAATCTTAGGCTGCGAGAGAAGGCGAATAGAGAGGGCTTCTGAAAGAAGCGGACACTTTATCGCCAAGAACTTTGGAAAATTGATACACAATTGGACGTCTTTGAGGTCATATAATGAGTAAACGGCGCTATTCAAATTGCCCTATATATAACATTTTTTTTTTATTGCAAAAGTGTAAATAAATAAATATTTAGTCATGAGCGAGCTCGTGGACAACTGCTGCCTGCTGCTAAACTTTTTAAAAATCGTTATCGATTTCGGCGAACCTACGCCATTCACAAGCGTATCAATATATTTTCACCGAAATTGATAGCGATTTTTTCAAAGTTAAGTGGCATATAGTATATTATGCAAAAAATCTATATTGAATAAAAAATAACGTAATAAATGGGTGTAGCTTCGAATAAATGGCTTCTTTTCGATAAACTCACCCTCTGTAGGTACATTGGTTGTATTTAATTTGAATGATTTTTTTTTTTAAATTAAATGAATTGTGATCAATATACAGTAAAGAATGAATAAATAAATAAAGCTCTGCACTCAGCAAAAACATCCACCAATATACTAAACGAGATCAACAGAGCTTACAAATCATACTTCTAAAAAATTGTTTTTAGCATCGCGGGACCCATCAGCTAGAATCGATTCTCTGAGGACCTTCGGGAAAAATCAACCAATACAACATTCAGAAGTTAACAGAAGACATCGCTCTTCTAATCGAACTTCCCGCGCCCTAGAGATGGAAACCTACTCTCTTAAACGGCGCCGAATAAATCATCCATCATCATATTTTTTTCTTATTACCTATATGGTATTGTAATAAAACATTATTGCAGGCACGAGAACACACAATACCTATCATTTAAATACACATTACATTGATATATGACTCGACTTTTATATCTAATACTAAGTATAAAGGATTTGGCTGTTTAGTGAACATACATTGTAACTTAGTAATCTATTGTATATTATGAAGTAAAATAAAATCACTTGATAATCTATGTAAAGCAGAGGCGGCTGGTAGGTTGTACTATTGGGAGCGGTGGAAATATTAAAAAAAATGTATGTATACCGCAGTGTCTTCGGCGAATAATAAGTCTCTCACTCTTTTCTGTGAGTTTCCGAGTGCCCTGTTAAAAATAAGTTTCGTAAAACATCCTATACGAGACATTTAATATTTTCAATTCATCCATGAGCAATAACTAGGTCAGTGGTTCTTAACCTGGGTTCGATCGAACCTCAGGGATTCGCAGGGGTTCGGTGAGTCAGTCTTGGGGGTTCGGTGAAAATCATTTTAGAGGCAAGATAGTTTTGCGAGTTGGAAAAAGAAAAAATACTCCGATAATTCATTAATTAGGTAATATGTTTCATGTTTTGATTTCACCATTAAAATTCAATGTTTTGATCTTTGTTTTTTATTTTTTTTCATTTTGTACACCTAAATATAAATTTTGTTGTTTGCATGTTTCTTGCGTGCAGCTGTTCTGCTGGCTACCCCACTTGTGGGATATGCCGTGATGGTATAGTAGTAGTAGATATATAAATATATACCATGTTTTAAATTTGTAAAAACCTAATTTTATTTTTCAAATTAGGTTCTGTGAATGCATAATGTGTAACTGGTGGGGTTCGATACCCCCAAAAAGGTTAAGAACCACTGAACTGGTACACCTACTTTGAATGTCTTATTTTTTTATTGTCACAGAGAAGAAAACTTGCGAATTTTTTACATAAATTTATTCTACTGGATGGTAATTATAATAGTAGCATTAGTAGTGTTATAAAAACGGTAGGCACAATGGCACAAAGAAGACGATCATTTGATCGGAAGGAAGAGCATATTGTTTTTTTACATGTGGTCGGTTCGCTGGCTATCCCATTTGTAGGATATACCGTGGTGATATAAAAGTTGTATGTAGCAGCATAATACTTATCGATTTATAAAGAGAGTGTGCCGCATCAATGCTCCTAAGAAGGTACCGCCGCTGTTTTGGTAACTAGGTACATATTATGTATTATGAAGTATGAAATTACTTGATTACCTATAGTAATACTGTATATACTTACAATCATGATGTATATAGTACATATATTAGGTACATTATTTATAGTATCAACCCGCATGCATTATTATGTTGGACCTTATGTAAGTAGTCCTATATAACAAATTGCTCGATATAATATATAGTAATCATTGTTAAGCTTGTAATCTACAGCACACAAAAGAACTTTGCGAATTTTTTTGTAATGTAGATACTTATTAGGTATATCTGCACCAACTATGTTATGTGTCCATTGTGCCCTGTCACATACACTATGGAGGATATTTTTGACGCACCTACACCTGCTGTGCGTTTTGCACCGTTCTGGAGATCAGATTGATTGTTTTTTTTCTGGGTTTCGACACGATAAATAAATAACAACCAACTATGTTTTTAAATAATTAAAAAATCATTCAATTTTGTTCTATACTATAAAACTTTTTACGTTACTTTAAAGCTAGTGAGATAATGTCATCATGATATCTCGTTGTGTTTTTATTCTCAGCTGTTAATTATTTTTTTTCTCACCCACGCATATTTCATGTCGAAGCATTTCGGATTGAGCACAATATTGCTCAATTCGAAGCTAATCAGAAATCTGGATTGCAGAACCATGTTTACACAATGTAAAATTGTGCAGAATCTAATCGAAAAAATAGAGAAAGACGTTCCAACACTAATGAATTGACTATGCTGGCTTAAGTGATCACTTTCAGTATCCATGGACAACGTTCACTAATTCCACCATTATCACCGTCACGATATACATAAGGTCCACCGATCGAGAAACACTTTATGCAAACCACAGAAGCAACCATTTATTTGGAATTTCATATTTCAGATCTCGAATGAATCAAGATCTCCTCTCAAATTGGCGTATGTCTCCTGTCTAAATTAGCTTTAGTATAATAAATTCATCAATGCAATTATTACTAAATATTTTGTTTCATATTAGTTTATTAGTACAGTTTGCCAACTACTTTCTAGCCTGACAACATTATTAAAAATAAATCAGGTTGATGAGAAAAAAATAGCCAACTGATAGAAATCCATCCTTTTGTACAATATTAAAATATTTTATTGTTTAATTCAGGTTTATTTATGTTTTGCTAAAAATTGCCAACTGATACTCTCTTGTACAGTATTTAATCGATTAACTAAGGTTTATTTATCTTTTGCTCTGTAGAAATATATAAAATTCCGTATAGAGCCAGCTTTATTCCGCTGTAGTTTATTCAATTTGTCGTGATACATGAAGGATATTAATCTACATCCAGTTTTATACCTACTTGGCTATAAATATATAACATGATCATAATACATGTGTCTTCTAGTCCTGGGATCCTGTCTTCTCTGAAGGATCATCATCTCAACCGCAATGATGATAGAAGTCTAACAAATAAAATGGCAATAAATTGTCCTGGGTCTGGGTGTTACATGTATATGTGTTTAGTGCATTGTATATGTGTATCGCCGTGTTAGTACCCATAATACAAGATTCATATCTTAGTTTGGGACTAGCTTGGTCTGTGTGAATTGTCTACACGTGTAAAATATGTGTAAAAGTAAAAAAAAAAAAAAAATGTTCTTACAAGAAAATCTAATATGACCACTAAATGTAAATTATACTATTATATTAT
Source organism: Athripsodes cinereus (assembly GCA_947579605.1). Lineage (NCBI taxonomy): Eukaryota > Metazoa > Arthropoda > Insecta > Trichoptera > Leptoceridae > Athripsodes > Athripsodes cinereus. The sequence continues at coordinate 4,298,396 of OX388317.1, read as the reverse complement.
TATACTCTCACACCGTATTCCAAGTGGGGTAGGATGAGATGATGAAACGCAAAACAGCTCTATCCCTGCACACCTATTTCGTTTCTTCCACATTCATACAATTTCTGATACACGCACACTCAACACTCGGCCGTCCTTGAGAGTTTGATCCACGTTAGCAAACCACGTAGTTCTTGGCCGTCTGCGCTTCCTCACACCCCCTCTTTCAGATAGATACATCCTCTTAGTTTTGTTAGATGTTCGTTACTGTTCGTGGTCCATCCTTTGGAACTGTAAGACATGCAGACTTGGTGGCCACATGGAAAACTTTTTCGCTTTCAAAAACTTCTCTACTTTCTTTGCTAGCCTAATATCCCCTTCAAGTAACTAACGATACTGCATAGAGAGGAAGGCATATTCCCTTTTGTTCCCTTTGATTTAAAGTACCATCTTTGTGCCATAGCACCTCGAGGACGCTGTAGGTACATGACAATGTTTTATCTTCAAAAAAGTTGTTTGTGTCAAGAATTTAAATTTAAATACAAAAGCAATTCCTCACGCATATTCTCCTGTTCAATTAACTCAACACGTGGCCATCCTGTAAGATTTGCTTGAGATGATCTTGCCATTTGTTCCTCGGCCGTCGAAACCTCTTGAGTACCATTCCTCTCAGCCAAATATATCTTCTTGGTCATTCTGTTCTCATTTATTCTTTCCACATGCCCAAACCATCGTAACTTTTGCAAAATTAATACCATAAAAATAATATACCTACCTATGTAAGTCGTTCGTCGGTAGCCTCGAGGTAGAGTCTCGGCCTCGTGAACAAGGGTTCCGTGGTTCGATACCAGGTACCGGCAAACCCCCCTTTCACGACACAAGCTTTTAGTAGCTTACTGTGAAAGGTGTATAAGGTTGTATTTGGGTTTATAACAAACAAAACCCAGATATATCTTTTTTTTTTTAAAAAAAAGTCTTAAAATCTGTAATCAATAATATAGGCACATATTAATTAATCAGTACAATAGTTAATCGAGTTGATAGTTTATCATAAGGATACGACTTGTATACAACTATTCTAACAAAACATCAATTTGAATTCATGTTTATTCCCTAATTAAGATGTAATCCAGATAAACCGTGAAATTTTGTACGGTTTAAATTACAAAATGAAATATTTTGACAATACCCGCATCCTTTGTCTAATTTATTTATCATAAACAACAATATTCTAGACATGAATCAGACTAAAGTGACAAGTCTATAATATTATATATACCTAATAATTACAGCAAGCACAGATGGTGACTATATTACTGAAGTGATATTTTACATTATGAGTTCATCAATTGTATGAAATTATTTTATCTTCAAATGATCTCTACGCTAAAATTTTAAGTTTCTTGTTGCTGTCATTTCTTAGTGAGAGCAAACCTCTCTGAGAGAATATTGTTAATCAATGTTTTAATGAATTTCTGTTTTTCTATTGTTTCAGGTATGCTAGAACACTCCTTTCTTTATCGGCTTCAAATGAAACATAACAGTTTGGATCGTAAGTTTATTTCTGCCATAAAATTATGCATAATTATATACTGTACATATTTATGTGTGTTGGATGATTTATTCGGCGCCGTTTAATGCAGCATCCATCTCAAGGCTGCGGGTAACTATGTTGGAATAGCGATGTCTTCATCTTGCTCCTGAACTTCAGTTTTTACGGAGTCGTAGGTATACTACACCTACTATTACGAGATACCCCACAAGTAAGGTTATAAACTCTTGCCTTTGAGTCATGAAGTCACGGGTTCGATACCCGACCTGGGCAAAATAAAGAGCGACCTTTTTCAAGTTGTCCTGAATCTGAGTGTTAGATGTATACCAATGTGTTTAGTGCATTTTATGTTAGTATTCATAATACAAGACTAGGTATATGGAAGTCTGGGACTAGCTCGATCTGTGTGAATTGTCTGTAAATACTTTGTTATGTTAAATAATATGAAAGCTGTCCTCTCTTGAGAAAATGAGTGGAAGACCAATATGCCTGTTACCTACATAATATGTAGGTAGGTATCTATTTCATAAATAGAATGAGTTTTGTTTGTTTATCATTCATCCAGGTGTTTCTAGTTGTATCTACCTATGTAACCGCTAACAACACGTGTGTGTTTTGAGTTTTTATTCAGATCCAAGGTAAAACTAATATTGTCTATTATTTAGGTTACACAACTCATCGAGGCCAAATTATTCTATCTATTAAAGTAATAATTCAATGTTTCGTATTTTTTTTTGTCTATTTATCTATCTATACCATCACGATATCTCTCACAAGTGGGGTAGCCAGTAAACTCACTGCATACAAACAGTGCCTTGTGGTCTATAAGGATTTGAGTAATATTAAAAATATGGCACCTTAGTCAATTTCTGAGTTCTGTGTTCTCAAAATACCTGTAAGGTAAGCAGACCCTATGCTCAGCAAAAACATCCACCAATATGCTGGACGAGATCAATAGAACCAACAAGTACTATTTCTAGGACAGGGTTTTGGGGGTCGCAGGACTCCTTATCTGGAATTGACTGCCTGAGGACCTTCGTAAAAACCAATCAATAACAACAACGTTCAGGTGCAAATTGAAGACATATCACTCTTACAACATTGTTTCCCGCACCCTTGAGGTGCATGCTCCATTAAACGACGTCGAATAAATTATCCGACATACAAACGTATACATCAAACTTAAACATAATCAATATACAGAGGGCGAATTTATCGCAAAGGCGCGATCTCTTCCAACTAACGTTATTTTTAGTGCAGATCTCAAATTATATTACATGCATGTTTTATATTTGTTTATTATTTCTTTTTTCTGTTAAAGGCTATTATGGCCGTTCATTGTATAAATAAATAAATAATATAAACTAGAAATTCAAAGAAAAAATGGAATTCACTGTGTCGGTGTTTAGATAATAGAATTCCATAGTGAAATTAAAAACAAATTTTTGCTTTCACTCTATGGATTTTTATTGACAGAGATATCTTTCGACTTTCAAAGACATCTTCGATTTGATTGACAAAGCCAAAAGACGTCTCTGTAGTGATGTGAGAAGAGAAAATTCTCCAAAGAAATTTCTCGAGAACGAGAAATTTCTCTCCGTATTTTTTCTTAGTGGTATTATGACCTTTCGCCCAGTACACTTCGCAGCCAACCTGATTGATCCAAAAGTTTGTGGGGCTGATTAAGGCCCACATCAGAGGTTATTAACACTTTTCACCATGTACCTACGTACCTGCATTTTTTTTTTAACTTAAATATGGGCATGTGGGGTGTCAACCATCAAGATTTTTTATCAGTTATTAACACTTTTTTCTACGTAGGTACCTAACATTTTTTGTTTGCATAATTAATTGTTGCCATATTGGCGATAAATAGTCTCAACATTTGTACATTGTTATTGAGTGATTGAATAAAGTATTTATTATTATTATACTGTTAAATAAAAAATAAAAGAAATGCTCCGTAAATTCTCTACTTCGAGAAATTTACCGAGAAATTTCTCGGTAAATTTCTCGAAAATTATTTCTTGAGAATTCCACAACACTAGGTACGTCTCTGTCAATAAAAATCAATGAAGTAAAAGAAAACGTTATTTTATTTTATTCTTCACTGTACATTGGTTACATATGCAGTCATTTCTGTGTCCACTGCTGAACATAAGCCTTCTCCTACATTGCTTACAATAGGTATTTCAAATCAATACAAAGTATCATAAAAATATCAGCTGTACAATTCAATGTAGGTGCAGAGGCGAATTAACTGAATGTCTTATATTTTTTTTATTGGCACTGCGAGGACAACAATCTGCATGTTTATGATATGAACTTATTCCTCTGACTACCCCAATTGTGGGATATCACGTGACATTATATCAGTAGTAACTAGTATAAGCACCTACTTATATTTAATTAATTACAATATTTATTGCGTGCGCCGTGCAATTAATCTAACTATGTATAATTAATTGCTACATTGGTATAATAAAGAAAAACTTTTTTTACATATTATAATAGGTACATGTGTAAACTAAAAGTTCTTATTTTTTTATTTATACTTATCATGTAATATAAACCTTTAGACTTTTAACATTCGAACAATGTCCATGCATAGGTCTTCATTATTACATACGTAAGTACGTAATACTTAGGTATCTCTGCACATCGATTACAACATTAATAGGTGCCTATAATATGTACATTGTTCAGTATCGATGAACAGAGGGCGAATTTATGAGAATTTATTTATTTATTTGTTTTTTTCTAAACAATATGATAATATAATATCATAAAGGTAACTGTAGATTTAAAAGTACTCGTAATACAATGCACTATGAGTAAGTATATCGCTGAAATTTTGCTATCTCTTCCTTCAATCCTAGATTTCATATTGTTCTATTTCAGGCAGCTAGTCTGGTGCAGAGGTAACGCTCTTATCTTTGAGTTCCGAGGTCCTGGGTTTGATTCCCGGCCAGGGTTAAATGAAAAATAGCCATTTTCAAATCGTCCCGGGTTTGTGTGTTACATATAGGCATATAGATATGTTTGGTGCATTATATAATAATATGAGTATCGTTGCGTTAGTACCCATAATATAAAATGCATTATGAGAGTTTGGGACTAGCTCAATCTGTGTAAATTGTCTATAATATAATAATCGATTCCCCGAGGACCTTCGTAAAAACCAATCAAAAACAACGTTCAGGAGCAATTTGAATACATCGCTCTTCCAACATAGCTTCCCGTGCCCTTGAGATGGATGCTCCATTAAACAGCGCCGAATAAATCATCCAACATCCAATATGTATAGGTAGGTGTTATTTCATGTAACCTATTTATTTTTTCAATTTGAAGATTACCTATTTCATACGCAAACTTGGACTATTACTTTATGTAAGTCTGCTAATATTATTAAAAATAGCATGATTAAAATAATAGGTTTTCATAGCAGATCTATGTAGTTGTTAGGTACCTACCTATGTTTATGTTATTATGAAATGTAGGTACCTACCTACTTATAGTGTTGTTCCCTTGTGTCACGTCACAGTGACTACGATAAGCCCTAATTTCATGCACATGTGAAAACATATCGTACCTACCTACATAGTACCTACACTGTACTATATGTAGGTATACACTATACTGTATACACTATTCTGTATACAGTATACACTATAGGTAGGTACCTACTGCGCTATGATATTATGCAGAAATAAACAACTATCTGGTAAAAGAGATGAGATTAGAAAGAACATATTAGGTAGATAATATTTTTGATATTATATTTATTTCAAGAGTTGGAGGATTTCTATTTATCTGTCTGTAATGTGGTGTTCTCATTTTGGCGAATATCGCTAGGGCACCAAAATATCGCAAGCCATTTGAACCGTGTGAACAAAATGACAGATAGTCTGAAACGATGAAAACCAGTAGAAACGATATCGTCTCGAGTTGACCACCTTCCAACTTTTTCGGCCGATTGAACGATTTGCGCATGCGCAGATGTGCGCGGCGTTCGTATCTATGGTAAAAACTTTATAACCTATAAATTTTATAATGTTTCCCGCTTCGTGACAGCTGTTATCTTTGTTGTTGGTTTGTGGCGTTTGTTTCCTATTAAAAGGCGCCTTATAACCTCTACTAAAATATTTTCGACTAAAAATAAACACTTCGCGATCTCCATCTCGTCGTCCGCCATTTTGAAAACAGTGTCAAAATCAAAGCGCATCTGACAGATCGTTTCTATATCGGTGGACTATGTGAACAGGTGTGACGATCATTGGATGTCCAGCGAATTTTGTTTTTTCGCCTAGCTATATATATTTGAAATTCGCCTGGCGATATTCGCCAAATGTGAACACCCCATAAGGCAATTTGCTGGACAGGATTGGGGTTCAATTTGGTTTAAAAAGAACGAATTTTTTTATCTTTCGTCTCGGGAGTATAGTAAAGAAACCAGCGCCCTCTATTCTATCTTCAAAGTGATCCTCCTCCGATTTGGTCACCTCTTCCCAAGACATTTTTGACGCTTTGTTGTCATCGTTGTTTAAGGAATGGCAGGGCCTGGTCTAGTGGGAGAGGGCATGCCGAGAAAATGCCCAGAGCGCCAAAAATTTGTTTTTAGGGTCGTGAAAAAGATCTTTACCAAAGAAGAACAGATTGTGAAATATTTATAAATAGCTTTCCAAATATTTGATGAAATTATGTGTGTCAGGGAAATAATCAATTTTCGGAATCTGAGACCTAAGAAAAAGACCTTCACTTAGAAAATTGATCATCAATACCATATTGGGGGAACTGAAATAACAAAGGGCGGCAAATATTTTTATTTCCCAAAGCTTATAAATAATTAGATCTGGCCCTGAAAAACGGTGCACAGCAAAAGAAAGTCACGCAAGTAGTAAATATTAATTTTGTTTTGGTAGGTGAATGAGAATTAATGTTTGTATTGCCCATCAACATCGCCAATCAACAATGTCCAAAGACGAAATCCTTTCTCTCGGCTTAGTAAACACTAAGAAGAAAAATGTATGTTTTGTTTGAATTCCAAGTTATTTTGTAAAACCTTAGATTTTGGTATTTTCTTCTTATATAGATTAGTTAGTTAATATTCAACATACGATACGTACAAAATGGTTGCACATATTATTTGCACATAACTTTCTTTTAGTAATTGGAATCAACCTTTTTTTATTTGTAGAGCGTTGAAACTGATTGATTTCAAAAAAGTTATTCGTAAAAATTATTTGAGTTAAAAATAAGTAGATTGGTTGGTATTTGATTTGTTATTTCTTATTCACCTACCTAATTTATTAAGTTTCTAAAAAACTGCAGAAAATTATTCATGATTTCTAAATTTGAAGTGAAAACTTAACAATTATTTCCCAAAATATAACTTTAAAGCACAATTCCATATTCGCGACTACTGTTAAAAAACGATTGAAAAACGTTAGTAAAAACAAAGTTCGTGACGCCTTTCCTGTCCAAACAAACATCACACGAATAATATCAAGACAAATGTACAACACAACAAAAATCATAAGAAAACATTCTAAATTTAAATAATCAAATTAATCAAAAATAAAATTCGAAACACAAAAATAATAATAATTCAGAACACGAAACACTCAGACAACCTATCCCTGATCGTCGTGTCTCACGATCTAATCCGATCTTTACCGACGTGAGCCCGTGCGAGGGAGACGGATTTATATTAACGTCGTATGTCGGAAAGGGACGTATATAATAAAAATGGAAGGGAGCTGAACCGAAGTTTGAAACATGGGACAGGCGGAGCTTAGCTACAAATCACTCAATGTCAAATTTTGACGTTTGAGATATTAGTTCGTTTTTTTTCCTTTCCCCTTCTTCATCTTCGTTTTCTTCTCTATACTACTATTCTACTTCTAATACGAATACACACATACATAATATTATATTCTACACTATGCTAGGCTATGACCGTTCTTGTATTATGATTATTTTTGTGCTATATATGTAGGTATGTAATATTATTTATTTTTGTAGTTACGTATTATTTTTTCTTCATTTGTTATTCATACAATCAAATGTGTAACACATGTATTGTATGGTCGCTAAAGGGATAAAGGGATGAATGTAAATACTCGCTATTTGGTGATTCATTCGATAGAGGTTCTATCATTTTTATAGAAATAAATTGTAAATTTGTAAGTATTTGTTGCTCTTTTAGGATCAATTTTGACTTAAGAAGCTATGAATAATTGCGTGAATGTATTTTTAGCGTAAGATATTATGTTTAAGAAAAGAATAGAACTAGAAAAACTTATTTTGAAAATAGAGATTGTTTTTTACATTTGAACCTTATTTTGGGACTAGCTCGATCTCTGTGAATTGTCTATGCATGTTATGTTATGTTAATTTAGTAGGTATATTTTTTAAAGTTTTCACAATTTCAGAATTCAACTTTTAAATATTAAATCAAAAATGAAATTATTTTTAAAACATATTTGGAATTTTATTAGTCTGTTTTTTTTTAATTAATTATTTTACTAGCTGGAATTTGGTTAGCTGGAAGATATTGTCTCTAGGCAATAAGCTCGCCAATTGCCCATGGTTTTTTTTTTATAAATAAAGTGTTATTATTATTATTGATTTTCTATTTATGAAGAATCCACCCACTACCTATAATTTGTGACTTTAATTTCCTCATATTAAATACTAAATAAATTCATTTCTAAAACTTTAAAAGTTAATATTTCTTTGCCCTAATTGTGTAGGTAGTTTTTGTAGCATAATTTGTACATTCCTAACTTTGTTTAACAAACGGCGGTTTGACAACACAAAAAACTCTGTTTCGACTGAAAACATCTTTCAGTTTAGAAATACCTACCTATATAATCACATCTAAATAATATTATTCGTTGTGCTTCTACATGTATATTTACAATTCCAGCGGAGTGAGACATTTTCTTAAACGAATGCCAAGAATTTTTACTGTTGTCTTTATATAACAAATATGCTTGTAGGTAAATTCATTCTTCATCGTCGAAAAACTTTTTACTTTAATTCAAATATAGACTTACGCTGTTTGTGTTCATTTTTTTATAAATATTATAATTCGATTTTTAAATTTATTCGTTTTATGATATTCTACAGTTAACAACTCTTTTATGAATTGTATTAATTTGAAAGTTTGCCATTTGTTTCGGAACGGTTTTGGTTTTTATCAAGTTACAATTTACAAAGAATTGCAAATCTGAAAGAGGAGGTGTGAGAAAGCTCGGACGTCTGTGAACTACGTGGCTTAACCACGTGGATCAAATTCTCATGGACGGTCTCGAGTTGAATATGAGATATCGATGTGCATGTATGAGAAATTTTATGAATGTGGAGGAGGTGAAAGAAGTTTCAGAATAAAATTTCCGATTCTCTCTCTCTCTCTTTTCAATTTGTAATCAAAAGTTTAAGAAAAGATTATATGACATCTATCCCGTGGAGCACCCGGTAAAGAATTGGTCTCCCACTCTTCTCCGTAAGTTTTCGAGTGTCCTGTAAAAGGCAGGCGTTGGAAAAAATTCAAGACATTTTACATCTTAAATTTAGCGATGAGATTTGCCGCCCACCCTGAATGTCTTTATTTTATACTGGCACGGACAGGACAGCTTGCATTTTTATTACATGAAGCTGGTCTGCTGGATATCCTACTTGTGGGATATGCCGTACTAGTATAGTAGATAGTAGTAGATCAATAAACTTATTTTATGTTACCGAGTAAAATAAGAATGAGCTAGTTTTAAAATTATATTTTGTGTCTTTTAATTTTAGACACGTCTTGTCTAATACGGTTCATACTTCAGACAGTATTCTTCTAAGTTTTCTTTGATCACATGTAGGTAATTTACCTACCTACTAGCTTGAAACTCGACCTCGCTCAAGAAATTGTTATAAAATTATCAAAAAAAAATGGGTAATTTTTAAAATGAAACACAATATGGCCAATTCTGAATCATAAAATAGTTTAGTTGCACTAACTAAGTCAACTAAGTGTGAGAAGATAGTTGAGTCATGATAATTAGTTCTAATTCGTATTCACAGTTTTCCGTACTAATTTAGTTCATTAGTTCATTTTGACACCTTAGTACAACTATAAATTTCGAGAATCTATGGATTTCGTATTCAGAATGAAATTTTAGTTGACAGCCAGCTAAAATAAGTTGGATTTGGCAGAATTTTATTCGCGACTTTTAATGTGCGAATATTATTAGTTGCTGTCATTTTACCGCAGAATATTGCTATATTTTGGAAGTGTTAAGTTGTTTTTTCAATTAAAAGTAAAAAATTATATTTTTAGGGCAACTCGCATGTATAAATTGTAAAATTACACCACCACCGACGCAAATACGAACGCCAAAATATATCGGCAAATCTGACATTTCACAATTTTCACGCGCGACAACTATTAAATTGTTGCCAGAAGTGTAAATCGGAACGTGAAAAACATTTTTTATTGCGGCATCACTGACTAATATTAGTTTGTCCTATAGATTTTACCGTTTGCACTTGGTGGTTCTCGAGTTTATAGTTGTTTATAGTTCATAACTAATGCTGAATACTATATAATAACTAATAGGTATTAATCAACTATTAGTTTAGTTAGTTCATTAAGATTCAGAATTGGCCCTAATATATAGTTATTCCACTATTGACTTTTTTATTTTTGCGAGCCGGCTTTCAAGAGCTTCCGCTCTCATCATCAGGCAAAAGTAAAGTTTTTTTTAAAAAAATGGGTATGTTCCGTAGAGCACCCAGCACCCAGTAAAACATTAGTCTCCCACCCTTCTCTGTAAGTTTTCAAGTATTCTGTAAAAGGCAGGTGTTCGAAAAAATAAAGACATTTACATTTTAAATTCAGCGATGAGGGTTGCTACTCGTCCTAATTGTCTTATTTTTTTATTGGCACAGAAAGGACAGCTTGCATGTTAATTGCATACAGCTAGTCTGCTGGCTAACCTAGTTGTGGAACATGCCGTGATGGTACAGTATCTAGGTACAGATATTTAGTAACAATCTGCGTTCCTGAGAGATGCTTATAAAGTCGGGAAAATTATGCAAAAACTGGCAACACATTAATACAAATATTTTTTGCGTCAAGACTTCATGTAAAATACATACTTACTTGCTAATAGCAAGTTGCTATTAATGTTTTCAAAGTAACTTAATTTCTATTAGAAGATACTTACCTTTTTCTTGCAATGCTTTCGTGCAAATACAATTTTTAGGTTATTTCATTTGAATAACCGTTTTGATTTGAATTCAATCATCATCATTTCTGTCGGTCCCTCAATCCTGAGGATCGTGACCATCATGCCTCGTTCTGTAGACCATCTGTCTCCATGTTGAGCGATCCTCTGCCATGTGTAAGGCCCCGTGAAGTGAGCTCTGTGTGGCCTCCTTAATTTGGTCGCTCCATCTTATTGGCACTCTGCCCCTTCCTCTCCTCCCTTCTACAACCCCAGTCATAATCACTTTTTCTAGGTTGTCATGCTCTCTTCTTGCAATATGCCCGAAATATCGCAAAGCGCGCTGACTGCAAATCGTTGAGAGTCGCGCCGAAATGTTTAACTCCCTGAGAATGGACTCATTGGTCCTGTGTTCCGTCCAATGCACTCGGAGCAATTTTCTCCAGCACCACATCTCAAACGCATCGATCCTCGCGCGTTCGCTAGCTCGCAGCGTCCACGTTTCAGCTCCGTATAAAAATATGCTGAATACCAAGGTCTTGACTAGTCTTATCTTTGTGTTTCTCATAATTTCACGGCTTTTCCAAATTTTATCAAGACGACCCATTGCGTTCTTTGCCATCTGTGTGCGGCGGTTCACTTCTTGGTCGCTTGTGCCTCTATTATTTATGAGAGAACCTAGATAGATAAATTCGTTGACAAAGTCAATTCCTGGAAGATAATGTTCCGTGTCTGCGAGCCTGCCTGAGCGATCAACTATCATTGCCTTAGTTTTACTGCAGTTGATCTTCAGTCCCATCTTTTCACTTTCAGTCTCCACACGACGAAACAACTCTGCTAACTCCGGCACACTTGAAGCGACTAAGGTAGTGTCGTCCGCAAACCTGAGATTGCATATCTTCTGTCCTCCTATTGTGACACCACCATTCCAACCATCTAGGGCTCTTCTCATGATGCTCTCTCCATAAAGATTAAAGAGCTTGGGCGAAAGTATGCATCCTTGTCGTACTCCCTTCTCTGCTTTGAATGGTTCCGAAATGGAGTCCTCTATTCTTACTCGTGATTTCCCTTCTAAATACAGATTTTGAATTAAGAATAACAAGTGATCTGGAACTCCCATCCCGCTTAGGGCTTCGAACAGCTCTTCCCACCTCACACAGTCGAAAGCTTTAGTGTAATCAATGAAGCAAAAAACAGTTGGTACATTGAATTCACGGCATTTTTCAATTATCTGCCTCATGTTCAGGATCTGTTCTCTGGTACCTCTACCTACGACAAAACCTGCTTGTTCTCTGGCAATTTGCCAATCTACATGTCCTGCTAGTCGCCTATTTATTATGTCCAACAAAATTTTGCTGGCATGAGATATGAGGGAGATAGTTCTAAAGTTATCGCACTTTTTTGTTGAGCCTTTTTTGTGCAGTGGAATTACCGTGGACTCGGCCCAGTCTTCTGGCCATTGTCCGGTCCTCCACACTTTTTGGCAGATGGAATGAATAGCACGAGTCCCTTCGCTACCCAGATGCTGCAACAGATCAGCCGTGATGCCATCACCACCAGCAGCCTTATTTTTCAAGCGGGCAATAGAGTGTTCCACCTCGTCAAGCATAATATCTGGTTCTCTCTGTTCAACCACCTCGCGTCTCTGTTTCACCTCCCCCTGCAATACAATGAATTTATTTACAGAGAGTTGAATTTTGGTGCTGAGTTAAATTTTAGACAGTCTGAATAAACTGTATTTTTTTTTGTTAATAAATAAGATATTTTTGTACAGTATGTCTGTCCAAAACATGCCTAAAAGTTGATAGCTTGTATAGGTGAGTATTCTTCTATCTCGTCTAATGAAGATGTGCATAAAGGACATACTATAACAAAACACACATATTTATTAACAGACTAAAATATTTAAAAAAAAAAACTGTGATTTTTATCTGACAGTCTTTCAGGTCGACAGTTATTAATTTGAGGAGAGATTTAAAAAAATCAAAATACAGAGAAATTTTCAACTCATTATTGTAATAAATATTTTAGATAAATAGATAAAAGATCTATTCATAGCTAATGATAGATAAAAGGCTTATTGTGTATTATTATACGAGTATATCATGAAAATACATTTTATCTACTAATTTAAATTCTGTTTTTTTTTATTTCATCTCTGACAACTTATTCAAAAATGTCACGTGGATTTCTCGGTAAAGAATATACGGTAGATTTCCCGATAAAGAATTATAGGCGTTCCACTCTTTGCAATGGGTTTTCGATCAACCTGTAAAAGTTATGCCACTCATTTTGAATGTGTTAACTTTTATTGACACGAAGAGAACGGCTTGCATATTTATTTCAAGCTTCTTTATTAGGTTTCGCTCTCATACACTGTTCAATATAATTATGAAGGGGATGGTTAGTTGAACAAAATGCTTCACAGCAATGAGTATAATCACCCAATGAGAACTAGTCTTGGAAACATGGAGTGAATGAATGATGGCATCGATGATTGCAAGCATTGTAACACCTTGAACATTCTTTCGCTCGCTTTTCAAATGGGATAACTAGCGGACTTACCATAATCAATAGCTCTACAACTCAAATCGAGTTCTGGCCTGCTTTAGAACAGACCTCCATGACTGTACTGCTGTTCGTCAGATCTGGATGTCAAAAAGTTATGCATCCTTGTTCACACAACCCAGTCATCGAAGCTTCAGCCTTTTTAATTTTCTTCAACCTCTTGGCGTGCCAGATCACTAAGTTGTAATATTATAATTATATTTATTTATTTTTTCATTCATACAACAGTATCTACCTATTTAAAAGTCACAAAAACCTACCTAACTAGTACCAAAGTAGCTGGTTATATTCATCATTTGCGGATAACTGATCGGCTACTCCGCTTGGGGGTAGAGATGACGCGATATTATAGATAGGCAGATCAAAATGATTTTAATTTCGATATTATTTTATTTTAATTAATTATCTACAGTTTATTCTGTTTTCCCTCCTGTTCGGTTAGTAGGTAGGTACCTACATATTATTATTATACTAGGTAGTTGTGTACCTATTACAAGTAGACACCCGTGGGTTACCTAGTATGTTATAAGACCATTAATCAAAATGTTTACCTTACATTAACCTGTAATTAGAGCTGCTTTAGCAGGCAACCTTTTAATTAATAAATACATTTTTTTATATATTATTAAATATTTAGTATAAAGTATTTTATTTATATAGATACATACAATGAGCTCAGCCTTACCTATTTACAAACACGTATATTGTTATTTACTAGCTTTGAATCCGGTTTCTCTCAGGAAATAATAATTTTATTGTCAACCGACTAAAACATCTAAAGACTAAATCTTCTTCTTCTTATGGGTTATACCCGTCATATTCGTATCTCAAGGTCCCGCAGCCATGAGATCGCGTCGTCCGACCCTAAACTAAGTGCTTGCAACCCGCCATCGTATGAATATCGGGGACATATGTTCACCACGTGGTCTGTTGTTTGGTCAGCACCACACACACATAACGGAGAGTCTGCGAGTCCCCATTGATGTAGATGTGACGCTGTGCATCCGACACCACTCCTTAGTCTGTTCAGCGTGCACCAGAGTTTTCTGGGCAAAGTAGAGCCTGGAAGCTGTACAGTTGGATCTGCAACCAGGTTATGGTTTTTCACCCTTGTCGTTGCCCACAGATCTCGCCATTTGTCATCAGTTGGTTGTCTATCTATCTAAAGACTAAATGTACATCTGTCGTGCGCTGTCCGGTTTGCTCCTGGTAACTTGAGGTAGCTCGATTGGACTCTTGGGAGTACTTTAGTGCTCTATGGGTTTTTCCGGGTGCTTTGGGTTGGTAGGCCGGCCTGGACCTGCGGCGGACTCAGAGACTAACCAGAAACGCCTGTAATAGGGCGCATCTTTGATTCTAAATTTGTTTCTGTTGTTTTTCTATTATTTATTTGATGTGCCTGTTGGTGTTTGTTTGTTCTAATAAATAAATAAATAAACCGAATTTAAGTTCATTTTGAATTACTTTTACAAAAAAAATCATCTCATCGCGGCATCTCCCACAAGAGAGATAGCTAGTGCACTAACTGCTTGCAATAAACATGTAAGCCATCCTTTCCGTGCTGATGAGAGGAAGTTCAGGGTGAGTGGTAGTGTAGGTATCTCAGCATCGCTAAATTTAATGTCTTAAAACGTGATGTTTTACGAATACCTGCTTTTTACAGGAGACTCGAAAACTTACGGTACAGAGTTGAAGCCTTTCTTTAAGTATAGAATCCAAAAATGGAATATATTTATTTGTCAGTATGTGTAATTATTACTGTAACATATGTACCTTTGTAAAATTTTATTATTTATCTATTCATTCATTCATTGTATCGGTGTTTAGGTAGTAGAATTCCATAAAGAAATAAATAAAATAAATGTTTTATTCTACTAGGTATTCGAGAGAGAGAGACGTCTTTCGTCTTGAGACATTTCATTAATTTTCTAACTATACCTTATGGCATCTCCCCAAGTAGGGTAGCCAGTACATAGGTCGTCCTTTCCGTAGATTAAATTATTAAAAAATGTACTATCTCTAACTATTGTAGGTATATAGATAACGCTTTGTGTATAAAACACTCATTTTCTTATTGTTAGTCTTGTAATAGCCACTATTAAGCAAATTAATTGATATACACCTAAAAACATCTTTTCAAACGAACACAATTATTTATATTAAGATTATTATCTTATAAGTATATGCGTATCTACAACATGGTATAAATAGTTAGTTTAGATATACCTCATTGTGTATCATTGGGGTAGGTACTTAGAGGGGCAAACTTGGATAGCTGCTTCCTTCCTCTGGGATATCTAAAACAGATTTGACTTTTTTCGGTGTTAACACTATCCAAAATAGTATGAAATTAGACAAAATTAACATCACAGAATGCAAAAGTATGCATAATTGACATTGAAGTGGGAAGCTGCCCCCCTCCTTATTAATCAAACTGAATATAAGGTGGGGTGGTTGTAAAATTGTTGAATAAAAAGGTGAAGAACATTTTAAATTCCCGTACCAAAATGAAGATTTGGTGAAGGGGATTGTGAAAACGGAGACCAAAAAAAGGTCCACACTGATGACAGTTGTAACTATATGACCCCTTTGAAAAAAATCTGGTTACGCCCCTGTTGGGTATATTTATGTAGAGTTAAGTTGTGCCTATATTAAAATTATTTCATTTTAACCTTTCTTACTTACCACAGTAATTTATTCAACGATGAAAGAAACTGTTAGCTTTTTGGGTTATATGTAAAATTAATTTCATGGGAGTTGCTGGTTACACCAATTATTATGGAACGTTTAATAAACAAAACATTGACGACCGGTGTAGCGTGGAGGCTAACGCACTTACCTTTGAGACACTAGGTCCCGGATTCGATTCCCGGCCAGGGCAAAATGAAGAATGACCTTTTTCAGATTGTCCTGGGTCTGGGTGTTACATGTATATGTGTGTAGTGCATTGTATTTTATTTATTTATTTATTTCTTTATTTATCTCTTGGTACAATTATAAATACAAACATATATATGTGTATAGTCACGTTAATACCCATAATACAAGATACACATGTTAGTTTGGGACTAGCTCGGTCTGTATAAATTGTCTATACATGTTTTGTTATAAAAAAATAAAAAAATAAAAATAAACCACAGCAATTTCGCGGAATTTGAGTTCAAAGAATTACGAAATAAAATTTTACAACCTCGTAATGATTTTTTAGATCTTTGTTTTTTACATATATTTGGAAAGAAAATTTGTGCAGAAGTGATTTCAAGTTGAAGGTTTGTAGAGAGATATTGCAAAAATGGAAGAAATAAGATACAATATGCTTAAAATAGAGATAAATTTATTGAAAACTAGAAGTCTGTGTCCAAAATTGAACTCGTAGTGGCTAAATGTAATAAATTTAAAAAAATGTAAAAAAAAAACATGTTAATACCTACAACATTGGCTTGAAGTACCGAGTAGCTACCTAAGTATTTATATTTTATTTATAATAGGTACCTACCTATCAGGTATTCGCGTGTGCACAGCGGCTTATGACGTCATTAGGTATAACTACATATTTTTTTTTTATAAATTAGCTACCTATTTATTAATACTATTATCGTGTATAAAATTGTGTATAATTAAAATAACACAATGCAACTACTTAATAGGTATGTTAGTTTTTTTTAAATTAATGTTAGTTTTTATTTTATTTTCATATACTAAGTGTCTATGTAGGTATATTATGTGATTAGTTGCACTATTAATAAGAGTAAAGTATTTAATTATTGATTAAGAAATATATAAAAAGATATGTGTATTTAAAATAATATGCCACCTCAGTCACTTTCTGAGCTCTGTTCTCAAAACACCTGCAAGTACATAGACTCCTACGCTCAGCTAAGACATCCACCAATATGCTGGACGAGATCAATAGAGCAAACAAGTCCTGCTTCTATGACAAGGCTTTTGGTGTTGCAGGACCCGTCATCTGAAATCGACTCCTCGAGGACCTTCGTAAAAAACCATCAATAATAACAACGTTTAAGAGAAAATTGAAGATATTGCTCTTTTACTCTTTCAATATAGTTTCTCGCGCCCTTGATATGAATACTTCATCAAATGGCGCCGGATAAACCATCCGACATATAAGTACTTGGTTAGTTTTAAACTTTTTAATTTGACAGCTCAAAAAGGTAACAATTCCACCATGTACCTACCCATATTCCAAATCCCTCGTGACAGCCAGTCTTTAGAATATATCATACCGTACACTTACCAGTGATTTGTAATAGGATTCCTATAACATATCTCTGACACTTAACTATTAACTATTCATAGATACCAACAAACAAAATAGAACACGAAAACTAATGCCCTCTGTGCAAGCTCTCATCTATTGGGCACGTTTCCTAAAAAAAAAAATAGATTATTTAATTTCTGCGATACCAAGTCACTTTGGCATGGAGAGAGTGCATTTCATATTATGCCAAATTATTATGCATTTGGTATATATTATTGATAATTTTAAATTCATTGTACATTAAAAAAAGTTCAAGTCAGTTATTATAAGACATTCACCATCTTTATTTCAGCAATGATACATGTTATCCATTCAGAAGTCATTATATTAGGTATTACCTTTCTTTTCATTACATGCAGTTAATCCACTGGCTACCTCATTTGTGGGTGATTGTAGAAATATATAAATAGATTTCTTGAGCGATTCCCAATATATAAGCTAGTAGAAAAATGTAATTTTAGGTTTAGTTTCTTTTTTGCAGTGGCGTTGAGTTTTTTTTTTATTATCTACTATTAAGTAATGTTTTTCCCGTTTGTTAAATAATAATTGAAACTGTGGCTAGGATAAGAGCCTACAAGCCAAAATGGTGTTTTGAGATACATCTATGTATTTAAGTAGTAAATTGAACCTCTTTAATATTATATGGCCAGATAATTAAAAGTTAATGTTCTTTTTTATGAAAATACACATGACATACAAAGAACTTACAAGTGATGTAGCCTGCAGACCAGCCACATATAACAAACATGGTTAGATGGAAGAATTCACCTGATAGTGATAATCTCGCCACTGCATATTGTCCTAGTATTTTAAGTTTTAAATGTTGTATTGTTTTGTTCGATATTTTAAATTCTGTAATTTTTTGTTAACACTGTTATAGGTATAATGGTGACGTGCAAGAAGAATAAATAAAGAAATACATAATAAATAAAACATGCCATCGGTACCAACAAAAAAATAAATCGTTTAGGATGGGTAGTAAACCTCATCGCTGATTTTAAGATGTATAATATCTTTATCTTTTCGAACACCTGCCTTTTACAGAATACTCAAACGCAAATTTTAACACAGGAAAAACATTTGTAACTAATTGAAATTACATCAAAATTAAAATCGACCCTTCAAACAGAAAGACCCTTCAATCAAAGAATCAAGACACAGAGGAATTGGAAATGTTACCTAGGTTTGAAGAATGCTATTAACCAAGCCTTGAGTCGATTCATAAGCTTCGAGATTCTGTGTTGTGTACTAATTAAGGAAGTTCACTTATGTATGTGTATCATATACAACATAACTATCTAGTTAATACCTATTCAAATAGGTTGACTATCAGTGAGTGTAATCAATTGGAATGATAAATCTAGAGTGGCTCAAAAATAATATGATTGACATCTACATTTTTAGTAAGTAAAATTCAGTTCCCGACATCCAATTGTGTCAAAAAATTCATAACATAAATAGAAATAACCAAGATATCTCAATGAAAATTTGTACGAGCATACGTAAAACCTACTTCGAAAAAACGTCTAATGAGTTCTTGTTGTAGCTACCGCCTCGATTATTAATATTAGATTGTTTTTTCGTGTATATTTTGTGACATGTACGCAATAAATTATGTTATTAAACAGATAATTACATAGAATGAAAATAATTCTAGCATTAAATTTATGTTGTACGGTAATTTATTATTATTATGAGTGTAGGCAATGAAAGTAAGTGGCTTAGTAGGTAGCCCCTTGTCCGATAACCAAGTCTTGGACTTTTGTACGGAAATTCCGTGATTCAAATTTTGTCGTTAACCTTTTTTTTAATCTACATTTGGACATGTTGAGCGAATGCACGATGAAAGGATGACGAAGAGGATATACCTATCTATCTGACAGAGGGGTTTTATGCAGTGTCGGATACATTCATCGTCTATTGACGATGTTTTGTATATGGATATAATCTGTTTAAATAAAATGTCATTGTCTTGTATATGTGTATAATTTTTACGCCCCCCCCCCCCCCTTAAGTTTTTTTTCTGAATCCGCCACTGGTGTTAGGAAGCGCGGACGCCTGCGTAATGAGTAAGAGAAATTGACATGCATGTATGAGGAACTGAATGAATGTAGATGAAACGAAGGAAGTGTGTAGGGATAGATCTATAAATGGCGCTCGGTTCTCTCTGTCTACCCCACCTGGGACACGGGGTCAGGATATAGTATAGTAAAGTACATTTTCAGTTCAAGATTATTCTAGGAATTATCTATTTATAATACCATAACTTCTCCTACAAGAATATGCACTTCATGCATTAAACATACAAGTCGTCCTCTCCATGCGAAAAAATAAAATGACATTCAGTGATGTTTTCAGAACAGATAGATACCTACATATCATACTTTTGATAAGATTAATGTTGGATCTATGTAAAAAAATCTGATACATTTTAATATTAGTTTTACTGTTTCCGGGATTGACCCAAATACAAGAGCAAATTCTTTGTTCTTTATGCATATTGAGTAGAGTTACGCCAAATTTACATAATAGCATTAGTTTCATAAAACTAAGTTCTCAATATTAGTTTCATCAATAGTTTCACGTGTAAGCAACATCCAGCTTTACAATGCAAGTAATAGGTACTCATAAACATGATTCGTATGTTAAAATTTCCGTTTTGTTATATTGTTACCATGCCATTAAGCTACCGGAAAACTAAATTTATATACCTTTTATATTGAATTAATAAATACAGGCAATAAATTGCATATATGTATGTAAGTTAAAATAATAATAAATTGATCAACAAATCCGATAAATATAAAACATGAGTGTTAGTTTGTGACAAATTAATCAAAATCTTATAAAATAATATACACCTAAGCGACATAGTAATTCCTTGTTCATATTATCTTAATAATATTTCAATTATCTAAATATTTCAAAGTTTGTTTGTGTGTCCATTCGGTCATATTATTTACAAGCAAGCGGATGATCGTTGACTCTTTTCAACCCGTTGCAAATTAAGTTAAAAATTTAAGCAAAAACATTAGCTCGTTTAATATGGAGTTCTTCTAAATGTCAAAATATGAATATGTCAACTGACAAACATAGTAAATAGTAAATAGGTATAATTGTTTGTTTATTTATTGATACAGTAAACGGCTGTTGTCTCTTATTAATAGTAATATAAATAAATAAATAAATAAATAAATATTTCTTTATTCAATCAATATCATACAAACGTTGAAACAATATATCACCAATTATCTTCAATTAAGTTGCAGCAGCCTCACTAGGTACATGTATTACTTTCTTACACTTTTTTCTTATTTTTCTATAGCCTTAGATTTTTTTAGATAAATTGGCACTACTACTTCTATACCGTCACGGAATACCCCACGAGTGGGGTAGCCTGCAGACTATCTGCATGTAATAAGCCAGCATGCAAGCTGTCTTCAAGAAAAATTTATACCTTTATAAAATTTAAATAAATCCTGGAATAGGATTACATAAAATATTTAATTTCATCATATTTCTTATTAGAAATTAGAAGAATCTGTAATGTCGAAGATGTTGTGCGATGGGGCAGAACGAGAAGACGTTTCTGGAGAGATCATGTGGGGAGGGCGAGCTCAGATCGAGTGGTCAGAATTGCAGCAGATGAACACATGACAGGAAACAGACCCCCAGGAAGACCACGTAAACGATGGAGGGACAGTTGGACATCCACCTCCCAGGAGCAGGCTCCGAGAACCACAGGACATAGTCCTAACTGAAGCAAAAGAAGAAGAAGAAGAAGATATTTCTTATTAATTATAGGTACATAGAATACTCTACCAAAGTATTTATGATGTTATCGAATACCACTAACCTCCATCGTTAAATAAAAAAAATCATCGACACTAAATATAAGTATTTCTATTTCCTCCAGTCCATGCACAACGATCTACTTTAAATCGAGTATAATACACTAGTGACATAATTATATATTACGTCTCACGCAATATATATTAATCAAAACATGCATTTAAAAACCTTGCCAATTGGAACAATTTATGCGTAATGAAATGTGTCATAAATCATACCACATATAAGATCTATTATCCCGTGTACCGTTCTAAAACTTATAAATTCAATTTATATCGTTATGAAGTAACTGTACGAGGGACCGGTTTTTCACTTTCGTTTTCAACCACACGGTGATAAATTATTTTGAATAATAATAACAATAACAATAATAAATTAAATATAATACTCGTACACAAGAGAATAAAGTCGGATATTAATTTGTTTGACAAGTTTAAGGATATGTAACTTATTGTATTATTATTATTTTGTCTATGTTTAGAATGTTTGTCTAGTGTTTAAGCAATATGTGACACCTGGATACCTACAAATTATCGATTAAAGATATATTGAAATATTTTAAGTAGGTATTTCAAAGTACTTTTTACGACATTATTTAAACAGCAAAGAAACAAATTACTTCACAATTGATTCAAGTAAAATGTTCCGTATATATATTCTTAGAATGCAGAATTATTAAGTACATTATTTGTGCAACCTGCAAGTAAATTTTTATGCAAATTTTATATTCGAATCTAACGAGTGTACTTTGATATGTATGTAATATATTTTAGTATGTAGGTACCTACTAAGTAGGTATTTAAGTTTCTTAGAAAGGCGACTTATCATAATACTTTTTTATTAGAATAAGATAATTAGGATATTAATAAAGAAAAAACATAAGGTTGGTACTTTAATTTCTACAAACATAAACTGGTACTTTAATTTCTACAAAGTACCTGCTTGTTTTTTTAATAAGGTTTGTAAGTGCATTCACATATTCTCACAAATGATTTTATATATATTATACCTACTGATTATGAAAATAATGCTAAGTACCTAGGTACTTGAAAAATAATTTGGTACTTCAATTTCTAGTTTGGCTATCTCAATAATTACATGTATGATTTACTTTCAAAATTAATTTACACATTGCCCATTAGTTTAATCGAGAAATAGATTGTCAATATTGATTAATTTTATTCAGGTATTTTGATGCTTATCTGACTCTTGATATATTAATCAAAACGCAACATAAATCTTAAAAGTGAACCGTTATGACAAAATATATTGTTTATTAGTATTTTAATTTATTTTCTAGGCACTTAATTATTTAAATAAATTTCAATAAAAAAGATATCTATACCCACATGAAATTTGATACAAAATTTGCATTATTATATGTAATTTTTATAAGTGTAGTTTTACATATACTGCATTGACCTTGTTTTAATATCAAATACTTCAACTAATAGGCACACTTGCTGCGACATGGATGTGGTTCAAAGTGTTATACATACCTAATTACCTAATCTTGGCTTTACCATAAAAAAAATGCTGAAAGATATACCAGAGATTAGGAGGAGAATAAGTATGGAAAAAAATTAATTGACACGTCTCAACAAAATATTGAAAGACACAGACATCTCTAAACCTTTAAAACAGAAACTAGTGCATATTTTGGTTTATCTACTTTTCTTTATGGTGTCGAATCTTGTAAATACGAAGTAATTCTTGTAAACACGAGAATGTCTATGCACAAAATACATCGATTGTACAATGACAGATTGCGCCGAAAATCTCTAACTGTACGTGTTGCAATTATGCTGTTAACGCTAAGCAGCCAAAAATTTATTACAAAGTTCAATGATGGCAAAGATATAATAGAAAAAAAAACAATAATACATGCATAATGAGTGTTCCAAATTTGAATAGATTAGAATCATTTCGCATTTTAAAACAATACCATAGATATGATAATACTCACCATAGACAAAATACTAACGATAAATCATAAATGTTGACAGTAAGTGTGTACTACAGTATTATGGAAAACACATGTTGTACTTGTCTATGGTTTTATTGTTGACAGATTATTATTGTTGTTTTTATGAATTCCACCATAGATAAAAGAAATTTTGGAACAATGTGGTTTTCTTGCGTAACTATAATAATATTATACATAATAATAACCGTGTATCTTTTACAGTAATTTCAATGGTTCTTTAGAAACAATAAAAAATATTTTTTTTACAAATTTTTCTATGGACAACAATATTATATTATCATTGTCATTAATAACGAACTGTTATAAATAAATTATATTTATTCATTCGTACCATCACTCCATTAACTTCAATTGGAATAGCCAGCGGAACAAATACATACAAATAAGACGTCCTCTCCAATAAAAGTTCAGAAAAAATTATGGGAGGCATACCTACCTCATGGCTGAATTGGCGTTGTAAAATTATTACTATTTTCTCTTTAAAACATCAACCTGCACTGAGACCATAACAGCTTTTGGCCAAGGCGATCTCAGCAGGAATAAAACAAATTTAAAAAAAACACACAAAGAGACAATCATCATAAAAATTAAAACAACAGAATCAAAGGTTAGTTTCTATCCTGGCGATAAAGTCATTTTATGTTATGTTGAAAATTTCAAAATGAACATTTAAATCATTTTAATAATTTTATTGCATCGCCGACAGGAGAATTTGAGGTTATGTTTGTTCTGCTATCCGGTATTAATTATTAATACCTGCCTTTTACAGGACACTCTAAACTTACAGAAAAGGGTGGGAGACTTATTTTTCATCGGGGAATCCAGGGATATAATAATATCTAGTAATTTATGAAAAATCCAATCTGGGAACTTCAGAGAAAAGCATGTTGTTTATAATTATTGTACCTAAGTATTATTTTTATTTTCTGAAACCTAAAAACAACATTTGACCATACTTTCTGCTATTCAAGAACACACGTGAACAAAATCTTAACTGCATCATAAAACAAAATATAACTATATAACGGAATAAATATCAAATCTATTGAATGTACATATATCTCCCACACAATGTACACAGTGAAAAAGAGAGCGAACGACATTCTTTTATTTCACAGCATTCTTTTGTCTGTTGCGTAATAATACATACCTAATACAATCCAAGTAAGCACAATACCCATCTACATACATAATAGGTAATAATAATTTGAAAATCGAACAAAAGAATTCGGATTTTTGAAAAAAGAACGCGTCTGGACAATCATGTGTAGAAACAAAAGACTGAAACTAACTGTTGTTGTTGCGCAAGGACAGTTATTCAATTGTTTTTTTTTTGAAATTCGAATTCGTTCTCATGTGCATTATTTGTCTCATGCTGAGAATAACATGACAAAAGCAAAAATTACTTTGGTTTTATCTTATTTAATTCAAAGCATTGTGGTCTTGAAACTGTATTTCCAGCAAATCTCTCGTGCATGGCATTAACAGTATAAGTCAAAAAAAATCGATTTTTACTTTTTGATGGAACCTTGTAGTATATCTCAAACTACACATGTGTAATCGATAACAAAAGTCAAATTGTAATTATAAGACCTTAAAAACAATATTTGTATTTAATAGTATATCTTATTTATTTTCAAACTCGTATAGCATTAAAAGTATATGTCGACCTATACTCTTAGTGACCAATCATTATGGTTAGTTTTCAACATTGTGAGTGGCATCAACAGTATAAGTCAACATGTACTATGAGCCGCGTGAATGTTTTTTTTTCTTACTAATTCACTTATACTGTTGGTATCACGTGCTGTCTCTCTTATTCTTTTGTTGGCTTTCTTCCTAGCCAGAAACTACCAAGAAAAATTATTAGTTCAGGACAAAAAACACAACATTCAAAGCTTTATCAAATGGGGCTTAAGGAATAGGACAAGGAGTTTGAAAATACTTTTGTTTCTTGAACCCAGGAGCAAGGAAGTATTTGTAGGTAACGGAACCCTATAATGTACCATAATTTTTCGGTTGTTAATCAAAGTTGGGTAGAAGTTATTGATCGGGCATTCGAAAAAAAAATGATCAAGGTCCTCCTCCTTCAGGCGGTCGCATAGAGGAGAACCAATAACGTGGATTCGGTAGAGATGCATCTGGGAAGCAATGAGCTAACTTCATTATACAGATCGTGGAGGTGTCAGCCTTACTCATTGAAATTTCCGAAAAATAAAAGTTTCGTGGACACATTGGGTTGGATTGAGGTATACTTTCTTCCTTTGAGTTGGCTGGTCTCTGTCCACTCTGCCTGCCAGCACTGGATGAGATTTCGGCCGAATATCAAAGTGTAATCGGAGGCTGAGACAGTTTCCGATGGGTTAGGGAGGTTCGTTCCCAATTTGGCCAATAGATATACCGCCTCATTGCCCGGGATCCCACAGTTCACACGGGATCCAACCCAGTACCACCTCTCCACCCAAAATCTGAAGTTTATTTAGAAGGTATCTAATATCTAAAGATAAAAGATCATCTGGTCGGGATAATGCTGGAGAGAGAACGGCCTGGAGGGAGAACGGACTGGAGGAAGAACGGACTGGAGAGCGTTTTGAGAGTCGCTGAGGAGAGTTTTAACCCTGTAATGGCGTATGGTCAGAGCCCTTATAGCCTCTCTAATAACAAGACATTCCGCTGAGAAGACTGACGACTCGTCTCTGAGCCTGAACATTTTATTAGTGTTATATTAAAAAAAGAAGCCAGCCCCTGTACGCTCTTTGTCACTTTTCGAACTGTCTGTATAGACAGGTGCCAGTAGTGCCAATCGAAATTAAAAATCGATTTGAAAATATGAGGTGCGAATATGCCATTACTGACACCCAGGTTGAGAGCAACTTTCGGTTTAAAACTTAGTGTGGGAAATGACAAAGAGTATACAGTAAGAACTGTGTAGCTCTCCAACAAGGGAGTTTTAATTTTTCTATAGCTGGTAACAAGAGGTGGTGGATCTTTACCCCTCCATACCGGTAAATGAGTTACCAAGTATGACAGGAGATGAAGTTTGAGAGACAGAGGGTAATCAATAAAGGGTAATCAATAAAACGCAGGATTTTGACTAAAAACCTGTTACACATAAGATGTCTGCACAGTCCAAGTGGGGGATCTGCAGCCTCCACCTGTAATGCGTTGATAGGGGAGGATTACCCGTAATTAACGAAAGAGACTGAGACCGGATCCGGTCTCAACAAGTTTTCTTGGAGGTTGGGGTTATTAAAAAGGATCCAAAGTCCAAATGGCCGCAGATAAATGCTGTATAAAAGATTTTCTGAGTCGCGGGGTGGCAACTCTCTCATGATTTTGAGGCCGGTCTGACATTTGTGGTGTATGAGTTCAATGAATGAGGTCCATCAAAGACCAGTGACCAATGTGACCTCTAGGAATCTTATTTCGTTAAAAGAATTAATCAACCGTTGGTCAAATCAAAATTTCAGGTAGACTAGACGGAGTTTTCTGGAGAATAATATGATTTTGCACTTCTGGAAGGAAGCATTAAGGCCATGTTCCGACAACAACTCTGATTGCAAGGAAACCTGGAAGTTGTCAATGGATTTATCGGAGCAATATACGAACAAATCATCCGCAGATTTAAAAATTTGGACATCCGTAGATACTGACTGATACCCATCATGCGTGTAGGTACAATTTGAATAGAATGGGTGAGAACACTGAGCCTTGCAGCAATCACCTGTGAATGGTCTTTCTAATAGGAGGGTTATTGCGGGTTCGGTTCACGTCCGGATAGGGTAGAAGGAATGTCCAATTGATCAAGCTTTGCACATAGTATAAAAATAATAACATTATCGAAAGCACTATTGATGTCCAAGCATACACCTCCCAAGAGCTTTCTCCTCGATAACGATACGTGAACATCTGTGACCAAAATAGCTACGCTGTCCAGGACTTCCATTCTCTTCCTGAAATTGGATAACCAAGATGGCTGCTTCCTGTTACCTTCTATGAATCAATCTAGTCGATTTTTCACCATGTGTTCTGTATTTTTGGCTATTGCTGAGGAGAGTGCAATTGGTCGATATGATTGGCCCTGGTTTGGGTCAGTCTCTGCTTTCAAGATTGGAATAATGATCTGAGTTTTCCTCGAGCAAGGTATATTGCCTGAAATGATGATGAAATAGCCTATAGATGAAAATATTTTTAATAATGTTAAGTAAATTCTAGAGAAACTCTTTGTAATCTTTGTATAAGGCTATACGTTATTCCATCGATTCCTGGGGATGTATCTGTAACGCAGTTCAGGACCAGCTTTAGTTCCTTGTCATTAAACTTTTTGTCAATTTCTCCAAGAGCAAAGTGGGAATAGGATTGAGATATTTCATTATGTTTTGGCACTGAAGGGGGGCAAGTATGTCTGCGAATTTAAGGATCCATTTGTCTGAGGATGGATGAAGTTTAGGAGAGCTGCAACCCTCGAAGATGGTACCATCAGTTGGGAGACAAAATATGAAAATAGTTTCCTAAACAGTCACAGTGGATAATGAGAAACCACCATGGAAACTTGCAATCTATACCATTACAAAGCGAAGTACTACTACTACTACTATACCATCACGGCATATCCCACAAGTGGGGTAGCCAGCAGACCAGCTGCATATAAAACATGCAAGCTGTCCTCTCCGTGCCAATATAAAAACAAGACATTCAGGATGGGTGGCAAACCTCATCGCTGAATTTAAGATGTAAAATGTCTTAATTTTTTCACAAAAGCGAAGTACCTTTGTTTTTTAGTCTTCCAAAGAAGTGTCTGTTTTATGAAATTGGATGATTTTTAATATTATTTTTAGAGCTAGCTTATGAAAAAGTTGCATTTAGTAGTATACGTCACAAACAAAATACCAACACAATTGACATCAACAGTATATGTAAGAATCTAACAGTATATGTCACTGAAACCAGATACCAACACAACTGACATCAACAGTATATGTAAGAATCTAATAGTATATGTCATTTTTATATCAGAATCTATGAGTACAAGTCAATTAAATCTTTTATTTAAGTTATTTTTAAACTTTTGTTTACACAGTAACAAAATAATACAGATTTTACATTGAAATTGTAAATTTCACGTCTTTATATCAATATTTGACTTCAGAAGCTTATTTTAAAAACTTTAAAATGCTCTCCTGTAAAATGTTGAAATTTGACTTATACTGTTAATGCCATGCACGAGAGAAATATCACCTACTATGCTTCTAGAATAAATTAGTAAGAAGAAATAGTTAGCAAGAAACTGAACTTGAAACAATGCTCCTTATTTAAGTATTTATCCATACGATAATGAGATATCCAGTAAGCCAACTAACTGCATGTAATAAAGATACCAGTCGCCCTACGTACTAATGCATGAAGTTATTAATAAAACAAGATATATAGTTATTCCACTGTTGACTTTATTAATTTGCTAGCCGAATTTCAAATTAATAAAGTCAGCAGTAGATTATAACTATTTATCTTGTCTAATTAATAACTTGTTACTATGAACTTCCACCAAGAATCGTCAGTCTATAAATTATTTTTTTATAATGGATGTATATCGGATGATTTATTCGGCGCCGTTTAATGGTGTATCTTTGTTGGAAGAGCGATGTATGTATGTATGTATGTTTTCAAATTGCTCCTGAACGTTGTAATTGTTTGGTTTTTACGAAGGTCCAGATGACAGGTTCAGCGGCACCAGAAGCCCTGTCACAGAAGCAGGACTTGTTGGCTCTATTGATCTCATTCAGTATATTGGTGATGTCTTTGTTGAGCGTAGAGGTCTACTTGAAGCTGTTGTGAGAAGACAGAGCTTAGAAACTGACTTATGTATGTGTCATATTATTCGAAGCTTTGTAGGCACATTAAGCTACATAGCTAAGCATTAAGCTGAAAACACCGCTTTTCAAGAAAAGTTACGGCGCCCTTGAGATGGTCACGGATCATTTAACGGCGCCTAAATACGAATTGTTTTAATTACTATTATTAATCCGTATAGTGCCTATATAATTTAATAAATTATGATTTTAATTAATATTTTGTGTTTTCATTGTTACAGGTATGGTCATATACAATTTCTTCCCAATACTGAAAGACTGAAGTTTTTAAAAAGTAAGAAAATATTTTAATTCGTTACATTGACATAACATATGGTAGGTATACATTAGTAACGCAGTACTAATTTTCTCAGAAAACAAATCCTAAAATTAATAATAATAATATTTGTAAATTTAACTTACAAAATTGCCATACAAGGCTTAGAAAAGATAATATCACCTTATTTGGTAATGCCTCGGACGGGACTTAAACCCGACGTCTTTTTTTCTGTTAAGCTACCGAGCGACATGCCAAAGGCTTCGATATTCACTCTTATAAACCCCGATGACAACTTCATTTGTATATATTATTCGCGAAAAGGTAGGGTTGCGGGTTCATGCCCCGTCCGGGGCACTGCTGAATAAGGTGACGTTGTCTTTTTTAACCCTTAGGTATAGGTATGGTAGTTTCATGTGTTAAATTTACATATTTAAGCTCATACGATGGTAAATTGTAAAAATAACATCGCTGAACATTCTGAAGTACAACATATCCATACAAAATGCAGCATTGACAAAAAATCTTACTCGTAAACGAGATATAAATCAAAATCTCACCACGTATTATTTATTTATTCAAAAATCTTAGTAATAATAACAATACATAGATATTATTATTTCCAAAATACGGATGAAGCAGACACGGCTTAAGGGATCACTTTCCACCCCCCCCCCCCTTCTCATCCTCCTTCCAACAATCCTCTGATGTCACCCCTTGAGACTGAAACTGTCTGAGAGAAATTCTCACCCTCTGAAGTATTTTTCACATCATCATGAAATTTTTGTCGAAATTTAGTTGGATACGTAAATCTTTTACAATCGCGGTATTTCTTACAAATGGGGTAGCCAGCATACTTACTGCATGTAATAAATATACATCTTGTCCTTTCTGTGCCAAAAAAAAATAAGAAAATAAGGATAGGTGGTATACTTCATCGCTCAATTGCAGATGTTACATGTCTTCTTAAAATGAAATAATGAAAAAAAAAAACACAATCCTTCGCCGGAAACTCCTCACAACATAATGTTTTTATTTATTTATTTATTCGTTATTGTATATTGCTAACGAGCAGTTCTAGATAAAAAAAAAAATGTTTTAAATAAAATCTCACAATCAATATATTATGTACACCGGGCGAGAATATCGGGAAGGCGTGATTTCTTCCAACTAAAGCAAATATATGAAACGATCACAAAAAACCCTCTAGGAATGAAAAAGAGGAGGTAGGTACATGGGAGAAGATAATGCAGGAAAAGGGACTAGGAAACAGATGCCAAATTTCGAGTGAGAAAGTGGTCCAAGAGTGTGGAGCAACCTTATTCTGGAAGGCAGACAATTCCATTAGCGACCAACACGAACAGAAAATGAGCTTACAACAAAGTTTTATTATGCTTTTATTTCTTTTCGTTTATGTCTTTAGACAATAATCACGTTTCCCACAAATGGATAAGCTAGTGGACTAAAAAACAAACAGGTTGTCCTCTCCGTGTCGTGAAAAAAAGTTTCCGATTATTTTTTTAATGTTATAATTATGGCTTCAGGCAAGGCTAAAGGTTAAGATGTAATGTAACTCAAATCTACTTAAATAATAAAATTTGGCACAAATTTAACAATCAATGTGAAAAATAAACAAATAAATGTGAAAAGCGTCTGGTAATATAACCAACCCTCTCAGGGGTGGCGCATCACAAACGGGGGTGGCTTAATCCGAACACATTTATCAAGCTAAGTCGAAGATGTCACTTTTGCTAAGTGCCTGTTTTTTTCATTTTATTAATTAATTGAAAAAATGTATTTCCTAAACAGTTTGATTACCTACTAATATAACAATTTTTATTTTCAACCTAAACTGCATTTTGCAAACTTTTAATAATAAGAAACAGTATTAAAATATGTAGTGTATAAAAAGCAATAATCTACTACTACTTTATAAACCATCACGGTACCTATATCCCACAAGTGGGGTAGCCAGCCGATTATCTGCATGTATTAAAAACATAAATTGTCCTATCTGTACCAATAAAATTAGAAGAAAATTATTATTAATATTATTATTAATTATTATTCCATACAACAAAACATTGTTGTATGGAATAATAATTACATGCTTCTGTAAGGAATGTCAAATTTATTCAAGTTGATATTTTCTACCGACGGTTCTTGGTGAAAGTTCATGTTAAATTAAATATAAATAAAACACTTATTAAGTGCTTCCACTGTAACTTTGTTGGTCGCTAGCTGGCTTTCAAGAGCTTCCGCTCTTATCAATTAGTGCTGAATGATAATATAAATCGATTCAATCAATTTGGGAGAATTAAGTTCTCCATTGACAAATTTATAAATGATAATATTTTTTTAAATATAATGAGTATTTGTCAATTGATAATAATTAAGGAAGTTAATTTTCTTTGACGTGAGGTTTTACGAATATTAACTCTTTACAGGAGCCTCGAAAACTTACAAAAAATAGTGAGAGATCTACTCTTATCGGAGACTCTACGATTAAAAAATCAAATAAGTAAGTATCTATCTGATAAAGCCATAAGGTATACCTATTTATAGTATGAGTGTGAACGTAACACGTATGTTTATACGTTATAAATGTCTTGTTAGTAAGTAACGCTTGAAGGGTAGACGGGGTGACAAGATGTCACACCATCTCTGAAGCACTTGAGACAGTAGGAAGATCTACTTCTATAGATTCCTACAAACCTACCAAGTCTTCTGCTGAGGGTTGCTAGACATATTATTATTAAACTACCCCCATAACACCTTCATTTACACTCACTCTGATTCCACAATATCTCCCTCTTGTCTCTGTAGTAATTTGACAAGGTTTTGAATTAGAATGATATTTTGAAATGTATTAATTTTGTGATGTGCAGACATGAGATTATTTTATCAGTATTTTTTGTTCAACTCCATATTTATTAATAACAAATAAACAATTATTATAAGTTTTACTAATTTCATTATTGTTGTGGCCTGAGTTTCGATATGCGATATCGTTCTCAGACTAAAACTATCTATTCGATATTATAGTGACTTAGGTTTCGATAAATCGACTCGACAAATCACCTGTCAAATACTAGATCATTATAATAAAGTAACTAGTGAAACTTAAAATCTTATTTTTATTTGTTATTAAAGAGGATATGGAAGCTAAAGTTGATGAGTTTTTACTAAGTATTATTATTGTGTGATTTTTACAGAGATCATGGCATAATTTGAAAGAGATCATCTAAGCTGTTGGATATCTCATGAATGAAAAAACTTGAGTCATTTATTTTTGCTCTTAGACATTTCCTCTGCTCAACGTAATATTATGAAGAATAAAATAAACAAATAAATAAGTGAAAAGACAAAACTGTTAATTATTTAAAAATGCATCGTTAAATTGAAAATAACGATAGATAAATAATATACAATAGATCTGATAGTAATGCAGAATGTAAAATAATAATATGTACTCTTATTATTCCCACGTTGAAAGCTGTAGGTGATTTTGAATATGGAATCCCATTTTCAACTCCCGCCCCCTACCCATTTTAACCCCTTCCAGTCCCATAACTACCCCACTCATTCATCCCTGACGTTCCCCACCCTTCTCCTCTCTCTATCTCATCCCCAGCGCATATCAAACCAAACCTTCTATATGTCTTAGCACATAATAATAATAGATATACAATATCTTATATTTTAACGTATGTATAAGAAAATGGATACATAGAGTAAATATAAGTACATATCATTTTGTTGAAACTATTAGTTATATTTTATATCTATACCAACAAGGCATATTCCTCAAGTGGTGTTGCCAATGGACCAACTGTATGTAATTAATATACATGTTGTCCCCTTTAGTGCCATAAATATACGACATTCAGGATGGGTAACATATACATATATACATACCATCACGCCGCTTCCCTCGCGGGGTAGGCAGAAAGGATCGAGCGCCACTTCCTTCTATCCTCTCATACATCTTTCGCTTCCGTCACTGTCATACAATTCCTCATGCATGCTCTCCTGTTCAACGTGCTCAACACGTGACGGTCCTGTAGGATTTGATTTAAATGATCTTGCCATTTAATCCTTGGACGTCCACGTCTCCGAGCACCATTTCTCTCAGCCAAATATATCTTCTTAGTCATTTTGTCCTCATTCATTCTTTCCACGTGCCCAAACCATCTTAACTTATTTACATTCATCCTTGTTATAACACCAACATTCATTCCACATTCCTTTCGTATATCACTGTTACGCACACGATCTCTCAGACTTTTACCACACATCCTTCTCAGTGATCTCATTTCAACTGCATTTATGCCACTTTCATCCTTCTTTAACCATGTCCACGTCTCACTTGCATACATAAGTGTTGGCACTAAAATAGCAGAGTGCACCAACCTTTTAGCTGTGGTGGATATGTTTCTATTTGCAATTATTGGTCGGATTGCACCATTTACCTTATTGCCAGCAACATATCTAATCGATAAATTGAAGAATCGAAGATCCGGACATTTCAATTTTGTTCGGTTAGAATAGAAGTATCGCGAGAAGAATGAATTGATTAGAAAAAAAATCTCCGTTTAGAACAGAAACGATTTTTTCATCCTGTGTTCTCGAAAGGAGTTACAAAGGACGAAAGAATAAGAAGATGAACCTTTATGGCTTGACAATGCATATTAATTTGTCAGAATGGGTGACAAACTTCATGACTAAATAATAATATGCCTACTCGAAAATGTCTCTAATCGACAATGGCGCCTCGTGACGGTATGAATAAAAATAGTGGAAAATATTTTTATGATATTTTCTGCAACTTCTCTTACTGTTGTATTTTGTTACAAGCTATATCACAAAGTATTTGCACACGGATCTCCCATCCCCCCCGTTAGTAGAATTCAAACCCCCCCAACTCC
Organism: Athripsodes cinereus; assembly: GCA_947579605.1. Lineage (NCBI taxonomy): Eukaryota > Metazoa > Arthropoda > Insecta > Trichoptera > Leptoceridae > Athripsodes > Athripsodes cinereus. The sequence continues at coordinate 4,263,907 of OX388317.1, read as the reverse complement.
TACAAACCACCCCACACCACTCGGCAACGGCATATCCTTGCTTTACCCATTTCTTGTTTCTGACATTCCGACATGATGACAAAGTTTGTTATGCTTTCGTTTTTAGAATATTTTTCCCCAATTTTTTTTCCATTTATTTTTAGCCACGTTCGGCTGCTACGCGCTGTGTGTCGTGAAAAAGCCTTTTTCTTTTTTAGTTTATTTTTCGGATAGCAACTTTGTGTATAAAATTTAAATATTATATGCGAAGTTATATCCCATTTGCTCACTGTTCATTGAACTTGTAATGCTTGTTTCCAAATTTAAAAAACAGGAATACCGAAAAAAAATAGATAGTGTCTAATTTTTCTATACATACCTAAATATCTTGTATTTTTTTTTATTTTATCTTGCGCCACACCACATACTTCTTAATATAAGCAAAAAACTTTTGTTCGTCAACTGGGTGTGGATTTCCAAAACGATTAATACTTCCATCAAATTTACACGAACCGTCATTCATTTTGGGTTTTAAATACATGTTTTGTTCCAAGGAGCACCCAACAAATAATTGGACAAACCCTTTATGTCTTCACAGCACGGAAAAGACGGCTTACGCGTTTATTACATGTTGCTGGTCTGATGGCCATCCCGCTTGTGTGATGGTATAGTAGGTATGGAATTAAACACGTGTTCATGTTTCATAGACAAATGGTAGGCGATGAGAGAATTTGGCTCATAATCACATAATAAATCAAGAATGACAAAAATAATAGGCCATCGACAAGAAAATCAAATACATCAAACCACAAATAGGTAGGAAAAGAAGGTATTTAAATTAAAATAAGACTTTTTTTAAAACTGCGCTTTTAAATATATCATGCTAAAATTATTTACCATTTGCAGTTCACAACTTTTCATATATGTAAATACACCCGTGTTTTCCTATCTCTCTCCCTTTATCTTACGACGTCACTCTTTCTTCTACTACAGACTTCTATGCAATAGTATTAGTAGTACAATATATATAAACAAACCATAAATTATCGCCTTTAACAAGATTTCACTCCACGGCACTGGTGTTTATTAATGGCAAACAACAACAACGCAACACTTTGTGATTGTTTCAATAGCAATATTATGTTTTGCATTAGTTGATGGATGTGTTTACTTTTGTTTTTGTAGTCATGGAATAGTACAGAAGTTTTTCTAAAAGAGAGATGATGGTCTTGGCTGGGTCATGTTCTGAGAATGCCCAGTGATAGTAGGCCAAAAAGAGCACTCTTCTTCCGTCCGCAAGGGTTCCGTCGGCCCTGGCGTTCCTTTTTCACAATGCACCGTTTCTATGAATTTGCTTTCTGTGAGGGTGTCTGGGATGTATCTGGGTTTATTTCAATACCATATTCCTTTTAAAAAAATCTATTTGTGACAACCCACCGATTTTTTTTAGAGTTTTGAAAAAACCTATCATGAAACTTCATAAATATCAAACACACTTTAATATCATAAATTCAGCCATGAAACGCGTCATTGAATCTGAAAATTTGTTTTTTGTGTCGGGAATCCGTTGACATCCTTACTTAAGGTTGATCTCCATATTAGTAGATATACCATCATTGTAAACTCTACCAGGGGTAGCCAGTTAACACTGTGCATGTCTACATTTTCAATTCAATGTGCTATTTAAATTTATAAACAGTATTTAAATGAATTTACATAATAACAATAAGCAAACAAAAATTACCACTTTTAACACCTCATTATTTTTATATAAACGTCATTAGGTTCCTACTTATCTATTCGTTTTAATTTTTATTTATGGCAACAAATTATTTAAGCAATATGTCATTCGTAATTTCCTTCAATCAGGTGACTGATAATGATATGTAGGTAATGCAAATTATTGAATTTATTGCTAACTTCACGTCTGTAGCGCGGTAAATTATAGGAGTAAAACACGCGACTCGACCGTAACCTTTCATTAAATCAAATATTTTCATGTTGGTACTTAATAGAAATATATGTACCTAAATATATGAAAAATATTCCATATTTAGTCATTTAACTAGGTTATAAGCTTTTTTTATTAATTTGAGTCATTTTTTATTCAGCAATGAGGCTAACACTCTATGAGATTATCTTTTCATTCATGGAAGAGAAAATGTTCACAAATCACAACCTCTTAATGGTAGATATAGAGAAAATGAAATGTACCTAAAGAATACGTTTTAAAAGGTCATTTGTAAGTTACAAAAAATGTACAATCAGGATGGAAAGCGAGCCTTGTTGCTGACGAACATTTTAAATGTCTGTTGGGTGAGGTTTTCAAAAGAAAAGGTACTTAATTACTCGTACCAAGGGTTTTAACGTAGCTTTATAAGAAGTGAGATTCAAATTGGCTTTTTTTATAGATGTATCTGGGTTTTTGTTATAAACCCGAATACAACCTTATTTACCTTTCACAGTAAGCTTAGCTTGTGTCGTGAAAGGAAAATTTGCCGCCTCCTGGGATCGAACCACGAACTACATGAGCATGAGGCAGAGACTGTACCTTCAGGCAACCGACGAACTCATAAATGAAAACAGATTTTTCATGTACAAAAATAATGAAGTCATAATAGCGATTTCATATCACTAACATTTTCACCACGTAAATAATATCTAAATACCAGTAATTTTTAGAGGTAGTGAAAAGAAGTCCGTTATTTTTTACAATATTAATATAATATTTTCCTGTTAAATTGTTCATAGTTTAGATACTTTAATTGGCGATGTAAATAATTAACTGTATATTATTGTATTATTCATTATGAAAGCTGTTGTATCTATTAAAATAAAATAAAGAAAAAAAAATATCACGCGTTACGCAATGACATAACTGTGAAAATATTAACCCGTCGACATAAACGGAAGAGCAGATGAATGATTGTGTTGCTAGTGTGATACAAATAATATGATAAAATGCAAAATAATAGGCGAAATATATTTCTATATTGATATTTATTAAGTGTGATATTGATTTATGGCCTAAATAATAATAAAAATAATAATCGTGATAACTTTACATATGTAAAATAGAATAATATACAAATAATAGCTGACTATGTATTTCTACAGTAAATCAAGTGAAGAGGGTGTCAACAAAATGTGCTATGTCATTTTTATTAAATTATAAAAATATTTGTAATAAAATATAATAATTGTTTTATAAACTGCATACTAACTACCACAAGCAACATAATATATTACTCTACGGAAGACTGCAATTCCGAATACTTGTAAAATAGTAAGTAAAATTTTACAAATAGAAAAACTTAACAGAAGACAATCCAGAAACAGGTGAAACTAAACGAAATGACACAGAAACGATGGACACTGACACAAAAACGGGTGACACGTGGCACATGTGCCCGTGTTTACAGTGTTTTAGCGGGAGAAAGTCATCCTATATACAATAATTATATATTGTGACAACTAATAGTGACACTTTATTGATCAATTAATAAAATAATGAACAATTGGGGATTTTAATATGTAGGAATAGGTAAAGAATATCCCGTGGAGCACCCGGTAAAGAATTGGTCTCCCACTCTTCCCCGTAAGTTTTCGAGTGTCCTGTAAAAGGCAGGTGTTCGAAAAAACTAAGACATTGTACATCTTAAATTCAGCGATGAGGTTTGCCACCCATCCTGAATGTCTTGATTTTGGCACGAAGAGGACAGTTTGCATGTTTCTAACATGCAGTTGGTCTACTCGCTACCTCACTTGTGGGATATGCCGTGATGGTATAGTAGTATAGTAGTAAAGAATAGATCTCCCACTCTTTTCTGCAAGTTTTCTGTAAAACCGTACATATTAGACAACTCATATACCTACAATTCAGCGATGAGAGTCTTCTTTCTTTATAACACGAAAAAGATGATCTGTGTGTTAAATTGGTTCATTCAGTTAGTCCACGGCTACTCCACTTTTTTTTCAAATACCCCGTAAAAACATCAATTCATCCATGAGATAATGTATCACTCATCTTGAATGTCTAATTTTAATGCCACCTTTAGAATGACATGTAGATGTTGTTAAAAAAAAAACAACTTCTTTTAATAGGTAGGTACTTCTACGTGACTATAGTCCTCTCAGTCACTTAACATGGACTTCCGCCGAGTACTGTCGATCAACAATATTGACTCATGATGACAGATGGTGCAGATATACTATATATTGACACAATTTTTAAATTGCCTATAAAATAAATATGTTTTGAGACGTAGCGCCTTTTGTGTATTGACTCTTCATACATAATAATAGATTATTTCGAGCTTTTAAAATGCCATAGATTACAGACAATTTGATTCGGTAGAAGTATGCCTACATATATTACAGTACTCATATGTCATAAATAAATAAATAGTAATAATATATCTATTCTACCTACATTTATCTTTTATTTGAACGGATCAATATTATTTTTATTACACCCAATAGGTGCTTTGTATAGAATGTAATCTCACTCGCAGATACAAATCAATTTTACTTTATGCATATTTTAGTGTGTACTATTGTACGAATGTTTTTAGTCATTTTTGGCGCTGTATTGAATTGAAAGAGGAAGTGAGAGAACAGTATGCCAGGTAATGATTGACAACGAAGTGTTAGAGCAAGTTGACGAATGTGTGTACTTAGGTAGTTTGTTCACGAGAGATGGGAAATGTGAAAGCGATATTGAAAGGAGAAAAGTTGCTGGCAATAAGGTAAATAGTGCAATCCGACCAATAATTGCAAATAGAAACATATCCACCACAGCTAAAAGGTTGGTGCACTCTGCTATCTTAGTGCCAACACTTATGTATGCAAGTGAGACGTGGGCATGGTTAAAGAAGGATGAAAGTGGCATAAATTCAGTGGAAATGAGATCGTTGAGAAGGATGTGTGGTAAAAGTCTGAGAGATCGTGTGCGTAACAGTGATATGCGAAAGGAATGTGGAATGAAAGTTGGTGTAATAACAAGGATGAATGTTAATAAGTTAAGATGGTTTGGGCACGTGGAAAGAATGAATGAGGACAGAATGACTAAGAAGATATATTTGGCTGAGAGGAATGGTGCTCGGAGACGTGGACGTCCGAGGATTAAATGGCAAGATCATTTAAATCAAATCCTACAGGACGGTCACGTGTTGAGCACATTGAACACGAGAGCATGCATGAGGAATTGTATGACAGTGACGGAAGCGAAAGATGTATGCAAGGATAGAAGGAAGTGGCTCTCGATCCTTTCTGCCTACCCCGCGAGGGAAGCGGCGTGATGGTATGTATGTATGTATGTATTTACTTGTCTGGTAAATGTGTCTATATTGGATATACAAACATAATAATATAATATGGTGGATGTAATGTTCGAAAATTGATGAATTGTATAGTGTCCTTGAGGTGCTTTGGCACGTAAACGACACTTTAATAATAATATATAAGTTATTACTTTCTTTTCACACAGCATCCTTTGAGGAGTAGACAGAGAAGATCGAACGTATTTTGAAACTCTTCATTCATTCATGCAGTTCCTCACATTTACAAGCCGATTTCTCCTACCCAATCATCCTTGAGAATTTGATACATGTGATTCTTGGACTAACACGTTATGTCATACATCTTCTTTCAGACAAATATTTTATTGATTTATTTATTACATTTCGCATTTCACATAGAGTAGATTTTCATAGATACATAGATTATAATATTATGTGCATATTTGTATTTTTTAACATAACTAGCATATCCCACAAGTGAGGTAGCCAGCAGACTAGCTGCATGTATCAAGCATCTAAAACGTCCTCTCCATGCCAACAAAAAAAAAATAAGGCATTCAGGATGGTTGGCAAGCTTCATTTCTGAATTCAAGACGTGAAATTTCATTATTTTTCGAACACCTGCCTTTTACAGGACACTCGAAACCTACATATGAAAATTTTTGAAGGTAAAATATTTCAATTTGATAATAGGTATTATTATTCAATATGGAATACACAAGAAAGAATATATAAAATATGTACAAATCATTGAAACTTATTAAGACGCGAGTATTGTTATAGGATATCAATGCTAGTAATAATATTGCACTCTGTAATTATTGTTTTTTTGATAATAAATGTGTTGTTTTATAGATTTCGACTTATTGCATGCATATTTTATTGAATATCTCTCTCTATTTCTCTCTCTCTCTCTCTCTGCTATGTAATAGGTAGATATATTTTTATTTCGGTGTGAAATTCTATGATTTATGAATCAATTTTTATTAATTTGTTGAATATTGTCGATGAATAATTATATGATGTGTAATATTTTGATAAATTACATTTATTTTTTATCGAATTATTATTTTATTTACCTACAAATGAAAAAATATTTCAATTATCTAGCTAGACTAGCTCAATCTGTGTGTATGAATTGTCTGTCATGAAATCAAAGATGGCTGATTGAGTACAATAATTATGTTGAATCTTTATTATATTATGTTGTGTAAAACTTTATGTCTATGTTGCCCATTTTTTTAAATAAATAAAATCATCGATATTAGGTTATTGGCAGCCCTAGGTTTGCCCTTTAAACCTAATATCGATTTATCTATCTATTTGTAGGTATGTATGTCTATGATCTGTATAGATATAATATTATATTATCGTGTGTGTTGTGTTGCGTATATTTATGACGGATATCTTCGGTGTTAGCATAATGAAATCTCCTGTCTATTCTATTCTATGCGTTATACTGTAATACCTTGATTTAGTCACGAATCATCTGCTGCGTTATTTATGTGCTCACTTACCCCAGTTCACCTCCAAATCACAGACGATATTATACCACAGATGGACAAACTTTTTTAAAGAATGAATTCAAAATAAATTTAAACTTTTTCACTGAAAAATCACGTAAATTGGATTATAATTAAACGCAACAGTTTTTTTAATTGTTTGGAGTTAGCTGCAGACACAGAGAAGACAGAAACAACAACACCACTTCATCTCTCTGTACGAAATAACAACCGCAACCATGATAAGGCTAATACATTCTACTATGATTATAAATTCATAATTATATCAAAGGAAACACAAGAAAGTATTAAAGCAACAGCAACTGCCAAAGCAACAGAACATTGGAAGAGTAGAATCTCACTGGAAGAGTAGAGTTCAGGGAGCACTGGGAAAATATATCAAAGAAAGGAGCTTCAGAGCCGCCGGGCCAACTGCCGGAACAGTTTGACCACAGACTGAATTGAGAGAGAATCAGTCCACCACCACACTTAGAACCAAGTTAAAGATGCTGCTGTTCGGGAGAAGTCACGGCGCCCTTGAGATGGTCACGGACCATTAAACGGCGCCACATAAAAATGATCCAATATTATTATTATATTATTATCAGCTTGTTCATTATGACAGAAAAGCGTGGAAGATCTATTTTTTCACCAAATATTTGACGAGAAATGTCACAATGGTTTGAAATAATTATTATGTTGATATTTATGTCTATGGTCTAATTTTTTGTGTATATTACATTTTTATTTCTACTATTTCTGTTGATGTTTCCTATGCATGTTTCTTTCATTTTAATTTTAACTGTGTTAGTTGGAAGACATCGCATTCTAGCGATAAACTCGCTCTCTGTACATTGAACTGATACATTGCATTGATTAGAAATATTGTATTCAATGTAGGTACAGTGAAGAATAAAATAAATAAATAAATAATAAACATACCCAGCAGTGTTGAAAGGGATAAAACATCTACATCTACTACAGCAACTATACCCTCACGCCGGCGCCATATCCCAAGTGGAGTAGGCAGAGAGAACGGAACGCCGTATGGAGCTACCCAAATTACTTCTAATAGTAGGTAAAGCTTTGTCGTAAAAAATGGAACAGGTTAGAAATGAGTCAAACATCATATTGAATGAAAATTCGAAAACGTTTATTTTTCTATGTGGACCATAAAAGTTCTGGAAGATTGATATGGATTGGTCACGTCTTCAGAACCAGGGATGAAATATTAAGTAGGCACACTCTTAATCGAAAAGTTTGGAAATCTATTGTTTTAAAAATCAGAGTCTTAGGTACATACATAGAATGCTGTGATAACCTTTATTTTTCGGAGTATTTATGTTTCAGTTGTCGACCCCTGCGGAACGCCATTATCAATTCTACGCGTTATAGTGTTTTCCGATAAGGCCAAAGGGGAAATGGGCGTGCATTGTAATAAAAAATACATAAGCAATATCAAACAATAACTAGCAATACCTACTAACAAAACATCGCAACTTTCCCTTACTATGTAAGTATCAATAACACACAATACATTCATTCAAATCTAATCCATATTCGAACACAATTAAAAGAAGATTCGAAAAAAAACGTTCGTATAATAATATAACACAAAAAAGACAATTGAAAATAGTATCTCCCCATTTTTTTTTGAAAAAAGAATGGAACACGCTTTCTATTATCGTTGATGTTGCCAGGTTTGATTCGAAATCAATAAATTATTATTTCTTATCTATTGTTACGCGCGCACACATACAACAAAATGGCGACATGCTTGCTGAATTTTTTCAATAATCAATGACAACATTTCGATTATAATTGATAAAATTTTTGATTTATTTATAGTTAATGTCGTATTGAACTCGTGCGAGGATAATTTTCTGTCATGGGATTAATATATTTAAAAAAAAATCGCGTAAATTATTGATGAATCTTATAAATATTTATATCTGTTCGTACGATTGTATGTCCTTTACAAAAACCGCTATTAGACAAGATAAAGATAAAATATAACAGTATATACAAGATCTCATCCTTTGAACTATGTATATAACTCCACATCATCAAATTTGTAAGGAAAATTAAGAAATTAATAAATACTAGATATTACTACTAATTTTCCCATCACGGCATATCTCACAAGTAGGGTAGCCAACAGACCAGTTGCATAATATAATAAACATGCATGCTGTCCTCTCCGTGCTAACAAAAAAATTAAGACATTCAGGATGGGTGGAAAATCTTATTGCTGATTTTAAGATGTATTTTCTTTATTTATATGTTGTTATCAAAATATAACATTTTTATTTCAAATTGTTGCTTACATAGGTACCTATACGTATTATTTATTTATTTATTATTCAATCTTAGTCTATTACATGTAGGTACCTAAATTTTATAACTAAATTTGATTTTTAATATTTCTCAGTAATGTCTCAGTAAATTGTCATTTATTTCCAGAGCGATTTCGAGTAAAATTGCACTAGTATATTAATAAAATAAAAATAAAATAAGTAGGTACATTATTGACGAATACTATTAAATTAAAAATGGGGTTTATTGAAAGTCGTTCGATGTTTAAAATTCGAACATATTATTCATAATATTTTCATAATTCAAATTTCGAACATAGCTCTGTTATATACCTATTTCGCATTGTTCCGTTCGAATTATTTTGAATAATGTTTGTGATTTTATTTCGCCTCTCTGAGGTGTGGCGGTTTCGTAGGAGGGTGAATTCAAATAAGTACTATCTACTCGTAATTAATCATATTTTTTACAATTTTTCTTTTACTGCGAATGAAAATAATATATTTTATGTTAATATAAAAGAGTAGATATACGCAGGGCGTCACTTAGTGTCAAAATAAACATCAGAACGATTAAAAAATAATTTTAAAAAAAATTGAAAAAAAAAAAACAAATTATTATTTGCTTTACATATTTTAAGATATTTAATCAATTATTATTTTTGATTTATTTAGTTTCCATCACCATCACGTCGCTTCCCTTTTGAGATAGACTAAAAGAATCGCTCCTTGTACACACCATTCGCTTCCATCATACAATACTTCGTCCATGCACTCCTTTGCATTCATTCAAATCTATTCCGAATGAAATAGTGAAGACTGTAAAAGTGGGTGCTATTATTTTTTTAGAATATACAAAATAATGAGAAGTCTGAAACCAAAAAAGCGCTGCATTTTTAGCCAAATACGTGACAAATCATTTATCATTATATATGGCGAATTAGAAAACATAAACATGCATCGTTGTAGAAATCTATTTTCATCACAAAGCTCTCGTATTATAATTAGTGGTTTAAAAATAATCTTTTCTCCTTTGTGTCTTCAGATTAGTGTCATTTTACCCTCTTGTCTCTTGTTACGGATGTGGGTAGCGGGAGTATCTCCCCAAGGCGATACAGCACTGGGGTGACCATGATTTTACACAAGTCCTTTTTTTCCTCTAAATCTTTTTATTTATCTGCAGATTTACACGCTTAATATTTTTTGTTTCAATCTGGATATAAATTATCTAAAATATGAGACCTCTATCATTTTTTTTAAGTTGTAAGGTAATCCAAATACCTAATGAACAAGTTTACGTCTAGGAACAACTATAATTATTTTATATTTGAATATCGAATGATAATGAAATAATATTTCATTGAATTACTCCTTCTACAGTCTTCCAGTAGCTTAGAAAACTCTGTTTCAAATGTCTTAATGACAACGAAACGATTCCAGAATATTAGGAGAGTCATGAAAAATTAATACAATAATACAAGAGTGTATTAATTTTTCACGACTCTCCTAATATTCTGGAATCGTATCTTTGTCATTAAGACATTTGACTCTTTCCTTCTTCTTTTTTTATAAACATGTATCTGGATTTTTGTTATAAACCCAAATACAACTGTTGGCGCGGAGATTAAGTGGACTGTATTTGCGGAATGTAGGAAAGAAAAACACTCAAAGAATTTGCACATGTAGCAAGAATCAAGAAACATGAAATTCCTACCTTTGTTCAAAGGAGAAGTGGAAAGATGGAAATCCTTGAATCTCTTCCGCCCTTTTGCACCACACGACACAATTAAAAATAGATGATATTTTTAAGAATTGTAAAGTTAATAATTTTGAAATATGCGATGCGGTATGCGGTAATAACAATTTTTATGCGTTTTGTACGAAAGCAAATATGCGACAGTAACTTAGCGCGTATCAAATTGTACTGATGACCTTGACGTACTCGTTCAGACGATTCCAAGGTAAGGTAGCGAAAAGGGAACATTGATACACATACAAATTCTAATATGTCATCTCTCCTTCACTCCACGGTACACCAACCTTTGGCGCAAACAACAACTTTATACACCTTTTACATTAAGCTGAAAGCCTGTGTCGTGAAAGGGAAGCTTGCCGGGATCTAAAGAGAAACAATATGAAATATCTACGAATCAATGACCTAGGTATTTTAAAAATATATTGGATGAGAGTAAAATTCAAAATCATGGTGACAATATTAACGGAGGACTTTGGATAGGGTAATAAATCACGTGACATGAGACGCCGCTAGACAGGTCCGCGTCTGGAGTTTTTCTGCTCTGCTCTGATCACAACCGTAAAGTCATACATACATACATACCTAGCTACAGTTCCCTTACGATATTATATCCTTCTACATTCTATACAGCAATAAGTACATGTGTATCATCTATATGTAGTTGCCTATATCATCATAATATTATAATACCTAATATCTACACTATGTGGGTACCTACGTATGGTAACTACTTATTACTTTCTAACTATGTTGCTGCAGATGTGGATTTGTTTCTGTTTTGAACTTTGATGGTATGCATTAGTTCTATCGAAGAACGCACCGTGTGTACGATACTTAATAAATATTGTTCATAATCACGTGGTGAGTACGAACCTTTATGTCGTCATTTTTAAATTAGGAAGATTTGAAATAAAATTACATTTTTGATTAAGGTTAAACATCACGGCAAATCCCACAAGTGAGGTATCCAACAGACCAGTCGCATGCAACAAACATGCAAACCGTTCTCTCTATGCCAACAAAAAATTGAAATACTCAGGACCTCATCGCTGAATTTCGATGTAAAATGTCCTTATTTTTTCCCACCCCTGCGTTTTACGGGGCATTGGAAAACTTGCGGAAGAGAGTGGGAGACCAATTCTTTGTCGGGTGCTCCACAGAACGTTAAAAACACTTATATCCTGTGAATTCCCCGGTAAAAAAATAGTCTTACAATCTTTTCTGTAAATTTTCAAGAGTTCTGTACCTATTTAACATACCTATTCATCAGATTACCGTTGATTTTCTAAGAAATAAAAAAAAACTCGATATTTGGCTTGCACGCAACGAAATAAAAAAAATTGGTGATGACAATAAAATTATTTCTAATTTAATATATTCTATAAAAATAATTTACAATTAATTAAATTTATCATTTCGTTGCCAGAAGAAAATCTTTCGTTATTGAAATAAATCAACATTGTATACTCGAGTTGCATTATGTAGTAGCTGGATCATTATCATCTTGATCTTGGATCTACGTATTATAAATGATCTATTAATACTTCATATTATTAGATATTAAACGTAAATGATGGTGATGATGATTCAGTAGAAGATAAATAAATAAATAAATAAATAATTATAACTAAGGTGGTTCGCAGAAGTTGGTAGACTATCAAATAAATTAAACGCTATTTTATAATGTGGATTATTTATTAATTGATGTGAAATCAGATGTGTAATAAACTAACAGATATCGTTATTTTTATGGCATTCTTAAATCACTGTTCTTTATTGCGACTTTAAAGTGCCGTCAAAAGCAATGTATCGAAATATCAACCCTTTAATTTATAAACCTACGATTATGTATGTACGGTTAAAATATACGCCTATTATTAGGATAGCGCTTCGATAGTTATCCAAACTCTAAAACATAAACATTAAATAGACAAATAATTGATCTTTAACATATATTTTTCCCATGAATATTTTACATTGTTAAGTCAATTAAAAAAAATATAAAACATAAAAAACCGACATTAGGTATGCTCTTTCTGGGTCTTGAACAAACGTTGTAAGACATTCATCATGACTTATCCCACAAGCGGTCAGTCAAATAAAAAACATGATATTCAGAATGGGTGATACGCTTCAATCGCATTGCCTTATTCGTAAGATTAAACGAACAACTGCCACTTGCAGGATAATTTTAAACTTGGAAGACCTATTCTTTACCATGCACTCCTCGGGGTAACGCGATTTTTGTAAAAAAAAATGAAATAAGCCTAAATAATAATAATTCATAAAAATAATAATAAATCTTAATTGACCACAAAATTGTTACAGAATGATATAAATAATACCTAGTAAAATCAAAAAGTATAAAGCAGAGTACCAACAATGAGCACTCAAAGGACAGACTTTTAGGTAATACGACATCTTCCAGACAACCTTAATATGTACACCTCATCAAACAAGAAAAAACATACCTCCAGACAATCTCAAAATAAGCTTGTAATACAATGATTGTGTCTTTCGATTCGCAGAGCGATCTTTGGATTGGTAATCTGTGACTTTATCATTCACCTCTGCTGTTCTTTTCTTTTGCTCAACTAGAATTAATGATAAATTATTTCATCCAGACTGTTCCCAGTGATTTTACTCGTGTCTTGATTTTGATTTTACGCAGTGATAGCAATATTGTTCTAAATACAACATACGTAATTATAATATAATCTATATGTAGATGTAGTAAAACCGAGATGATAATTTTCAATTAATTAAAATCAGCTGTTGGGCTTGTCACCGCATGTGTCAGTCAACACTACGTTACTACACTGTATACCGTTAAATAATAATAGTTTAATAATAAATTCTTCTACATTGTATGTAGGTAACAAGTTGTTTATTATTTCGACGAGTGCTTGTATTGTTCGAGCGAATAATTATTTATGATCAGGTACAACATTGTTGTTGCACTACGGAACAGCTGATAGATAAAATATTTTCAGATATGTAACAAACACTCTTTGTAAGCAATGTGTACCTGGCAAAGAATTTGTCTCCTACTCTTTTCCGTGAGTTTTAGAGTGTCCTGTAAAAGGCAGGTAAGTGGTCGAAATAATAAAGACATTTAATATTTTAAATTCAACGATGATACTTATATGTAATACACAGTGGCGGGACTAGACTTTTCACATCGGGCATGCTTTGTCAAAATATACTATTTGACTTTTAAACGAGTGGATGTCCTTGAGAATAATAAAATATAAAGATATACAAATTGTGTAAGTAGGTACGTGTTTTTTCAACATACTCGTTAATTACCCTAGATTTTCAATCGAGAAACCAGAAGTGTTCTTGTGGCGTTAAATATGAATATTTAATTAAATCTTCAACGATCAAGCAAACCAATCAATATTATGAATGTAAGTGCATTTGTTATTTTAACATACTATCTTAAAATTCAAATTAATCAATACATTCGTTTTTCAGAGGTTCAAAATTCGACACTCGACATTCAAAACTCAAATTAAAATTGATCACAAAGTTGAAAACGGTTACATGTACAAAATATATTACATATTTCGTGGCCGTAGTGGAAATTCAAAACAAGACTAATGTTAAAAATACAATTTTTAAGATTTCTTTTGGGGCATGCGTTGCATATTTGCATGTATGAGTATGGAAGGTACGCCACTGGTAATACACACAATCAACGCCACTCTTTCAATTACTCAAACAAATAACTCTAAAAGATACACAGTTACCTTTATATATTAAAAATATTTAGTTATGGAAAAAAAATGTAGGTAGATACCTATTTTCAATTTCACAAATAAATATTTGGAATTGTTTAATTGTTGAACGAAACAAAGACAACGTTTGTGTTTAACAATGCGATAATTATACAGTATCTTTACTTTGCTTTCTGTTGTGTTTTTAAAGCATAATAGATACCTATAAATATATCTTCTTCTTCTTCTTCTTCTTCTTCGCCCTCGCCTTTATCCCATTTACTTGGGGTCGGCTCTCCTAGTCCTCATCTTCCAAGTTTTGCGGTCCCCTGCATCCTCCGCGCGCAACTTTGCCTCCTTCATGTCCCTGGCAATTGTGGACATCCAGGTGGTCACTTGTCTGCCTGGTCTTCTGGGTCCTACTTCCACGTCCATCGTCTTTTTAATCATGTTATCATGTGGTAGTCTCAAGATGTGCCCGTACCATCTTACCTATGAATATATCAAATTAACAAAATTGGCGAATTCTCGAAAATAAGACATTTCTACTTGAAGAGTTATTGAACTAAACAGTCTATATAATATACAGTATATATGTACAAAAATACAGAATTTCACTGCAATTGCAGTGTTTTGCGTGATAAATAAACAGATGGCGTGTTAAGTATATTCTAATCAAAACATTATGACACGATTTTTCATTTTATTATTAGGTATAGGTATTAATATACCATCTCCGTAACTTAAAACAACATACACAATAATATGTCAAAGTAATCATAATAATAATATTATGTATACATAAAGCAGTCCAATTATTAATGGCAAATAATATTATTTGTCACCATCTCCACTCCACAATATAATCCCACTGCACGTCAGACATGTGCATTAAATTATATTTATAATAGAGATAGCAGCGTCATCTACGGAGAATTTGATTAATTATTTCTATATTTTATTTCTCATTTTATGTCCTTTATGAATAATTATATTATGTTAAATTGTCTAAATATTGCATTTTGCAAGGAACAAGTATGCCTGAGAGCAGAAGGCTATTGGGCAGACATTTAAAATGTATAAATGTAGACATTTAAAATGTATAAATGTAGACATTTAAAATGTATAAATGTAGACATTTAAAATGTGTGTGAGCGTGTGAGTTGTGTTATTATTAAAAAGATCAAGGGAAATAACCTAAGTAACTAAAGTAAAGAAAATTAAACGCTGAGATAAAGTAAGGTGAAAACTGATTCAGTCTACCTCTTGGTACGGGCTCATGTCTAGTTTGGTAGGTCTGCGTGACTTTTTAATCTTTTAAGTACAGTTTTTAAATGAAAAAAATAATAGTAAGTAATAAAATAAAAATAAAAAATACATATTAGATCATTTTAGCCATAATCCGGAAGAACTAAAAGATTAAGACTGTTGGCAATCCATTGCATACGATTGAAAGACTTGTGAAGATTACATTTTAAAAAGTGAAGGCTTTGCAAGATCTGTTCGGTTATCAGAAGTAGGTATGTAAGCAAGCCTCGAAATGCTTAGTTTTGGATATATGTAAGTATCTTAAGAGGGTATTAGATGATAGGTGGTTATGGGTTATGGCTGAGAGCCAAGAAAAGGGTGGCATTTAAAGCATCCCTTATAGTCGTGAACAAAATGGCATCATCGTGCCTTAGAGAATTTCTTAATTTTGAGAATTTATACCCTATCTGTAAGTATGTAGGTGACTAATATATAAAATCTTGTGTGTTGTTCATCCTCAAATATAAATGGAGTATCAATTGCCAACATAAGCTCATGTTGGCAGACAGACGTCTTAAAATATCACAAGGAACAAACAAACATACTTACATACATACATACTACACAACAAACAATATTATTTATATACATATCATTTCATGTCAGAGGCGGCTCGTCGATTAGACTAGTGGGGGTGAGGTGGAAATATAAAGAAAAAATATTCATGTAGAAAATAACGTTCATTTTTCTTGTTTTTTTATTCACGATAACAAATAAAATTGCAATGTATTGTGTAACGAATAGTGTATATGTTTTATTGAGAGTTTTTTTTTACTATACTATGCAGTGATAAATACACCCTCAAGCTTTAGTATTCTATGTGGGGTAGACAGAGAGAACAGAACCCCCGTATGGATCTATCTTTACATACTTCCTTTGTTTCCTGTAAATTCATGCTATTTCTCACACACATGCAAGTTGATTTCTCTTACTCAACACGTGGCTGTCATTAAGAATTTAATACTCGTAGGTACTCAAGTCACGTAGGTAGTTTTCCCATGTCCACATTTTTTCACATTCCCTCATTCATTTAAATACACCCTCTTCGTCATTCTACTATCATCCATTCGCTCCACACATGTTGGAATGGGGTAAATAAATTTCTCCGTGAAGTTTCCTGCAAAGAATAGGTCTCCCACTCGTTTCTGCAAGTTTTCGAGTGTCTCGTAAAAGACTAAAAGGCAGGTATCCGTAAAACCTCATTTAAATTAAAATAATCACCTACAATTCAATGATGTGGAACATCACTCATCCTGGATGTCTAATTTTTCTATTGGCATGGAGAGGACAATGTGCATATTCATTACCTGCAATTACTCTGCTGGCTACCAAACTTTGAGGATATTATGGTGTGATTGTGCAGTAGTAAGTTAGTAACATAGTAATAGGGTAAATAAAAGATATGCCAGGGTAAATAAAATAAAAGACAATTTGATTTATAAAAGATGTGAGCTTCATCTACGACCCTATGGAGTAACCGCTGCTGTTATATATCATTATATAAATACTTGGATATGTTGTGTTTCCCTATGCCTAACTAAATAAATGACTTTCTCAACTCAATAGGTAGGCGCTGTTTGTTCTTTCTGTTCTTGGTTCAACACAGTCATACTAAGTCGTCTACTGAAATTGGTTCGACAACATTTGGAATGTGAGACATGAAAATTATTATCCTTGTAGTCTCAGGTAAAAAATAGATCTCCCACTCTTTTCTGTAAGTTTTAGAGTGGCAAGTTTTCTTAAAACAACACGTCTTAAGGGGTCCCTTTAGCAAAAACGATAAAACATTCAATTTTCAACAAGTTTGTTACACAGACTCTCAAAACTTGTTGACCCTTCGTACATTTTGATTTGATAAAATATGAAAACAAATATTAATTACCAATATCAAACCTTAACTTTAAAAAAAAAACTTGATTTTAGCTTCATAGTATTGGTTTATAAAAAAGCATATTTATAAAAATCGAATTCGGGGGTGTGTTTGGTACATAAATGCACGAGAATCGTACAAATTTTGATATATTTTTTTTAATATTACGAATACTTAGATAGTTATTACAATTATAGAATAAATAAATTCTATTTTTTTTGTTTTTCTCATGGATACTGACCAATTTTAAAATTATTTTTTTTTGATAAAATTTCTCATATTTAGAAACCAAAAATCACCATATGAACTCGATTTTTGTATAGGTACTAAAAAAAGTTTGCTAAAATCTATAGTATTTATATGCTTGATAGGATGAATAAAAAAATATATATTATCAAATATAATATATATTTTTTAAGGATAAGGTTGCTCCCCACTCTTCAAGCTTTCAAGCGGGCGGTCAAGGACCATTTTATCACACAAAATATGGCTTCTGTATCCTAGTCCCTTTTCCTACATATTCTTCTCCTTTTTTACCTCCTCTTTCCTTTTTTTAAGATTTTCTTTATGTGAAAGTTTCATGAAATTGGGTTAGTTGGAAGAAATCGCGCCTCTGCGATAAACTCGCCCTCTGTATATTGATTGTATGATTGTCTTTGTTTTAAATCTATTTTTGTGTGAATTTGCTTGTTATCAATGTACAGTAAAGAATAAATAAATAAATAAAAATATATAATTTACAAATAATTTGTATTTTGATATAACAAAGAGTAGGTACCCAAATAAATCTCGTTAGTCTGCGATTTATTTATTTTTTAGTAAAAAAACTAATGTCGGTAATAAATATTTGTTTTTTTTTATTTTATCAAATCAATATGTTCGCCAGGGTCAACAAGTTTTGGCAGTTTTTCTATCAAATTTGTTGAAAATTGAATATTTTACCGTTTTTGCTAAACGGGGCCCTTACCTACGGGATTTAACGTTTTCAGTTCAACGATAATATTAATAATAATAATAAACTTTATTGCGCGATACAAAACAACAGACAAATAAGTATTACTGTACATCGCAGATGTTATATTTTCCAACAAACGGTAATTATGTCACCCATTCTGAAAGTCTTAACTTTTATCGGCCTTTTATTGCTTAAAGATAATTATATATTTTGTCATGTCTAATATCCAGTCTTGTCTGAATGAAGGGGTGTGAGGAAGCGCGGGCATCCGAGAACTACATGGCTTGATCACGTAGATCAAAATCTCAAGGACGGCCGTGTGTTGAGTTAGAGAAATCGACGTGCGTGCATGAGAGGTTGCATGAATGTAGAGGAGGCGAAAGAAGTAGGTATGTAGAGAGTTAGAGACAGATCTACCATGGCGTTCCGTAGTCTCTGCCAACCCCACTTTTGACACAGTGTGAGGGTATAGATAGATAGATAGATAATATCCAGTCTCAGTTTGAAAATTAAACTACTTATACTACTACTATATCATCACAACATATCCCATAACTGGGGTAGTCAACAGACCAGCCGCATGTCATGCAAGCCGTCCTCCCTGAAGTACCTATATTCAAAATTGTTTTCAAACCTCGTTATAATATAAATATTCCTACTCATTGGCCGCCCGGACTATCGGAGATATTGTGATTTTGAAAATATTTAACAGGCAATAATGATAATAGTGAAATACAAAAATGTTGTCGATCACTGAGACATAGGTATGTGTCGGTATGTCGTCGTGTCGGCGAGTTAAATACCCTCATCAGAGCAAGACAAGAAGTCCTGGAAAATGAGACAACAACAGATCATAGCAATTTAAGGTATCTAACAATTTATACCTAACTAATTTTAGGTATCTTACAGTAAATACATATTTATCTGTAAGGAGAAAGAGAGAGGGAAGTAAAGAGGAGTGTAACTAACTACCCTTAGTATTAAATTCATGATCAGTTATTCAACCAATCAAAATAAATTCATTCATTCATTCATACCATCATTGCATTTTCTACAAGTGGGGTAGCCAGAGATTCTTAATTTTGAAATCAAACATAATTCAATTTCTATCTTTAC
Source organism: Athripsodes cinereus (assembly GCA_947579605.1). Taxonomy (NCBI): domain Eukaryota; kingdom Metazoa; phylum Arthropoda; class Insecta; order Trichoptera; family Leptoceridae; genus Athripsodes; species Athripsodes cinereus. Next base: position 4,244,090 of record OX388317.1, on the reverse strand, counting down.
ACATATCTACACCATCTCACATCTTTATATTTATTTATTTATTCATGACAACATGGTTATATGGAAAAAATCACTCCACAGTGATAATAATCTCGCCACTATATATTATCGTCCTAGTAGGTATGTATTTTAAATTTTGAATTGTTTCGTTAACACTGTTATAAAATGATGATGTGCAAAAAAAAATATGCTATACCTACCATATATTTCAAAAAATTGAAAAATAAGTAGGAAACCTTCCTTTTCCGAGACACCACACTCGTTTTCGAGTGTTTTTCATTGCCTTAAAGATTTAGATATTAATTCTAAATTAATTAAATTCATGTTTTCGATTAGGTGCCTCCCTATATTTTAATAACTACGTTTGCATTTAGTACGTAGTCCATAGCCGAACTCATATTTAACTAAACTTGATGAATAAAACATGTATAACTGTTTTATTTTGTAGGCAGTAGGCACCTAGGTAGACACGACAGGGTCGTCTGCGTAATTTGACATAAGAGTTGTATTTCAAAAATGCTCAAATCCATGTAGAGTAAAAAATATAAATAAATGAAAATCAAAAACAAAAACAAACACCAAAAAGCTGGCTTGTTGCACATGCAATTTCTCCCAATCTACCGAGAAAAACAAAAATAAATTTATGAACGAAAAAAATATACCTATAAATGAAATAAAACAATAAAAACAATATAATAAAAACAATGTAATAAAAACTCATGTAGAACATTTGAAAGCCGATTCGTAATTTTATTTCATATTAATTTCTTAATGTACTGTTTCTGAAGGATCATTGAAGGGCTAAGCGAAATAATGCATGCAGGTACTAAAACAATTGAAAGAATTTTGAAGAAAATGAACCATAATAATAATATGGACTTTTAGCATTTGGCGCCGTTTAATGATCCGTGACCATCTCAAGGACGCCGTGACTTCTCCTGAACAGCAATGTTTTCAGCTTGTTCCTGAATGTGGCAGAAGGTTGGTTCTGTCTTAGATCCGCTAGTAATCGGTTCCAGGCAGTTGGCCTCGCGACGCTGAAGCTTCTCTCTAAGAATTTCGAAGTGTTTGCCCTGTTGGGTTCTACAAGTTTGTTGACAGCGGTAGAAGCTGAGCGCAGTGGTCGCCTCAAGATTTTCATCGACGGAATAGAGTTCAGCGCGAAGCTGAAGCTTTTTAGACATAGAAGTGCTAGAAGTTCATAGAATATGCACAAGAAACTGTGTAAATGTAATGCTTGCGAAATATGTTAAAAACAGGAGTTAAGTGGCACCAGATTTTTTCCACTTATTCCATAATCATATTATTGGAATAAAATGAGTCAGACCCATATTTTATTTGTGTACGTGTAAAATGGATTTACAATATTTTGAATCCCACTGTTGGTTGGTATAATGATCTAGTTTTATCAAACACAGTTTGTGAATATAATTGCTTACACAGCTGATTTTTAATAATTGAATTCATTACATACATATAATAATAATAATTTTAATTACATATTAATCTATTAAATATTTTATAATACATAGGTATATTTATAGTATTTATGTACGTATTCAAGATTATTTAGAAGTACTGTATCTGGAAAGTTGCTACCTACTCTGAATGTTAATTGAAAGGTCAATCTAAATAGCTGTATGATGACTTTTACACATTTATACGTACATATAAGTGATAATCTATCATTTAATTGTTGAAAACTCGTCAATCATGTAGCATAATTACTTAAACATTGTGAATAACAATAAAATCTAAAAAACAATTTCTACTACTATTATACCATCTTAGCATATCTCACAAGTGGGGAAGCCAGCAGAACAGCTTAACATAATATAACATATATATGGACAATTTACACAGATCGAGCTAGTCCCAAACAAAGATATGAATCTTGTATTATGGGTACTAACGCGTCGCGCGATATCTTCCAACTAACCCGGAAACTTACGGAAGGGAGTGAGAGTGTACAATTATATATTACATACGCGCATTTCTTATATGCACACCGTACTCAGCAATGCAATTCCTACGCACATACCACGAGACTTTTCTTGAGACTCCGAAGACTTAGGAATTCTGCAGCAAGACAGAGACCAGAGGATGATTTGTTGGGATGGTATGACAGAGAAGAATGTGAACTATAGTTGGATCAGTTGGTAATGTCTTGGGAGTCGACGAGTTTGAGATGCCAAAAACATTCACAAACACGCAATGAATAATAATGTATCTATTAGTTTCTAGATGTTCCGTGTGTGTATGTGTCGAGTGTGAAACAAAGAGGAAAGGAAGTAAGATTATTGAAAGGGATGAAAAAACGAGTTGTGATCAAGAGTCCCTGTGTCAGGGTATGGGTGTGTTTTTGTCAGAAAGAATGGGTGAATGTGATAAACTCTCCCTCTGAACATTGAATTGTATAATTTCTTTATTTTTTAAGAGAAAACACTGTCAAAGTTCGTCATAATTAAATATTTGATTTGATTAAATTAAAACACTGCGTCTTTCACGTCAGGTATTATATTTTTTCATTAGCTTTTCGGACTACGTCCATCATCAGTAAAAAATACTTACTCATATCATAAAAATATCACTTACTGTATAGGTAAGTGATTGTTGGATTCCAACCTTTAGCCTGGGAAATGCATTCGGGATTTTTATTGGAAGACGTGTCGAAGTTTGTTAAAGGAACACTTTATTCACACAGGTTTTGACAATGAGAGTGATATTACATAGAAAAACATAGACCATTCAAATGTCACCATAAACAATAAATAGATTGTGGATCAATTACAAACAAAATTATAAAGCTGTGATACACAACCATATCCATGTGTTAACAGTGATATTTTTATGATACTTTGTATTGATTTGAAATATTGTAACCAAGGTAAAGTGAAGAATAAAATAAATAAATAAATAAATATAGAAAAATATACGAATTTGTAGGCCCTAGGCTTATCTGGATTCGCTTCATGGTTGGGATGACTAAGTAGGTACTACTCATAATTGGAAACGAAGAGATTGACATCTATATTTATTACAAAATGAACTAGTCCATTTTTAACCTCATTTTTGGAATATACCATGAATAAGACTAAATCAAATTTTATGACTGAAAATTGCGACTTTCAGAGTGGATACCAATATTATTTTTATTGGGCGCATGATATATTATTTGAAATAAAAATCATTGCAGTGAACAAATTAAAAAAAACAATAATCTTGTTGAGAGAAGTCCAACAAGTTGTAACAAGGTACATAATAAATCATTCAAATTACTTGTGATCTGATGCGTCATGTAGGACCCAAGATTTATAATTTAATTTATCGCTCACTCTCCCAAGTATACAAAATACTCTCATAGAAATATTACTTTGATTCGTTCCCGTTATATCCGCGGAGCACCCGGTGAAGAATTGATCTCCCACTCTTTTCCGTAAGTTTTCGAGTGTCCTACAAAAGTCAGGCATAAAGTCATTTTATTGACACCTATCCTTAATGCCTTTTTCGTAATCTTCCAAAAAATGGATGCTTATATGGTTTCTTGATTGGTGTGCCTTATATCGTGACAGTAAGAATGGCGAAATTGGTGAACTTTGTCTATGCTATGGATTTGTTATTTTTTTACACTTTGACATGGTACTAAAGGGACCATTTACATACTTTTAGTACAGAAGAAAAACATATGTGTCTGTATTTATTTGATTGTGTCTTGACTTTTCATCATTTTTGTAACTATATTGTGTCTGTTACGCCCTTTCTATTCTATTCTATTGTATTAATGTTCTCCTTCTTGTTGTATTATTGTAATGATGATGAACCCATTGTCCTGTAAAGGACCTACAGGAGATGTTGAAGAATAAAGAATGAATAAAGAAAGAATATGAACACCGAAAGTGATAGGGGAATTAAAGTCAGCCTAGAGACAATTCGTTAGCGTTGGGACGCCTTTCTCGTTGCTTCCGAGTAGGTTTACTGGAAGAAATTGTCTCAAGGCAATATGAACGCCTTTAGTACAAATTTATTTTTTCAATAAAGTGTTTATTATTGTTATTAATATCTAGGTAAGTACTAGATTATGCACAATGTTACATTGTGTAAACGTGGTTCTCCAATCGAAATTTGGATTGGTTTTGTCATCTGAGCATTGTGTCCAATTCCAGTAATATAATAAAAAAAACTGTAAATATTCTTAACATCAAGCAAGAATACGAACCCTAAATAATATTGACGCTTGGCAAATCCTTTTTCACCCCAAAATCGCCATAAATTAATTCCAAAGACGGATTTAATGTATCGAAATAAAATAAAAAAATAAATATTCAAACCATTTTCTTAATATCAAATAATAGGGGTGGGTAGAAAAATACTCGTAATTTCATTTTACAAGACGCGAAAAAAAAACAAATTTAAAAATTAAATAAATAAAGTTAAATCTAGCAAAAGAATAATATTTTTCTGATGCTGCTGTGGGGAGAGTAAACAGCATTTTTTGTTTGCTTGTTTACTGAAAGGTTGATTGGAAGAAACTGAGAATTTGAGGGGAGAATCGTAATAAATTATAAAAAGATTTATTACGGGGTAATTACCTCGTGTTTGAGAAACAACAAAATATAATTTAACATCAAAACATTGTCTTCTTCTATTAGTGCCGTATCAGGTCCACCCGACGTTGGCGATTACTCTGGAGAATGCCTCTCTATCTAACTTACTGCAAGTTGGGTAACCAATAAACTAACTACCTACAGCATGTAATAAATACACAGGTCTTCCTTTCCATGGCAAATTAGATATTGAGACATTCAGAATGGGTAACATGCTTCATCGCTGAATTTTATATAATTATAAATCATGAGCAAAGTATGCATAATCTGCACCGTGAAGTACCTACCCGGTAATAATAATAATAATAATAATTTTTATTCCAGATCTGAAGGTGGGTTGTGCAAGCCTCTCAGGTCCATATTAAATACATATTATAAAAAAAAATACAGAAATAGAAAAATAAAACAAAAAAAAATCATAATGAATCGATCTCCTATTCTTTTCCGTAATGTACCATCTTCAATTCAGCGATGAGGTTCGCCACCCATCCTGAACGTCTTAATTTATTGTTGGCACGGAGAGGATAGCTTGCATGTATATTGCGTGCAGCTGTTGACTTCTTCACTTTTGGGATAAGCCGTTAAGTATTTAGGTTAAACAGTGGAGTAACTGCATGCAATAAACACACAAGTTGTCCTTTCCATGTCAATAAAAAATAAGATATTCAGAACGGGTGGCGTGCCTCGTCACTGATTTTTAAATTAGATAAAAATCGTCCGTTGATAAATCAATTATTGATATTCGATTACATTATGTCTATTCTGCAATACACCAAACGTTAATTATTATTATTGTTAGATATTATTAACAAGGCCGTTAAATTAAGACATTAACCATAACCGCTAAATTAAACACTTACTTAATAATATCTATTAATACATCATCAAAAATAAACTAACTCAGCATTTAGTAACTAAAAACAGGTAATAAACACCTCATTAAGAATCATTTCACTAATAGATTTTACTTTATATTTATTACATACATTACGAGTACAATATAAGGAACGCCTTCAATTATAATTTATTATTCATTCCAAACGAAAATAGTCTCTAAATGTATATATTATAATACTCATATTCATATCCAGATATTAATCCAGTTATTACTATTAATGATGGTGAATAATTATTATCTCAATATTTTAGTTAGTTTGTTTGTATGTTTGTGATTATTTTATTTTGTGAATTAAATAAAAAATATACTTAATTTACACTCGCTTCGACGGTACATATGCTAAAACTGGTAGGTATATTTCAAATTATTTTTAATCAAACACCTTAGAAAAAAAAAACAAAAGAAGTACTTAGGTACATTATGTTTAAAAAATAATTCTTTGTTAAAAATCCACTATGATCACATCATTCGCTACATTATGTAGTCTGTAGTGTACAGTGCATTTCAAATTGCGTTAATCTGTTGTTATTTGTAAAAACACAATTTTTTGTCGTGACCGTAACAACTGTTGGCCAAAGCGATCTCAGAGAAAATAATAGTTGTATCATAAATGTTATTCAAATTGTGATTAAAATTATGCTAGCATTTATTGACACGGAGAAGATAACTTTAATGTTAATTACATGGAGCTGATCCGCTGGTTACCCCACTAATGGGGGATGCCGTGATAAATGAATAATTAAAAAATATGGAGAGGTGTGTCCGCAAGATAAAAAATACATAACGTTATTTTTATAAATGCATCGCCGTCCTAATTACATTAGCGCCTAATAAAGTTGTTAAAATCGCATTATAAGCAAGATCTACTTAACTCCAATGGAACACGTTCGAAAATTTGAATTTTTATTACATTGTCCTTTTCACACCTATTTAATAATATTCATTTGTGCGAAAGAGACACAGGTTTAATGATAATGTGTATTTTCCTTTTAAGCTGACTACCTATTATTTTTAACGACTGTTTAATTTAAGACATTAGGAGTTCCTTGATGACTATGCTAAAGAAATTAAATTAGGTATAACTGTCATTAATTCTATTACTGAAGAACAGGTTGCCATCTACATAAGTTAATATTTGGTTAAGGGTGTATTATGAATTATTTTAATGTTGTTCGTTGTCAGATAACTATAATATAGGCAAGCGAATCTTCGCCCGGAAAATTGCCAAATACCCACAGCCTACACATATTTTACAATGCACTGTTCGATTTCATAACATTTGAAATATTGTCATCTTCTTTTGTTGCCTTTAAATATTCCCCTTATGATCACAGGGCAGAAATCTTGTTTTATTGCAGAAAGATATAATTAAATAAATACAATTTTTATCATCAGAGGAGGCATGCTTTCATCCTGTGTTTCCCAGTAGAAGGTTAAATTGAAAAAAAAAAACGGGACAGAGTCGAAAATCAAACCTAAAACTATTTGACTAAAAAAAAAGTATTAAAATTAAATCAGGTCATGATACCTATTATGTTAAAAAAAATGCTCGAGTTGTTATATTTTTGGTCGTAAAATCAAAGTGTTAACAATACTCTATGCGCGCACCACAATAAGTCACAGCTTATAAATCTTAAGTTAACCTCACGGAACGCTATAAATTACATTGAGGACTAATTTTATATGTATTTACGAGTGTTTTATAGACATTTTATGGTTTTATCACTTCATTGTAAGTCCCCGAACATAAAAATTAATAAAAATACCTACATATGTATCAACTTTAAACGGTAGCTCGTAATCATAATTCTTATCAACAACAATAATAATAATATGAAGGTATGATGTCTTTTATGGGAGTTTAATAGGTGTCTTAATGTTTATATGTTTTTTTAGGGGAGGCGTTATTGTGTGAACGCACCTCCTCAATTTAATATGAGTGATTCATATCTTCAACTATATTTTATGAATGCGTATGCCATCATGACACTCGTCAAAAAAGGGTAACCAGCAGACACATAGTTGACCAAACATAATGATTGGTAACCAAAACAAAGAATTAGACATTGAGAGAAAGAATGTAGAAAAAACGAAAAATGTACCTATGTAAAAACAGATCTATACGACGTTCCGTTCTCTCTGCCTACACATTAGGGATACTGTGTGAGGATATAGATAGATAGATAGTCTTCTGTTTACACCACGTGTGAAAGATTTTATAATGTTAGTTATTTGGAAGAAATCGCGCCTCTGCGATTAACTCGTCCTCTGTATATTATTTGGGTTAGTTGGAAGATATCGCGTCTCTGTGATAAACTCGCCCATTGTGGAAAACTATTTGTTTATTTATACTATGTTGTAATGTAATTATTTTTGTCTAAATATTTTGTACAATAAAGTTTATTATTATTAAATAAATATAATAATCTTTATTGTGCATTTTTCGCATGGTACAAATGGCGGGTTTATTGTCTGCAGGCAATTTCTAACAACCAACCAATTATTATATTGTTTGTATGATTATATTTGTTTTAAATGCATTTTTGTGTAAATTAATAAATAAATATTATAGATAGATTCATAACAGGCATTCTTACAACTCATTTAGTAAAAATTGCCGTCCGACAAATATAATTTATAAAGTTGGATATAAAGAATATTAAAAAAAAACAGTAATACTCCATCCGACCGTAAGTTTTTTGAGTAATGTGTTCTTGTTATATTTTTGACATAAACCGATTGGGTAATTTCCCAAAAGCAACCACTGTGCGATGTGCCATTATAGCAAAGAGTACAGTGCGGCAGGTGTAGATGGATATTAAACATTGGCGCTACTGTAGCAATATTTGTAACGTATAATATAATAATTATATAACTGACAATTTATTGTAAAAATAGATTTTGTACATAAATTTACATATCCCATGAAACAATCACTATCATTAAACCTAATACAATGTTTGATAAATCTTATAATAAATTAACTCACTTATATTTATTAACATGAAGTGAGTTTAGATAGGAAGTTATAAACACAAATTAGAAATAAGAGTCTTTTTTATTATTATTTTTATTATTTGGATGATTTTTTCAGCACCGTTTTATGAAAAAATCCACCTATCCAGCGGGTAATTACACAATTCGTGTTTTTTGTGAAAAATCACGAATAGTGTAATTACCCGCTGGTAACCTCATTTATAAGCAAACGTGAATATGTTTTTTTCTAAATTAACATCCACCTTGTACCGTCGGTTGACAACGTTGTACGGTTACTTTATCGAACGGTCTATTGTGAAAGATTTCAAAATATATCGGTAACTAAAACAATAAAATTATAAATGAATAGATTTTCTCTTGAAAATGTCAAGCTATCTTGACGAAAAAGCTCGAGATTAATAAAATCAATAATGAAAAGTAAACAGTGTTTTGTTGATCAAATAATATGTGAAAAAATTATTTTCACAATGTGAACACACAAGCCCTAGATCATTTCAATTAATAAATGTTATTATTATCTAAATAATAGAATTCTTCATGTTATTAAATTTAAAAAAAAAATGGCAATTAAATTAAATATAAGTAACTCAATTTTTTCCCAAAAGCCACATAGTATTGCAACACAATAATGATCACTTTCGGCTTCCATCCCTTAAAACGCTGCTGTTAAGGGTTCAGAATTCACCCCTGGTCCGCCCCAGACGTCAGACACATCCCCTATACATGTAATACACATACCTACAAATATATATCATCTACCTATCTATAATAGCAGCACAGTTCAAACTCTTGCATCTCACAGAGGGGTGTCTACAGAATACACATACATGCAAACACAAACATAGGATGCCTCTATCCCCTATTCCACACTACTATTCTATTCTATTCTACGACGCTACGTAGACAAAGGACTGTGTGGAGTAGTAGCATTGCTTTTACTAAAATGGCTGAACGATATTATTTTTTGTCCGCATTTTGAATCCAAACAAATGATGGAGTTTGGAATGGATAACAGTGGCGTAACCAGGTGGTCAATATTCTTGTACGCGTTTATAATTTTTTATATGTATCTATGATTAAAATTATTGAATTAATAATATCAATTTATTCTTAAATTCAGCGATGAGGTTTGTCACCCATTCTGCATGTCTTTTTGGCACGGAGAGGAGAACTAGCATGTTTATTACATGCAGCTGGTCTGGTGGCTACCTCACGTGTGTGACGTGATGGGAATAGTTGATAGATAGTAGTAGTTGAACGTATTTTATAAAATTATTAGAACCCAACAAGGAAAATATTACCTAATTTGCAGAGGAGCCCTAGCGTCGACAGGTCAACTGCCCGAAATAGATTGGCTGCGAACCTAAGAGAGAACTAAACTTTTACCGCATTTTCTACCACAGGGTGAAAATATTACTGTTGAGAAGTTGCAGTTCCCTTAAATGGTTTCAGATCATTAAACGGCGCTGTATATAAATCGTCCATATACTGCAAATCAATTGTTCAACATTAATCTTCGTATCTTTCTTCGTATTATTAGGTATCACCGTAACACAGTAGTTAACAAAAAAAAAGTCGACACAATTGATATTCGAAGTTTATTTATTTCTCGTAACGCCACTGCGTTCACAATCACACACACATAAACATACTTGTGATCTCATTTTCTGTCTTTCCAAAAATAATAAAAAGTAATTTTTCTATGTCATTTCGTAAAAGTGCCAGCCAACCTGTCAAGATCGCGAGGGAACACGAGAACAGGAGAGGAAGAGAAAGACATCTCATTTGAGTTTTTTTTTCATCTCTCTATTATTCATCTTCAACCGTCCTAAATCTATATTAGGAATCATCTATCTATCTTACTCCAACAAGTTGACTTTTCATTAGACATGTGGTAATTTATCTCTTTTTCTCATTTCAAAAATTTATTATTATTCCTTCTACAATAAATTCTATTTTTAAATCTTACGTTTTTTTTAACACAAAAAATCTTGTCATCTCGCCGCGCATTTCTGTTTTTTTTTCGGAATACAGATGCATCCTGCATGTTTTTAATAGGATTAATATGTAATTTAAAATCCGCCCTTTTTTAGATGTCTTTATTTATTTATTTTTTGTTATAATAATTATTAATCTGTAAGTATTAAATATGATAAAATATGTTGATTTTCTTATATAAAAAGATTTGACCGTCTCTTAAGCTCAAAATCAAAGGTCTAACATTCGTTTCTCAAACGGAAACAAACTGTTATTTAAATGTACTTTTAAAAATATGTATAACTGTTATAAATATGTAGGTACTTTTATAGCTACTGATTTATAATGAATATTTTTTTTTCTTTTGGCATATTTTTAACACGGTTCAAAGATCATCAATGATTATATTTTCGGTAAATATCACCTAAGGAGAGGTGAGGTTTTCAAAAAAAAAATCTACTTATATTCACGTCATTATATTATAGTTTTTCACCCAATAAATGATATGATAATGAAATGATTGTCAATAAATGTGCTTTTGCATATAAAAAACACCAGACTAACTCTAACTTAACCTACAAATCAGGCATTGAAGTAGGTATTTAGGTACTTATGACATGTCAAACGCGTACGAAAAATGCAACTAATTAACTGTGTGCTTGATAAAAAAAAATTATGTGTACCAAAATAATCGAAGTTAGGTTGTGTTCATATGAACTTAATAAATTCCATATTTCCATACATTTTATTTAACAAATCAAAATGAGCTAAGAAAATTTAACATTAAATCGAGCCAAACGGAATTATATAAAAATATTGCTCGAATATTTTTGATTTTTTTTTTTACCTTAGGTACATATTTGACAAGAATCAAGCAAATTTTAAAATTAAATCAATTCAATAAAAAGAAAATTATTTCCTTATTACACGTTATTTACGCATTGTAATATATTTGCAATTGCAATGTTGCAATATCTTTCAACTAACCCTCTTTTGCAATCAACTCTTTTCAATGTATTTCTTTAATCCGCTCGATAAAATTGAAATTTTCAATTTGAAATGGAGTTTTATAATAATAGTGTTTCGTGCAGTGTTCTCCTGTTATCGATCTTTAATAATCTCATGGGGGATTAAGATTCACGTCTTGATTCTCGAAATAGACGTTTAGGAAATGAGTTTCAGCATAAATCCGATCAGAGGGTGTAAACAGAATAATAATTTCTACAGGCAGTAGTAGTTACTTCTCGTACTTTTGAATCATATTATAATACTGCATCGATAGAACATTTATCGAGTTTTTGAATTTGGAACGGTTGCAATTGTTTCCTGAATTATCGATTTTTCGAAATTACGTACTTACTTACTTCCGATGGCCGAAAAGCCCCTGTATATAAATACCTTCAAAACAATAGATCTCCAAGATTTTCTATCTTGAGCAATGGAATAATGGATTGCCAGCCGTCTTTAGCAAATTCGATAAGAAATTATCGATTAGAAATTGCATTTATAGGTATGTAATGTAAATAAAATAAACTGGAAATCGATAATTCTAAATACTGTATATTATATGAGTAAAAGCTGAAATTAACCAAAATTGAGATTTAGTGCGTATTTCAGGAAAACGCGTTGTTATTGAACACTTCTACTATTTAAAACTTCTCGACAGATGTAATTTCAAAATAAAGCTAATATACGTTATCGATAATTCCGTTTTCGACAGCTCGAGAAACACACATTTCAAACTCACTCATCTTGAATGAGACAGAGTTAGACACACATACCTACCTTTTATGCGCCCACCTAGTAGGAACCCTATGCATGTGAGTGAGAGAGCAAATCAATTATTTACACTGCTATGAGTTTTCAATTATTATTTGTTAGGTAGGAATGTTGTACCTAGATTTATATATTATATTGAATTTAGTACTAATGTCGGTAGATACCTACTGATACTGCTATAGTTTGATTCAGAGAAGCGAAAGTAATTCGGTGACACCTCCTAATGCATCTGCACTCTTGTTCACGGTATATGGATTCCATTCTATTAGTATACCATAAACTGTTTGAGATTATTGATTTTGTTTAATTTATTCATTTCATATCATACGAGGCGCTTACTTAATACTAACTTTTATAACAAAACGTTTATCCATTACTAAATATTTGTTGACATTGTCGACCGACGATATTTAGTGGAAATTCATTTTAAATATAAAAAAATTCTATACCTACAATACCTACTTTCACGGTGACTTGTGGAAGAAGTTAATAAAAAAGTTTTATTTCCATTAATCTTACTAAATAAGCAACACATATTTCATAGTTAGAAAAGTTATAAATTATTAAATTGTTCTAAATACATATGCATTTATGTAAGTTTTATTTTTTTTATGTAAGTTTGGTATATACATATTATTTTTATTTTTTCTGAGTATAAAAATGCACTCGACTGTGCATGAAAGTAAAGAAAAAGTCTCTATGTTTAGTTTTAAAAACCGTATATTTTATTTGACTGATCGCCAAAAATCCATTTTATGAAAATAAACAAGCATATTTTTAATGTTGTAATATAATCTAGAAAGTAATGCAATAATTTTATTTTTTATCTACTTCCTTTAATACTAATTATTATTTTTCTCTTTTTTACAGGTAATAATACTGCACATCATAAAATGGATTCGAGAAATCGATTTCACATTTCCTCTAAATTACGAAAAATTACGCATTACTTCTGGATAAAACTTTCAAAATTTGTAAGTATGCATACAAAATTTATTTAAAATGTATTTCATTGCGACAAATAACATTATACACTTTAAACTCATAAATACACACAAGATCACAGTCAAATTTATTAAATCCATCTCATCACAGCCTCTGCCATAAGTGAGGTAGCCAGCAGACTAACTGCTTGTAGTAAACATAGGTATAAGTCGTCCTTTTCATGGCAATAAAATCTTTGTCATTCAGGATGAGTGGCATACATTATCGCTGAACTGAAGATGTTAAATGTCTTAAAACGTGATGTTTTACGAATATTTGCCTTTTACAGAACACTCAAAAACTTTCAGAAAACTGTAAAAGACCTTTTCTTTACCAGGTAGGTACCCCAAATTATTTGTATCGAGTTTTCGAGAATGACCATATCATCTCGTTTACAAACAACAACGAAAAACTCGGTAACATCTCAATTTTAAATTTCGAACCATAAAGTTTCGAAAATCGGCATTCATTTGTTTGATAAAGAAAAGAATCATGTTTATATATAGATAAAATTAATAATAAAATAATACAAAATGACATAGTTAGGTAGGTACATCGTATCATTTAGGGAGATGGACATATAATATAACATGAATAATAAAGACCTTCCCAGATAGACATACATACCTACACGATATTATTATGGACAGTTAGATAATTTATAGTTTTTTTATGTTTTGTTTCATAGGTGGGTAGGTTACATGGTGAATACTGCTAGTATTCGTTGTAACGAAATTGGTTGTATGTGACAATATCCTTTTTATTTTATTATTAGTAGATTTCACTACTACTTGTCCCCGTTTAAAACTAGGTAATCCACTTTTTTCTGAAAGTTTTCGAGTGTCCTATAAAAGGCAGATGTTCGTAGATATTGTATTAGACATGTACCTAATAGACAAATAACATCTACAATCCAGCAATTAATGCCAGCCATCTCAATGTCTTATTTTGTATTGGCATGGAGAGGGCCATATGCATGTTTATTACTCGTGTTCAGACCACTGGCTGCCCCATTTGTAGGATGTCCATGATGAATATCAAACAACATTTATTTAACTAAACGTTTATCAATACTAGCGCCACAGTGCCAAATAAAGAAACTAAATTTCAACAATCGGGCTAGTTTCGCTCAGGCAGCCATTTGGTTAAATGGCTAATCTATCTACAGTATTGGGCGGCGACATAAATATTTTCCAAATTTCAATACTTCAGAAAAGAGATACGAAATATACAGATGCTGTTGGAGTTGGTTCTATTGTTTGTAGTTAAAGAGTTTAGAGTCTTCACGAATTTCTTTATTGTTCACACAGGTTATCTTGTAATGCAAGAAAGCTATAGAAGTTGATTGAAAAAGAGGAGATGAAATGAAATACAGTTGCTTATATTAACAGCAAACTAAGAGTAGGTATGTTACCTTTACAATAAAAACAAAAACATCAATAGGCTGACAAAAACTTCGCCAAATTATGATATTATTTTGTTCTACAAATTATTTATGTCGCTGCATTCCCAAACCTGTCATACTGAACAATTAATACAAAGTCATGCTGTCATTGGTGGAATCAAGTTACTAGCGCCACACGGCGGCAAACATCCTAACTATTTTATTTGGCGTGTAATTTAAAAACTACTGATATGAAAACTCAACAGATGCTCTAAATCAATACTGCCACAAATCACATCAACTGGAGGAAACATGTTTCATCCCTGCGGTCCTAAAGAGAACATTGGAATATGAAAAAATATATATACCTATATTTTTTTTACTGTACATCGATTATAAGCAAATTTACACAAAAAACATAAAAATCGATACACAGAGGGCGAGTTTATCGCAGAGGTGCGATTTCTTCCAACTAACCCAATTTCGTGAAACGTTCACACAATACATTAAAAGAAGGAAAAGAGGAGGTACCTACGCAGGTGAAGAATGAGAAGGAAAAGGGACTAAGAAACAGATGAAATAGTTATACAGTAGAAGGAAATAGTTATAAACATGCAAATTTTCTTTTTCATGTCAATAAAAGTTAAGACATTCAGGATGGGTGGCAAAAGAAAAATAATATTTAGTTAGGCATTGATAACTCTCCAGAATAAAAAAAAATGTTACATACATCAATGTTTAAATTTACCGTGCATACTAGTTTGATACCCTCTCTATATCCACTCTCTGCCATATTGTAGTAGGCGGTCCATTTCTTTTGTTCGACAACAATAATAAAAAAAAAAACATATACTGTAGTATACAACATGCATTCATATAATATTTTAATTATTTCTAATTATTATGTTAGTTTTTTTGTATTTCGAAAATAGAATAGAATAAAAAAAAAACAATAAATTTAACCTTTTTCTGACGTGTCTTATTATTATGTGTTCTTTTTTTAAATTAAAAAAAAACTCGATACTAATTCGTTCCATCCCTTTATATGTAATTTTCAATCCCCAAGGGTTCAAAAATTTGCTTCTATCAAATAAAATAATGCCTATCGATTTTTTCTACTTTTCTAGGTAGGTAGGTATATCGTATATGTATAATTTTAAACAGGTTTTCGAGTGTCCTGTAAAATGCGGTTAGGTGGTTATTCGTAGAATTTCACATTTAATTTTTTTATAATTCAGCTATGGGGTACCTACCTATGCCGATCATCCTGAATCTCATAATTTTATTGGCATGGAGACGATGGCTTGCATATTTATTTGATATTCGCTGGTTAACCCACTTCTAAGAAATATCTTAATGATATGGATAGATTAGATTGTTACAAATTTCTATAAAATACAATAAAATCAATTAACAAATTAATTAAAAAAAAAACAAACTCTGATACAACACCTGTCATTTTTATGAAAATGGCCGCTACGGCATTGTCTATGGAACACACTCGGTTATTAATAATATTATTTGAAAATTGTTTTTCGAAATTGGAACACTTTTGTAATTGGAATGTAATTATTTTTGTTTCGTTTTCATTTCCTCGATACCAGCTGGTAATATAATATACTTAGGTATATACTACCGATGTAGGTACCAGCCTAATTCTATTCGGCTGCGAATGGTGCGTACATTAGGTACTGTTTCATGCATGTACACATGTTATTCTGTGCATACCTATAACAATCAGAAATTTGACATAATTATATCAGTTTTATTCAACTTATTCATAACCTAGAACCTTTAAATATGGACATAATGGTCAGACGAAATTTTAAGTTGATCTTTGAGCCTGTCTAGCCAATTGTTCTTACAAAAATTCACCAATAAGAAGGCCTTCTCTGACTCCTGAAATATCCGAATATGTGGTAGCCAGTGGAGTAACTGCAAGTCATCCTCTTAACAGAAGGGTTTTTTATAAGAAATCGCGTTATTACTACTGCTTATCGAAGCTTTTAAAGATACCAGCGATCTTTAGCTTTTATATATCTACATAATGTTTTTGAGTGATAATAGGAGTCAGTTGGAAGACATAGCATTCTAGCGATAAACTCATCCTCTGTACATTGAATTGTGTAACTGATATTTTTAAGATACTTTGTATTGACTTGAAATATTGTAACAATGAACAGTGAAGAATAAAATAATGCTTTACTTTTTAATTGATCACGAAAAAGCCAACTTGTATTATGTTTATTACATGAAGGTAGTCTGTTGGCTACCTCATTACATTCCGTAATGGTAGAGATTTTAAATAAATAGCAAAAATAAACACTTCCATGGAATCAAATATCTACTATTGTGTCTTGAAGTAGGTCGTAGTAGTAAGTCGGCAGCAAGATTGAATCACCGAATCTTTGGTGGATTGGTGGATTGTCTAAAATATTACTGGAATGTTTTAATTGACCAATTACAGTATATTATAATTAATACACATCAAAAAGAATCACTGTCTGCTCAAATAGGTAGGTATTACGAAAAGTATTTACTTGAAAATTAAAATGTTCAAAAAATGTCAAAAACACACAATACAACGGAAAATATCAACGTTTATATGTACAACTAGATAATAATATGTATGTTTGTAATTGGGGAGAGTGGGGTAATTGTGGCCTTTGAAAATTCTGTTTAATAATTTCAAGTAGATAGATAGGTACCTTTGTAGAGTAGTACCCTTTTCATTCATGCAGCCATTCAGGGTGTTCTGCTGAACACCTACCTATACTAATAATAATAATAATAACAGAGATCCAACTCTTTTGTAAAAGGGGTAAAACTGGTCACGGTACGGTATAGAAGAGGGAGAATATTACGTACCTAATGTACAAAACAGGCACTTACCTAAATAGCTAAATGTATAGTTATATAATATTGTACAATACGTATGCTAACCCTCGCGTTCTGTTTGAAAAGGAATAAATAATACCTAACATGTCCGAATCGTGCCAAAGATTTTGAAATATGCGTGTTTTATGATATTGTAAACGAAATGGTTCTTATTTTAAAATTATCCAAATGCAACGAATTCAATTATGTCACTTTTTAAATAATCACTTTTTTTCTGTCTCTAGAACCTTTCAATTTGTATGCATATGAGTATTTATACTATATTACTATGCATAGGTATTTATCTTTTGTTCTATGCATAGTTATTATTCATATTTTGTTTTATTTAGGCGAAAAATGGCAAAAATCTTAGGTTATTTTTTACAGTGTTCATTTATTATATTTGAATCTCCAAAACTTATATTATATCGAGACACTATCCATACAACAAAAAAATACATTTTTTTAAAAGAGTGAGGTTATACTTAAGTTTTTAGTACAGGAAAAGGTATATTTATTATTCCATCCGTAGACTGTAGAACATAATTTTATTAAACTTGTATATTTTAATTTCTATTGTTTCTACAGATTATTATTTTAAACTATCTATCTATCTATACCCTCACGCCGTGTCCCAGGAGGGGTAGGCAGAGAGAACGGAACGCCATATAGATCCATCCTTACAAACTTCTGTCGCTTCCTAAACTTTACACTAAACTAAACTTTCGCTTTAAACTAAATATTTGTAATAGCGATTTTGAACCTATAGAATTATTTTTTAAAAGTGACATTTTTAATAAACATTTTGAAAACCTTTAATAGAATTTGTACATAAATAACGTAATGAGCACATTTTGAACAAAACAAAAAAAAATACATAGAAACATTATAATAACCCTTCACATTTTAATATTCATTGTTGCACGCTGCCGTCGTTCTCTATGACTTTGTTTTCTTTACAAATTCATCACACATAAGCAAAGTAAAATAATCCTTAATTCATTTTTACATAAGGTTTAAATTATCTTTCATTCAAAGTTGCACAATTTGTTTTTAAAAGGGCATATCCAGTACAAATACCTACGAGTATTCTCTTTGATAAATATTACCCTTCACGCATATTAAATAGTACATTTTAATTTTGTCGTAACAAAAAAAAATCTCACTTTCATACTTACCTAAGGGTCGCTAATATTGTTGTTTCTATTAGGTATTATTATAATAATTATTATTATTAGTTTGGTACATATTACTGTGTATTATTTGTATTTTACATATCTTGTTTATTTTAATATTAAGAACCGGAGTTCATTTTACCCCAACGTACTCAGATGAATAACTTTTTTGTTGGTATATGCGTTTCGGAATTAATATGAGGGATTTGAAATATCTTTATATTTTGATATTAGATTCGCTTGCTACCCCGCCTAACAACTTTTTAGATAATTTATTCAAAAAATACAAATCATAGGAAATAAAACAAATGAAAATATTTATAAGTAGGTTAAACCGTTTATTCTAGTTAATCAGACACTATTTCCAATTTATTGGCACGGAGAGGACAACTTGTGTGTTTATTACTTGCAGTTAGTCTGCTGACTACCTGTTTGTGGGAGAGGCCGTCATGACAGGTATAGATTTGTAGATAGACTATTTTAAATTAATCTATTGACCTTTCAATCCATTCGCTGTCTACCTCATTTGTAATTAAAAATTACGTTTTCAACATTTTGTATCTGAAATAAAATAAATATGAAACATCCGTCATTGTAGATACAATTTTGAATTCAAATTAAAATTCGAACATATTCTGATTTCAAATTTGTTTAAAACGTTATGTTCCTACCAATCAAAATACTTCGAATAAGTAATAAAACTTTGTAGACTCGATCATACATAATTATACACTGCAATAATCTGTTTTCATATTTCGAACAGCTAATTTAAAAATGTTCGGAAACAAATGTACTCTACTGCAACACTACTCCGCGCGCCAACGTCCGTCGACTTTCAGCTGTATATACGATAAAATGAAACAATAGTAGCGAAATTCATTATTATTTTTAGTTTTATATGTAGGTATTATTTGTTTTTTTTTCGTACAGTTTTAATGACATGCAACATTTCTATGTATTGAAAATATCTATATTTATATTTTTGTAAGAAAAATACTTGATATTTGCGTGTATTTGTATTGAAGTAGGTACTTATTTCCATATTGTATTCTACTTCTATTAAAATCACTTTTACAATAATTCACCGACCAATCAAACAAACGGATGAAAATAACTCAATAAAATATTCGCATTTCAAAAAGGAACAAAATGAAAACAATCACAAAAATTGTTAAACATATATTTGAATGAAACTTTTTTATAAAGTGTTTTAGTTTTTCCTCTACAACAGCGACCCTTATCATCACATAGCGATCGCGTTACGTCGCCGCGCCGCTGAAAACTGGTGGGAGAAAAAATATATTAATAAAATATTGTGAACCGTTGTAATAGAAAAAACATTATATTTCATATTACAATGTAAAGTCGGCCTCGATTATACACTTTGACCTTTTTTACAACGTGGATGAAATTTATTAGTTAGTAACTCTAATATCATGTTTGATTGTGTTTATTTTTTTCGCGAGTACTTTTGTCCGTAGGTACCTATTTAGTCGCGATGCATGAAGTTTTATATTGTGTTGAGAACAAACTGCATGAAGTACACGTGCGTTTTGTATAATACATATATAGATACATAAAATGTGTATAAATTTAATGTACATGTGTGTGTTTATTATGTGTATGTATTTGTTGTGCTTGTGTGTGATTGGCGGCGCTTCATGCGCTAGCACAACTATGACGGAACATAGATTTGACAGCTAACACAAAGCCTGTACAGACGCCTAAATAAACGCAACTCACGGCGCGAACTTTTGAAAAAAGAATACGGAATTGTAAAATGCAAAACGCGATCTATTTTATTTCAAACGAAAAACAACAAAATAATACTTTGCGTTGCGTTATTTAATTATAAATAGATAGTTGCTTTTTTAAAATCGCGCAAAAGTTTTCAATTATTAATTTTTATTCCGATTTCAAAACGTAAATTTATTCAATTGCGCGCTGTCAAAACGAATAGTTTTTATTTGTTTGAATAATAATAATAGCATCGAACGTGTGTGTTCTTTTGTTTTATTGTATTTTTAAATTCAGTGACCAATGAGAATATTCCGTTCATGATTTTTGAAAAGTGTTCGATTCGATATTATTTTGTTTTGTTACTAAATTCAATAACATGTGCCGATGAAAAGCGTTTGTTTATTGTTTACAAAAATTCTATTATCGTCATGGAACGTTTTTGATTTATAGCTGTGAAATGAATTCAAATTTTAAAAATGGAATTCTAGAATTAATATTTCAAAATACAAACGACCAATAGAAAAAAATGCTGAAAAGAAAACGGTTGTAATGAAAATTGTTCGATTCTCAAAAAGATTCTATTGTGATATATTTAAAAATGTCGAATAAAATGTGTTTGAATAAAACTCATATTGACCATAGATTAAGATTAAATATCAAATCAATTTCAATTTCTATCATTCTATTTTCAATTAATATCAATACTAGTGACGACAGTTCTCAAAACACATTGTAGTGATTCGCTGTGTGAATTAAACAACGACCAATCAGAACGTTGTCTTTTTAAAATAATTAGGTATTCTAAATTTAAATAGTCCAATGGATAACAATAATAATGTTGTGTAGGTGAGAATGTGCAGTATGAAATATGTGTTGTGTATTCGAAATTTGAATAAATATGTGAACTATTTATGTGAAATGGGATAATTTATACAATTTTATGTAAGTATTTTATTGTTTTTCTTGTTTCTTCGTAGTCAATTTGTGAGCTATTTATTAATTGAGTAGGTACATAAATTATTTAAATTTTCCCCATATTCTTGGGAAAGACTTTTAGGTCCGTATAATAAAAAAATTATAACTTATAAAAATTATGGAACTTCAGATTTCAAACATGGTTTTCCAATTGTCATCCTCTTTTGAACGTGTTCCTAAATTTAAATATAGAATATTTTAAAATTTTATGCGTGATTCTTCAAATATTTTCCTTTTTTTGATGTGATTCTTCAAAGAATTTTTTTAAGGGAAATCTTAATTCTGATTATTTCTCTACAACGGTATCGATAAAGCAATAAGTAAATTGGTATGTACTGGCAGCATTATGTACATAATTTTCAATTACATTTGTTTACACAGTTATATAAGATGTTACAACTTTAGGAAAAACACTAAAATAAATAGGCACATAACACAAATTAGGTTAGAAATTAGGCTTAATTTTATCCGGTTATTTTATCATTCCCAAACCGGTTTTTTATAAAATGAATCAATAAATATTCCACGCGCGTTAGTCCGATAAGGACAAAAGTCGAAATCTTAAGATTTCCCAAATATTTAACAACAAAAAACATAAGTGTTTGATTGGTTATTATAATCTGCTTTCCATAAATTAATAAATACCTAATTATTAGGATTTTCGACTTTTTTGTATAAACCGTTTTCAATATTTTTTGTAATATTGACGAATGGATAACAAAAAAAATTTTTTATTATAGTTATCATGAAAATGAATTTTCTTATACATACCTACAGACCTAAATATGTTTAGTATTCATAAAAATTACAAAAATATTGATTTTATCAATTTCATAGGCGCAACGGCATAAGACGTCAATAAATCATAAGTTCTGGGTTTGATTCCCCTTAAAGATGATTATTTGTTGATAATTATTTTTATCGTGGCTGGGTGAAATTTGTTAAACAATAAACCTGCTTTATGGCAATTAAGGTATTTACTGTTCTTCAATCTTGTTTAATATTTTGTATACCTATATGGATAATAATATTTTATTTGCTTTACCCATATATAATTTGCAATGATTTGGCAGACACTCAATAGGTATTAGATTAAATTTCCTATCTTCATTTTAATATAAAACTATTTTACTAAAAATATAGGTAAATGTAGAAAAAAACGAGTTTATCGCAAAATTAATACAGAAAACGCATAAATGTTATGATTGCATTGCTAATCCATCTAAAAACTGTTCATTTTTTTGTGTTGATTCATAATATTTAGCTCATTTTAATTCTGACATTTTTATATACCTGAAAAGGTGTTGCATGAAATAAAATAGCTCCTTGTGTAAAAAATATGAAAGAACGTTTTTGAAATACATAATCAAATTTTATTATAATGGCAATAAATTATTACTTAGTGACGCTTTAACAAGTGAACGGTGTTCCATTATTCGAAATTTGAAAGTTGTGCAAAAAGACGGTAGATAAATACACAGTTAGTAGGTAAGATAACAATGCATCTAGTTACGGGAAGGCGAGTTAAGTCCCCGTGTAACTTAAATGTACTTTTTTAAATAAAATCATTTGGATATGTAGGTGTGCAAAGTGAAGATAGATGAAAAATTTGGAAAAATAGGTAGGTACCTACCTATATAATATTATTCCATCCACGAAATTTTATTAAAATCTCGCATATCTGAAAGAAAAGTATAAAATAAATTACCCTAATCACGTTTTAAACTTTTTCTTTAACTATGTACCTATGTATTTATAAAATTTATTAGTTGTAAAATGTGACTCCCTATCTATTTTTTATGACAAATATTTCTTTAATGATTTTAAATGATAAATTATTTTGTTTAAATTTTCACTGTTATATGTACTTGTAAATGTTATGTACTCGTATAATGTATTTTGTCATGTACATAATAGGCTTATTTAATTTACCTATTTACAAATCCACTGCGTGAGCCTGTTTAAAAATATACAAAAAAACATACAAATCAAATTTCTCATCAACAAACACTGCTGGAGCAAGATAAGAACAAAAAACTGTCGAAAAACAAAAACACAAATGGGAATCAATACAAAATATCAATAATTTTAGTCAAATCACAAAATAGTATAGAAAGTCAATGGAATGTTTAGCAATAGGTATGTCAAGAAATAAAATTAAAATTGAAATTAAGTTAGGAGATGTCAAAGATAGAAGAAAGAGAAAAAAACTATGAGAAATGTCATAATGTGCCGTGAATTTTTGTAAAATAAAAAAATAAAATAAAATTTAAAAAAAAAACACATTAACATATAAGTTACTGAAATAAAAATATAAGATTACCATTTACTTTGAAAAGATAATATTATTATGCAATGAATTTAGATTTACTTTGATTTCAAACATTTAAGTAAATTTTCCCATAATTGACAAGGAATGACTAAATATAATATTGAGATGTCAGTTCGTAAAAGTAATAATTTAATTTATATGTAACGTCAAAATATGCACAAACACACACAAATAGATACAATATCAATGTCTTTAAATAACAAGTAATAAAAATAAAATTTTGAATTAAAAAAATCAATTAGATCAGGAATAAAAAAAATAAGAATTAAGAATTCAATAATTTTGAAATAAAAAAGTTCAGACGACGACTAACAGAAAATATATCTTAAGTTAAAAAAAAAAAAAACTATGATGAAAATGATTCATACAAATCAATGCATTATAAAACTAGAGAATTATTATAATATGTACACAAAACAAACAATAAATTACAATGGTTAGCAATAAAATAAGACTAATGTTCAATAACCATCGATTCACCCACAAAAAAAATATAAAATATATTTAAAAAATTTATCGTTTTTAAAAACAAATCATAATTTACGGGATGTTAGCGCCTTAAAGGCATAAATTGTAAGAAGATTACTTACATAGGTAGCTATCTAACTACCAACAATACGCATGACATTTTATTGTGTCACCTAGTTACGCCACTGGATACCTACAAACTACTCATTGTGTTCTAATTTCAAAAAGTCTTGGGTGACAGTAATAATAATATAGGTAGGTATAAAGTCACAATGTTCTCAGGTAGATCAATTTTTGAATTTTCAAATTTAGAACATTTTTACGCAATCTTCCATTTCGAATTCCACGAATTGGCAGTTTTGTATTAGATAAGGTTTATTCTGTAGAATACGTCCAACCCACGATATGTTTTTTTGGATTATGTAGGAATTTTTACATTAATTCTTTAAAAAATATATTGAATACTAACTTGTAAACCATACTTCGAGTTAGAGATTTTTCTTGAAAGTGAATATTTTCAAAATGAATTGTGAATTATTTGAAGAGCTTTTTTCTGCCTCAAAAACGTAGATTTATTGAAAGCATTTTTAGCTTTTTTGCGCAATATAAAACATAGACAATTGCATAATTATTAAATAAATGAAAATAAATTAATTATCAAATAAATTTAATAAATGAAATATCAAATAAATGAAATTGTGCAAGGGTGAGTTTATTACAGAAATATTTATTTTTACTAAAAAAATTAGTTTGACAATGACGCATCTTAGCGTTGAAACCGGTAGTGCTTTTTTAAAATTTATGCGGTGTAGTATAATATAGTAGCTATTATTAAATATTTTAAAAATGTTTCGCGATTACCACAATGTTAGTGCCAATAAAATCAAACGATATTAATTTGTCTATGGTTATTTGTGATAAACTCCTTGGTTGTTTTCTGCATAATATCTTAGTCCCACTGTTCTTTATCTGTCAAACGAATGAATGTGTTGCTTTCTTATCTATGACAACCAATCAACTGTCTTTTTGTCCCACATTTTGAGGAATGCAGTGCGTGGGCGATTTTTTGTTTATTTATTTATATTTATAGCTATTTTTAAATTTCGTCAAGATGGCGGAATTCATGAATGATACAAGGACATTTGAGTTAATTGAAACATACATGTATTTATAAAATTTGAATGTTGTATAACTGTAAGAACTGAGAAAAGCGTCCCGACGCTTATAAATTGACTCTATGCTGGCTTTAGTGATGACTTTCGGTGTCTATGGACAACGTTCACCAATTCTACCGTTCCCACCATAGAAGCAACCAATTTTTCCGGATCTCATATTTCAGTATTCGAATGGATCATGATCTCCGGTCTAAATGGTTGGTACGCCTTTCTTACTTCTTCCGATTAGATTTTGCACAATGTTACATTGTTTAAACATAATTCTCCAATCCAGATGTCTAATTGGTTTTGTCATCAGCACTTTGCGTCTAAAGCCAGTTAAACAATACCTACCTGTAAAGTCCCAATACAGTATAAATGTTAGAATTAGATGATTAAGACATCATTTTTTCAAATAAATCATAAAATCACTTTCATACTGTGATATCTACCTAAACATAAATATATAATACACATTATTCAACAATATAAATGATATTTATAACGTCTTCTCAAGTTCAAAATGTACATAAATCACTTTATACGGAGATATCGCTTTATGAAAATATAGCGATGAGGTTATTATAATTCAAAAGTAGGAACCTACAACACGGACTGGAGTGAATATTATCGGCGCACGTGGAATAAAATTTATTTTCAAACCGAAACGAATCATGTAAAGCCCCCTTTACAAGACGAGGCGGGAGGAAACAAAGATGTGATTTGTTAATTCAGATTAGAATTTCGAACGCATTCTTTCTTTCAATTAAATTATTCCTATATTTAAATACTAAATACTTATTTATACCATCACGGCATATCTCACAAGACCAGCTGAATATAATAAACATCCAAACTATCCTCTCCATTCCAACGAAAATTAAACATTCAGGATGGGTGGCAAACCTCATCGCTGAATTTGAAATTATTATTATTATTATCTGAAAAATGTCACCATACATTGAGACCATAATAGTTTTTGGCTAAGGCGATCTCAGCAGGAAAAAAACAAAGCAAAATATAAAAAGCAGGAATGAAAAAAAATCACAAAAAAACATCTTCCAAAAGAAACAACAGAATCAAAGAAAATGTAAAATGTATATATTTTTCGAATATCTCCCTGCCTTTTAATGGACACCTAAGACTTCCGAAGAAGATTGAGAGACTAATTTTTGCCGTGTGGAAATATTTTTTTCTTGTATAAAAAGGCATATAATATCGGTTCATGTCTGATTATTCTGGGTACAGGTATTATTAATATTAAATTATATGTCATTATTACAGTGTAGATCACATAATCAAATCAATAAGTAGGTAGTACACAGTTTCTGCTATGGCCGCCGCATCCTCAGACATAATAATATCATATATCATCTACTCACCGGCTTATTATGATAATGTATAAGTCGTTCAGAGCCGATGTGAGGTTAAATGTGTTTGTAAAATGTGCTCCGGGTTAATATTTTTTATATAATGTGTGACAATATGGTAATTGTTATTGTCTAATATTGACTCATTATAAAGAGACAAAAACTTTTCAATTCATATAAAAATTAGTCAAAATTAGAGCCAAGTCTATTCCGCTTTCTCACTGTACTTTGTCCATGGACACCGAAAGTGATCACTAGCCAGCCTAGAGCCAATTCGTAAGCGTTGGGACTCCTTTCTCATTTCCTCCAATTAGATTTTCCACATTGTGTAAACGAGGCTCTCCAATCATCTGTGCGTTGCGCCCAAATCCAGTTCAATTTAAGGGTTACACCCTCCCTTACCAATGGATGTTGCAGGAATGTCATCCATACACTTAATACAAATTATTTTTAAGGAAGAGTTCAAGGTTCGCCTGAAGGGCTATCCCCGACAAAGTCCTCCCTAAAATTAAATACAACGTTAAGTGTCCACCGACTCCATCGTTTTACAAAAAAGAACTTAAAATTGACTTATTTACTACGTACTAGTTGTTTGCCTAAATTAATACAAAATATCTTAAAACTAGATTGAAGTTCCTGCAACTAGTTGCATTTTCATAGCCGCAATCAATTCAATAAGCAATTTCTTCTAAGCGTAGTGTATATATTATGTTTAGTATCTCTGTAATCATGAAAAGAAATAGATCAATACATGCACAACAAACACGACAAATGAAAACGATAAGAAAATCACATGTTCAACAATAAAATAATAGTAAATATTCTAAACAACATAAGGAAACTTTAAATCTTTATTCATCACTTTCATATTCAACATACAGGGCGCCGTCATACCCCATTGAGGCCCTGTTGCAATGACGGTATTGGGGTTACAACATTGTATCCACTTGGGTGTTACTTGAAACAGCAGGGAGATTATAATATTATGTAGCGGTAATACCTAGGTATAACACATAATTATCTTAACATAAATATTTAATCTGTTCATATGTATGTATGTTTATATTTTAAATGTCCTCTATGGACACCTTAGGCCCAAAATGTCAATATGCCCTTGAATTTACGCTTAACCTGGCGTAGCCTGTGATATGGTTAGGCATATATTTTTTTGTTCAGTTTTCTGGATCTCCTGTAAAACCTTGAGAATTGTAGGGACATTTATTTTCATTTCATTTACAGGTTTCATGAATCCACCGACAATGTGTAATATACAAACTTTGCTGGTTTATGTGCCGACACTTTTTATCTATTTGTGCTATATATACGACAATTATAAAAAAAAAGTTATTACGTGACTTAATAGTAAATTTACATAACGTATTTTTTAGAATGAGATATTTAGGTTATTTCTCTGAACTCTTTTTTTTTAGTTTTTGTTTCAATTTTTTTTTTGTGTAATATTTACATACATTTTGGAAGTGTAAATGTATTTGTATGAATGGGTTGTATTGTGTGTGCGAGACTGTGAGTTTTTCTATGTTTATTTTGTATGTTATTGCTGATGTGTGCACTGTTTGAATGTAAAACTGTTGGAATGTTATTATTGCTTACGTATTTGTATTTTGCATGTCTTTCATCTGTTGTATACCATATTAAATTAAATCTTCTTCTTCTTCTATCAGTGCCATATCAGGTCCCCCCGACGTTGGCGATCACTCTGGAGAATGCCTCTCTGTCTCGTGCTGTGCGGACCAGTTCTCCCATCCGTGTTATTCTGGTCCATTGCCGTATATTCCGCAACCACGACATCTGCTTCCTTCCTACTCCACGACGTCCCTCAATCTTGCCTTTTATTATCAACTAAATTAAATTAAATAAATAAACTTATTTGTAAGGTACTAACAGAGATTCTGTGAAATGCTTCGAATTACACGTCTATTAATGGTTTTTGCTGAAAAATGCCGGGTACAAAGCTAGTAACGGCAATAATACTATAATAGCAGCAAAGTAGAAGTAGCAGGGTATAAATAACTCATTAAAATAATAGTGACTTGAGGTGTAGAATCATACCTAATATTTATTTCAGTGCGCGCTGCATACATTGTATGTAAGACATATTACTGTAAAGATAATGAAGAATTATCAATTTTGTTTGCAAGCATGTGTTGTACGATAAAGGATTGGTCGTATAAAATGAAAATTATTACAAATTATAAAAGTAGATGTTTTATAACAAATGAGGTTGTCAGCAAATGCATTTGAGCGCCCTCGAGGTGGATTTTTTTTACAAAACGGCGCTTTACAAATCATCCAAATAATAATAATAATAATTGTACCTGCGTATATAGATAATAACCGTTCCGCAGAGCACCCGGCAAAGAATTGGCCTTACATTCTCTTTCGTAAGTTTTCTAATGTCCTGCAAAAGGCAGGTGTTCGAATACTTAAAAACATTTTATATATTAAATTCAACAATTAGGCCAACCATCATTAATGTATTAACTTTTATTGACACGGAAAGGGCAATCTATATGATTATTACTTGCAGTTAGTTCGCTGGCTACCCCACTTGTGGGAAATGCCGTGATAGTATGAATGAATGTTCCAGGATTTATTCAATTGTACGTTATGAACAAATTGGCAATCGTTCGTATGGTGTAAATCCATCTTTATGTTTGGAAGTTTCGCAGCAATTTCAAATATTGAAAAATGTGTCTGTATTTCCGTCTGCGGTGAGCATTCCAAACAACCCGATCATCCCATTGGCTGCAAGGTAGCAATCATCATCCTTTGATTGGTGGTATGAATTGGAAATTGGAATTGATTCCACTCTTCGTAATTCAAATCCTACAATGTTGCAAAATTACTCGCAACATCAATTTATCTACATTTGGAATTCAACGAGATATTTTAAATTTCGAACACGATGAATTTAATGTTGAAAGGGAGCTAATAATAATTTGAACGAAGATAATTTTGAATTTCGAATTTGTTTCACATTTTGTAATCCGAATGCAACAATGTTGCTAATTGCTTAAGACAACTACAAATTTTAAATTTCAAATGTACAATTTTGTTTTCTGAGATGCAACAGATTTTTTAAAGATAATTTAATAATTTCAAATTTCGAATGCGTTCCAAAAATGGCAGCTTGAATGCAAATGCGCCGTTGTCTAACATAACAAATTCAAATAGAATGTTTTACACAAAATTAAAATTAAGATTTGATTCCATTCAAACAGTAAATTTAAAAACGTTCTATTTCATACTTTTTCAAATTATCTCTATGGTCCATCTAGCATTAGCGCAAGTTGTGCATCCAACCAAACCATAGAGAAAGTATTTTCTATGAAATACCTACCTTATATAAACTGTTTAGAAGATTTTATCAATGGTCTAATCATGATCCATACTTTTACATAGGCAATTATTTATAAGAAATTTATTTTAAAAATAGTTGAGTTATTGAGAAGATTTATCCAGGCCCGATATAAATAAATAAAATTTATTTTTTAGTTCAGTTTTTGTAAAAATTGTATATTCGCCCTTCTTCTAGGAGGTACACTTTGTGGTCACATTATTTGACTAACATTTTAAATAAAATTATAATTATAATGTGAAAAAAACAATAGCTATTGAAATAGCAACAACAACAATACTGCAATGTTTAAAATCGCATATTTCTGCAAGAGTGTATTATTATTTATTTTTTACAATAGCTTGTTAAATATTCCAGGCATGTTGCTTTTCGTTCTGATGTTCAAGAATAAATAATAAAAAGATTGATTATTTCATTACTTACTACAAATTACACATTAATATTGATATTGTAATTAAATACACATAATCATTATTCATTAAACAGAATGTTGTAGTTGCTTATTTATTGTTTATTCTACATACATTATAATCATTAACATAATTTATGTAGACGGAATCCACACGTAAATATTTCAGCCTGTTTGTAAACATGTAAATATGTATATATGTCCTCAATGGACTCCGTAATTAGGAAAGACAGATGCAAAATAATACACTCTATACAAAGTCTCATCCTTTAGGCAGACTTTAGGCTAAAAACATTTTGAATATCTTATTTATTAACAGAGATATTAGTGTTATCAGATTTGTATGGAAATTTGTTTTATTGTTGATCCTATTATAATGGAATATAGCCATGGATATATGTCAAAAATATTTGAGGCATGGTGTTGCCAGTTTTCAAATAGTTTTTTCAATATTTTGACATTTCTTAAGAAAGTTGTTATACTATCTACAAGTGCTAATTTATCAATTTCATGTTTTTTTCATGAACGAATCCAGATAAGACCACTTTATTGCTTGATATTTTATCGAAATATCTCTAGAATTAAAATGGTGATGTCCATTTTCTTGAAAGTTAAAAATAAACCAGATTTTTAAATTAGTAAAATGAGACCAAATTAACATAATATTACCTATGCTTTATTTTTTTCACAAATATTTTACAGTTGTAATGATTTAATTGACAATAGGGAACATGCATGTGTGAGGAATATGAATAAATGTTATCAATTCATATCTAATATATAAAAGGAAGTCGTGTGTGTTACAACACTTATAACTCAAGAATGGCTGTACCAATTTGAATGATCTCTGATTTGTTGGATTCTTCTCCGCCCGGAATAAACTATAGGCTATTAAAACATCTTACAAATTCACGGGAAGAAACAATATGAAGAAAATTATTTACGCCATACATTTTTATTTTCAAAAATAAAAACAATATGGAGAATTATGGCGCTATTAGCGCCCCCACGTCGCCTGTTGCATTGTGCTAAAATAATCCGTAGGTTCTTCTATATTAAGAACCAAATTACTATAACTTATATGAACGAAATGTGTACTAATATTTGTTTACTATAATTCGGTAGTTACATGGCAATAGGTTGTATCTCACTAAAACATAATTTTACAGGAGAGCAAAAACAAAGTTTGCAAAAGAGATATTTCAGCCACTTTTCGAGCATTATATATCAAAATGAAGGTAATTATTATTTCTACAAGATAGATGTAACATTCTCTTAATAATTTCTTCTACAAGATGTAGGTATGTAACATTCACTAAATAATTTCTTGCAGTTTAAAAATGTTTGAGTTTTTTTGCCATGTTGATGAAAACAATCTTTCTACATGTCAATAAGTTACGTCTTTTCTCTCTTTATTCTGACTATAAAGAGACATATCCTTTTGCCACATCAAATATTACACTATTTTGAGCATTTTATGGAACAAATTTGAAAACGCAAAAAAATGCGAGATACAACCTATTGCCATGTAAGTATGTAACTACCGAATTATTCGACTAATATTTATGTATCGATAGACCTTCTGTCACATATGTGGACGTGCACAGATTATATTTGAAATTGTATTTTATTTTTGCAGATGGAAAATTATTATTGAACCAAAAATTGTGCTATTAAAGATGAAAATAAGTATGTGTTCATGTAGGTAGTTCTGATGCAAGATTGTGTAGTGAAATTTGCAGACAGAGAAGAAAAATTACGAAGAAAATTATTTACGCCATACATTTTTAATTTCAATAAAAAATGCAATATGGAGAATTATACGAAATCAATAATGAAGTTTTTTTTATAGATTGGCCTATTTATATGACAATTTTTCTATACATTCTCAAATTAGAATCGTTATCCATACAATTTAACATCTGTAGTTCTGCTATTTCAATTTTTTAAAAATCATGGAAAAAAAATTTATAAATTATAAATGAATAGGTAAAATCTACCTGAAAATAAAATAGTACCTTCATAATTATATTACGTACTGCAGATAATTTATAAACAAATCTGAGTAAAGTATAATTGTTCAACATAAATTGTTCATGTCGGCCGGTGTGGCGCGGAGCTCTTTCCTTTGAGTCACGAGGTCCCGGGTTCGATTGCCGGACAGGGCAAAGTGAAGAATGACCTTTTTCAAATTGTCCTGGGTCTGGGTGTTACATATTATATATGTATATAGTGCATTGTATTTGTGTGTATCGTCGCGTTAGTACCCATAATCAAGATTCATCTATGTTTGGGACTAGCTCGATGTGTGTGAATTGTCTATGTAAAAAAAAATGAATGTAACTTTCGCAGTTTAGCGGCCCCACCCGTCGTCGAGTACTTTTTTTCCATAGAAAAGGTAATATTTTTGAATAAATTAATTTCCTAAAATTCCGTACATATTACTCGACAACGGGTGGGGCCGCTCAAGTTTCATAGTTGCGAATTTTTTTTCCTATAAAAGAATTTTCCAAAAATTTGGTGACCAAAAAATAATTCACCATATGGCAACAATTTCCTCAAGTTTCGAAAATATTTCTTTTACATGGAAAAAAGTACTCGACAACGGGTGGGGCCGCTAAACTGCGAAAGTTCCAAATGAATTATATTTTTTTACACTATACCTTCGATGACACACTTTGATAATTACCTACGGGAGTTTGTAAAGAGATTAATAATATTAATCATTCATAAAGTCAGTGGGAGAGGGCAGAAGATAGGGCAGGTGTCGAACATGTGTTGAAAGGCTTGGTTTGGAGTGGCCAGAGGTCCTGGAAGCAGCGGTGGACAGTTATCTCTGGAGGAGATACTTAGGGGCAATGGCCCCCCGACCGAACTAGGACAAGGGGAAGAAGATGTATGTATGAAATCGTTCATTGATTCTTAGGCGGTACGAAGTTCGCCGGGCCAGCTAGTTAATAAATATACGCTGATCACGAATATCCTAATAAGAAACCATAAAATAAAACTTTTCATTCATTATTTTCATTTTAAAAATCCATATTTTCTGTTATTGAATTAGTCCAGTGTGACGTCGCTAGGCGCTATTTTGTATTGCCACACATTTCACTCTTAGTACTGTTTGTAGCGCCTGATATTGTCAAACACTGCTCCGCCACGAGTGAACCTTTTTGCGGCGAAGTGCGAAAATTGCTTTTTTAAATGGTGATAAAAACCTTAAAAATGCACATTTAAAAATATAAAAAGCACCATAATTTTTCTAATTTTCTGTACTATTTATTGGGTTGAATTTTTTTTTTTGTGAAAGTTCCCCATTACTCATAGGTACCATCTTTTATTGTTGTATT
Source organism: Athripsodes cinereus (assembly GCA_947579605.1). Classification (NCBI taxonomy): domain Eukaryota; kingdom Metazoa; phylum Arthropoda; class Insecta; order Trichoptera; family Leptoceridae; genus Athripsodes; species Athripsodes cinereus. Next base: position 4,210,241 of record OX388317.1, on the reverse strand, counting down.
AAAAATAACGTCTAAAGGGTTGGCTAGTAGAAATTATTTTGCATGGAGCCCGCCTCTTGAGTGATAATGTTGTCAGCTATATTATTTAAATATATTTTGTGCCAATAAAGATTTATTTATTTATTATTAACGTTTAAATAATTCTGATGAATTCTAACTAAAATTAAATTTTAAAACAATTGAGAATCATTCTCATTCGATTTTTAAACAACATTCGAAATAATATAAAGAATTTATTTAACATATCCCTGAGGTATTCGATATTAATAATGTATGATATGCACTAAAAACTCTATTCACTGAATTGTAATTATTATTACTAACCTATTCAGTACCACATGTACCTTTTATAATAATTTATTAATTTCTATTTATTTTATACAAAAGACACAATATACTCACTACTTAGTTAATATGTATTATGCTACGATACAAGATAATATTATTATGTATTGTGTAGTATTTATATAAAGGTAAATCGAGTATGCGTGAGACAGTGCAATTAAAGAAAATTACATCCAGGTTTTTTCTTATAAGGTGTAAATACAATCAAACCTCTATTATTTATTACATATTATTCAATCGCCGATAGTCGTAGAACAAACAAAATTTATATTAAATCTCAAGTGAATAAATGAAATCCACTAAAATTTACACTTAGCAAAGTTTCATACTTTCGAAAATATTATTTATTTTAATTATTTGCATTTTGAACATCGTTTCTGCATTCGGGCGATTTTTCAAATTATCTATCTATTCATACCATCATAGCATATCCTACAAGTAGGTTAACTAGCTGACTAACTGCATGTAATAAAAGTTCAAGCTGTCCTCACCATATCAATAAAACATGTGTATATTTCGAAAATATATCCATAGTGTGTTTTTCAGCCGGTTACATTGACGAAAACAACACAAATTTTCTTTATTGTTCTTGGAAAACATTCTTTGATGTTGTATGATCTTAGGCTTTCACGGCCGGCGTCTCTCATTCTTTGATGTTGTTTTGTTCATTCTGAAAAAAGATTCTTTGATGTAGAAAATTGATATGCACTAATATTTCTACATGTCTTTAATTTAGTTACAGTATTGAAAAAACAACTTACACAAAAACATCGAGACCACTTTATATTTTCTATACAATATCATCTATCTAATAAAAATCACAAAATAATAGTAATATCACAAATATGTAGCATTCCTTTTTATCAAATATTCTTCCTTACAACTTTGATACAGGACATACCAACATGAGTCAAAAACACCCAATTACATAAGTTATTATTTATCATATTAATATCATGAACATTCCTGTAGATTTGTAAAAAGATAAAGCCCGTATTTAAAACATCGTTTTTAAACAGAGGTTTGTTGTGTTTTTATCGCAAGTACTTACCGTGCACAGCTGTACATAATAATTAATTAATTTATGCAGATTTTATCATCTTATCCACTATTACTACTACTATACTACGTACGGTTACAATAAATGAACATAATAATGGTAAAACAATAGGTATTTGATTACATAGTAGTGCTAATACTGTTTTAAATTACTATCCACTCATGTGAATGTTTTATCTCGCACTACTTACACTCGATGAGAGATACAAAAATAAAAGGTCGCATCGGAGAAAGGTTTAAAAAAATATTTCTTTTTTTGTAATAAATTTGGAAGTGTTTTTATTTTTGAAATAGAAAAAACATTCCATTCATCAATACCATCACAGTATCTCCTACCATATGGGTTGGCCAGTGAAGTAACTATCATAATGAAGACCTTGGCGGAAAAACAACAATTGTCCAAAATTTTATGAAATCGTTTTATTGCATTAATATGATCTAGTGCACACCCTCTACTGGTGGTTTAATTTATAAACATGGGAAAACAACACATGTCCTTCAAATCGCGCAAAAGTCGTCGGAAGTTCTCAAAAGAGATGGACCAACTACATTGTCTAGGTGTTGGGAAGCCAACGGTGATGAGCTGCTCATGATGAAAACTAATGTAAAAGTTTTTTGAAAAGGTTTTTTATCAAGCAATGGAGAGAAGTCGGCTGATATGTAAATTTATTTTATAATTTTTATCTTATGATTTGGTGGTAAAACGACAAATGTGCACAATTTTTTGGAAAAACAGCAAATGTCACATCATTATTTTCTGTTCTATTTTCAATTTTAACAAAGGAATTAACAAAAATGAAACTTGCTTTAGCTATTCATTACATCATCTACATTTCGTTACCTTACTTTGAAAAGGTTCTATCATATACTTTCTTTACGAATTTGCTTTCCTACTTTCATAATATGGTAAACTCTACTTTTGGAGATTGGATTAGTGGACTTTGGTGGGTTGTATGTTTTTATATTTTTGCATTTATTTGCTTTTTTACATTTTTCGCATTATATACCTACATTTTGCAATTTATACCTTTTTACATTTTTTGCATTTTTACAATTTTTTGCATTTTAACATTTTATATATTTTATACTTTTTTTTAAATTTTTTACATTTATTTACATTTTTTACACTTTTTTTACACTTTTACATTTTAACATTTTACACATTTTTTTTACATTTATATGTCTTTTATCATTTTAAGTCTCAAATTTATGTTTACCTATTACATTGGTAAAAAGGGGATCTTAATTGGTTTTGTCTATTGTTGTCTTTTAATGTCTATACTAATTGTTTCAACTGTCTGATCCTTACTTACAATTCGCATACAGAAAACACCACTCCACCGAATCCGCCCTCACAAGACTGACATCTGACTTGATTGCGGGCGTTGCATCAGGAAACATCGGTCTGGTAACGGTCCTTGACATGAGCGCCGCCTTCGACACCGTAGAACATGAAATGCTCCTTCAATGTCTGGAGATCGAATACAATCTTAACGGCACCGTCTTAGAATGGCTACGCTCCTACCTGACCAATAGAAGGTGGTCTGTAAGAGTCGAATCTGGCTCAACTGATGAAGATATCGTAACTCAAGGAGTTCCACAAGGATCGGTTCTGGGTCCAGTACTTTTCATATTATACATAGGATGCATTGATCGCCTGCTGGAAGAGTGTGGCCTGCGAAACTATGCATACGCTGACGATCGTGTCCTCGTAAGCTTCTGTAGCCCGGATCAAAGAGACAACTTGGTAGCTACCACTGTCCAGTGTGTGGCAAAACTCTCGAACTTAATGGCCCAGAGACGTCTTAAATTGAATCCAACTAAGACGGAATTTATGTGGGTCGCCTCTCCTGGACGGCAACATCTCTTAGACACCAAACCGATCTCTGTCTCCGGCACTGATATAACACCATCGCGCACCATATCTGTTCTCGGCGTCCTACTGGATGGAGCACTCTCTATGGAGGCTCAAGTGTCAAAGACAGTGAGCACAGCTTTCTTTCATATTCGCCAACTGTACCTAGTATCAAGACACTTATCTGTAGACGCGGTTAAGAGTCTAGTCGCCGCCTTCGTCGTCTCCCGTCTAGACTATTGTAACATCATATGTACAGGACTGCCCCAGATCCTTCTGAATCGTCTCCAAATGGCCTTTAATGCTGCTGCCAGGACCATCTATAGAGAGAACAAGCGCTGCCACATCACACCACTGCTTAAGGAGCTACACTGGCTTAGAGTCCCAGAGAGAGTAGAGTTCAAGCTGTGCCTCACGGTCCACAAAGCCTTGAACGGCACAGCACCTCTATGCCTCGCTGAGCTATGTCCCCTCGACGAAACTCTGAGGCGACCACTGCGATCAGCTTCCACCGCTGTAAACAAGCTTGTGGAGCCCAACAGGGCAAACACTTCCAAATTCGCAGAGAGGAGCTTTAGCGTTGCGGGGCCAACTGCCTGGAACCGATTACCAGCGGATTTAAGAAAGAACCAGCCCACTGCAACGTTCAGGAGTAAGCTGAAAACACTGCTTTTCAAGAAAAGTCATGGCGCCCTTGAGATGGTCACGGATCATTAAACGGCGCCAAATATAAATTGTCTTTATTATTATTATTATTATTATTATTACTGAATAAATAAAATAAAAAAATAAAAATATACAGAATTTCCTATATAGATAGAACCTTTTCAAAGTAAGGTAACGATTTTACAGCAATAACAGCTAAGAAAATCGTATTTTATTAGAAGTTAGGACGTTTTAATGCTCTCCTGTAAAATTTACTAAATGTGACATTTGTTGTTTTTCTGCCAAGGTCTTCTATAATATGTACCTACTTAACATGAAGACCGTGCTCTCCATGTCATAATTAATAATATGTTAAAGTATTCAGAATAGCTGAGATGCTTTGTTGCTGCGAAATTGAAGAATGTCTTATATATTATGTTTTACTTAATAAAGTTATTTTTACAATTATATTACAAATTTTAAACCTTTACATAATACTAAACATTTCATTGACATTCTATACTGACACTGCAATATTTTCATTTGCATTCCATAGTAGAATGATGTGATTTGACTAAAGTTATTGATGTTATAATTTGATTCCCATTTGTATTTTGCTCTTCGCCAATTGATGTTCTTATCTTACTCAATTGTGTTGTGAATGAGAATTTCGATTTGTATTTTTTACTATTATATTACAATTTTAAACCTTTACATATTACTAAACATTTCATTGACATTCTATACTGACACTGCAATATTTTCATTTGCATTCCATAGTAGAATGATGTGATTTGACTAAAGTTATTGATGTTATAATTTGATTCCCATTTGTATTTTGCTCTTCGCCAATTGATGTTCTTATCTTACTCAACTGTGTTGTGAATGAGAATTTCGATTTGTATTTTTTACTATTATATTACAATTTTAAACCTTTACATAATACTAAACATTTCATTGACATTCTATACTGACACTGCAATATTTTCATTTGCATTCCATAATAGAATGATGTGATTTGACTAAAGTTATTGATATTATAATTTGATTCCCATTTGTATTTTGCTCTTCGCCAATTGATGTTCTTATCTTACTCAACTGTGTTGTGAATGAGAATTTCGATTTGTATTTTTTACTATTATATTACAATTTTAAACCTTTACATATTACTAAACATTTCATTGACATTCTATACTGACACTGCAATATTTTCATTTGCATTCCATAATAGAATGATGTGATTTGACTAAAGTTATTGATGTTATAATTTGATTCCCATTTGTATTTTGCTCTTCGCCAATTGATGTTCTTATCTTACTCAACTATGTTGTGAATGAGAATTTCGATTTGTATTTTTTTTATGTATTAAACATTGAAGGACCCACCTTCCACCCGGATACCGCAGAAGTCTGGGGACCTCCATTTATCCGATCCTACACTTATTATATAGGTATTATATTATATAGGTATTATATCTGTACAAAATAAATAATTCTTCTTAACCTAGATAATAAAAATAAATGTAGGTACGTCTTTTATGTATTGTATAACATGTAAAAGGCTCACACCTTGAATATATAAATAAATAAAAATAAAAAAATTTAAAAGATATATCTAGGTTTTCTTATAAACCCAAATACAACCTTATATGATATACATTGTTTTTTCACTTGACTGTTTTCTTTTTTGTTATTATGTTTGTAAAGACTGTTTCAGCCGTTTATTATTATAAATAAATAAATAAAATACACCTTTCACACTAAGCTAAAATCTTGTGCCGTGAAACGGGAGTTTGCCGACACCTGGGATTGAACCACGAACCCCTTGTTCTTGAGGCCGAGACTCTACCTCCAGGCTACTGTATAAATAAATAACTCCTTTAACCGAACTCCTATATAAATACTCCTAAAATAAATAAACAAGTCACTCGGAAATTAAATTAACGGGAGAGCTACATTATTTCAGACACTATTGTAAAAAAAAGGAAATTAATAATGGAAACTTTATAAAATTGTGAATAAAAATAAAATAAAAAATGAATCATACTTTTTATTATGAATAATGATTTCGCCGAATTTGGAGGCGGGTACGTGTCTGCTAACCTACCAAGTAACCAATTAAATAATTTATAATATTTATTTCACATTATTGGTTCAAAATATTTTAATATCAACCGATTTCATTATTTCTAAGAATAGAGGTACGGAAACGATATAGAGTCATCAGAATCGAACCTAAATACCAGATTCTAAAAACATACATTATGTAAATTTACCATTAAGTCACATAACACATTTTATATGTGTATTTTAAATATCGTCGGTGGATTCGTGACACCTCCTATGTGCATTTATTTAGATTTTAGAAGAGATCAAAATTTATTCCGTGGAGCACCCGGCAAAGAATTGGTCTCCCGCTTTTTTCCAAAAGTTTTCGATTGTTCTATAAAATGCAGAAGTTTGAAAAAATTAAAATAATTTATGTCTTAAATTAAGCGATCTCGTTTGCCATCCACCCGTTTTGTTGGCTCAGAGAGAACAGCTAACATGTTTATTACATGCAGCTAGTCTTCTGGCTAACCCACTTGTGTGATAATGTGCCGTGATGGTACAGTAGGTATAGTCAAAATAACGATTTTGCTGGATAACATTTTCTAAGTTTCTGATTCGATACGTGGGAAGTGTTTTAGAAATTATCAGTATATATTATTTCTAGGCATGATTCGAAAAAATCTTTTATTTATAAGTACCTGCATTTGAATTTTCACGAATTATCCATGTTTTGGTTTTGTGGTCTCGGTGGACACTTTTATGTGGGAAGGGCTTTGAGAGGGATAGCTCAAGAAATAACACAGTTACGCCTGCAAAGGGGCACAACATTGCTCATGTTTTCTGTTTCCATATATATTTTTGAGATGCATAGGTATGTTAGGCCTGTTGGCATACCTATATCTGTACTTAAAAAATAAATATAAAAGCAGCACGCAAGAAATTTAATTTATCCCAATAACTGTTTCCATGGATATCTTAGCGTAGGTATAGGTTATTATTTCATCGGTAGATGCGGTTTGACAAGACGATAAAATTGTTATCAATATCTCTTTATTTTTAATTTACACTTATGAGGTATTGTGAATTCACCGACGATGTGAGATATATAATTTTTATTGTTTAAATGAAACCCGTTTCTACTCGTATTTCGATCAAAGTGGTTTTCCTTTACGCGCAATGTTTTTCTGAGAATATTCACTTCGTGGAAAGTCTTATAAAACCACAAATCCGTTTTAGTTATTGATTCCAAGATGTTTGGAAGCCGTGGGAGAGGGCAGAAGGCGGTCGAGCGGTCGTAAAGAAACTGGCAAGAACGAGTGTAATGAAAGACTTGGTTTGTGGTGATTACAAATCCTGAAAGCAGTAATAATGGACATTGAAGAATGTGTCTGGGTGCAAAATGTCTTTGACAAACTTAAATAGACAACTCTCACCATTATTTTCATGTACCTAACATAGAAATAAAACATTAAGAATGGTTTCCACACATTATCACTGGTAATTTGAAGGTTTGCTGGAAGACATTGCCTCAAGGCAATATGTACCTACACCTGTTGTACAATTTTATTTTGACAATAATTTGTTTATTATTTTTATTTGAAATTTTTTAATATAGAAATGTTATACAAACTCTCGATTACTTTAACACTAGGATCTTCGAAAGTTTGCATAAAATAATGGGAATCTAAGACAGAGAAAAAAGAAAATTATACTATGAAAAAATATTTATTCCATGGAGTTTTCTTAATTCACTAAATATTTTATAAAAGTTTTCTAGTTTCCCGTAAAAGACAGTAGGTGTTAGTAAAACGTCATAACAAAAAAACATAGCATTTCGATTCAGTGATGATGTAGTCCAACCATCCTTGATTTTTCATTGATATGGATAGGATAAGTTGTATGTTTACGTGCAGATAATCTGCTGGTTACCTCACGTGTTGGATATGCGGTGATAATATTTATTTATTTATTTACTTCATGGAGACATACACACAATGAGCTGATAAACATATATGAAAAAAATAAGATATAATAATATTGATTTGATCATGGCAACCTCTCAATTAAGTGTGTCTACAACATACCTATGTACATGTTAAAAAATAAATTATTCAATAAGGTTACATAAAGGATAAAGAAACAGCGTCCGTCTAATGCAAGTCCAGTCTAATCAGACTTACATTAAATATGCGCCCAAATTACATTAAACTATTACAAAAAGACAGATAAGATTAATTGATTTTGAGATATGAAGGCCGATAGATAAAATGATTCAAAATGTTCAATGCTAAAGCAGGTTGAATAGAATTTTAAGACATTATTGGCACAGACAGCATATTCTAAGTGTTTAGGTACACCTGAACATGTGTAACCTACGATCACGCTTTATACAAGTGCACGTTACATAAATTGTGTATGTATGTGCATTGACAATATTATGTATATAGATAAAATATACCTATGTACCAGAGGCGTGTCTTCCACATATGCAAAAAAGCACCGCATGCTTACTAAAGAAAAGGTATTGTCTAAATGTGTTAAACAAAAACGATTAGATCGTGAAATATCTCAAATTCCGTACCAAATTAAAAAATTGGTGATGGCAGGGAGGGGAGGGGTGTAAAAATTTAAAAAGTCGAGTGTTTTCTTAAAAACTACCAGCTATTTATTTATTCATTTTTTACTGTACATTGATCACATACAATTTCATAGAAGGTATGCATATTCAAATTAAATACAATCAATATACCTACAGAGGGTGAGTTTATCGTTAAGGCACGATCTCTTCCAACTAACCAAACTTTTCTTAAATACCTACTTATTTAATAAATACCCATACCTACTCAATATTCTATTGTTTTTTTATTTCTTTCTTACATGTCTTATGCATTCTAATTTATCTAAACTCACTTTATGTATGCTAAAACATGTGCATCTAACATTGTAATAGGTTTCCCGGAGAACATTTCCTCAAAGCAAAATGTACTCCTTTTATATAAAAAATACTTGGAAAAATCAGTGTCCATTGTTTTTATTAATTATGGAATGAACAAAAGTTTTCAAAAGTCTAGTACCGCCACTGCTAGGCAGTAGCCATCAATTCCATGTTGTGTGTCCCTGGGACTAGAATAATGATAATAACATTGTACATAGTAGGTATTTGAACACGTGTATACGTCTAAAAAATATATAATGAGTCCGTTCGTTTGTTGTAAATCGATTTTATATTTCTACACCATTACGATATCTAATGTAAAAAGGTAACCAGTGAATAAAGCGTACATAATAAACATACAAATCATTCTTTTTGTGTGCAAAGTTGGATAAAGTGATTAGGTAATAATGGTTTTTGTTTTCCACAAATATATTAATCTATCGTCATGATCTCAAATGAAATTTAAAAATGAATAGAACCATAAATCTATCTATCTATACCCTCACGCCATGTCCCAGGAGTGGTAGGCAGAGAGAACGGAACGCCATATAGATCTATCCTTACAAACTTTTTTCGCTTCGTCCACATTCATCCAGTTTCTCATACATGCACGCCGATTTTTTTTACTTAACACGCGACCGACCTTGAGGATTTGATCCACGTGATCAAGCCACGTGGATCTTGGCCGTCCGCGCTTCTTCACAATTTTTCAAGACACTTCAGAAATATTGAGGCTAGGACTACGTCACATTATATTAGAAATAAACGCTACAGACTACTTTAATTTTACAAAACAGTGCAACGCCAGTTGTTTCATGTTATAGCATTAATAAAACAGACTTTGTGAAATTTTAATTTGTACAGTTGGTTTCTTCTGAATAAATAAAAATACGAAATTATTGAATTTACTAAATACGCGAGTATGCATGTACAATAAAATTATTAATGTCTAAACATTATCTAAAAATAACATATAAACATAACATATAATATGTAGGTACAGACAATTCACACAGATCGAGTTAGTCCCAAACTAAGATATTATGAAACTTGTATCATGGTTATAAACGCAATGTTACACATATAATTATACAATGCAATGACAACATTCATATCATCGATGGATTCATGAAACCTCCTATGTGCATTTTATCAAGATTTTACAGGAGATCAAAAAAACTGTTTTACTGGATGGCATTTTCTATGTGTTTGATTCCTTGAGTGGAAGGTGTCTTAGAAATTCTACAGTTTATTGAATTTCTAGGCATGCTTTGAAAAATTATTTTTTTAATTAATACATGTGAGTTTTTACGAAATATCCAAAAAAAATCAGCACGTAAAATATTTAATTTTTCTCAATAACCTTTTTAATGGATATCTCAGCATTAAGGTTATCATTTCATCGGTAGAATAGAATTTATTTAAGAAAGCCTCGCTCATAGGTAAGTGATTACTAATACAAACTTCAGAAATTAGTATACTACACACACCACACAATGCACCAGCCAATCACAGTGATGCTACTCGGTTACTAATACAATCACGTGTTCTATAAACACAGTGCCTGTGACTGTGTGCGTAGGGCACTTTTAAAAAAATCAAGTCTAGATGTGGCTCGACGAGGCGAATAATTTGGTATCAATATCTCTTTTTAAAAAAATGACGCATGGGAGGTTTTGTGGATCCACCGTCGACATACCTATAATGCAATGCCCAAACCCAGGACAATGTTTAAAAAGGTCATTTTCCATTTTGTATTAGCGAGGAATCGAACCTGGGACCTCGTGACTCAAAGGCAAGAGCGTCACCTTTGCACCACACAGGTTGACTAGATATTTAAATAATATCTATACCAATTCTTCCTACTTCCTACGCAAATACCTCTGTACATACTCATAAAAACTAATTAATAATTTTATCAAAATTCTTAGCATCATTGTTATTATCTACGTTCAACTCCTCCCCCAATTTTTTAAATTTCAAATATGGAATTTCTAATAAATTGTTTTGTTTTGTTTTTTTTTTTATAAACAATAGAACGATTCCTAGATGTTCCTTGCATTATTCACCTACCAAATAATGAATTGTTATTTAGTGTGGGTGAATATTTATTAAACTATTTTTTATCCTTGAACGCCATACGCGGAAGACGCTTGTTTAAAAATACATTATTTTCATATGCATTGAACTTTTCAAACAAAAAAAAAATACTAAATTATGTTTGCACTCTTCATCTCTACAAACACTTTAATTTATACCTGCAATCAAAAAAATTGGTACTAGATATATCGCTAGGTAATGAGTCCATCCTTATTAGCCAACTTTACACAGTCCTACTGCAATTTGAGATATAACCGTTAAAAATAATAGTACGACTTACTTCACCTTCGCGATACAAGCATATTCCTCACTAAAATGATATTTAGAGTGCATTAAGTTTATGAAAAACTCAGATTAATTTTTGAAACTCTATTCTGGACTACACAATAAAACCTGTTTTCCAAAAAATCACTCAAATAGGTATTTACAAGTCTGAGAAAAAATAATTGTTCAAAATACGTTGCACCACAGTTCTGCCCGACTAACTTGGCCAAAAAAGCACACCTTTAATAATAATTATTGTTTTTATATAAAGGAAATTAAAAAAAGGAACCTTTAGAAGGGTTATTTGAAATTAATTGTATCAATTAATCATGTTCGATCTATCGCAAGGGTAGGAGGAAAAGAAGAAATAAAATAATACTAGCTATAAACTCAAGAAACTAGAGATAATTTCGAAATTACAGTGTTTTAATAAAATATGGAATGAGATGGAGAAAATTGATATTAGAATTCTAAGCATGCCGTACCACTACAATAAACTGAAGGCCAAACATACCAAAACAAAAAATATAATTTATTCAGAGCTGCCACGCTGTACTTATTTATTAAACCTTTCTTGAATTGAATTGAATATTTTTCCATTTACTGTATTAGGTATATAAATAGGAGAGAACAACAATTTAAAGGACACATTTTACAAAATATGAATAACCACAGACTGACGTTTCATAATAGTTCCCAAAACAAATGACAATCAGGACCTTTTCGTTACCATAGCAACTCATACTAATGATGTTAAGTCTACAATTATAAAACAAGTCTGTGAAGAATTTTTTTGCCATATTTGACAACATTATAAAACTGTACTGTACCTACTTAGTACATAAAACAAATTTATATCCAAGATCACGCTTAACATGTGAAATTGGAACAGGTTTTCAGCGATGAGATATGCTGCCCATCTTGAATAAATAATAATGATAACTAGACAACTTTTTTAAGATGCACGGCCCATTCAAGAATCATAACCCGTCCTGAACAATAGGGTTTTTAACTTCGCGTTGAACACCTCCACACTCTCCGGAGTCCGCAAATCATAGGGAATTTTGTTCCACAGCAACGGAGCAGCCACACAGAACAAACTATATAACGTACAAATATGTCAATATTTTTCACCATGAAATACGTTCAAAAGGATTAAGTTCTCGAAGGTGGCATTGTTTTATCTATTCCTTATCTGACAATTGTGCCAATAAAGAATATATAGCCTAAAAACATACGTATTTACAGACGAACTCAAATATTTGTCAGATTTAGATTATATAAAAAACAAAGAATTGAGGTATAGGTAAAAAATATATCTGTATATTTTTTGAGCGATCTAATCTTAGACAACAATAAGTCTAGCAATGGCCGCGGGCAGATTGGCGGGAAGAAGGTAACAGAATGAATTATATTCAATATTTATCGGGAATACATTAATAAAATGGTTCTAAAACTTTGTTTATTATTAAAAAAAAAATAAGACATTTTCATAAAATCGTAAAGCAATGAAATATTGTGTTAAATCCAATCGGAATATGTGAGGAAGGTGTCCCGGCGTATACGAATTGGTTCTAGGCTGGTTTCAGTGATTACTTTTGTGTCATCTCCGCGTCGTTTCTAAACCATGTAGATCAAAAATTGAAATTCTTCTAAACATTTATCAATTTATTTGTAGTTATTAATTTTGTTATACAGTATTCTTCACCAATCGTCACTGTACCTATCTCCCACAAGGACAACCAGTAGTCATATAAACATGCAGGTCATTCTCAGTGTGTTATAAGAATAAGAGAATCAAGACGGGTGGCATATCTCATCACTGCCGAATTTGTCATGCTAAAAACGCGACATATTTTGTCAAAATATTTCTACACAAGAAAAAAAAAAAAACAAATTTATGCTTATAATTTTGTGATTTACTTGCTCATCCCAAACGAATCGTGTAAAATGATCGATAATAATAAAAAATTGAAGGGTTTTTGTTTTGTTTTTATATACCTAAATTGTTTCTAACATTTTATATTATTCTTTGACATGGCAAAAAGTGGGTAAATTAATACGAATTAAGCTAAAATGAAAAGTAGGTAAGCACATAAAGACCAAGTGCCAAATATTTATTAAATAAAAATATTTTGACTATCATCTTTTTAACTTTAATTTATTATCAACATTTTAAAAACAGTTTGAGTATCTCTGAGTAGGGTGTCCATTGTTACATAAAAATTGAAACAAAAAATTAAGAAAAAGAACGATTATTTTTTGTCAGAATGCTCTCATAATCTCGTCATTAATTATAATATTAGATTAAAACATATTTTACCAATTGAGCCGCTTTGCTTACAAAGTGGGCCAAATGCCAAAAACTATAACAATACTTGGTAAAATACATTTTTGAAACGATGTCCTTTTTCATAGACAAATATGAAAAATGTCACCTATTTCGAATATTCTATTTTTATGTAAACCTATGTTTATTACATCCTGTTAATTCGCTGACTACCCCACTTGAGAAAGCTGCAGTGAATGGCTCAACTATGTACATAATATACCCTATAGTAGATATTCTCTCTCTCTGGTTTCAATCCTGGGATTGGTTTGCAGCAATTATCTCTTTAATTCTTCTCCTCCACTCCTCCCTATCTTGTGCGGTTCTTTTGAATTCTGCATATGATGAGCAGCGCATGTCCACCAGCAGGTCCTCCAGGTACTCTCGGCGTGGGCGTCCCCTAGAGTTTGTCCCCTCGGTCATACCCTCCATTACGGCATGCAAGAGGCCTTCTTGTCGTATTACATGGCCGATCCACCTTGCACGCCTTTCTGACAAAATCTTGAGCAGGTGCCTTCCTCCTTCGATTCTTTGAAGAACTTCTTCGTTTGTGATGTGGTCTCTCCAGGAAATTCCTAATAGTCTTCTATAGGTCCACATCTCAAACGCAGTAGATATTCAGTCTGTCTATATTTCATCGTGACATGAAAATTCTTAATTCTTTAGTGAGGCGTGCCACACATTCTAAATATCTTATTTTTTTATGGCATGGAAAGAATGACATATAAATTCATTATATGCGTTTAATCCACTGACTTCTACAGTTTGTTAAAATAACTCTATTTCTCGGATATTTCAGGAGTCCAAGGACTCCTATTTATCCGTTTAGGTGACAATTTATTAATATTTCAACTCTCTCTAGGCTGTCAGTACCACTATCCCAGTGTTGGCATCTCCGACCCTACCACCTCAGTGGGCGGAGGACCCGGCTTCTAGAGTTGTGGAAAATGTCTCAATGGTATAAATAAAGGGACTTTTAGGGTTATTTGGGTTAGTTGGAAAATATCGCGCCTTTGCGATAAACACTACTATACTACTATACCATCACGGCATATCCCACAAGTAGGGTAGCCAGCAGACCAGCTGCATATAAAACAGGCAAGCTGTCTTCTCCGTGCCAATATAAAATCAAGACATTCAGGATGGGTGGCAAACCTCATCGCCGAATTTAAGATGTAAAATGTCTTATTTTTTCGAACACCTGCCTTTTACAGGACACTCGAAAACTTATGGAGAAGAGTGGGAGACCAATTCTTTACCGGGTGCTCCACGGGATAGACTCGCCCGCGATAAACTCGCCCTCTGTATATTGATTCTATTTTATATTTAATCATTTGAATGCATTTCTTTTTTAAATAGTAGGTATGTATTGTGATCAATGTACAGTAAAGAATAAATAAATAAATAGATACTATTCGTAAATAATGACGGACAAAATAAAACATAGTAGGTAGGTTAAATTAAATCCGGGTCCCCGTGGAACAATTTCTTTAATTCCCTTTATTTTCAATTCTTTCAAATCAAATTACACTCACTTAATAAAATTATACAATAGATTCGTGAGTTGGGTACCTACAACACCGAGATACCTTGTAATTATATTGATACCTGCAAAGTATGTTATCTCTCTCGCGCATCTGTATATAATTACACGTGTGTTAGAGAGAGACAGCAAAGAATTATCTCAGAAATGATTGACCCATGGTCAACCAATTTATTGGTGTTATAAATCAAATATTATATATGTCTAATAATGTTATTTGTGTATAAACATATAGTTGTGAGTTCTGGTATTGTTGAAGTTTTTATTATTATTATGATATAAATAAAAAACAATGCACAATTTGTTTAACACGATATTCGATATAGCGATTTATTTACTTGTCATGTTGATAGATTAGAAACATTTTGAATATCTCTATTTAGACCTTATCAATTCAAATCAAACTACACCATCACGATATGTGGGGTAGCCAGCGATTTAACTACGTGTAATCAGTGACGTGATATCCATATTCTTGCAAAAAAGCACCACATGCTTACAAAAGAAAAGCTTAGAATTGTTTATAACTGTTAAACAAAACCGATGAGATCTCAAATTTCTACTACTACTATATCATTACGGCATATCTCACAAGTGGGGTAACCAGCAAACCAGCTGGGTGTAATAAATATACAAGCTGTCTTTTCCGTACCAATAAAAATTGAGATATTCGGGATGGTTGGCAAACCTCATCACTGAATTTTAAATGTGAAATTTATTTATTTTTACGAACGCCTGCCTTTTACAGGACACTCGAAAACTTACGGAAAAGAATGGAAGGCCAATTCTTTGCCTGGTGCTCCACGAAAAAATGTGCACCTTGTAAATATACCTATATATGTACCTAATATCCATAGATAGATAAGTAGGTATCTCTTGTATTATTCATATTATGATTATAAAAGTAGGTATGTTTGTAAGTAGGTAGGTATGTGTGTATTTGTATCATGTTTTATAAATGAATCGATTGTGGTCAGATACGGTGACCATTAACTGAAATTGGAAGCAGGCCACTTGGGTTGCATGCCTAACTGCTAAATTGTAGATGTTAATTGTTAGTGAGGTTTTACGGATACTTGTTTTTTACAGGACATTCAAAAACTTATAGAAAAGAGTGGGAGACCTATCTTGACTGGGAACTCCACGAGGCATAAATTTAGATATAATATGATAAAGATATGATATCTACTGTAAAATAAATCAAATTAAAAATAAATCAAAACATGCAAATCAGCAATCTGCCTGTATGGTGAAGGTGGAGTAAGTTTGAACCTCGGATTTCTCTATTGAAAGTTCAGGGATTTATCATCAGGCTACCGATCATTACTACTACTCCATCATGGCAAACCCACAAGCGGGGTAACCAGCAGACCAGCCGCATGCAATAAACATGCAAGATGTCCTCTCTGTACCAAAAAAGTTAACAATTCAGAATAGGTGGCAAAACTCGTCGCTTAATTTGAGATGTGAAATGTTTGTAAAAATTGTAAGAAAAAAAACTGAATCAATCATGTCTAGTTAAAACTACAAATAAATTTATATTTACTTAATTTGGCAAAAAACAAAATAAAATAAAATGTTTGAAGTTGAGATACAACACAATACAGTACAAACATATTATGTATTAGGTATATTCCGGACACCCACCACAAATCTATTTTACTTTATTTCTGTCCCTTCTCAAAGAAATAATAATATGACGTTGATTGATTCTGACAGCTGACAAATGAATTCGTCCGCCATGTTTGTTTTCTCGTCCAATAGGAATTGTACACCTCCAATTGGTTGGTGCGGAATAAAGATGTCGGCGCATGACACGTATTCATTACACACTTATCCACATGTGATATGTTATATTTTTTTTTGTAAGAATACATCTTGCAATTATTGGCAGTATAAGAAATCGTTAAACATCTTGTGTCTATATTTTAGATTTGATGATTTTGAAAAACGTAGGTATGTGTTTAATTAGATTCTAACTTGAATGCAAGCAATTAGGTACAAGTTTTGTTAAAAACCCTCCAAACTTTTTTATAGGTAGTAGGTATTTTCCTTCTTCTTCTTCTTTTTTACATGTCTTGTCGGATCCTCCCGACGTTGACGATCACCTGGGGGAAATCTTGCCTGATTTTATTTTGTATTTTGCATACCTACATAAATATAATTGGCATACCTACCTACAATACAAAATTTTATTTTTATTAAAACTTCAAATTTGATAAAAAAAAATAAAACTTTTTTTTAATTTATGGCACGAAGAGACCAACTGCATGTTCATTAGGTAGGTATGTGTAACTGATTATCTCACTTGTGGGAGGTGCTAATATGGTATAAAGATAATATTATGACATTAGGTATATAATCCAGGTTTTTTTTTATTCTGCGGTCAGCATTTTTGTTCGTACCTAGTAGTGATGTAACGAATATTCGTATTCGCATTCGCGAGTATTCGCAAATTTCAAAATACTGTATTCGCATTCGCAAAATAATATGCGAATGTTTTGCGAATATTATTTCAGTAATAAAGTATCGGATATTCAGTAAAAGTACCGGATACTTACCCGGTACATTGTTGGAAAAGGTACTGCAAGACTATATTCTTTAAGAAAACCGAGGAGTTTCGAAATATTTAAATTCCTATACCATTTTGAAAATTCGGCGACGGGGGGGTAGAAATTTTAATGGTTGAGCAATGTTGTAGAAATCTAAGCAAGTCAATATTGGCTATTCGCATTCGCGAATGTCGGCAACAAATTTTCGCATTCTCGCATTCGCATTCATCTAAAATCACACATTCTTTACATCACTAGTACCTACCTATTCACTTACAAGAATTTTAATAAAATGGAATGTCTAGGCCTGAGTGCTGTCATAATTATATATGATCAAAAGATACCTTCTTAAAATATAATTATATACATCCATCAGACAGGACAACCCTCTACCACAATATATCTACTAGGTACTATGACGTGGCCCCGTCTTTGAGATGGATGCTCCATTAAACGGCTCTGCAAAAATCATCCGACATAACTAACTACATACAATACAAACATAACAACGATATTCAAGTGTCATTAGGAATGTCAGCGATGAGTTATAGGTTCCACCCATCCTGAATGTGGTCATTTTTGTTAGTACGGAGAGGCCAAGCTACTCGTTCATTACATGCTGTTAATCTACTGACTACCCCACTTGTGGCATATGTCGTGATAGTATAAAGAAAGAAAGAAAAAGGAGTTAGAGAGATTAGAAAAGTCACAGGAAGATATTGTTCAATTTTCATATGGATGAGGTTTATTTTTACGTTGTGTTCAAAGGAGGAATTTTGAAAAATTGATAAAGAAAACGTCGAAATATTTTTTTCTTTAATTGGTCACCCCATCACGACGTCAGCTCGCATGCCTATTGGCCGTTATTCGCGGCTGTTCCTTATTCACCTCACTATACAACTACCAATATCATTACACTAAACACTATAGATAAACTATAGACATATATATTATCTATCTACGTCATATCACACATATACCCATCTACATAACCTTTATATTTAATATACATATCTATTAAAAATCGTGTTTTATCGAAATCAATCATTATTATTATTATTACTGACAATAAGATGATTCTTACAAGAATCACTACAGCTGAAGGCCGATGCGATCCCAGAAGATAACTTTAAACGATATCCAGATGACAACATAACTATAATATACCTACTTTCAATTTTGCTTACAAATTCTGTATAATGTACGTTAAACATATCAATATCTTAAGCCAGGCTAGGCCGCTCTTTAGCAAAAACGATAAAATATTCAATTTTCAACAAATTTGGTAGAAAACGTCTCAAAACCCTGCGAATATTTTGATTTGATAAAATATGAAAACAAGTATTTATTACCAATATTAGTTTTTTACTTGCCCTTTTAGCCCTTCCTACTGAGAAACCGTGTATTTTTTATAGTTGTGTTTGTGGAATTGGAAGGAAGAGTGGCATTGATTGTATGTACTACCAATCAAACTCTCAGCTAAGACATCCACCAACATGCTGGACGAAAACAACAGAGCAAACAAGTCCTACTAGAAAAACATCTGCTGGACAACACCACTATACCTACTCATTTGGGTGTTGTGTGGTACAATAAGCTGAACAAAAAATCTAAGTATGATTCTACAAAAAATATTCAAGAGTTTTAAATTGAATCTGAAAGATATTTTTAAAAAGATGTTCAACCGCTCTGTTGTTGAGTTTTGTTAAGAAACTGTATTTGGTTGCTATTTGTATTGTAGATATGTGTTTGTTTTTATTATTTGGTAAGCGCTATTTGTGTGATGTAAATTGTATGAAATATGCTTAAACCCTCAAAGCACGAGCACTGCTCAATTTTGAGGGTCAAATATGTAATAAATGTGTTTTTTTTTTAGTAATAAGGTGTGTATATAATATTATTAAGTTGTAAATTTTACTTAAATAAAAAAATATTTGAATTTGAATTTGTTTCCATGATAGGGCTTTTGGCGTCGCAGTACCTGTCATTTGGAACCGACTCCTCGAGGACCTCCGTAAAAACCAGCCGATAACAACGTTCAGGAGCAAGTTGAAGACATCGCTCTTCCAACATAGTTTCCCGCGCCCTTAAGATGGATGCTCCATTAAACGGCGCCGAATAAATCATCCAACATACAAACATACGTACAAAACAAAATTTAAAAAAAACACATCTCTCCTGGAGGATTTGATTTATACATTTTATCAAATTTTCTCTTTACATTATTGTATGAATGAAAAAATGTCAATTCACATTTCAGTAACTAGGTACACAATATATTATAGGAATGCTATAATTCATATAACATACTCACACCTGTACATCTATAATAATAAAATTATTATGTTTTATAGATACATATTGTAGGTAGGTATGTAGGTATTAGTGAGTTGGGAACCTGCTTTACACCTTGTCTGGTTTTACGGTTTACCATCATACACACACACACACACACATATACCTACCAACAATTTATTATTATTAAACGCAATCAGCTGATTTTTACCCTATATACCTATTATTATAAATACCAACTTACTCACCAATATAATATAATGAATAATTCATAAAACTTGAGGAATTCTGACTTTTTTCTAAGCCTTAACCCATTTTATTTAATAATTCGCATAACTGTTACTCTCACACTCTTTTCTGTATGTCTTCGAGTGTCCTGTAAAAGGCAGGTGTTCGTAAAATCTCACGTACAAGACAGTTAACAATATCTACAATTTAATGAGGAGGTATGCAACCCATCATTTTACATATGTAGAAATAATAATCTATACCCTAAGACATACACGGCAAAAGTTATTGAAAGGAATGAAATAGGTATCTTACGCGCCGCTTTTTCTTGGATACCTATTCCGTGAAAGCTCACATGTACTTAAAAAATGTTCTTGTGAAATTTTACGAATCAGGCCTAGAAATTCAATATATAATGTCTAAGACACCTTCCAACTAACGAATCAGACATGTCTACCTCCTATAGACATTGTCATCCATCAAAACAGTTTGCTGATCTCCTATAAAATCTTAATAAATCCACATAGAAGGTTACATAAATCCACCGTCGATGTATTGTGTTTCTATCTATACCAACACAGTTTTTCCCACAAATACGGTAGCGGGTAGCCAGCACACTGACTCTTTAATATAATAATTACATAATTTTGTCCTCACCGTGCTAAAAAAAATGTAGCATTTAGAGTAGTGGCAAACCACATCACTGCTCATTTGTATATCCTATCAAATGTACGTGATGTTTCTCTCTTATATTCCAGCAAGAAACATGTAAAGTCAATTTAAAAAAAAATATATATATATCTGGGTTTTGTTTGTTATAAACCCAAATACAACCTTATACACCTTTCACAGTAAGCTACTAAAAGCTTGTGTCGTGAAAGGGGAGTTTGCCGGTACCTGGTATCGAACCACGGACCCCTTGTTCACGTGGCCGAGACTCTACTCCAGGCTACTGACGAACTCTATGAGTAAGGACTTAATGACAAAGAAGATTAATAATATTTATTTAAAGGTACCTACATGCTTTCCGTTGAGTCCAGTAGTTTCTGTTGTCATGTTGTATTCATTGTCTCTTATATGTTGATTGCGTTTGTTCCAAATATGTTTTTTTTATTCAAGTAAGTTATTGTACTGTAAAGGCTTTTTAACCGTATACTTTGTTAATAAATAAATAATAATAATATTCGGCCGGTGTGGCGTGGAGGTAACGCTCTTGCCTTTGAGTCACGAGGTCCCGGGTTCGATTCCCGGCCAGGGCAAAGTGAAGAATGACCTTTTTCAAATTGTCCTGGGTCTGGGTGTTACGTATCGTCGCGTTAGTACCCATAATACAAGATTCATCTTAGTTTGGGACTAGCTCGATCTGTGTGAGTTGTCTATGTATGTATGTATATAAAATAAATAAATATGTCTAGGTACCTATGTATGTGACAGTGATGAGAAATGTGTGTAAGAACAGGAGTGTACACTGAGAAAAATACTAACGAAATTTCACAACGAATCATTGGTACGTACTATCAGATTAGGACCAGAGATCGTACAAACGATTCATTAGTACGAATCTATAATATTAACTCTTCGCAAACAAGTTGTTGGTAAATTTACCAATGATTTGTTTGCGAAGAGTTAATATTATAGATTTATACCAATGAATCGTTTGTGCGATCTCTGGTCCTAATCTGATAGTACCGTACCAATGATTCGTTTTGAGTATTTTTCTCAGTGTACGGCGCTTTATCCTATTTGCTTATACCGCAAGAAAAGCGACGAGAAAGATAGATAGAGAATATGATATACCTATCGTGTATGATTGAAGGCGGAGCTACATTGCAATCGTTATTATAAGATAAAAAACACCATAGGTATTATTAGTGTGTATTAGCATACAACCATTGTGTTTTATTATTGCTGTACCAGCGGGTAGGTGGGCCTATATCACGAATGCAGTTATAGTAGGTAGATAGTTACAGCAGTGCAACCAACACATGCATAATAATAATTATAGTAATTGTTGCTTGCATGTCACGGCTAATTATTACCAACAATACAACTATAATATGAATGTAGTAGGTTAGTACCTACAGTGATACTGTATCGTCGGTGGATCCATGAAACCTCCTATGTGTCAATTATTTTTTAAATGAAATATTGATACCAAATTATTTGTCTGAAGTCTGCTCTTCTCGGATAATGGGCCACTTGCAGATTTTTTTTATTACATAAAATTGTAAATTAGTATGAAAGAAACACAACCACAATTTATTTTGATTTTTCTTTCACTACTTTCTAAGATATTAGCTTTTAAAAATTGGATTTTCTCGGAGTAATCAAAAACGATATGGCGGCACTGTGACGTCACAGAGTCCCGTGAACCATAATAAATTTCGCACCACAGATTATAATCTCATACACACATGGGACTCCGTGACGTCATCAGCTGTCAAAAGTCATTTAGAGTGTTTTGCCAAACGTCAAAAATTTTGGATTTTATTTTTGAAAAATTTCCATTATTTAGATATTTAAAAAAATTTAACTGACATTTGTGTTTTCCGACCTCAAATTTACTTAATTCGATCATTTTTATTAAAATCCCCCACGACTGCAAGTGGCCCATTCATGAAAACTAACTTGTAGAGATGCAACGAATAGTATACCGAATACCGAATATTATGCAAGATCATGTGCCGAATAACCGAATA
Organism: Athripsodes cinereus; assembly: GCA_947579605.1. Lineage (NCBI taxonomy): Eukaryota > Metazoa > Arthropoda > Insecta > Trichoptera > Leptoceridae > Athripsodes > Athripsodes cinereus. The sequence continues at coordinate 4,187,341 of OX388317.1, read as the reverse complement.
TTCGGCGAATATTCGTGAAATGGGAGGATATATAATTATTTACCTATTAGCAATAAACTGTTAGACACCACTATGGAAATTTTTGTTGTAAATTAAAGGGACGAAATATTTTACTGAAAAAGGTTGTCGATTACTGCATTAGTCTATAGTGCAAAACATGCACCAGTGGTACCTATACCTGCATGTAACTGTTAATAATAATTATTGTTTCTATTACCTTATATATGTGAGTTGGTAGGTGGTGCCACCAGGCATAATATTATGTGAGTTAGACGTACGTCTGTGACTATTTCATTTATATTATTATTGATGTCAAACATCACACTTTATCATAAAATACATTTTTATTTGTAGGTAGGCAGCTAGTAATCAAGGAACATCTTCTCTGTGCCAAAAAAATTGTAACTATGACTAATAATTAGTTCATCAGCCGCAGGAAGATATTGAAAGCTTTATAGCTACTTACCTCATTTTACCTTTTTTGGTGTCGTTATCTGGAACCGACTCCCCGAGGACCTCCGTAAAAATCAATCGATAACAACGTTCAGGAGCAAGTTGAAGACATCGCTCTTCCAACATAGTTTCCCGCGCCCTTGAGATGGATGCTCCATTAAACGGCGCCGAAAAATTCATCCAACATACCTACATACATTGCTAAATTGAAGCTATTGAAAAAGGTATGTCAGATGTCTCATACAGTAGGACAATAAAAAGGTACCTATGTCAGATGTCTCATACAGTAGGACAATAAAAAGGTATGTCAGATGTCTCATACAGTAGGACAATAAAAAGGTATGTCAGATGTCTCATACAGTAGGACAATAAAAAGGTATGTCAGATGTCTCATACAGTAGGACAATAAAAAGGTATGTCAGATGTCTCATACAGTAGGACAATAAAAACTCACAGAATAGTGTGAGAGATCTATACTTTGCCGTAGACTTCACGAAATATTACAAAAAACGTGGTACATAGTGATAAAATATAAATTCTTTTTTGAAATTGTTTCGAAATCATGTTTTGATGTTTCTTTCATTATATTCATTATAATGAAGCGAGGATGGACAACGTGGCTAAGTGCCAAATTGTATTTTTTTTTTAACATTGCTTATAATTATAATTCTACTGTGTGTCATATAATGGAACATTCTGACAATTACAAACGTACCAAATTATAATATATAATGGTGAAAAGAATATGTTTATATACCTATCTAACTACATTAATTATATTTTCTAGATGTAGTTATATTGTTTCAATATTATACCTATTTAATATTTATAGCGGCTGTTTTTTAATTTATCCATTATAATTTATGCCATAATAGCATATCCTACAAGTGGGGTAGCGAGAAAATCAACTACATGAAAAAGTAGTGTCAAAATTTGAAGTAATAAAAATTGAGGTATTCAGAATGGGTGGCACTCATCGTTCAATTGAAGATGTTATCCTGTAAAAGCCAGGTGTTCATCATCAACAATTTTGCGATGAGCCATCCAATTAACTCTGAATGTATTCTCTTACTGGCACGGAGATGACAATCTGCATCTTTATTGCATGCAGTTAGTTCGCTGGCTACCCCCACCTGTGAGATATTCCGTAGTGGTATACCTATATGTTTGAGTTAGTTGGAAGAAGAGTGTGGAGTCTTATTTTTTTAACAAATTTTCGTTATTTTTAGCTCAGTTTTTTCTCGCACTAAAACAAAAACAATGAAATAATTTAATTGGCCTCGGCGATTTATTTTTTCATAAAAAAAAACTCCACCAATCACAATAATTGTTTATTCTTCAAAATGAAAACATAATTATTATTATTCAGATGGAACATAATTTAAATATTATAAAACAAACGAAGGGAACGTTGATGTAGTACTGAAGTGACAGCTTGTTCTATTTTTGAAATATTTTGTTTTCCTTCAAATTACGTTCTATCAAATGTATTTTTATACAGATCGCGTTGGCGAACGGACGTGACATGAGTTTTGTTGTCTTGTGTATATATTTTTAGAATAAAATAATAAATATTATTATTTTCATAACTTCCTGTCATTCGTACTAATTAACTTATTAATATTTTAAATTATTTATAACATACGAAACACAATGAAAGGATTTTTTTTAAATATATTTCATTATAATTTATGATAAACCGTTTAAATGACGAAATATTTATGTTCTACAAGATGGACATAAATAAAATTCTTCATCGGAAAGATGTTATAGGTACCTATTCATAATATAATTTGATTTCTAATGTAATAATTTTTCTTTGACCTTAGTTCAGTTTTGCCTTGCAGTCCCGAAAAAGATTAGAACTTTATTTATTTTTCGAGTGTCATGCAGAAGATAATTTATTATTCCTATAGTTTTAAAATGTTTTATGTATTCTTTGATGATTTCGAATACATGTATATTGTTCACACATATGGAAAATTCACACAAATCTTATGGACTGGACACTAACGCGACGACATCCATATAGGTACAATAATCCACCAAAAAATACATATACCTACATGTAACACCCAGACCTAGGACAATTTGATAAAGACCATTTTTCATTTTGCTTTGGCCGGGAATCGAACCCAGAACATCATGACTCAAAGACAAGAGTGCTACCTATGCACCACGACGGTCACCAAAAATATATTTACTTTACTTAGGTACTGCTAGCCTTCTTCTCTCTCCTGTTAGATTATTATTATTATTATTATTATTATTATTTGGATGATTTGTAAAGCGCCGTTTTGTGAAAAAAATCCACCTCAAGGGCGCTCTTTGCTAACTAAGGTTGTGCTTGAATTATTCCGTGAGATTTCTTGAATAGATAAGTTTTCAGTTGGTTCTTGAAACGAGATATGTCCTGCGTTTCTCTGATCGTTTGTGGAAGCCTGTTCCAGACTACAGGTGCAGATATTGCAAAAGCACGCTCCACGTACACTGGTTTCGATACAGTACTGGTCACCTCCAATTTAGTTGTTATATCTTGACAAGACCTAAGTGTTGTCTGTCTATGACTTAACGCCTGTCTACCACAGAGTTCCATGATATATTCTGGGGCCATAGCATGAAGTGCCTTAAATACTGTCAAACACACTTTAAATTCAACTCTCTCCGGACATCTGAGCCAGTGAAGAGATTGATATAGGTCTCTTCCAAACTCAACTTGAATAATGTCATTCGCCCATCTCTTTTGAGGTCTTCCTATATTTCTTTTATCCTCCCATGGTCTCCTATCTTCTTTTGGAACTATGTAACCAGCCCATTTTCATTCCAGCTTCAAGATATTGTAGGTACTTAGGTAAATTCAATTATAATATATTCTTGGTAACTTATATAAATAAAATAAAGTACAAATAAATACATGCATGAGAACTATTTATACATACGTATTTATGTTTTGTACATATGTAGATAGATATTGTCAGAACAAAAAATATAATTCGTTTTATTCGTGTGATCCTCGTCTGATTCGAAACGCTTAGCAAGTAATGAGATAATCATAGGTTAGAGCGGACTGTTGGAGGAAATAACATAAAATATATACATACATACGTACACACATACCTACTTACCTACTTATCTATAGATAGACAATAATAAGTAACAATCATAGACATATATTTTAACTTTAGACAATTTACACATCTTAGACAACCTATTCCTGTTGTCTTCTATGTAGGTATAATTAATATGTGTGATTTCAAAAGAAATAGAATATTATTTATTTTGTTTTATTTATTTAATTATTTTATTTTTTATATATTTACGGCCAATACCTTTCACATGTTAAACCCTTGTATACGTACCTACATTCTACAATACATGTACCTATACATTGTATACAAAGGTACGATCACTTTCAAAAAAGACACAAACAATTACATTAATAAAAAACGAGAGTTTAACAAGCAGTGTAACATTATGAGCTTAAAATTTTTAAAAAAAAGTACAAAATTGTTTTAAAAATTTATCTAGATATTAAAATAATAAATCAAAGCGGTATAAAAAATGTAAATAATTGGTTAAAAGTCAGATAGTAAAAATTCATAAGTTAATAAAATTACCTATACAAAAAAATGTTGATATAAGAAATTACAAAAATTAGAGATCAGTTAAAATACATTTATGTAACTTATAAGTTTAGGTCAAATGGTTAAAAGAGCAATTGAATAACATATTCAAAAGAATATGGAAGAGAACACGATGATATATTCGTGAAATTATTTTTTCTATGATTTTTACGTGCTCGCAAATTTCCTATAATTTTAAAGATAATATAAATTAAATTAATCCTATAATTTCCTACACTCGCAATGTGCGACTAAAATCAGGGCACATAATTATCCGTCCACTAAGTGTTACACTTATTTTGCTTCATGTAGCTAGTCTATAGTTACATTATGTCTATGGTAACAATGATGTTTGATGTAAATAATATATACACGTTACATATTAAGTATTGTAATATGAATGTATATTATTGGTGTTTGTAAGTTTAGTATGATCAGAAATATAGTTATACCGGTGTAACATGGTAAGGAAAATGATTTAGGTAATGCTTGTATCAAGGGTGTGTTTAAGTTAATGTAGGCACCCCCTCCCTTAATATTAAACAATAATATAGATAAAAATAATTGGTGGTACAAAACTACAAAGACGTTACTCGCATTACCGCAGCATTTGGACTTAGGCACTTTATTTCAATCTAATATGCTATGATAATAATTTTGTGTGCAAAAGGAAAATGGGGATGAATCGAAAAACACCTCCGCCAAAACAAAATCCGTGCGGCGATACAATATAATTTTTGTTTTAAATTGAAATATCATTTATTTGTATCACATTGTTTTATAACTTGATAATTATGTATGCTTCTTATTGTGCAATAAAGTTTATTATTATTATTATTTTATGTAATGTCTAATGTGCAAATATCGACTCATCCTTTTTTTCTTCCACGCATTTATAGGTAGGTAGTGATTAATGCATTAAACTCAATTTGGGGATGAGTAAAATCGAGTCGAGTTTGTTCTTGTTTTTTTAGTTACCTACGTGTAAACCCATGACATTAAAACCCTTTCAGACCTGAATATAAAGTAAAGAAAATATTGATTCTTGTCTTATTGGCCAAAATGGTTAAATAAAAAAATACATGTATGATAAAAAATTATATATACCTACTAGTGGTATGATTTTCAAACAATTTAAATAGTTTGTTTTGTGCCTAGAGAGATGGCGATAAAGTAAAATACCAATATTAAATAAGGAATTTATAAGGTTTCAAATGTTTTGTGCATAATTCTGCACACAGGGTCTGAGGGGCTGAAATCACTCATCTACTTATTTAAAATGTAATTATTTATTCGCTTATGGCCGTCAATATACCTACTACATTTTTATATACCTACGAATGAACTTTTAAATCCAAAACAATGTTTTTGAAAAAAATGATTAAGATCATTTACCTGCTTTTTTAAAATTGGATAATTTGTTCGGTTACGGCTAGCTGCCTATTAATACTAAATTATAAGAAACATCTAGGTGCAAAAAATAATATTACAAATCTTTTGTCAATTTGCCATTGTTACATTGTATTGTGATGTGTTTATAACATAATACAACATATGACGGGCGAGGCAGCAGCCATATTTAATATAGGTATGGACTAATGCGGGCCACTCCTTTAGGGGCTCGTCAAATTGACAGCTGCTCACAGGGAACTCCGCTGTCTACCCTACATAAACTTATAATAATAATAATAACAACTCACCAATATTATTAATATAATATTTTAATCTTATGTGCAAACTTACACCCTGTATATCTATCTATATCATCACTGTAAGTATCTCCCACAAATGGGGTGACCAGTGAACAGTAATTATTGCATGTAATGAACGTACAGATCGTCGTTTACGTTCGAATAAAAATAAGACATTCTAGATGAGTGTTATAGCTGAATTGAAGATGTTAAAAGATGACTTATTTGTGATTTTTTACGAATAGGTAATTGACTTTTACAAAACATTCGAAAGCTTGCAAAAAAGTGCGAGACGTGCCTATTCATTGCTGACGCCCCCACGGAACTACGCCTTGCATAAGTATTTATCATTATCCAATTAGAATTCATGAAAATTGCAATATCCAAATTTTAGCTCCATTTGTGCTGTTCAAATTGGAATCCAAAAAGATTCTAAATTTATTGGAAAAATAATTCTAATACAAGGAACCGAAAATTTTACTCTATTGAAACCTTTCCCATCACGTTGTTCTCACTAATGCAGTACTCGGCGATCTAAATTAATGAAATAAACATGAAATTCGACTTTTCCATGTCAGTAAAAAATAGACGCTCACAGGAGACGTATTCCGTTAATTTTACGAATTTATTGAAGATATAATTTTTTATACGTAATGTTTTACAATTACATCGTGCCTACTGTAAACAGTACATTCGAAAACATACAGAAAATTGTAGACCTATTTCATTGCGAGTCCCGTGGCTAAAAATAGCCTATACATCAAATCCAATAAATATTAGTTTATGTGACGTGTCTACGTTAACTACAGTATCAACTGCCAGTCAATAAATTGTTCCAACTCCTTGCCATCTCTTATTGAGTAGTGGAGTTTTTAAAATTGGTTAGGTTCGTCTACTTATATCTAGAGGTCTCTAGGTCGAAACTCGATAATTACCATTGACTCATTGTAGTTTGAACGCGTTCGCATAGATGGTGCTAGAAATTTATTGTAAATTTCAACATTTTTATTTTAAAATTTTGTCTATTTAAAGCATATATATTAAACTCCAAGTAATATATTTAATTATGAATATATTTTTATTTATTTGGAAGTAAAAATATCGTAGATTTTGTCGCTTGTTTGGTAGGAAATTATCAGTAAATAAAACCTATTCAAACTACATCTAGTTTCAATTTATGTATTTTCAAGAGTATTTAAATTACCTATTTAAATTTAATTTATTCAATAATATAGGATTCAATATTTGATAATGTCATTTAATAGATTCGTCAAATAGATAGTTTATGATAATTTATTGAATATTATTATATAAGTAGAGCAATTTCCTATTTGTGCAGTCAGCAAATACCTGATACATTGTAATGGTACCTAATAGATAATAATATGCAATATAGAATATAATTATGTATCTGATGTATTCCCAACTGTCAATACGGGATAATTGGATTATGTTGTCATCGAATACGGGATATACACATATAATTATTATACATACATAAGTACACCCAGCACACTACAATGACATAATGTAGGTATATTTGTACTTATAATAACTAGAAACTATGTACATTATTATATTTGAAATAATAATGACATTATTATTTTATTTTGTTACAACATACGGCGTGAGCCTTTTACATGAAGAAAATATATAGAAAATACATGACAGACATAAAAAATACATTCAAACAAGACAAGGAGGAACCATGAAAAAATTAACAATAAATAATTTCGTACCTGAGAGTCATTTAGTCTTAAGTACTAAAATGTCATTTTCAAATTCATTTTTTTAATGGAAGAAATCTCTACATTTTACTAGTAATAATCTGTATATAGTATATACAGCTTATTACTTAATGATGCGCACTTTAATTCTTATGACCCTAAGCATTTCTGTACTTAAGACTCACGACCGCTTTTTTTTGTAAGTTTGCCATTTTAGTCAAAAATGCACTTGAGTCTTAATGGCTCTCAGGTACAGAATTGAAAAACACACATAATAGGCTATTACTACTAATAAGTTATTCAATAAAACTTATTAAAAATAACTTAATTAATATGTCTTATATTATAACTTAATCTATGTATTTCTTTATCTGGGGTAGCCACCTTCAAAATAGTCTAATACCTTGTCTTATAACAAAATAATTCGCATTATCATATAATCACTATCTTATCGTCTTAAGGTTGTACATTCTTCTGTTTCGAATGTCATCTTCATCCAGACCACTTCTCCGCAGGATCCTGTCACATTGTGTCATTCAGGCATTCTTTGGTCTCCAAATTAATAGATCTCGAGGGAGATTCTGTGACATAACATTGTTAACAGTGTGTTTATTCTGGTGGTATCCACTTTAATAATATGTGTCCATAATATCATAAAAAATCTGATTGCAACAGCCTTAGTCAAAACACATTTTAGTTTATTTTAGCTACGAAATTTATACTTTCTCGCAAAGTCGTCTATAGTCGAGTAACTACATAACGCTAAAATGTGTTTTGACTACTACCTACGGCTGCTAATGAAATAAAAAATAAAAAAACATTCATCTTCTCGAAACTATTCCAAAAAAAGACAACATAGATAGATAGATACCTACATTAGAATTTTGGTACCTAAACTTTATGTAATTTAATTCTTGAATTTTGTAAAAGGATATTACATACATAAAGGAAACAATTTTTGCATTAAAGGTTTTTTCGCAATAATGAAAGAAGAATATTCTAAGGAAATTTAATATCGTTTACCTATTGGGTATAATAATATGTTTCTTTCTATAGTAGAACCTTCTTAATAATAATACCTATATACCTTTTTCTGTTATTGATTTTCGCTGTTATAATTTATGGATTTCTGCTTTATACTACTACTTACTATCTACCGTAGTACTATACACACCTACCCCACCCATTTATATTCACCATCCACATCACAGAGTTTGATGGGGGTTGCAAGAGAGGGTGTTTTCCACCCCCATCCCCTAGAATAGGTACAAGGGTGGGTTTATTATTATTATTAGTAGTACCTACCTAGCTAGCTATTAGATCTTCTTTCTCCTTATTCTTGTCTTTATAATTTTATTCTCTCCTCTGATTATTGCCTGTGAAAGCTTTTGAGATAGACGATACCTGGTGAGCCAGATAATTATTTTTGAAATTTAGAGAGGTGGAAAATTATTATCAAACATAATAATTTTGTGTCTTATCCTTGGTTTCGTTATATTCAAATTTTATACCATCATGTCGTCATCGCTTATTTTTGATTATTGATTTTTGAAACCAACCTCCTCCATTCAGTGCATCTCTGTTACAATTGAGTCCCCTTTTTCCACGACATTCCCAATGCTGTCGTGACATTCCTGATGGCACTTTTGGGTCAATTTCTACTATAGGTTATCCAGTAGTACCCATTATGAAAATAAAATATTGAAGATCAGAGTTGTACGTATTTTTATTGTCCTTCACTGTATACCATAACAACATAAGATATCACAGAAGCCATATGAGGGCGAAGGGGTGCATCTTGTCCAGTGATTGCAATATTATTTAATTGCATAATCATGCCATGAAATTCGACTATGTAGAGGAATAAATCATTATATAAATATAATACGTACCCCTCCCACACCCCTCCCACATCCCCATGATATTTTGTAACAATGTAAGATATTAAAATAAAAGAGTGAAAGATAATTACAATAAATACAACTATGATCATCAATAATATATATTCTCTAACTTGATACTATTGGATAACCCATGGTAGATATTGACCCACTTTTGTCATAGGAACGGTGTACTGTGAAATAGTGAATAGTGCTCTATTTTTTTTTATTTATTAAGATATACCTATCTGTTTTTTTTTATAAATTCAAATACAGCCTTAAACACTTTTCACAGAACATAAGCTAAAAGCTTGTGTCGTGAAAGGGGAGTTTGCCGGCACCTGGTATCGAACCACGGACCCCTTGTTCAAGAGGCCGAGACTCTACCTCCAGGCTATTTGGTCAACTATCTATAATATTGGACATTCTCAAAACATGATACAACCAGTTCGAAAATATTGTCATATTTTTACATCTTAAATTCAGTGATGAGGTTTGCCAACCATCCTGAATGTCTTATTGTTTTTGTCACGTCACAGAACAATCTACCCCACTTTGGGATATCCCGTGATGAGACAATAGTAGTAATTGTATATTTTAAGTCTTGCTATTTTCTGGGACTGCGTGAGGCAATAATCTCTTACATAATTGAAAATAAATCAATTCAATTTTAAATCATTCTAAATATTATGTAAACAGAAAACGAACAAAACAAAACAAGAGCGGAATATGGATGATGTTCTGAAACAAAATAAAGAGAAAAAACAACTGAAAATGATAATAATAGAAATAATAATAATAATGGGAAATAAAACAGCAGTACAGAGAGCAACAAACGTTTGAAAAAATCCGTTGAAATGATAAAGCAAAAAAAAAATTAAAAAAGAATCAACAGAGGGAGACAGATACATATATAAATAAAGAGCATGTAGATATTACAATATAACACAATACGGGACGTAGGTGCGCTTCCGTTGTAAAATGTCATATCTGCATTAAATAATGGAGTTTCAATACACCTACGAGTATGTTTTTTACATCTAGATATTATGTTGGTTACTATGTAAATATCATTTATTGTATTTGAATCTACATAAATTGGATTTAGCCAAACGAAAGGGTGTTTTTAAAGGTGATTGTAAAAGAATCAAGATGGATTTGATCAGATTTTTAAGATCCGGAGACTACATGATTCAGGATTCTTCATTTTCATTGCAAAACACCCGAATAAGAATAACAATAAAATGGACGATTAATAAATGGCATGGTTTAATGATTTGTGACCATCTTAAGAGCGCAGTGACTTCTCCTGAGCAATAATGTTTTCAACATGACCTAAAGTAGGTCGGTTCTATCTTAGATCTGCTGGTAATCTATTTAAGGCAGTTAGCCCTGCGACGTTTTCGAGTGTCCTGTAAAAGGCAGGTGTTCGAAAAAAATAAGACATTTTACATCTTAAATTCAGCATTGAGGTTTGCCACCCATCCTGAATGTCTTGATTTTATACTGGCACGAAGAGGACAGTTTGTATGTTTCTTACATACAGCTGATCTGCTGGCTACCCCACTTGTGGGATATGCCGTGATGGTATAGTAGTAGTAGTAGTAGTAGCCCTGCGACGCTGAAACTCCTCTCTGCAACATTGGAAGTGTTTATTTTTGTTGAGGGAATCACTAGAATTATTACCATGTTCTGTTAAAAAATGGCAAACTTGCTGCAGAGCAACGTCTTCCGGCCAACCATTTAATATAAAAAAGAAAGATATTAAAAAAATTAACGAATTTTAGTTATAATTTACATTTGTATAATCGTAGAGCAACCGGCAAAGAATTGGTCTCCTACTTTTTTCCGTGAAATTTCGAGTGCCTGATAAAAGACAGGAGTTCGAAAAAATAAAAACATTTTAAATTCAGTGATGAGGTTTGCCACCCATCCTGAATGTCTTTATTTTTTGTTGGCAATTAATGCACTGCTTGCTGGCTACCCCATTTGTAGAATATGCCGTGATGGTATAGTACCCATAGTGTAGTATATAGTATAGTATAGGCATATATTTAATAAAATAACTGTTTATAGCGAATGTTATCATTGTAAATAAATAAATATTTGACATTGTATAGGGAATATAATTATCAACCGACGATACTTGGTAGAATTTGATGCAACGTTATAGTTATCCAGTCTCAAATTACTCGATAACGGGAGGATAGCCTGAAAAAATAGTTATTCAGTTTTACCAAGGTATCGTAGTGCAGAAATAACCAACCATAATAATAAAAAAATAAAAACGCAACAACACCAAACATTGAAACAAAACAATTAATTTGACATTACCTCGCCATAAATCGTCGGGTTTTCCCGCCAGAACACAACACATACCTACTTATATATAAGTATATACGACTACTTTTATACTATAGATTGGTACTTAGTACCTACCTATCTACACATTCATTTTTATACTTTTTACAGGAAAAACGAGACCGACAGATCTAGAGTGCGCTCTGGCTACTAGAGAATACTTCTACATTTAAACCAACGTATAATGCAAAGAAAATCTTGTAAATATTTTAATTCGTTTATATGTATGTAGATATGTATGAAAATTTCGCCACTGCATAACAATATCATCACATTTTTAATGTAAATTGCTTTGTTGATTTTGTTATGTAAATAATGATGTGCAAGAAGAATAAAATAAATTCTTCTTCTTCCTCCTCGTAATGTAGATCTATCGATCTGTTAGTTCAGAAGTTGATACCTCTTGTGATGCTGAAGACCAGCTGTCTTTCCATCTTTTTGGTGGTCTTCCTCGGGGACTTGAACCGACTGGTGTTTCCTTAGCAGCTATATATATTATTATGTACGATTGTATTTTCAGCCATCCGATCTACATGGTCTCTCCAGAAACGTCTCCTTTTCCTACTCCATCTTACGATGTCCTATGTATTGCATACCTTACCTTACCTCAGCCTTCTTCTTGTGTCCAGTATTGAACAAAGGCCTCCCTCTTGGACTTCCATAAATTTCTGTTGGACGCAACTCTCCTCCAGTGCAGGCCCGCCACTCTTTTAATATCATCGGACCATCTTGTTTGGGGCCTACCTACGCTTCTGCGTCCTGTTCTAGGCCTCCAGTCCAGCACTTTCTTCACCCAGGGATTCTTAGCACCCTCTGTCTGCGCCTTTACCTGACCGCTGCCTTGGCCAGAGGTTGGCAGACTACTGGGAACTGAGGGCCATTTCTTTTGTTGTCTGTCCATAGGGGTTTTTAGCAATAAAACACCGCGCTTGCAAAGCGTGTTGGTGAGTCTTCCGTTTTCGTTGGCCTTAAGGTTATACGAGTCGCTGTGACACAAGTGCCCCCAACCCCCCGTACCCACCCCAAGTTACCAGAGGACACCACGTGGAGGTGAAAATCGGAAATGAGGATGACTAGTACCCCGGTGCCTATGGTTTGCTTCGTAAAGCGCACGACAGGTCCGTTGGTCAGTAATCAACCCCGTTTGTCCCCCATGTAACATGTTCATGTATTGCATATCGATGGTTTAAAGCACAAAAGACACATGTCCACTATTTAGGTAAAATGAGTTAATATATGTACAAGATCGGTTGCAACGTTGTCTATATCCTGATTACATAATTACCAATAATACTTATATATCATTATCGAAATATTTAACAAAAACCAGATGCCAAACATTCTTAAATTATCATTTTTTTGTGCACAGATGTAACATGTCACATAAAATATTTAAGAATGTATTTATATCGACATAATTGATTCTTAAAAAGCACATTTCCACCAAGGACATCTTCTGAATTAATTTAAAATTAGTTAATTAATTTTGAATCTCAAACTTTCAAAACCTGTTTTCTCTAAACTGTCAAATGTGGACATTGTGTCTTCTGTGCTTTATACCATCGATATGTTCCTAATCTCAGTATTTCTTATTCTGTCTCTGAACCTATTATTTTGCGGGAACAAGTGATTTACACTTCATCGCATTGATTTTTAAACTTTCCTATTATTATTATTAATAATTTCTGAAAGATACCGGGTATAAAACTAGTTTTTAAAATAATATGAAAAACTTTAAAAATAAAACCCAGGCGAACCACCACTGGTAGTGTCCGAATAAGCATTGAAACTTTTGTTTGGTTTGGTATTTTGTTTTTGACATTATTTTTCTCAGACACAAATAATAATAGAAAGTCACAGCTATTTTTTTTTTACATTATTAATACAGGTATTTATCTATACTATCACTACAACTCCCACAAATGGGGTAGCCAGTAGATTAACTTCATGTAGTATAATAATAAACTACGCTCTGTGCCAACAAAATATTTTATACATTCAAAATGAGTGACATATCTTATTGTTGAATTGAAGATGTGTGCGCCGGCGCACCCAGCAGAGACCTGTAATCTCCGTAATACAGGAGAGACGATGGTCCTGGCTGGGACATGTTTTGAGAATGCCTAATGATAGTTGGCCAAAAAGAGCACTGTTCTTCCGTCCGCAAGGGTTCCGTCGGCCTGGGCGTCCCTCTTTCACAATACACCGTTCCTATGACAACGATATCAGAGCGCAAGGAATGTCGTGGAAAGAGGTGACGCAATTGGCACAGAGACGCTCTGAATGGAGGAGGCTGGTTTCTGCCCTGTGCTCCCGAGAGGAGCGTTGAGGGCGATGATGATGATGATGATGAATAGGTACCTACTGTTAATTTTTTCACAGCATATTTTAAAACTCTAACAATTTTTTCTACACTTGTGTACAAAAAGGTTAGAGTTAATATTTTGTGACAATTTAAATAGTGTAGTCCTACACCATCACAGCACAAGCCACAAGTGGAGTAATCAGCAGTAAAAAAATTGAAGTGTTTATTATTACTTGATTCAAATTATTTTATTTGAATTTCCACAGCGTGATCACCTTCCAAAAAATGTAGAATTCTATTATTTGCCAAGAAACCTTGCTCTTGGATTGATCACGTGGGGCAAGTATTCATGGACGGATGCGTGTTGGGTGAGAAAAATCTTGTTTCAAAATTTTGATGAAGGTGGAGAAATCGAAAGAAGTATGTAAGGATAGAACTAGATAACTCCTGCTTTTTTGCATCAATGCATTTATTTTGATATTTTAAATACTGACCTGTCATTTTTAAGGTAATTGGTAACTTGGGATTACACTCTTGAATTTTAAAGTGGAAAGTCTATGATTCTAATCCCACTGCAGACCTATCTCTATCTTCACGATAAACCTAAGATAACCTCATCAAGTTATTATTTAATTTGAATCGTACTTGAGTTTATCATTTACTTAGACTCATTTGTATGTGTAGTAGGTACCTACATGCTTGTGGGTGATATGAAATTTTATTTTAATGACACGAATGATAATTATATGACTTTTATATGGATATTTAATTACACACAATGGTTACCTCAAACGTGTAAAATATAAAAATGAATAAGTACATAGAAAAGGTTTAGTAAATATTATATTTATTTTGAATCACTCTGTATAGTGAAAATATCAATTCGCATTTTGAAAATGGAAAAAATATTACGAATTCCATATTTGAAAATGCATAGATTATTATATTTCAAAAATGGAACGCCGGAAAACATGGCGCGAAGTTTGACACTGTATCCATTCCGCCCGATAACTTCATCCCTTTTATCCCCCTCCAGGGTGTATGGGAAGGCTGTGTGGGTGCAACGGAGGGGGGCAAATAGATTTATAGGCTTTTGATATCGCTTTTCAAATGTCCGATGTTTGAAATGAAAATGGAATTTCGGAATGTTTCGGTTTAAATATTTTGGCGCGGCCACAAATTGAAATTTATTTTACCGTTTGTTTTGATGCTAATAATATATCTTTTTTTTTTTTTTTTTTTTTTTGTTTTTTAAAAAGATATATCTGGGTTTTGTTATAAACCCAAATACAACCTTATACACCTTTCACACTAAGCTAAAAGCTTGTGCCGTGAAAGGGATATCTACATCATTTTTTTTCCAAAATTTGTTGTTGTTTTGTTTTTTTAATTATTTTGGATTTTATGATATTTCGAATAAATTACTACTACTATTCCATCACGGTATATCCCACTAGTGGGGTAGTCAGCGGACTAACTGCATGTAATAAACACGCAGATTTTCCCCTTCATGCCAATAAAAAAATAAGACAATCAGGACGGATGAATGCCTCATAGCTGAAATGTAGATGCTGATTGTACCTATTGTACGGAAGATTTTACGTACACCTGTTTTTTACAGGACACTCGAAAACTTACAGAAAAGAGGAGTAAAGAACAAGGAACATTAATATTAATTTATTCTTTCTATAAAGCATGATAGATACTTACCTCTCTTTAACAGGACACTTGAAAACTACTGCAAAAAAACTTGGAGATTTACTTAATCTAGGACTCAATATTTTCAACCTAAATTAAAATGAAAAGAATGTGGTTTAGAAAAAATGTTTTGGTAATTCACTTAAAATCGTCGAATTGTATGTTACAGATAAATGCGGTTTCCACAAATTAATTGCATCATTATCAAATTCGCATTGTTTTTAACCAATACTTAATTTGATTCAAAACAAATTTAACTACAGGAAATAAACAAAACCACAGACAAAATATTATTATTATCACCAACGATAGATAATTACATTGTATTATTGTCTATGCATCTGTCAATCTATTTGTGTTTTATTTGTCTATGGTCTCGACAATGTAATGATACCTGTCTATCAACTATAGTATCTGTGGTTTGATAATATTGTTAAGCTGTAAAGAAATGAGAATGCGCAAAATCTAATTGAATATTCTGCGCATCTCATTACGTCACATAAACAGTGGTTTCTATTATTATATTATATTCAAAGGCCATCCATTCGCTTACGAATAATTAGGGAAAGTGGTTTAAAATATGTCATCATGTTTAATATTAACAATTTTTCACATATTTGGCATTTTTATTAATTTATTATGTCTTTATTTCTAGTAGACAAAGGAAATAATTTATCAATCTTCTTAATTAATACATAGATTACATACATGACAAAATCAATCAGAGACCTCGATTGGTGAACCATGTTTACACAATGTCACATTGTGCAAGATCTAATCATCGGTAGAAGTGAGAAAGGCGTCCCAACGATTAGGAATCGGATCTAGGCTGGATTAAGTGAGGATTTCATATTTCAGTAGGTAATTCATTGTTGGCAGTAATTTCGTATTAACAGTCATGTAAAAAGCAAATGAAATTTTGTTTGTAAAAAATTGAACGACTATACAGAAAAAGGGCGTCTCTTGAATAGTATACTGTAGTACGTATCGCTCCCCATTCAACATAATATAATGTTAATAAAAGTCCAGCTATATCTATTACTACAAATTGCAATAATATTGCCAGTGTAAAGTATTTTAATTGCAAACACAAATAAATTATTTGCACTGACCACATTGATGCATTCTATTATATCCAATTCCTACCTATTGTTTTTATGTTAAAACTGGGACGGATCTGGAGAGCAATTTTTAAGTAATAATAGTCCTGATATTTTTTTACGTTTTTTTTTAAAACTCAAATTTTACAAAGTATAGGTAATTATAATATATACCTATTTTAAAATTTTCATTTATAATTAAGATTATACCTATAATAGATAGGTTTATTATTATACAATTTTTAAATTAAAATGCTTGTTTCTAAAAAAAATACAATTTTAAAGGCTATAAGTTCTCTTCATTAATTCACCAATGAAAGCTTCACCTTCTAAAATTAGTAGCCAGAAGACATGTTGCATGTAATAAACATGCAAGCTGTCTTCTTCGTGCCATCAAAAAATTAAGATTAGTGGCAAACCTCATTGCTGAATAAAAAAAATAAAATGTCTTTACTAATTAAAGTAGAACTAGAAAGAGTGGTAGTCCAACTCTTTGCCGGGTAGGTACTCCACGGAACGTCCAAGTAGTGATAACAAAAAATGTAAAATGATTTAATTCAGTTGATACAAAAACGCTTTGAATGTGAGATGCTTGTTTCTCCCTGCATTTCCAAGAGGAATACTGAATAGTTTACGAAAAAGAAAAAGAGGTATATAACATTGATAGATTTTCCTCCAGCCAACCCAAAATCATAGTGTTCATTTCCTTATTACCGTAATTATTATTGAAACACTAAAGGTGCTTTTAGATTAATAGCCTCCATAAATCAGCTCAACAGACGATATAACAATTAGCCATATACCACTACATAGCAAATATACCACTACATAGTAGGTATAATTGTGCAACAATGTTAATTAAACATTTAACAGGGGAACCGAGAGGGGAAAGTGGGGATTGAACAGCAACAATAGCAAAAGCAGTACATAGTAGACTCAGACCCAACATTTCAATTTACCTCAGGGCGACCCTTAATGTGAGTTTAAGATTCTACTTAATCTCAATTAATTTTGTCTTTTATATCCAGCACTTAAACTCCGCATAGCTATTTCACACTAAAATGCAATAAAGAGATTTTTTTAGAAAGGTCAATGGACCTTATATTACTTGTGTCACCGCGATCATAGTAGATCTATTGTGACATCCTTCTGTGTCATGTCTCACTCTCAATTCAGGATTTGTCTTGGTACGAGAAACCTCACCTTCTCAGAGTCCAGCAGTGGCCCTTCGAGGATGTGACTGCGATTGCGAGCGAGTGCGTCACAATTACAGAGGATGTGGATACGTGTTTAATTTTCCTCTGCACAAAATCTGCAGACTGGGGTATCTGACAGTCCAATTTTTGTCATGTATACTCTATGTCAATAGAGTGTAACTTAAAATAACTGCCAGCTCATTATTGCTATGTATTTTCAATATCTGTATCACCTAGATGTAAGAAATAATAATGCATATTATAATATATATCTAGATGTACCTAAAGGCTGGTAGTTGTCACTTTGTCTGTCCCTTACATTTTGATGTTAAACGGTTATGATTGAGTAAAGTTTACTGAATAAAAAAAAAACAATCAAACTAAGGTGTACTTTATAATAAGGGTTTCACTAGTAACACATTGAAATATCTGGCTTAAAGGATTGGAAAGGAGAAATGAAAGGAATGGGAGATACCTACAGATACCTGGAAATAGAAAGAGAGAAGCATCCAGGAAATCGAAGGAATTTATGGTAATATCGCTTTTAACAGACGATTGTAAAATTATTCATAATTAATAAATGGTAGATTATTGGTAAATATAGATAGCATTCTGGATTGCTGATTGTTCGTTTTGTCTTGCACATTGGCTTCCACACCCAATTTGCAAAGCATTTTTGCATGCTACCTTTTATTATATAGGCACTTAATCCTTTTTTGCAATACATGGTATGTTTGAAATGCATTTTTGTTCGAGAATACATACATCTATTTTCCCTTGTCATTTTTGCGTCAGAGGTCCATTGCATTTGGGTATATCTTCCAAAATTCCCTGTCTATTGCTGCTTCCAGGAACTCTTGGCCGCTCCAAACCAAGAGTTTTTTTAAGTTTTTTTTTCGCCTTCAGCCAGACTTAATCCATTGTTGCACTAATGATTCCTCTTTCAATCTCCACAACTCGTTATCCTTGTTACACTGCATCTATTTCCACCCCCTGAAAAATTAAATAAATATAGAGTCTAGTCAAATTGAAAGATAATATGATTTTTAAATAAATATTGTTTCAGTTTTTATTTTACGACTAGTACCTTTTTGGCTATAGACATTAAACTTTAATATGAAATATAAACAAAACAAAGAGTTAATTAATTATTTTGTTACAAATAAAGACAGATTTCATAACACGTCCTAACATAAATAATTAAATTAGTGTTACATAGACAAATTCGCCAATTAAAATAGTGACGCTAAATTTACTATTTTAATACATCTAGGAACCGAATGTTAATTTCATAAATAATTGTACGAATTAATTAACATACGTCGTCTTCTCTTCTCCCGTTTTTGTCACTGATTAAACATTCTCATCAATCCGCGCAATGGAGCGTGACGCACTGCGGCGAATGCAATTCTTTGACGCGCCCCTGAGACACCTCTGTCTGCGGTACACATAATAGGTACTAATATGTCGTTGATACAAACGAAATTTTATTTATGTTTCAATCCATTTTCTGTTTATTTTTTCATTATTAATTATATAAATCACAATATTACATATTATAGAAATACATTCATATTAAGTTCAATCAATGCACAGACGGCGAAATTATCACTTAGGCGCTTTTTCTTCCAGCTAACATTAATCTATATAATTATGTATCATAAATTGATCGATGATTTTTGCCAACCAACCTTAACGTCTTATGTTTTTGTTTACATGGAGAGGACAGCTTGTCTGCTGGCTACCCCACTTGTGGAATATTATGCTGTAATTGTATTGTAGTAGTATTAGTAGTTATTGCTGATGAGGATGAAAAGCAGTTTTTTTTTAAATTTAAACAAATTTTCTGACATACTCTATAACATTAGATCATAACACTTGCTTACATATTTGATTGTAGGTATGTACGTTGTATATAAAAACTGAAGTAAAGAAAATTGAGCGCTGAGACAATGTAAGGTGAAAACTGGCTCAGTCTACCTTGGTACGGGCTCATGCCCAGTTAGATAGATATTTTGTGACTTATCTTTTAAAAACTGTTTTGTAAATGAAATAAATAAATAAATATAGGTACGACCTAAGAAATTCAACCATGCCATTCCACAAATCCACCAAGCAATGCAGTATCAGCATGTCGATATTATTATGTTGTTACTTGCTGCACTGGGTGGAATCTTAGTAGGTACTTAACTGCAAGTACAACTAAATGTCAGTGGCGTACCTTCCATATATTCAAAAAGCGTTGCATGTCTAAAATATCGAAAAAAAGAAAACAAAATGTAGGTACTGTACTATACTTCTATACCCTTACGCCTTATCCCAAGTGGGGTTAGGCAGAGCGAACGTAACGCCATATGGATCTATCCTTAGATACTTCTTTCGCTTCCTCCACATTCATACCACCTCTCATACACGCACGTCAATTACTCAACATACGACCATCCTTGAGAATTTAATCCATGTAATCAAGCCACGTGGTTTTCAGATGACCGCACTTCCTCTTTTTAGTAAATGTATTAAAAATCATTTCAATTTGCCCCCCAAATTTACTTCAAAAACTTCAATGGAGTGTAATTATGTAAATATTATTATTGATTTTATTATTTTTTGAGTCCTCTTGCACATCATCACCATACAATAAAGTTTTTAAAACAGCTGTGATTACTTCCATTTAACCACGAAACATTCAAACTTATTATCAAAAGTGTGTAGGTACAACAATTATAAAAATCACCTTTTCGTTCAGAGACTTTTTTAGATACATGACTATTGTAAAGCACGATCAATTTAAAAAGTCTTATCCCGCCACTGCTAAATACTTAGTTGCCTTGCAAGAATTGAATTGTTTGCCTTTACAAATCATTAGTAAAACTCTAACATGTGACACCTATAATTCCTCCACGAATCTATATAACATTTTTTTCTTTTTTTTGTCTTTTTTACCTTCTTTTGGAGACGCAGTGGAAACAATCCTCTTGAATTCAAAGCGATTCTACGACAATTTTAGTCACTTTTTTCCATGAAATTTCCATTCCTAACTCTCAGGTGTCATTGTTATCTTTGACTTTTTTCAAAATTATTTCTTTTTTGTTTTATCGAAAATCTATTTAAATGTAAGTATATAAGTAATTAAATGTTTTATTTTCTTCAGAGATCTACATCTCAATGACTTCTAAATTTATACATTTAGAGGATGAATTTGATCTAATTTATACTATTTTCGATTTTACGTACTTTGAATCAGTCACTAAAATAATTTTTCCAGTGTAAACCGAGTTCGAATTTGAGGCTCTTTGATCCGAGAGTCCGTTTACTCTTAGGTACCTAGTAACGTCCATGTTTAGAGATTTCAAATGAACGCAAAAAAACTTATAATTCTAATAAATTCTAAAATATTAATAGATATGTAATAATAATAAACAGACAGTTTATAATTCGCCGTTTTGTGGAATAACTCCACTTTAAGGGCGCATGCAGTTCCTAATAAATTAAATTTAAAAAAATGGTTACTAATGTATGACATTCAATACTTATGAATGTAAAAGTTGTTAATGTCATATTTTAGGAGAAAATAAAATGTTTATAGATAAAGTGATCAAAATAAACGTGGTACCTTTTCGAATCGAAGCAAGGATACGTTGTATCGTGTACCAAATAGTAATAATAGGTACTAATTGCATTATGGAATGCTGTAACTAGAATGCAGATATTGGCTCTTGTATCTACTGGGTACCTACATATATAGACGGACCGAACGGATAATAGCTGATAGTGGAATTTTAATTAAACGGTCACAAATTATTAGGTAATATTATTATTATGTCTATGGCTACCCCACTTGTGGGTGTTATGTTTAAAGATTTATGGACATTGTTGTTTCATTGTGATATCTCAGATACATGATTGTGTGGTAGAAATAACTTAATACAAATTAATCATAGCAGATTCTGTAGGGTACTAGCTCATTCTATGATTATGCTAATATAAATATCTTATTAATTAATGGATTATTAAACATTTGAACAGAAATTGTTAATGTATAGGATTGGTCTGCAACGAGTTTGGATTTTGTTCTCCATTCCTCCCTATTCTCTGCTAGTTTCTTTAATTCTACGCATGTACCACAGTACATGTCCTTCAGTTGGTTCATGTAGGTGTCCTTTGGTCAGCCTCTACTATTTCTGCCTTCGGTCTTGCCCTCCGTGATGGTGATGAGAAGGCCTGGGTGCCTGGTGTTGTGGCCAATCCAGTTAAGAAATTGTTTATAAAACATAAAATATAAATAATGCATTATCTTATTTAAATTGTACACATAAATTCACAATTTGCTATATATTTATATAAGCCCACAAGGTTGTCATTTATAATAGAAGTTAGAATTAGAAAGTAATAACACAAAACTTTAAATTAGTTTAAAGTTTGAAATACTTCTATCTATCAATAACATCACGGCATCTCCCACAAGTGGAGTAGCCAGTTTACTTACTTCATGTAGGTAATAATTAAGATACAGTTTGTCCTCTCCGTATCATTAGAATGAGGCATTGAGTATTGCATATCATAGAAAACATAGAAATGTACACATATATCATAGAAAATGTGTATTTTCAACATTTTTTAATGAAAATACAGACCGTTGCAATATGTACCTACCTACTTGTTTTTATAAAACTTTGTCTTTAGGGAAATAGTAGCTAGTGACTAGTTTCACACCCTATTTCAATATACCTATGTACCATACAGGATTATATTGTTCTGCATTTTAATTAAAACATTTTACACTAGGGAATCGCTGATGAAAAATTTTCATACAAAGTTTAATTAATAAGTAGTTTTTTTTTTCTTTATTACATAAAAATAAGTTAGCTATGCAAAAAATGCATTTTTCAAACAACGTATTGTTTGTTACTAAAATGTTCACCTTTTATTGCACTATAGGTACACAAATAGGGTAGCCACGGAATGCTTTAACTTGAACACATTTATATGACAATAGAATTTGTATGTTAATATTATCATTAAAGCTTCATCCAATAATGGGATGGTCAGTAAATCAACAGCTAGCATTAATAAACATTCCAGTCGTCCTCTATGTGGCATACAAATAAAATATTCAGGATTGGTTGCATATCTCATCGCTGAATTGGAGTTTTTTTATATTTTCTAAAAGATGAATCTGGATTTCAAATAGACCAAAATACACCCCAGATTCTCTCACAGTAAACAATATGCTTGTGTCGTGAAGGTAGAGTAAGTCGGTAGTTGGTGGAACTGAACCCGAAGCTCGATATTTGAATATATGATTTTAAAACATTTTTCAATATAAACTGGTGTCAAAAATTGTATTATAATTTCAAAATATCAGAAATTAAAAACTAACCTCTTCACCTCTCTCATTTTGACAAATGCAATCTGTCAAAAAGTTACGTTTGATCATTTTTCAAATTTGTTTGAATTTGGAATGCACCTACACTCATATTATACATATTAGTAGTGTTGCACTTTTCCACCAATAGCGTGCGAGGGTTGCGACCAATTATATAGCGCTAATGATGCGTTCTTCTATAGGTATCTCCCTCTTGCCTTTTGAAATGCAACAATCATAGATATAACAAAAAGTTTTAGAGTCGACACTGGATTTTTTTTAACTTTAGTTCTTTTATAATAAATCTGTGAAATAACCAAAATATACTTTCCACTTTTTCCTACAAGTTTTCGTGTGTTCTGTTTGAAGAATGTATTTATAAAACATTTAAATTCTTCTATTTAGTCATAAGAGTAAAGCCACCCATTCTGAAAATCTTATGGAACATAACCATACCCAATCCCGTGGAGTTCCCGTTACAGAATAGGTCTCCCACTTTTTTCTGTAAGTTTTCGAGTGTGCTGGTAAAAGGCAGGTGTTCGTGAAACGTCACATATAAAACAATTAACTTCTACAATTCAGCGATGATGCATGCCTTCCACCCTAAATGGCTTATTTTTTTGTTAGAATGGAGAGGACAATCTGCATGTTTCTCCGCTGGCTACCCCACTTGTGGAATGATAGAATAGATATCTAAATAGAGATTGAATCCAGTATTTCATACTTTTATAAGTTCTAGGTGATTGTCAGATCATCTTGGCCCATGAATACAATATGTGATACATCTATATATTCATTGCTCTGTGGAAACATCCTGATTAATTAAAATTTTGTATGAAATCATATTGGGCAAAAGATGAGGTTTTCGAATGTTTTCAAATATTGTAATAATGTATAACATTGAACGTGCGTTAAATTGCTGCGTTACATTTTTAATACAAAATGGGACAATGATGAATAAGTACGTATTCTTTCTTTACAAAGTATCATAAAATTATCAGTTATACAATTCAATGCATGGAGAGTTTATCCCAAGAATCCGATGTCTTCCAACCAATCCGGTTACATTATTTATTTGTTTATTAAACTATAAACGGCTGTTGTCTTTTTTAATAACAAAATAAAATATTTTACACCAATACATATCATTTCTCTACAATCCATAAAATTATACAACAATTTCGATGAAAAAAAAAATATTCCTACAACCTTTAGTTACCTACTGACTTTTTTTTATAATTCACTTCCATTTTCAAATTACGAAAAGTCTCGCAATATTCCATCAAAATGAAAATCTTTAGATAATTTAATATAAATGACGTTCTTACAATGTTATACGTAGAAAAACTCTTCCATATTCGCACGGTCCATCTACTACCACATTTGTACTGAAATTCTACAAAATTAAATGACGAACATGTTCCTTATATGTTTAATTATGCATTGCACTACATACACAAATTGTACTATACCTTGCTCTTTCACGTTAATTCAATTTATAAAGATGTTAGAAAGAGATGCAATAACCTCGAATTATAGTTACAAGTTTGAGGTCAGATTTGACAATGTTGACATATTGTTCTCAAACTATTAGGTACCAATTTTTGCATCTTTTTTTACTTTTTCTTAATTGAAAATATGTTATTACAAAAAATGTTCTAAATGTATTAGGCATTCATAATCGAGATTTTTTGCAATGGTCGAGTTTATCGCAGAAGCGCGATATCTTCCAACTAACCCATTAAACAAAAAATAAAATAAAAATAGTACCTATCCTGTAAAAAGTATGTCTCTCTGTACTCAACACACGGCCGTCCTTTGTCTTTTTTAAATACATATATACATACTCTTCGTCATCCTTTCATCACTCATTCGCTCAACATGTTCAAACCATCGTAAAATATTTAAACGTCTTCTATCCACAACACTCCTCTCGCATCCGTTCATTCTACTAATATTTTCATTTGTCTATCATGAAATGAAATAAAAACTAACCATTCTTCTTAGTGAACGCATCTCCACAGCACTTATTCCACTTTCGTCCTTCGTTAACCACGTCCAAGTTTCACTTGCATACACAATTGTCGGTACCAGAATGTTATTGTGGATCAGCATTTTCGACATGTTCACCACATTGACATGTTCAAGCCAATGCTACAATGGATCGATTTTATTCCTAAATAATATTAGGTGCAATGCAATATCAAACATGAGTAATGCAATACTCAACGAGCAAGTTTATCGCAATATTGAGACCTCTAAACACTAAACCTATTGAGTATTTGTTTCAAAGTTTGAGTATCTCTGTGTAAAACAAATGAACTGTAATTATTCTTGATGTGTGTTCTACATGAAATGTTTTTGTGACTGACAGGATTCTTCCAAAGGCTATTAAAAAAATCTGCCACAACATACATACTTACTTATTAAATATATTATGACACGTGTTTCTTTTCGCTTCCTTCAAAATGTCATCCACTCATTCAGACTGTCATTCAGTCATTCAAAATCATAACTCCTGTGTCATTGTCTCTTTATCGACTCACATAATATTACTTCATACTTTCAGAAAATGGAGGCATATTTTCGAAAATCGAACGAATTCAAATTATTCTTTTGTTTTCACTTCTTTTTATTATTATTATTATTATCGTTCTTTTGTTTCTTTCAAACAAGAGTTCGAATATAAATTTAAAATAATACATACCTATCAATGTTATGTCTACAGTGTTCGATTTTCAAATTCAATTGTTTTTATTCGATCGTGAATTGTTTGAATAATAATATGTGTGCGTTCACTACGATATGTTTTTGTGTAATGCAACATTTTTTTTAAATATTTTTGTTGCATTATGTTTTTTATTGTTTTTGAGTATTCTAATATTTCGTGTGTCTCTTGTTTCAGGATTTCAACAACACTCATCGCAGTGATCAACAATTATATCTAATTTAGGAATCCAAAAAAGTCAAGTGTCCATAATCTAGTGATAAGAGTATCCTTAGTGTCCATTGCAGTGTGATTTAAATATAAGTCAGTGTGTAAGAAGAAATAATTACTTGTGATTTCTTTATAAGTGTTCTTATCAGAATCTCATTTAAGTGCTGAATAAAAAATAATAAAATCGTGCGTTTTGGTGTCGATGGTATTTGGTACCAGTGTATTTTAAATAAGTGTTTTGTGAAATAAGTATATAAAAAATCATAATCATGAGCGCGAACAATTGCGATAGTATGTCATCTTACTTTGCCAACTCGTATATGCCGCAAGAACATCCGCAGCATTACGGCGGAGTTGCACAGGGAGGTGCGGAGATGCCGGATGGAGGATGCGATCCTACGGCACTCCGCCCTGCAGCACCACACCACTACGGACCTCCCAGTCAACCAGGACAGTTGCCATACCCAAGATTCCCACCATACGACAGGATGGACATAAGAAACAATCCATATTACACACAAATGGATCAGAACGGTGGATACAGACCAGACAGTCCAAGTCAGATGCACATGCAGAAACAAGATAATTATGGTCCACCAAATGGTCATCAGGCACCTGTCGTATATGCCAGCTGCAAACTACAAGCAGCAGCGGCAGCTCATGGTGGTGTATTATCCGGGAGTCCACCCTTAGATCAGAGTCAACAGGCATCTATGGGTAACCATCATATGGGGCATCACCCGGACCATGGCGGTCATCATGGGGGGCATCCTGGACATCATATGATGCACCCCATGCAACAACATCCGCACCAAGGGCAACAGATGATGTATGGAGCGGGGGGTGGAGTGGATGAGATGCCACCACAACAACAGACACAGATGCCGATGCATCAACAGCCACCACCGATGCATCAGCAACAACCACCCCCCGCGGCAGCCGCTTCCCTCCCAAGTCCGCTCTACCCCTGGATGAGAAGTCAATTTGGTAAGACATTTTATTAATTTATATCATCCACAGAAACCATTTTACATTTTCATATTTCGTTACCATACATGGTTTGCCAAAAATATTAATTTTAAAATCCCGCAGACAAAAGTATGAACAAAAGATTGATCTCTCAATTCAGGTTCTCAAGATAAGAAAAAAAACAATGGTCATGTAACGCAATTGTTATTCGAAATCGAAAGTGTTTTTGCATTCCAAAACAATACAAATTTATCCGAGGACAATTGAAAAAAAATATTGGCATTTACAATAATATCAGAAGCAAGAAAAAAGGTTTGCGAAAATCTATTCATCAACATTATCACATTTCAAATTCTATTCATTCGGTTTTCTTACGTCATATAGTGCGATATCTGGTGAATATATTTGGTGAGTCTTTGTGTAGAATTTCAATGGCTGCAACACAGGTAGCCATGTAGAGCCATTACGCTAATGTCTTGGTGATTTCCAGGTCTGCCACCTTTTAAACGATTCAATTGTTGGAACCTTTGAAAGAATATTAAATTTATGACCCAAAGACAAATGGCCGGTGCTTTAAATTCTTCACCACACCAATTTTTCTTTCAATTCAAACAATAATAATGACTCTTAATTTTTCTTTCCTTAAGATACCTGTCTGATACGATTAACAAGAATCGTTCCTATTCACCTTGTATTCTTAAGATTATTTTGACAATGTAGGTACTTGATATATTTCAGTAAAATTTAGTGAAAATTAATAAAATGTTTTTAATATTGTCCAAATTAAGATACTTTTGGGGACACATATCATAGAAAAGCAGAAATAAAAAAAATACTACAATCGATTTTTGTGTAAAAAAATAATACATTTTGTCTAAAATTTGAACTCCACGTAGCTCCCGGCAATGAATTGGTATCCCACTCTTTTTCGAAAGTTTTCGAGTGTCCTGGAAAAAGCAGATGTTCGAAAAAGTAAAGACATTTTATATATTAAATTCAGCGATGAAATTTACCACCCATCTTGAATGTCTTAACTTATATTGGCATAAAGAGGACAACTTGCATGTTTATTACATGCAGCTAGTCTGCTGGCTACCCCTCTTGTGGGGTATTCTATGACAGTATAGTAGTTGTATATTTCGATCATAATGTATAGATCATTATTTTAAGCCAGCTTTCCGATTTGATTTTGTATGACCTTGTATAAACATGGTTCTCCAATCGAGAAATCTAACTATTTTTATTAATTCATACTATATAATTTTTACCAACAGATAATTTTTAAATATAAATTTATAAATCTAAAAATCTGAGCACATTTTATTAATACAGTATTCTTACTTGGGAATCAGAATATCGGCATGCAGGTTTTGATTCTATAATGAATAATAGACAATATGATTTTTGATATTAAAAAATACGTCGCCTTCGGCTTTTATGCCACTTCAAACAATACGATTTCATTTGCCCGAAATCGGCCGCAACAAAATGTCTCTGAATTTCAATAGCACAAAGGACAAAGCAAAAAAAAAAACATTTCTTCATTAAGACATCAGTAATAATAAGGTCAACCTGTCAAAGAAATATGATTTACGACAAAAGTTTTCAACAACAGAAGTCAGCTAGCGACACATGTTCAAAACTTCAAAAAGTAAAACCCACACAACGCAATAATGCCAGCCAAACAATACAATAAGACAATATTCAAAATCACAGTATGATACGAATTATGAATTTTGCATCATGCACAAGTAGTAGTTTCACTTTCTTAAGATGCTTTTGTCTTCACGATTTCATTTGTTGTCTGACAAACAATTGAAAGTCTCGCAAAATCCTAGGGAGCCTATTTTGCATAATATCATGTTATTTTGTATGCGAATCCTTGCAAATTTTGACCCATTGTTTATTTTCTGCAGAATTTGAGATCTATTCATTTGCACAATGGTAACCACCTTCTGTTTTTGCTCCCGTTGCGTTATATTCTTTAGTTTATTTAAACAATCCGTTTTCTTTTTCAAATTTTGTCAACTTATTGTTTTTATCGTCTGTCACTACTTTCCCTTTTTTGAATTTTTTGAACTAATTTCAAAATCATGATTCAGTTTTCTTATTTGTTTTGTATTTTGCGGTCGCGTCTCATTTTGCTGTTAGTTTTCTCAACATTTCGTTTACATCATTTTGTGTTTAATTTATTTTATCGTTTGTGACGTTCCGTTGATATTTATTGTGCAAAAATAACAATTATTCATGTTTGTAAGTAAAAGTACTATGTACTGTCTTATACATTATTATTATTATTTCTAAGAGTCTTCTTGGTTGTTTGAATTTGTATGATTAAATTTACAAATGTTCTTTGGCCTCGTGCCAAATCAATTCCAAGTAGGTGTTTTACTCATTCTTAGATTTCATCTTGTTGTTTATTAAGTACGTATCTTTTAGTATTACTTACTATTTATTCTACCAACTTATCCCACCGGAAAGTCAGACGCCAGTTATTGTGACGTAAATAGGCATATATTTATAATAATATGTGCCTATTATATATCCTTACTTACTAACAGTAGGTACTTATTTATTATATTGGTGCTCTCAGAAACGTAAATGTACAAAAAAATTGAAAATATAAATATATTATTAGCTTCATTTAGTGAATATTAGCCATTGCCATCTATCGAAAAAGCTTTTAAATTAAATTTAACAAATTGTCGAACCTAAAGACATTATCTAGAGATATGTTGGCAGAAAATGTCAAAATACACCCATTACTTTTTTGTGAATATGCATTATCTTTGGTAATAAACAAGATACATTAAATATACATTTATTGTCCAGATATATGACTAATAGATACAAATTAACATAGAGGGTATTAGTTTTAGTGTTACTTGTCTGCTAAATGTATTTATAGCCAATATGAAAACATACATACATTTGGACAGATTCAAATATTTATTATAATTGCATACTCATACATTTTCTACGAAATTGAGAAATAGTCATGGAAATCGTATAATAATCATTATACAGGGTGTTCTGTATCTGCAGACGTGCGAAAATTTTGTAAAATTAGTTAAAATCTCGTTCGCAGTACACATTCAACACTAAATGTGTGGGTAGTTATTCAGAACACAGCACCGTACCACTCTTGCTGTTTGGTGGCAATGTCGAAACATAAATTTGAATCCAACAAGTGTTCCGTGCTCCCTTGGGACTGTGCGGGGGTGAGAGTGAAGGCGGGAGGGTCACGGGGTAACTTTGTACCTATCGGCTAAACTTTGCTATAATGTGATTCTCAAAATGTGGGAACTGTTGAATGCACGACGTCAAAATGTAAATTGCTCAACTGATTTTCTAATTTTTAGTATTGAAGTTTATTGAAACTTAAGTTTTTAGGAGTCTCGCAAATATAAAAATATTATTTGTTTAAGTGAGCAGTGTTTGCATTTTAGTATTTTTTTTATTTAAGTATGAAATGAGCTGTCACAGCCTTAACACTGAAAAATCAAATATATCTAAGCTTGTTTTATTTGTAAAGGATTTGTAGGGGATTTTAAATGTAAAAATAATTGTTATATTACAGGTAGATTTTGCTGTCTTGTCGTTTCTTCTTTGCAATATGTTTTTATTGCGCAACTAAAACTCGATTCCAAATAAAATACTCATTTAATCTATAAATAGTACTACAACTGTGATAGATCTATATGGCGTTCCATTCTCTCTGCCTATCCCACCTGGGACACGGCGTGAGATTATAGATAGATATATAGATAATACTACTGTACCATCACAGCATATACCACATTTTTTTTATTTTTTACCTACCTTTTACAACACACTCCAACTAACGGAGAAGAGTAGAGTGGTAGACCAATTATTTGGCGGATGCTCCACGTTGCCTACAATAAAAAAGCTTGATGACAGTAGAAATCTATAATTTTTATTTCTCTCAAAAATTGTGAAGAGAGCGCGCTGCATATGTTGAGAAGTTTAAGTAATAAATAAAGGTGGTACAGGGTAGAGCGATGTTATCGTGGCATGGTAAATGTTTTTAAATGTGTTTCAACTTTCAACACGCCCCAACTTTAATACTATAGGATTATAAAATACCTACTACCAACGTAAAATAATATTATAAACCTTCTATTTACCACTCTATTATATTCTATCTATATTAAACCAAATTCTAACTGTTAGGTATATAATATTGTTATTAGCATAGATTCTGTGTTTTATCATCGTAGTTTAATAAATTGTGGTTAAAGCTGTTAACACTCATTAGTAATATTATCTAATTGTTTGAGATTTGTGTTCTGTTTTTGAATATTTTTTTTAATTTCGATTTTAAGACTTTTGTATTTTTTATAACTATTCTCAGGAAATTCAAACGCTAGTTTCTGATTTTTATTATTTTTTTAAGATTGTAAGGTTTTTAAAATTAATATTTAGAAGTTTTTGCACAATCTTGAATCCAACTAAGATATTAATAATGTCGTAGTAAAAATATGTAATTCAACAAATTTGAGTCAATTGTACATAAAAAAGAATGCCATCTAGTTCCATCTTAAGTTTAAGAAAACTTGGAGGAAAGATTTTCTTTAGTAATGACATTTTCCACTAATACTGCTATACCATCATGACATATCCCACACCTGGGGTAGCCAACGGACTAACTGCAAGTAATAAATATGCTGATTGTCCTATTCGTGCCGATAAAGAAATAAAAACAATCAAAATGGGTCGCATACCTTGTCGCTGAATAGTGTATGTAAAATGTTTTAATATGTGAGGTTTTACGAACACCAACCATTAACAGGACACTCGAAGATATTCGGAAAAGAGTGGTAGAACTATATTTTACCAAAGACTCCACGGGGTAAATTATTTTTGGCTGGAATACCTACTTTATTTCACTTTACTTCATTTCTTTTATGTGAAATTAGAAATATAATAATTACATTTATTTACACATTTTTAAAGCATATTCATCATAATAATAGTTCAGAAGTAACTAAAGATATTATTTATCACGTTATGACTGCACTAAAAATTAATTAGTTATAATATTTTCACGCGGTACACAGTTTGGAAACATGTGTGCGTGTTATAAAGTTTTAAACATTTTCGAACAGATGTCGATACAATGTCAATTTGCAACCCGACGTTGATTCGTGAAGTGGTTTGAATCTGGAATAAAATATTGTAATAAAATACATGTCTATAATTTTCATTTGATAGCCGCGAAGCTCACGACAGAGAATAGGTATCCCACTTTAACCGAAAGTTTTCCATAACTTTTACATTGTTTATATTTTCGGGATTAACTATATAATGATTTCTAGACGTATTGATATTGTTTTAGACTAACTATGTAGGTATACATTATTATATTGTCGCTCGTTAATAGTGGACGTTCCACCGAAACCGCGATAGTTAATAATATAATGATTTATACATAGTTAGTCTAAAACAATATCAACATTTTACATCTTAAAGTCATCGATGAGTTATGCCTGATTTAATCTTGAATGTCTTAATTTTTTGTCAGCACAGAGAGAACAGGTTGCATGCTTATTACACGGGTCTAGTCTGCTGGTTACCTCTTGGGATATTCTGTAATAATTGTATAGTATCTAATAGGTATTCACTAAACCAATAAAAAGATTAGGTTGGTACTTATTATACACATAAAATAATATTAAATATATTAAGTAGGTATCTATGTATAAATAAAAGTGCCTACTTGGTACAAGATTCGTATCCCTGTTATTATCACGAATCAATTTGTCAACTGTCAGTAAGTCGATTACTAGAACCGTACCGCGGACAAGAAGCGTGATTGCTCAGTCTGTTGTTGTCATGCCGATCTAAAGACTTCAATATACCTAATATAGGTAATAAATATTTTTGTACGTTTGTTCATAACTATGAACCCATATTAAGTTTGTTTGTATATTGTCGGTGGATTTATGAAACCTCCTATGTGTATTGTCAAGATTTTACAGGAGATCAAAAACACTGTTTTTCCGAATGACATTTTCTATTTGTCTTATTCTTTACGTGGAAGGTGTCTTAGAAATTATACTGTACTTAGGTAATTATGTAAGTAGGTATGTTGAATTTCTTCATATGTTTCGAAAATTTTGTCTTTTTATTGGCACGAAGAGAAAACATGCATGTTTTTACGTGCAGCTTGTCCCCTGGCTTATCACACAGGTGGTAAATGCCATGATGATATGAATTAATGTTTTAAAAATTCTGAATGAAAAATATTTTCTGAATAAAATTCATTCAATTTTTATTTATTTTTTCATGAAAATATATCTACGGCTTACGCTTTTTACAAATTTACTTAACCAAGAAAATTATACAGTCTTCAATATAAAAAATAAAATCACACAATAAAAACGAAAAAGCATGCATACACAACTACATACCTACATTTAATATTAAAACATTTTATTGATAAAAAAAATCATGAGTAATTGGCGAACTTGTTGCCTGGAGGCAATATCTTCCAGCTAACCAACATTTAGTCCTCTATCAACAAACACTATACCACTATATTTATTATAAGCATATATATATTATACGTATACATTTACAGTTTTTCCTGGCATTTGAAGATAAGTTTGCTTATAATATTTTCACTATCTTTTCTCAAGTTGATGTTTATTCCCTGAATGAAATCGCGTATAAAGCTAGTAATATTGTATTAGGTATCTGTATTACAAGCTATATTATATTATTATACCGTAGTACAGTACTTAGGTTCATATCCCAGCTGGAGATTTTAATCTAACCGGTTTTTCGTTTCATATCAAAATATAATAAAAATACCAACATATTATCTATAGGTATATATTTACTTACCTATATATTTTATATTTATTAGATACTTGAAACATACTGTCACCTAAATAGAATTAAGTGGTCGCTCACTTTAGCACTATGCCGTCGCTCACATTTAGTCGCCAAGCCAGTAATTCTGTTAGCAACCTATAATTAAAATTTTCAGTCATTCGTTTAAATAGTAGGTACTATCCTTTTATAACCTCTTCCCATGAAATTCCTATCTTATTAATCTTTATAATATGAATATCTTACGGTGTCTCCTTTATTCAAATTATATAATTTCTTAATTCTAACCTCTTTACATATCCTTCAAAGAGTTCTGCAGTCTGCCGAGTAAATCCTCTGTAACCTATTATTGTTAGTTATGAGATAATAACATGATTATCTATGCCGCTGTGAGATTCCATCGCTGCGCTATGATTTTGTAAATCATGTATTTATGCATAGGTAGTACATGACTTAAAATAACTTTTAACATTGGATGTTAACACATGAGAAGTAATTGTATTGTTAAAATGCATAATATTTCTTATTTGTATTGTTGATGAAATCGTGGTTTGATGGAAGAAATCTATTCATAGTGATAATCTCGCCACTGCATATCGTCTTAGTATTTTAAATTTTAAATTTTGTATTGTTTTATTTAGTATTTTCATAATTCACTCGATTGCGGGTGCATTGCCGTAAAATGAAATATTTAGTATTTTAAATTTTGTATTGTTTTGTTAACACTGTTATTTATACCAAATGATGATGTGCAAAAAGAACAAATTAAGAAATGAAAAAATCGACAAATAATCATTATATTCCGTTCACTAGCATCTAGGTATGAATATTTGTAGATATATCCCCTATAGACATATTCACCACAAAAGTAACAAAGAAACCAAACTTGCATCAGATCTGTTGAACTTATTCATGGAAACTATAGCTGTGCATAATATTATCAAAAATAATGTTTTAAAATTGATCTAGAGTTTGTACCCCTTCCTACTTCCTTACCCCTTCTTTTCTGTTTTTAGGTACCTACATATAAGAAATATTTTTGTTGCATGTGACTTTGAGAAAAAAATTTCTTGTAATTAGTTCTCTTGAAAATGTCAAGCTAACTTGACGAAAGCGCTTGAGTAATAATAAATTAATAGTGAAAAGTAAAACAGTGTTTTATTGATATTAAATATGTTTTAAAATTAATTATTCAATGAAATTTCTTCTGCTAGTACAAAACAGTTTAAAAACTGGCAATATTTATCTACATATATTTATTTATTTATTTGATCAATAAACGGAAATTTGCCTTAACAATAGGTATAATACATAAGTATGACAAATCAATAATACAATCAGTCTACAAATATAAAAAAGATATGCACTAATGCATATAATAATGCATGCATATATCTATGCAATCAAAGTTTCCCGGCCAGGGCAAAATGAAAAGTGAACTTTCAATTTGTCCTGGGTCTGAGTGTTACATGTATAATTATGTGTCTAATTTATTGTGTATAAAATGAATCATCGCGTTAGTACCTACGCCTAATACAAGATTCATAATATCGTAATTTGGGACTAGCTCAATCTGTGTCACCTGTCCATATATATGTTAAAGCATCTGCCACTAGAGACATAGACAGTGGAATCACTGCATTCAATACCTAGACTTATGGGTTGTTCTCTTCTGTAATGGTCCCAAAAGAATATGATGTCTTTTCAACAATACGAATGACATATTTTTTAATGATATAGAAAAGACGACATCAATAAATACTCTGGTTATCTCGCTTGTGAGAGATGCCTACTACTAATACTACTATCCCATCACAAGTGGGCTAGCCAGCAGACCAACTGCATATTATAATAAACATACAAGTTGTCCTCCTGCGTGCCAACATAAATTTAAGACATTCAGGATGGGTGTCAAACCTCATCGTTGCAATAAAGATAATATAAAATGTCTTTATTTTTCGAACATTCAAAAACTTACAGAAAAGGGTGGAAGGAGAAGAATTTTTTGGAAAATAGTTAAATTTATCTATCATGATAACTCCTTATCACATATTATTATGAGATAAGATTGTCTATCTAATTCTGCAAATTGCACGTTACTATACTTAGGTACGGAATATTATTATGGTTGTAAGAGTGTAGCGTGCTGCAGTTATAATCCAAGTTGGCCACATACCTCTCTGGATGATTGGCAAGTGGAGCAAATTGCACATTGCGAATCTGTAATGTTCCCCTCTTTAAAAACTTTTGACCTTAATCGATCTCCCAATAGCGCAGCGTTCGCAAAAATTGAGTTATTTAAAACTAGCATAATTCACCACCAGGTCTTAGAAATGAAAAATGTTAGAACTCCCATTTTTTCCTGTAAGTTTACGGTTATCCTGAAAAAGGCAGATGTTTATTAAACCTCACGTGTAAATGAATAATATTTACAATTCAGCTTTGATGAAATAATATCGACTTAAAGCTTGGTTAAGAGCACACTTTTAAGCCTGGGCAATATTCCCAATTCCTCTGTATCATGCTCACCATCATTTTTGTTTCTATCTTACGATTTTTTGAATCCGTATTTTTGTGCAATTTTCTGGTTTACTTTGCAATCCACGATGTGTCTCATTTGTAATTACAAATATACATCCTTAACTAAAATTGTTTAATAGTTAATTTCAGAAAATGAGTTAATCCAAGTCTGAAAATTTTCAAATTAACCTGGAACGTGAATGCTGCCCCGAAGGAACACCGTCATAACATGGTGATCATCTCAAATTGCATCTAAAATCATATCGAGACATTTATAATTATATTAAATATGTAGATACTTATAAGTTTATAATTTTATAATACCTTTTATAAATATGCAGACAGTCATCTCCCAAGAGTGGGGTAGCCAATAATCTAACTGTACGCAATTACGCGAGTCCTATTTTTCCTCCAAATCTCACGTCACCTTTCATCACGTCTTTCACCACGTCTTGCCCGTGGCATGAAAAGAATATCTGTGATCTTCGGGATCAGTATAACATGTGAAAGACATTGAAAAAGTTAATTGTTTTATTTATTTATTTATTCTTTACTGTAGAATGATTACTAGTAATTACACTCAAAAATCGCAAATGCATCGAATATAATTAATATACAGAAAGCGAGTTTATCACAAACACGCAATTTCTTCCAACTAACCTTATATTACAGGATGTTTTATTAATTCCTACATCCTACCTGCATTTTCCAATAGGTAGGACACTCAAACACGAAAAAAGTGGGATAACTTATCTTCTAACAATTACTAAATTTTATTCAATAGTGTATTTTAATAGATAGCGACGTCCAGTTTTAAATGATTTCAAATAGTAAGATTTATATAGCTTCCACTCTTTTCTGTAAGTTTTCGAGTGTCCTGTAAAAGACAGGTAGGTATTCGGTAAACATCACGTGCCTTTAAGAAATCTACAACTCAGCGATGAGGCAGGCCACCCATCCTGAATGTCTTATTTTTTTATTGACACGAGGAGGACAGTCTGCATTTTTATTACATGCAATAAGTCCGCTGGCTACCCCACTTGAGAGATATGCCGATTTTTTATATAAGTAGGTATTTAAAATAAATTTAAAAAAAAAACAAATTTCAGATAAATATAAAGAATAGGTATAGTGATTCTACATTTATTTCCTGTAAAATCCGAAACACCCTCGGCAATGTCAGATGTTCGTATTAGGATTCTCGTTACATTAGTCAGGTCTCATGGGAGACAAGGAAGGGGGGAGCGACGGCCCTGATGCTGTGTATATTATGTAGTACTACTAGAGTTAGCAGTCCCCCTCCACATACAGTTCTCTGTGTTACTTCCAGTCAACCAGGAGCGTCTTCGGCAGGGGTGATTAATCATTATGAGACGCATCACAGACGTGAAGAGGAAACGCCTTAAATTCTGATTTCTCTCAAAGAAACCTATTACTACTTGCGTCCCTACTTATGTACATATCTATATCTAGTAATATTGGTACAAGACTCAAAATGGAAGCAGAAGTTGGCAACCTTTGTTGTAAATTTGTACTACTAATAATACTAATATTATTGTGCGCCCTTGAGATGCATGCTCCATTAAACGACGCCAAATAAATCGTCCATCAATCATGCATTATTATTATTAGGTATCTTAAAAAATTCAACTTACACTGAGACCATATTCCGTGGAGCACCAGGTGAGGAGTTGGTCTCCCACTCTTTTCCGTAAGTTTTCGAGTGTCCTGTAAAAAGTTCGAAAAAATAAAGACATTTTGAATCTTAAATTCATCGACGAGGTTGAATTTCAGATTTAAAATGGGTTAGTACCTATCAGTTACTACAACTACAACTGTTATCCCATCACAGCATATCTCATAACTAGGGTAGCCAGCAGACCAGCCGCATGCAATAAACAACAACAAAAAATTAAGATATTCAGGAAGTGTTATCGTCAAATCTCATAGCTGAATTTAAGATGTAAAATGTCTTCATTTTTCGAACTTTTGCTTTTTACAGGACACTCGAAAATTTACGGATAAGAGTGAGATATCAATTCTTTGCTGGGTGCTGCGCGGATTGGCAATAATTTAATACCTAATAATAAATACTTTATTGTCAAAACAAATTTGTGCAGATGGCGTACAAATTGCCTTGAGGCAATATCTTCCAGCAAACCCTTAGGTATTCTTGTAAGTATAAAAAAAATACCTCTATACCCATTTAAATGTAGGTACCTACCTTATAATAATTATAAAATAGTCGATATAGGTAGGTATCTTCGAAGACAGCTACCCAAATACTTAAACCTTTTCATGTATAAACGAAACCAAACGATATTAGGTTTCTTATTTGTTTCGAAAACAATTATTTTCATCAAAAAAAATCTCTTGAAAACCGACTAGCGACCAATAAAGTCACTGTGGAAATACTAAAAAAAATGGTTTAATAAATAATCCATATAAAGTTGTCAACACCTATCACAAGACGCCATTAGAAGCAAATCTTAGTTTTTTTTTCTTCTCGTTCATCTTATTTCATTCCATTTTCAAACCTCCGTAACAATGTCGGACTGTTTTCATATAAAAAATGGCTTCTTTAAATCTCTTTTCAAATATCCCGCCGTTTCTCTCCTACCTACTACCTACTTTATATAATAATATCTACTATTCTACATTTAAAATAATATTACAATGTTCTATAATCAAAATTAGAACGTGTGTATCATTTTTATGTTCCATAGAGTTCACGGCAAAGAATGACGTGTCAATCATGCGAATTCTGTTTTTAAAATTTACTTAGGTACTTTAGTTTTGTATGACTTGGCTTGTATTAATATCTTATCATTCTGAATCAAATCCTTGGTTATCGTTCAGAAAGCCACTGCACCGACACATCCCGAGTTTCCTATTTTTATTGTCACGGAAATGACAAACTGCATGTTTATTATGTGCAGTTAGTTAGACTATTGGATACCTCACTTGTGGAATATTCCGTAGTGGTATAGATAAATGGATATTATTTATAATATGTTTTCTAGTTTCTCTGGGATCGCATTGGCCGAAAGCTGTAATGGTCCCAATAGAATAAGGTGTCTTTTCAATAATGTCTTTGTATAGT
This sequence comes from Athripsodes cinereus, assembly GCA_947579605.1. Taxonomy (NCBI): domain Eukaryota; kingdom Metazoa; phylum Arthropoda; class Insecta; order Trichoptera; family Leptoceridae; genus Athripsodes; species Athripsodes cinereus. The sequence goes on along the minus strand of OX388317.1, from coordinate 4,147,554 downwards.
TAGGTATTATTATTATTGCCTAACTTTGAGTCCCTGGAACAAGCAGCTCTCTCATTTTTCTTACACATTGAAGTTTTCTAGTTCAAATGCAATATAGTATTATAGTTTACTGGAAGGCTTGAGCCTTATGACTTTTAAACTAAAGACAATATGCTTCTCAAGACAATATGTAGGTAACCCTTTCGTACAAATGTATTATTACAATAAAGTGTTTATTGTAAAATTCGTCGGTAGCCTGGAGGTAGAGTCTCGGCCTCGTGAACAAGGGGTCCGTGGTTCGATACCAGGTGCCGGCAAACTCCCCTTTCACGACACAAGCTTTTAGTAGCTTACTGTGAAAGGTGTATAAGGCTGTATTTGGGTTTATAACAAACAAAACCCAGATATATCTTCTTTTTTTTAATGTTATAAACAAAGTTAATTTATTTTATGAAAACTGAAATTGTCCAGAAAAAATAACACAGCAAAAAGCGTAGCAGGGGTAAAAAACTAGTACATAAACCTATACGTATTGTAGATAGATATAAAATTCTACAACTTTTTTCTTGATTTGATCTCATTATCAAACTAGGTACCTATGTATATAAAACTTTGCAAGATGGATTCATTCATTCTTTCCCATTGTTGTAATAATATGTAAAAGTTCGCAGTCTTCGTGGTGTGTTAATAAAATAGATTGATCTGATGATGAGAACTCAATCAGGGACGAAACTTAAATGTTACCTACTATGGTCTATTGTTAACACTACCTACACACTGCCTTTTGAAAACGGTGCAAAGTTAAGTTGAATGAATGGGTGATAAATTGATGTCCTTAATAAAATGCTTTAGAAGCTGAACTTAGCACCTAAGCTTTACTTAAAAGTCTAAAAAGCTTAAAAAGACGTGGTAAAAATTAAAATAATTCCATGTGTGTGTTTGGCTATAATGTTGTGTAATGATCAATTGATTAATTTATAAAAAAAAATTGAAGAAATTTTAACATGAAAATTTTTCGTTTTTATCATGTTTTTTTGTACACAATTTTCTGTGTTTTGCCTGTTCGATTGTTTTTAATTCTGCACAGTATTAAACGAACTGATTACCCCATTCAGAACAGAACATGTATAGATAATTCACACAGATCGAGCTAGTCCCAAACTATTATCCTATGAATCTTGTATTATGGGTACCAGCGCGAGGATAAACATGTATAGAATGTACTAAGCATATATACACCCAGACCCAGGACAATTTGAAAAAGGTCATTCTTCACTTTGCCCTGGCAGGAAATCGAACCCGGGACCTCGTGACTCAAAGGCAAGAGCGTTACCTCCGACTACCCAGATAGTGTATATGTCTGGGTACTTCCATTTATCCGATAAATAACATCCACACTTCTGAGCAAGTTAAAATCCAATTTTTAACGCCTAATTGTGTTTAATTCAATTCAAGTTCAATATTTAACCAATATATTCGCCATTTACAGTAGAACATTCAAAAACTCACATAAAAAGTACACTGCTGATCACATTTCTAGGTTCAGTCTCAACGTTTTCTCTTTAAGAATAAGAATAATAATAATAACAATGATAGAAATCACTTACACAGTAGATATCTTTATATATAAAACGTATTTAGATTACATACCTAATATAACTACAATGCTTCTTATTGTTGATTGCTATCAGGAATCAAAAGCAGGAACCTCCATGGAGTTTGCGAAACTGAAATAAGTTAAATTATACAACATTTGTTATATGAACGAATAAGTAACTCGCAAAAGTAGGTACTTACCAAAGGTTTAAATTGAATTTTGAAATTTCAATGGAATTTATTCTACTTGTGTAAAATTTATCTTCTCTTGTTAGTTTTTTTTTGAAATGTATAATAAAGTTCGAGATGGTTTCTTGTACTCTGCTGTTATGATTTATAACAGTTTGCCTGACCAATTGAAGAAATGTAAAAATCCTAAGGAGTTTGGAAAGAGGATTCAAGAGTTAGTAATGACTTCTCAATGTTTGTAATAGTGTTTTGTGTTTTTTGTTTTCAATAGTGTTGCTGTTCTGTGATTTTTTGCTCTGGTGTCTTATATTTTACTATAATATCAAATAATTTAAATTTATGAATTGTTTTACCAGATTTGTAATACTGCACGCCTCTGACACCAGCAACCTTAGTTGCTGTTTTAAGGTATTGTTTATAATAATTGAATAAAATTGGAGGTGACCAGTACTGTATCGAAACCAGAAACCAGAATTTGTAATAACTGGTACGCCTCACAGAAAGTTATATTACGCGTATGTCGTAGATGGAGAAATCGAACCTAGGATCTCTTCCTGAAACCTGGGATCAAAAGTTGGATATTCTACAATCAGCTTACCGGGCATTTCACTTTTTTTTTTTTTTTCATTTAATACACACATTTTTCTACTTTTCGCCCTTCTACGTTCCCCTCTAAAGTACAAAACAGGAACAACCTCTTTTAACGTTCCTATTATAACACGCAATGGTTACACCACTTGTGGGTTGGGAGTGCCATTACATCTTCCATAAACGGGGTAGCCAGTAGACAGACTGAATGTAATGTTCATTTTCTGGAATGCAACATTCTTCTCAACAATCAGATTAGGTGGCATACCATAAAACATATTATCTTCCTTCATTGTCTTTGTTTGTTCAGGAGCACATTGTGCCTTGGTCCATCCTCCAAAGATCCCTTCTATCCATTGCTATTGCTTTCTGGACCTCTGGTTACTCCAAAATAAGTATTTCAATCAGCCTCTTACTCTTTTGTTTTTTTAAGATGTAGGGTTTATGTTATAAGCCCAAGTAAAACCTTATACACCTTTCACAGTAGGTAGGTAAGCTAAAAGTTTGTGTCGTGAAAGGGGAGTTTGCCGGCACCTGAGATTGAACCGCGCACATCTTGTGCACGAGGCCAAGATTCTACCTCCAGGCTCCCGACGAACTGTTCTAATTTACTAATGTGTTGTTGATTTATGATTGGCAAAAGCACTCAATTAGGAAAAAAAAATCCGCTAGAAAATAGAGATACAGAAATAGAACCTAATGGAATTATGTATAAGTATGTAGATATCCAGAATCTGGAATAGTAGGCATGTAGGGATATACCTAAATAAAGGCATTTCCAGAAACATGTACACTAATGTTAGTGTTGATGATGTCCTTAGGGAATATATCACATTAACGTTAAAAGGCTTAAACCAGATTCGGGAGTAGGAACAACTTAGTAACAACAATATCATCATGATACAAAACTACAGTTTGCTTATTATACCTAAGTCCTACCTAATGTAACTCACATATATTTCTGTAGCTTTTTTATTCATTATATTTTGCGCATGTCATTAAAATATTTAATGAGTTGAATACAGTTATCTCATGAAATCAGCGGTAAAGAGTAGGTATCCCACATTTTTCTGTAAGTTTTCGAATATCCTGTAAAAGGCAGATGTTTGTAAAACAGCATGTGGGTATTAGAAAATTATGATCTTCAAATTCGCAGTGATGAGGCATGTCACCCAATTTGTATAACTTACCTATTTTTTTTTAGTGACATGGAGAGGACAATTTGCATGTTTATTTAGAGTAGTGTTGGAGTGTTGAGAAGGAGTAGAGTTAGAAATTGACTCAGTCTGCCTTGTACGGTCTCATGCTCAGTTAGGTTGATTTTATGACATATTATGTTTTAAAATGAATAAATAAATTAATAATAATAAAAAGCTTTGCACAAAAAAAAACAATAGTGAAAAAAAACATGATATAAAAACTTGAACAAATAAATTTATGCAATGGGCGAGTTTATCGCAGAAGCGCGATATCTTCCAACAAACCCATAATAAATAAATAAATACAACTAGTCCACTAACTTTTCCCACTTTTCAAAAACGCCATGTATATATTTTAGTATATTTTAGTTAAATATAAATACAATTCAATGCACAGTGGGCGAGTTTATCACAACATTGCGATTTTTAAAAATAAAAGAAAACAATAAACATTTTAAATATACCTACTGGAAAAAAGGAAAAAGTAGAAAGGAGACAAATGGCATTTTTTATATATTTCAAAAAATCATGTGCTTACGTATATATATTGTACGAAACCATTTGAAAACAAGTATTACAAACCATTCAGCAATGAGTCTCGTCACATATACTTGATACCACGTTAGGAATAAAGAAAATATTTCCTTCAAATTTCTGACATAGTAAGCATAGTTTTAACACAGTACCCGCACACAATAAGCCTTTTAAATGATTACATGTATTTATCATTAACACTTTTATACCCAACAATTACAATTATTTATCATTTAATTACAGAGAAATGAATAAAATAATTGTTATAAAACACCTATAATCTGATACACTTTCAATTGAAATCAACAGATGTCGGTAGAGGTGCGGTTAATAGATATTTATTATCAGAGATTCGAACCAAAATATTAATGTACTTGTACATAGTTATAATAGGTATGTTTCTATGTACCTACACTATGTACCGTATTAGTGAACCTACGTAGTATATTTTAAAATGTTTTAGTATTTTTATTGATTACCTATAATTTAGTTAATGTTTGTTGAATAATGCTAAGTCATAATTTACAACTAAATCATATTACACCGACGGGTTATGAAAATGACGTAACCCACGATCAAATAAGCAATAAACGAATGAATTCCTTTTTTTGTGTTGTTAATGTATCGATTAAAAAGTTTTCCTTGAGAGTATGAGCCGTGTTTTTGTATAAAAATATTTCATTTTACATAATATAACAAAGGTAATTACAATTTAATAAATATTTCAATGTCCTTTTAGTGTAACGTCTATCCTGAGCTAGTCTTTAATTTGGTAAAAAACCAAATAAACTTCAAAATTTAACAACTATTCTACCCTAAAATATAAGGGACATATTGAATAATTCTCAATGATACCTATCAGCCCTTACATCAAGATATTTTTGTCATTATTATCAATACAAAGTTTATCTAATTTTATATAAAAATACCCAACCATAAAGACTACATGTCACTATGCCTATACCAAATATAATAAATCCGATTGAATGTAATACTGTATCTTCTATTGATGTTTAAAATTCGAACGTAGATTTGAAACTATTTGTCCTATTCATTAGCACACGATAATGCTACTATAAGTTAGCGAAACTGCAACAACGATTTTCAATTAATATGTTATGTACTTTGATTCAGTAAGATTGTAAAAATAAAAATTAAATAAATAACAAATCGAAATTAACTATTATACTAATTTCATATTTATTTTGTTGATAAAATGTTTGTTCTAACTAAATATTTTATTTCCTCAATTATTTATTTGGTAGGTACATTTGTTGTATTTCCTTGTCAGATGGCTATGGTATCCGTTCAATATTTTAATAAATAAACAGAAAAAAACTTAATATTTTAATACATACGTATTAATTTCTGGGTTACGTTATTCTGTTTAAGTAGCCATTGCCTTAGCGGGTAGATTGTACCTAATAATAATAATAATAAGTAGTCTGCTATTAAATTATAATATGATGTGATTATAAAAATCACTTGCTCGTTATTATAATGTGTCTAAACATATTGTCAACAAGTGTACCTACTTCACTCTCGGGCGGTATTTAATAGGTATGTTCCTTGTTGTAAATAATTACCAGACATTATTTGAATATTATAATCAAATTATGATTATATTTATTTTATTTTAATGTATAAATATCATCAATCCGTGCAGTTCCCGGAAGAGAATAGATCTCCATCAACTATTTACATCAATTTCTTTTCGGTCATCCCGGATTAGTTTGAAGACATAGCATTTTAGCGATAAACTCGCCCTCTGTACATTGAATTGTATAACTGAGATTTTCTATGATATCTACTGCATTAATTTGTATTATTGTAAACAATGTACAGTGAAGAATAAAATAAATAAATAAAAGTCATATAAGTATTTGTATAACCTTACCAAAAGGACATTAAAATCTTTGATTCAGCGATGAAGTATGCTACGCATCTTGAATTTCTTATTTTTTCTAAATGACAACGTTTTATTGATTCAGTATATCCAGTAGATTTGCTGGCTACCCCACTTGTGATAGATGCCGTGATAGTATAGATAGTTTTACACCCTGGAAACACCCTTGCCGTGATGGTATGAAATATATTTTGTACCGCAAGAACACTCTCCGTTCCATGATAAAAATATTTGACATAATTAAATAAAATTTAACGTCCTTAGATAGCAAGATTGCGGTGGTAATGCACTTGCCTCTAAGTCACGACGTCTTGGGTTCGATATTAGATAGAATGGAATGGACATTCAGGATACACTGAGAAAAATACTAACGAAATTTCACAACGAATCATTGGTACGTACTATCAGATTAGGACCAGAGAACGTACAAACGATTCATTGGTACGAATCTATAATATTAACTCTTCGCAAACAAATTGTTGGTAAATTTACCAATGATTTGTTTGCGAAGAGTTAATATTATAGATTTATACCAATGAATCGTTTGTACGATCTCTGGTCCTAATCTGATAGTACTGTACCAATGATTCGTTTTGAGTATTTTTCTAAGTGATTGTATATATATATATATATATTTTTTCTTCAATCAACAGAACACTACAGACAATAAATACATATACCTACATCTAGCATATTTAAATAACATAACATACATACATAGACAATTCACACAGATCGAGCAAGTCCCAAACTAAGATGAATCTTGTATTATGGGTACTAACGCGACGATACACACATATACAATGCACTACACACATATACATGTAACACCCAGACCCACGACAATTTGAAAAAGGTCATTCTTCACTTTGCCCTGGCCGGGAATCGAACCCGAGACCTCGTGACTCAAAGGCAAGAGCATTATCTCCGCGCCACACCGGCCGACGATATGTGAAATGATACCTATACAATGACAAGGAGTGCACAATGCAATGTGTGTATCGTCGTGTTAATAGGTAATACTCCTAATACCTACAAGATTCATAATATTATATTAGTTTGAAACTAGCTCCATCCGTGCGAATTGTCTATACATGTTAATGTAATTTAAAGTGATTTTTTTTCCATTTCTTGCTTACCTTATCCTCCACAGATAAGATAATGGGAGTCTCCTTCTATTCCGGACCAAAAGGGATATTGTACCACCCATAAAATTGAGCCATTATTTTGCCAACATAGTCATGATCGTTGAGATACACAGATACCTACCTTTAAAGAGTTTCTGTAATTTGCGATAATTTTAAAATATGATTTTATCTTGTAAAATAGATACCAATTTACGTTGGTACCTATTTAAGTAGGTACTTGCAAAGTACTTATTGGCCGAGTAAGTACCTACCCACAATCTGACCAATACCTACTTATTACAGTAATTTTATACTTGCAAATACCCTAAATACCACTTTGTAACATTCCTATCAAAGCGCCTGTTATATGGAGAATGCTTTGCAACAATAATGCATCAAACCAAAAAAAATAGTTGGTTTGGAGTACCTATCTGGCAAAGAATTGGTATCCCACTCTTTTCCATAAGTTTTTGAATGTCCTGTTAAAATCAGGTGTTCGACAAACTTAAAACATTTTACATCTTAAATTCGTGATGAGGTTTGTCACCCATGCTGAATATCTGAATTTTCTATCAGCTTGCAATTTATTCTCTCGAATTGAGCAGAGCTCGTGCTTTGAAAGATAATTCCATTCGTTTTATATTGCAGAAAAAAATTGGTACAATATTGAGCAGTTAGTTGAAGCATGGTTCAAACAAATGGTTTTTTGAGTAACGTTTTGGTGTAACCGGAGATAGTTCCTCCCTATTTTCTGGTATATTATAGTCTATTTAATTCTACGTATGTCCCACAGTTCATGTCCTTCTTCACTCGATCCATATAGGTGTCTCTTGGTCGGTCTCTACCATTTCTATCTTCGGTCTTGCCCTCCGCGATGGTGATGAGTAGGGTGCCTGATGTTGCGACCATCCCAGTTTGCATGTTACCAATGAGTACGAACCAATATTATGACTAGATCTTTAGTAAAACGGAATTTACTCATCTAAATATCCATTTTATATTGTGTACCTATGATTGTTGAAATGTTAGGTTTAAAACTGGTAAGTAACATCCAAGGTCTGGTCTAGGATTCGATCCGCCTACCTTCAAGTACGTGGGCTGCTGCGAGCTAAGTTAGCTAGTAACACGTTGGTATAGATATTATTAATTATTGTCTTATTTTACTTAATTATTACAAAATGTAATTACTTTTTTGTACAACACTGTATATGTACAGTACATACAGTATCTTGGTAATTACTTTTCTCGCTTCATACAATAAGTTGATGGGATTGTAGGCTGCAGATACAGTAATGGATGAATTAATGTGGATTTTTTTAAATGTTAGTAATAATATTTTTCTTTTCGAGATACATTTTGTAATAACAAAAACATAACGGCATTGCAGGGCGCGTAGTCAAAACGCATTTTAGCGTTAAGTTTTCGTTTCGTTTTCGGTCGAATATAGACGACGTTCCGAGAAAGTGTCAATTTTCGTAGCTATAATATAATCATAAGAGAGCGACGAAAATTGACACTTTCTCGCAACGTCGTCTATATTCAAACGAAAACGTAATGTGTTTTCAATTACGGGCCCAGTTCCATGACTTAATAAGTAGGATATATTATATTCCAAAAAGTGACAGTTTTGTAATTTTGGTAGTAAAATCAAAGATAAGGGCAAAGATTTTATTTACCTTATTCAAACAGTGTTATGATGGGTTCTATCGGCGGTTTCTCCAAAAAACGACGTACAGTATTTCGAAATAAATCTTAATAAAAAATGTATGATTATTATTTTTTTACCCGTCTACAATAACGGGTTATATATAAACTACTAAAATTTATTGAAGTGAGTACATAATACCACTACGTAGATGATGTTATGTATTACAAAGCAAAACACAAAAAATATTAATTTTTTATACACATTATGTACCTACTATGGCAACACACTAATGGAAAAATGATGACTTGGAGAGGCCAATTTTGAAAAATTCATGGTAATTATTTGTATATTTACAATGTACAAAAAAGCGAACAACAAAAATTAACCAAAAATACCTCAAATCACTTCGCGCCAATTATAATTGTATCATAATTTATTATTTTGACGTATTTTTTATACATGCAACACTAATAATATTATTTGAAAATGGAAAAGCAATTATTAGTTCTTTTTTCAAATTATGAAGTGTGTAGGTAGGGTGTTTGTTTTTCTCTCTCTCTTTCTAATGCGATTAAAAGGAGATGGAGTTAGAAATGCATTTGCCAATAGCAATTATAGTAATCAATGTCAAATTTAAAAAGTTCGTGTTCCATGATTAATTTTTTTCATCTCTCTCTGACACATTATAAATTGCTTTATGAAAATGAGACGGATGCATGTTTTTTTCATTTTACAGTTTATAATTGTAATTTCTGAATCACACCTCAGGGTCAAAGAATTATTCTTTTTAAATAAGAACACAACCGTTTGAAAACGGTGTTCTTGATTTTTTTTTCATTTTTTTTAAGATATTAATATTTTTTCCTGGCAATAATAATTATAAAAAACTTTAAGATGTTGTTAATTATAGGAAGTGATTTTTATATACCTACTTATCTTTATATATTTTTTTTTTCTTGCCCTATTTTATCAGGTAAAGGAAATTAAATTATTTAATTTATTAACCCTAAATAACATAAACTTATCATTGTCTACCTAATCGAAGTATTTTTACGAACTATAAACACTAAAAAATACATCTATACCATCACGGCATATCTCACAAATGGGGCAGCCAGTTTACTAACTGCAAGTAATGAAGACACAGGTAATCCGTACCATCTAAAATCGATTCATTTAGAATAGGTGGCTTGTTCGTTGCAGAAATTAAATATCTTACAATAAGTATTGTTTGATGAATACCTGTATGGCTTTACAGTAAGAAAATTTACAGAGAAGTGTTGTATGATATTTAGATATTAAAATTATTAAAAAAAATTCTTACATTTATCAACCGTTTGACCTTAATTTATGAATTTGAACTTCTAATATTTGTAATTTTTTTATATTGCTTGGATATTTTAGCAATTTTTTGATGATTTTTTTTACTTTAATTAATGTTACACTGTTTATTCTACTTCTATTTTGTGTCAATCTAATTGATTTCTGTCTTTTTTTTTTTTTTTAAAATCATCCCTTTGTATAGATGTATATTGTATGTATACAGAGATTTAACTTCTAAATGGCTTAGACCTTGAAAATCTGTAAATAAATAAATAAATTATACCAAGTTATCGCGTCCTTTTACACAGTACATTCGCTGGCTACCTCACGTTAGGGAAATGCTTTATGGGTAAGTACATTAGAAATAACTGATTACACATAATTACATTTTTTATACGCGCTGCAAATTTCTACTTTAAATAGTGAACGGATTCTATTTTTTATTACCCAATTTCATGGGTAAGTATTCTAACCTTCTAAAATAATATTTTTTAGGTAATTACCAACGACCAGAGCCGGTTTGAGGCCTCTTTATGCCCGTCAAAAATTATCACGGAAAGATTTTCAAATTCATTATTCATTCACCGCTCAAAGTATTCATTCGATTCTGCGTTAGTTGAATCGCTCTAAACGACATTGCTAAAACTTTTATCATTTGTATAAGGAGAGTGTATTGTGAAAGAGGGGCATCCAAACCTTCAGGGCTCTGTGAATTGAAAAACAGTATACTATTTGAAATATTTACGTATTATTAAACATTTTTATTCATTTTTTCTTTACAGTATACATTACAACTACTTTAGCAAACAATTAACTACTTTAGTAAAGGGTGAGTTAATTGCAAAATGCAATTTATTCCAACTAACCATTTCTTAAACATGATTCAGCGGTTTTACATAAATCTCGTTTATATATATTTTTTAATATTAATTTCTCTTTGAGATTGCTTGTTCAAAATCCCTAACAATCCCAACGTTTTTAATAATTTAAAAATAATTAATAACACGGTTAAATTTTGACTACATTTTTTAAGACTCTGACGTTTTTTAATGATAATGCGTTTCGCATTGCTTTTTCTAATCCTATAGAGACTCCTAATAAACCATGCCCTGGGCAAGAGCTGCAAAAGTCTTCCACCTTTGCAAGCCTCTGTGAAGTCTATATAGGTGGAATAACATAATATCGATGGCATAGCGCACAGAAGTGGTAAGTACAGTTTTCATAGTTTTGAGATAATCAATGTTGAAAGTTTGAGATGCCATACAATCTAGTACTAACCACACATAGTTTTTGTTAAATATCTCGTGAATGACACAGAGTTACGCAATAATATTCCTAAGGAACATACTTCAGATGATATAGATTCGCATGCGTATAATAACTCATTTTCGGTAAAAACTGCACTTACCACATCTGTGCGCTACACCATCGATATCATGTTATCAACCTCGAAAGATTTCTATGTATGTAATCTTTTTTTTGTGTACATTAGCGTCTTACTTAGGTATACTTTTTCACTATGTAGGTACAGTAACTAAAAGCCAGTGGCGTGTCTAAGATTTTCATGCCGGGTAATTATGAAGTGTAAATGAACCATTGATTAAATAAAATGCATCTATATTGTGTGTTGAGTATTTTGAGGAATATAAAGTATGTTAGGTGAAAACAATAGTTCCATTTCACTTTAAAAATAATCATCAGTTGCTCTACAGCCCAATATGAACCATGGTCTCCTCCAACATTCGCCTCCATCTTCTAGCATGTACATACTTCTCCAATCCCTGATGCCAACGACGTCTACATATTCTACATCCCCCTATACCCCATCCATCCAACGAAGTTTGGGTCTACCAATTTTACGTCTACCTTGTGGCTTTGTATGGATTTTTTTTTCGCCACTCTTTCTCCATAAAAATGATACATACCTATTATAAAAATAAAACGATAAAATAAATATAAATTTCACTCTATATTACTTCCTACATGTATTATGGTAGCCTACCCAAAACGAACAGTGCTCAATTTTGCTTAACTCGTGTGATTGGACGAGAGCCGGTTCTTACAACACTCAGTGTGTGATCCACAGAATATTGTAAAAAGCTGGAATCAGTAATTCTTATTCCCGGATGTAGGACTTATGTAACTCTAGCTAAAGTATGAATGCTGCGCAATGAGGGACATGAGCGAGATGAAAACACGAGCCTCACAAGAAATAGTGTGTGCTGTGAAACAAAAAATAATCTAGAACCAATCGTGCTCATGTAGCAAGTGTTGTGTGATGGTTACGACGGTATCATATCGATTTGATCAATGAAATACAATCTCATACATAGTGTGTGACTGCGCGCAATACCTACTTAAAGTGATCGGTTTACCGGCACCGATATAACACCATCGCGCACCACCTCTGTTCTCGGCGTCCTACTCGATGGAGCACTCTCTATGGAGGCTCAAGTGTCAAAGACAGTGAGCACAGCTTTCTTTCATATTCGCCAACTGTACCTAGTATCAAGACACTTATCTGTAGACGCGGTTAAGAGTCTAGTCGCCGCCTTCGTCGTCTCCCGTCTAGACTATTGTAACGTCATATGTACAGGACTGCCCCAGATCCTTCTGAATCGTCTCCAAATGGCCTTTAATGCTGCTGCCAGGACCATCTATAGAGAGAGCAAGCGCTGCCACATCACTGCTTAAGGAGCTACACTGGCTTAGAGTCCCAGAGAGAGTAGAGTTCAAGCTGTGCCTCACGGTCCACAAAGCCTTGAACGGCACAGCACCTCTATGCCTCGCTGAGCTATGTCCCCTCGACGAAACTCTGAGGCGACCACTGCGATCAGCTTCCACCGCTGTAAACAAGCTTGTGGATCCCAACAGGGCAAACACTTCCAAATTCGCAGAGAGGAGCTTTAGCGTTGCGGGGCCAACTGCCTGGAACCGATTACCAGCGGATTTAAGAAAGAACCAGCTCACTGCAACGTTCAGGAGTAAGCTGAAAACACTGCTTTTCAAGAAAAGTCATGGCGCCCTTGAGATGGTCACGGATCATTAAACGGCGCCAAATATAAATTGTCTTTATTATTATTATTATTATTTGCTATCTGTGCATAATTTTTATCGTGTTTTAATTATTTTTAAGTCTGGAAACTTCGGGTAGGTACCTGCAGCCTGGCTTTTCGGCTTGTACGGAATAGACGCTACTGCTAAAGGCATTAGGTTTATATGTATTATTTACACATAAAATCAGATATATATTGTATATCTATACCTACACATACGCCATAATCTTTTTTAAATTATTGTATTCGTAACTCGGTGGCGAATAGAATAATAGCGATTTGTGTTGATTGCCTTTCATTTTCTGATTGCGAATTCAATTTCTGGTTGGCCAATTTATTCGTCTCATTGGTACAGTGGTTATAAGCTAGTTAAACTAATGCAAAAATAAAAACATCTGCCTTTTACAGGACACTTGGAAACTTACCGAAAAAAGTGAGAAACCTATTATTTACCGAGGTCTCCACAGGGTCTTTTACTTATTCATAAAATTTTCCCTTTTCACGACACAAGCTTTTAGCTTACTGTGAAAGGTGTTTAAGGTTGTACCTATTTGGGTTTATAACAAAAACCCAGATACATCTTATTTCAAAAATTAAAATGTCATATCGTAAATGAAAGAAATTTGTTTCTCACGATATTCGTCAACGAAACATTCTTCTTCTTAAAGTGGCATGTCAAATACCCTGGACATCAGCTATCGCCACAACTGATGTTTCTAGGCCAGGATATCTGCCGCCTTCCCACACGCCGACTATTCTCAATTTTTCCCTTCAAGATGTGTGTTGAATCAAACCATATTTCTCATTTCGGAGTACGTGTCCCAATAATATGCCATTTTTCCTCATCTTTATATTGGACAACATCTCTCATCAACGAAACATTAATAAAAATTAAAAATAAAAGTAGAAACTTAATTATTGATAAAATTAGGTATTTATTTATTTATTTCTTTTATCATTTTTCAATACATAACAATATTATTTTTACCAGTACCTTAAATGTATCACAAATATAACTTATAAAAGTACCTTATATAAGAATTGGTATGAGAGTTTTTTTTTTGAAAAAGCACTGTATGTTTTTGACGTGTCGGATGAGGAGGGACGCTTTGGGTCTTTGCTCCCACTGCGTTATTATTAGCTAGGTAGATAGATAGATATTATAATATCTACTCCGCACGCTATAGCCAAGCTGAGAATAAGGCTGCTTCGAAATAATACCTACAATATTATAATGTACAGGATGTTTTGTCATAAAGTTTATTTTAATTTATTTATTTTATTGTATCCTTCACTAAACATTGTTTACAATAATTCAAATTAAAACAGTATTATAAAAAGTATCAGTTATACAATTCAATGTACAGAGGGCGAGTTTTTTCTCCACCATTCACCCTGTAATTGATGCCCATATTTAGAGTGTCTATATTGTAATGGCGGCCGATGTGGCGCCAAGTTAAAACTCTTGCCTTTGAGTTACGAGTTCCCGAGTTCGATTCCCGGCCAGGTCAAAATTAAAAATGGCCTATTTCTAATCGTCCTAAATCTGGGTGTTACATGTAGGTAGGTATATGTTTTTAGTGCATTTTATATAATTATGTATGTGTTTCGTCGCTTTAGTACTCATAATACAAGATTTATATATTAGTTTGGGACTAGCCAGATCTGTGTAGATTGGCCATATGTAGGTATGTTCTCTATCTCATCGCGGTATCTCTCATTAGTGGGGTAGCCAGTAGACTGGGTGTAATAAAAATATTAAATATATCCCTCAAAGCACGAGCTCTGCTCAATTTTAAGAGAATTAATTGATTGTTTTTACTGTACCTACATAGGTATCTATAGAGATATTTATAGATATTGCTATGAAATAATGTAACCAATATAGTGAAGAATAAAATAAATAAATGAATAAAAAGAAATGATTATTATTGTAAAAGCATTTATTTCAAAATAAAAAATATTTGAATTCGAATTTGAATATCTATTAGACTGAACTCAGGATCTCTCAGTTGGATGTATAACGAATACCTTAACCTTTTACAGGGCATTTGAAAACCTAGAGAAAAGTGTGAGAGCATATTTGATGGGGGAAGGAATATTAAACGATTATTTCAGCAAATCTATCAACATTTAATTTAACATCCAAACAAATAATAATAATTATAATCCTCTTATAATAATAATTATCATCCTCTTTCACTGTACACTCTGTATACTTGAAAGCACACAGAGATTCTGTATTAATATTATTATTTATAATAATTTCTATAATAATAGGTATGTAGAAAGAGTAAGATGAGGAAAATAGTGGGGAAGTTGGGAGGGGAAGGGTAGGTACATGTCGGACCCTCGTCACAAAACTGTCTGATTTCAGCTATAGTCTCCCCTCTCTCAGGCACGATATAATAGGTAGGAACACATATACATACATACACACATTATCTCTCTCTCTCTCTTTCTTGCTCAGTGCTTAGTTGTTCCTAACCCTCCCTGGCGTGTTAACCGCCCAATCTGACGTCACCCTTTCCTCTTCCTTTTGACCTGCCACAAACAATCAAAAACATGATTATTCACTCATTCATTCGTATTTGATTAAAATAGTAACTTAGTTAGTATAATTATATATCTCTATTAAACCGATTTATAACCTTATAATATACGTAATCCACTCGTTTACGAGCAATCATCTGTGACATCTTCTGACGTTGGCGATTGATTCAACTGTCTGTTTTTGTGTCGTTTTCTCGTGTATCGGCGAAAAGGCTTTCTAGCTGTCATGCCGATATATGGTTATTATAGCTATAAATAAATAAATAAATATAAAAGTGGATGCTAAAAAAACTTTATTTTATCAAGTACTAGATCAGAGAATGACCGAGGACAGAGTTTCTTAAATGATATTATGGTTGAGAAAAAGGGTACTCGGCGACGTGTTCGTCCAAGGACCAATTGGTTAGTGATGTAGACTAGATCCTCAAGTATGTTGAGCAAGAAAAATCTGCGTGCATTTATATACAAATGTATAAATGTAGAAGAAACGAAAGAAACATGTAGAGATAGAGTTGTGTGGCGTTCCGTTCTCTCTGCCTACCCCACATGGGATAAAGCATAATGGTATAGTAGATACGTATAATATTACTATGTTTTGCATAGGTATTATATTATTTTGTTTTTATTAATATACCTACCTGGGTGGGTAACTACTTACCTACTTTTTACTCCTAAAAGGGTTGATAGGTAGAAATGGTAGATAGAGAGATAGGGGAGTAGTTATTTAGTTGTGTACCCACTCACCCACATCAAAGGATGGAGTATGGTTAGCGAGTAGATTAAAAACAGAGTCTCGCTTGACAGTTGGGATGTTATTGTAGCTATGGATGGATATTATCATATCGTAAATAAGTCGTATTTAGGTTTTGGACATTGGAATTTTATCTATTTTTACCGGGTTGGTTAGACAAAATATTTTCAAACATATAACAGAAAATATTTTTACTAAGGAAATGGGCTAAGAACCTAATTTATCTACATAGTTTAATACAGTATCGTCAAAAACATTTAATTAACTCCTACTCCGCAGAGCACCTGGTCTCCCACTCTTTTTTGTAAATTTTCAAGTGTCCTGTAAAAGTCAGTTATTTGAAATACCTACCTAATAAAGATATTGAGTCTTTTCGTGTTATTTTACTATTTTTTTTTATCAACTTAAGAGTTTGTCGGTAGCCTGGTATAAGGTTGTATTTGGGTTTATAACAAACTAAACCCAGATATATCTTTTTTTATAAAAAAAAAATACAATAGGCTCTCATGCCGTAGAATGTATCAATAAAATAAATAAATAATCTTAAAATTTCACCCTGCAATGAGACCATATTCCGTGGAGCACCCGATAAAGAATTATTGGTCTCCCACTCTTTCCCGTAAGCTTTCGAGTGTCCTGTAAAAGGCAGGTGTTCAAAAAACTAAAGATATTTTATATCTTAAATTAAGCATTGATGAGGTTAGTAACCCATCTTGAATGTTTTAATTTTTTGTTGATACGGAGATGATAGTCTGCATGTTTATTCATGTGAGATAGGCCATAATGGGATAGTTCATATCGATGCACAAGTATACGAATTCTCTTACCTGCTTGATCGGGTGGTCGGTGGGTCCTTCAATGCAGCTACCTGCTCGATACTCCATTAATGGCAATGTTCGCAGTCGCCTCATTTCTTTCAACAACTATACCTACTTTTTACTAAAAAATACCTTGATTATAAATAATTATAAATTGTATATTATACCTTATTAGGTATACCTTATGTCCTATCTTAAATATATGTAAGTAAAGGGGCGTTCACATTTGTTCACTTTCAGTGATCACTCCGGATGATCCTCCAAGATGAATAGGTGTGAACGGGCGTTTCATCAATAGTGATCACTAGCGATGACGGAGGAAAGAGATTACCACTCGTCATAATTTTGATGAAAGGTCCTTTCACTGAAACGACCATAAACAAGTTTTATCCTATTATTTGTTTAATTCTCTATGAATTTGTATTGAATGTCAGAATCATGTACAAAAATATTATGCAGTGGAGAGCTATATTAATAATTTATTTTAAGTGTTATTTTTCATTTTTGAATTTGTTTAATTATTTTTATACGAAAATACGTCAAACTACATACAACATGACTGAGAGTGTTGACATAGCAGTGAAAGCATAGGATGAACAAATGTGAACAGACGTGTTCACTTTCGATGAACAGGTTTGACCCTGACACTCTGGATGATCATCCAAAGTGAAGCAATGTGAATGCTACTTAAGTAAAATAAAAAAAACCTCAATTAAAATTTAAACTGTAACATTATTTTAGACACAACACATCCTACGCTGCAACGCAAGACGAAATAAATAAATAAACAAGTAAGTAAATATACAAAAAAAAGTCTGACATTTTCGCTTGTCAATCTCCGCAAATATTAATAATTAATCATTGTACCGTGGCAATTCTATTTCGTGATTGGTTGATTTTTGAAATAGGAACAAGGGTATATAGAAGTGGGTAGTCATGGATATAGTATACATATTATAGATGCGGCACAATGTTGATTGTGAGTAGGTACCACATAATAATATAATGTGTAACTATGTATTCATCATCATAGTATGAAGGAATCATTAATCTCGTAGTGGACTGTCTGTGATAATTAATCATTTTCAACTTCAGAAGAACGTCAGTCTGTTAATGAACATGTGTATGTTACACAAACGGTATATATCTAATAACTCATATGTATCAGTGATTCGAAAATGTTCGAATACATTTTTTTATTTTTTTTTTGAAAAAAGAACTTTTAAATTTCGAATATTATTTTTCAAGTCATGAAGATTTACCTACTTATAGTTTATTTAAATTCAACATCTTTTTTTATGTCGACTTTTTTCACAATATCCCTTCCGTTCCTAAAACATCGACATCAGAGCATCAGAGATGACTCGTTTGGCGCAGATTCTCTCTAAATGGAGTATGCTTTTGTTTTTTCTCTGTGCTTTCAAGAAGAGTCTTTCATGAAGTGTGCGTATTCCTGGAATATAGGTACAGCCATATTTATGTTTCTCATTTATTAGCAAAGATATTCCATGTACAAATCTTACTAAAAAATGCTACATATCCCATGGAGTCCGCGGTAATGAATAGCCCTCCATCTTTTTTTTGTAAGTTTTCAAGTGTCCTGTAAAATACGGGAATTCGTAAAAATATCACTTTTAAGATATTCAAAAACTTCAGTTCGGCGATAAGGTATGCCGCCCATCCTGGACGTCTTAACTTTTATTGACACAACTTGTATATTACAAGCAGTTGATCTGCTGGCTACCCCTCTTGTGGGGGATACCATAATGGGATGGATGAATGGAAATTTCTCACCCAGAAAGTTCTCACAGTAATTGGTGAAAGCTGTTATTTATTTTTTTATTCTATACCTACTCTTAGCACATTGATTGCAAACAAATTTACTCAAAAATACATTTCAAATTTAAATATTTTTATTGAGACAATAATTAACACATTAAATTTATATCTACATACAATTAAAACAATTATACAATTCTTTATAATATCTATTTTACCCTCAAAATTGAGCAGAGCTCATGCTTTGAGGGATGATAGATTATAGGGTTTTTACTAATATTCAACAAATTTGATTAAACTTATCAATACTCGTATAGAATATCACACACATCAAACAATTTACAATTAAAAGCAAATAAAAATCATGCAATCAATATACCTACAGAGGGCGAGTTTATCGTAGATTCGCGATTTTTTTCCAACTAACCCAAATTGTTTGTTATTATTCTCTGAACGAAACCAGATTTCAAGCTAGTAAATTAGTAAAACGAAATATTATGAAGTTTTAGATTCTTGTGCATTCCCGGCATATCTAAGAAGCATAGTCACCTACTTAGAATCAATAGGAAAACAGATAATAATAATAATAATATATATAATAATATGATTATAATGATGTAGAGAAGTTGTTCTCTATGTTATATTAGGTATACTTATATATTATTATTGTTGTGTGTATTCCTACGTAAGATTCGTTGTATCAGGATTATTTTACTAACGCATAAACCAGTGACGGATCAAGCAAATTCACAATCCAATGTTAAGTAATTCAAAACTTAACTTTTTTACCCAAAGAATCAAAATATGGAATGCTGGATAAATTAGGTAAACAGTAGATAAATATCGACTTCTTGGACTTGAAAAATTGGCTTAGTTGGAAGAGATTGCGCCTTTGTGATAAACTCGCCCGCTGTATATTGATTGTATTTAACTTGAATGTTTACCTTTTATGTAATTGTTTATAATCAATGTACAGTAAAGAATTAATAAATAAATAAATAAATAAAAAATGTGAGGTGGATGGGTTGAATTTACGTTAAGGAAAAATAATGGGATTTAGCTACAACAAAAAAGTTTTAATTATATAAATTTTTGAAATTTGCGAGAGAAACTTTGTGGAACGTCATTTTATAAAATAATAAAATTAATCTATTACAGAACACTGTAAGTGAAGTGGAAGTAAAACAGTGTTCTGTAATACATTAATTTTATTATTTTATTAAATTATATGTTTTACTCAATTAATATAGATGTTATTTTGCCAAATTATTTGTTAAAAAGAAAAAGCATTACAACAATCCATTCAATCTTCTAGAATAGGTACAAGGCGGAACCGACCTTCATACACAATTTTTTAGCTTACTGTGAAAGGTGTATAAGGTTGTAATTGGGTTTATAACTAAGTCCAGATATTACCTTTTTTTAAAAAAAAAAATGTAGGTACCTACAATATAACTAAATATATCATGGCATATCCCACAATAAGGGGTAGCCAGCTGTCCAACCGCATGAAATAAACATGCAAATCGTCTTATCCGACCCAAAAAATGTTAAGACATTCAAAATGGGTGGTACCTACCTATACCTATCTCTTGGCTGAATCGAATAATGTTAAATGTCTTATAATTATTATGGAATGGCACTCTTTCAAAAACTTACAGGAAAAAGTGGCAGATTTATTGTTTACTGGGGGCTCCGTGGCTAATTAAATTCTTATCTATGTAGACAGGTTTTAGAAAAATAATTAATTTTATCGAAAAAAAATCCGACAAACCTTTAACAGAACAAAGTTTTGCTAATGTGCGCCACTGATGACAACAAACATTTTAAGTATCTTTTCATTAGGTGGGTACCAATAATAATAATTTCTCTAGCACTATGTATGAAGTATGTATGTATATAAAGAATGGGATACACTATACCTTGTATTAATAACATATATACCTACAGATACATGGGAAATAAAATAAAATAGGTACATAAGTAACTATCTATCTATATACAATAAGGAAGATGTTTCTAATAGGTCTCTCCTAATGATCCTATTGTCGGTTCTTAGAAGAATGATTCTTCTTATGTATTTCAATATAATTATTAATGATCCAAGATCTGACTGAATTTAGATTAATTCTTATGAACGAATCATCTGATTCCTTCTTAAGCGGCTTCCATATGTTTGTACGTCTATGGTGTTATTACTTGTGGACTCGTAGATACTTATAAAAATTCTAATTATGAAATAGTCAATTATTTTTTCTGTAAGTTTTTGACTGTCCTGTAAAAACCAGGTCAAAGATATAGACATTGAATATGAGATGAGGTTTGCCACCCATCCTGAATTGTTTATTTTTTTGTTGGCGCAGAGAAGACAATTTACATGTTTGCTATTTGTTGCGTGCGGCTGGTCTGCTGGCTACCCCAGTTTTGGGATTTGCCTAGATGGGATAGTAACATTTATCTACGTATTGCAACACGACATTTTCTCTACTGTAGGGTTACCAGTGAAATAACAATATGTAACGAACATAACCATTGGTTATCATCTCCATGATGTGGATAAAAATGCAACATTCGGAATGAGTAGCATGACCTAAGTAAGACACAGTGATGGATATAATATGGAATGTCTTAAAAAATTAGGCATGACAATATTATATTATGCATCTGTGTACCTACATATATTGTCGCATCCGTTCCACTGCATAATATCATATCTGCATAATTCGTATTTTATACTACATATGACTAATACATAATAACAAACATCCCACACTAAATGTAGGTACCTGCATAAAGTAGCATTGTAGACACGTCACCTAGTACAATACAAGAATATTTTATTTTCTTGATGCTTTAGAATATTGCAACAACTGTATTCAGACGCTTTGTACCACAATATTTTATTTATTATTATTATTATACTTATATATTTTTGTTATTGTTGTGTTACATCGCCTTCAAATGTTTGACGTCTCAGTTATGGACGCTATTTGACGCTATTATTCTTATTATTATTATTTCAGTTCTTGTTGTATTTATTCTCATTGAATTTCTAACCTTCGTGACGATCAGGGTGACCCATTGTTAGTTTAGCGCTGTTATTTCTCTTTAATCTGATTTTCATTTGTTTCTACATTTCAGATTTTTAAGAACTGTTTTAAATAATGCCTATTTTAATTACCTACGCATATCAAAAGACTACTCGAATTGTTGAAGATATTTCACCTATGAATTCAAAACCTGATTTGTTTATGCACCGAAAATAAAAAAAAAGAACTATACCTTTAATTTTAAAAATCAATGGAAATGTATTTTTTGCACAAAAGACATTCGCTTTTTACTAAACATGCGAAAATACCTTGATATAATGAATAAATAAATTAAAAACAGGGAAAATTAGAATAGGTCTCAAAACACATCCCTGAGGAACGCCCTGTATTCCTACAATAGTCACGAAAATTTGTGCATATTGGATGTATAATCAAAGGAATCTATGCATATTGTACAAACGTGGAATAATAATAATATCACACAATAATATGGCACAGGCAAACGAATGCAAATTCCTAGTTATTGTTACAATAACATGAATTCATCACGATTGCATGCAATAAATAAATTGCCAACAATCAAATAAAGCACAATACCAAACAGTAGTAATGGTGCATTGGGTACAGTGTCTTCACGTAAAATACAGCATTGGTTTAAAAATGGAACTTAGTGGTGGTTCTTCAGCGAAATTATGGCGCTGCTGTCGACATTGTGTTGCAAGTATAAAAAAATATTTAAGTTTTGTTTTGACAATATTTATTTCACAAATTCATATGTTTTGAATATCTTTCTGAATTTTTAATGAAAATATTGTCATCCAATAATTATTATTTCATTATCCAATTATAAAAAATGTTTATATATTCAATTTTTCCACTGGTAACTCCACTGTGGGAGATGACAGTTTCAAAATTGATTAACCCTTTCAACATTCTGTCTAGATCTATACCACTACAGCATCTGTCACAAACGGGATATCCAGTAGAATAACTATATAGGTACATATAATAAGCATACAGCTTTCCTTCACCGTGTCATAAAAGAGACTTAGAGGAAAAAATACCCTCAAAGTAGATACCAAAAGTATAGGTACAATACAATACAAAAATCGCAAAAAAATCTAATTAAGTTCATAATTTTCCCGCATTGAACCGTAGAACAGTGGCGCTATGAGTAGGTAGGTACAGTTAAAGAAGTTGTTCAATACTGTGTTATTGAACTTAGTAATCATGTGTATGAAATTCAATGTATGTATATATTATCATATTATGTATGTCCAACGATAATATTATGTTTGTATTATGATGTTTCCTTTAATTGCTCCGTGATTGTTACCGTGTACATATCACGGAGGAATTATTAGGTACCTACTTATTTTACCTATTATAGGTATTTGCGGAACGAAAACTGTCATGCAGGTAACCCAATCCTCCATGGTAGGGTTGTAGCGAATATTTGCATCCGCGTAACATCCGCATTAATTTTGGCATCCGCATTCACATCCGCAAATTATATTTTTAAAAGTTCCGCATTCTCAAAAATTCTATGAGAATGTCATTTATACATGAATGTTCATTACATGATTTACTGGCTACTTTCGACCGAAAATCGAAATATATATACTTATTATTACATAAAATTCCTTAATATTATAATATGCTAAAAATTGAATAATTCAACTTCCAAATCCGCATCCGCATCCACATTAAAGATTTACTCCAGATCCGCATCCGCTAATTGACATCCATTACAACCCTACTCCATGGAGTCTACCTATACCTATATGTCATCACGACATCTCCCACAAACGGTGTAGCCTATAGAATAACTACACAAACTTAACATACAGGTAGTCCTCTCCGTGTAAGTAAAAATAAGACATTCAGATCGGGTGGCATGCCTCATCACTGCTTAATTGATGATGTCACATGTCTTATATGTGATAGTTTAAGAATGCCTGCCTTTTATATTTAATCATTTCTTAATTGTCTTCTATCTTCTTCTATACCATCACGGCATTTCCTACAAGTGGGGTAGCCAGCAGAACAGCTGCATGTAAGAAACATGCAAGCTGTCCTCTTCGTGCCAATATAAAATCGAGACATTCAGGATGAGTGGCAAACTTCATCGCTGAATTTCAGATGTACCTACAATGTCTTAATTTTTTCGAACACCTGCCTTTTACAGGACACTCGAAAACTTAAGGAGAAGAGTGGGAGACCAATTCTTTACCGGGTGCTCCACGGTACATTTGTTAATTGACCAATAAAAATCAAAGTATAGGTTGATAAATTTAGATAAACTCGGGTTAGTTGGAAGAAATCACCCCTTCATTATAAACTCGCCTTCTGTAGGTATATTGATTATATAATAATTGTATGTATTTAATTTAATTATATTTCTATGTAAAATTGTTTGTTATCCATGTTATCGTAAAGAGTAAATAAATAAAATTAATAAATTTGTATCTATTGTTTTTGTTCTCACATTTTTCATTATTGATTCTATCACATAAACGGTGCATAAAAAAAACAAACAATATAACACAATAACTTTTTTTTAATTATCACAGGAAACACAAAGACAACCTTTTAACATATTTTCGGCGGGACAGTAATAATTAGGTTGATTTGCGAGATCAAAGTTGGTGACGAATGTTTGGAGCAAGTTAGTGAGTATTTATATTTGGGAAGTATGTTTACGAGGGATGGAAGATGCGATAGGGACATTGAAAGAAGGAAAGTGGCCGGTGCTAGAGTAAACGGTGCACTTCGACCCATTATCAGCAATGGAAATGTGTCGAACATGGCTAAAATGCTGGTGCACAATACCATTCTGGTACCGTCACTTACGTATGCAAGCGAGACATGGACGTGGTTGAAGAAGGACGAACGTGGAATAAATGCAGTAGAGATGCGATCGTTGAGAAGAATGGTTGGTAAAACGCTGCGTGATAGAGTGAAGAATGAGGATATTAGAAGAATGAGCGGATGCAAGAAGACTGTTGTGGACAGAATGCGCGTGAATAAACTACGGTGGTTTGGGCATGTTGAACGAATGAACGAGGTAAGAATGACAAAAAGGATATACTTATCTGAAAGAAAGGGTGTGAGGAAACACGGGCGCCCGAGAACCACGTGGCTTGATCACGTGGATCAAATTCTCAAGGACGGCCGCGTGTTGAGTAAGAGGAACCGACGTGCGTGTATGAGAAACTGTATGAATGTGGAGGAAGCGAAGGAAGTGTGTAAAGATAGATCTGTTTGGCGTTCCGTTCTCTCTGCCTACTCCGCTTGGGACACGGCGTGAGCGTATAGTACCTATAGTATAGTATAGTATTACTCACAAGAATACAGAGGAGAAATTATATAGAATATTCATAAAATAAGGAATGAATAAGTACTTTGTCTACTAATAAGTTATTTATTCCCCAAAATATTTTTTTTATCAGAAGAAATGAAAATAAATATTTCGTATAATATATTACTTTAAAATATTCACTTAAGCATCATTCAGACTGTTTCACTTTGGATGATCATCCAGTGTGTAAGAGTCGAAACTGTTCATCGAAAGTGAACACGTCTATTCACACTTCCTATGCTTTCACTGCCATGTCAACACTCACGGTCATGTTGTAGGTATGTAGTTTGACGTATTTTAGAAAAAAAATTAATATCAGTTAATAATAATTAAAAAATCTAATATATTAAATTCTCGTGTTACAGTGTTTGTTATCATACTCCTCCGAAACGGCTTGACCGATTTTGATGAAGTTTTGTGTGTTTATCGGGAAGTCTGAGAATCGACTAACATCTATTTTTCATATCCCTCAAAAGTTAAGGGTGGTCCACCCCGATTTATTTCCTTTATTTAAAAAAAAAAAAATATGGTGAGACATAAAAAAATACATACAGCCCTAAATTTTCATCCTTCTACCATCAACTCCTATTTTTGAATAGCGATATTAAGTAATATATGGCAAATGTAACTATGTATGTGGCAAAACAACGTTTACCTATATAATTCTCGACAGCATGATAATTTTGTGTAAGATTCTGACTAGAGGGTATCTTTTCCCGGATTATTTTTGTTCCCGGGAAACGGGAAATTTTAAAATGAATTTCCCGGGATTCCCGGGAATCCCGGGAAATTCATTTTTATATTTATAAATATTCAATTTTCAACAAATTTGGTATAAAAACTCTCATAACTTGTTGACCCTTGCAAACATTTTGATTTGATAAAAAAAAAAACAAATTTTTGTTACCATTATAACTAATTTGCTTAAAAAAAACTAAATAGCTGACTGACGAGATTTATTTAGGTACTCTATGTTATATCAAAATAAAAATTGTTTACAAAATATATAAACTTTTAATTTTTGATCATCCTATCAAGCAAAAAAATGTTATGGATTTTGGCAAAGCTTTTTAAAGATTTTTGACTTTAAAAAATGAGAAATTTCGACAAAAAAAGATTTTTTATATCGGTTAATATCCATGAATAAAACAAGAAAAATGACAGTTGGCTGCACTAATATTTTTAAGAACTATCTAACTTTTCGAAATATGTAAAAAAAAAACATGAAATATTGTAGGATTCTTATACATTGTCGGCCAAACACACCTCCGATTTCGAATTATATTTAGAATAATTATGCTTCTTTCAAAAGAATACATTGAAGCTATAATTAATTTTTTTTTTAAAGTATAACACTTATATTGGTAATTAATATTATTTTTCATATTTTCATATCAAAATATTCGTCAGCTTCTACAAGTTTATCACGACTATTACAGTTAACTAAACAAAGAATTCGGTATCGGTATGGCAATCTGCATGACTAATAATTTGTATTTTTTCCCGGGAAAGGATTCGTTTATTTCCCGGGAAACGGGAAATAAAAATTAGAGGGTTTTCCCGGGAATTCCCGGGAGTAACCCTCTAATTCTGACTTTCAACAAGAAAAATAATTGGATAAAACTTGTTTATGGTCGTTTCAGTGAAAGGACCTTTCTTCAAAATTATGTCGGGTGAGAATCGCTTTCTTCCGTCATCGCTAGTGATCACTATTGATGAAACGTCTATTCACACCTTTTGGAGGATCATCCAAAGTGATTACTGAAAGTGAACAAGTGTGAATACCCCTTTAGGTTTATGTATCAAGTTATTTATAAACATCATTCAATTCACAATGATAAAGTCGAGCGTTGTATTTGCGTGTGGAAACAATTTATCATATCATTTCATATTTTATACTATGATGTAAAAGAGACATTAGGTAATGCACATACGACATATTAACTTCACAGAGATGTGTGGGTAGGCACCTAGACAGTTCATACATTTTACCTCCAACATTAGGTATATTATGACATCTTGACGCCATGCTTACTTTGACGTTTGAATCGTAATGTGTTGTATGTGCAATTTTAAATATAAATTTTAAAGATAAATTTTAGTTGGCTAAAAATATAAAATTAAGGTGGCTTAAGGTAAAATTAATTATAAAATTAAGTTGGCTAAAAATATAAATTAATTAAAAATAAATTAAAATTAAATATAAATTTTAAAGAATAAATTTTAGTTGGCTAAAAATAAATTTTAGCCAACTAAAAAAATAATAACGACATTAATGAATAATGGTTTTAAAATGTTTTTAACTGTATCGCTATATTAATTCCAAGTAAGTTAAATATTTGAATTCAACCTTTTTATTTCTTGCACAAGGTACAATATAGCATGATTGCAACTTTTCTGATTAATCATAAATTTTGATTAAAGGGTTTAAATTTTGTTGCATTTTTTTTCTGGAGTATGTTGGTTAAGTTATTGTTGCAATGGTATAATATTTGAATTTCGAACGAAGGAATAGGTCTCGTTTGTGTTGACAAATATTAAAATTGGGTAATCTTTCCCCGTTTTCTCCCAAAGATATGAATTTTGACAATCCTTCCAAGAAAATAATATATGTAGCTTTTTGTTGATAAAATTTTAAAATTAAATTTCTAAAATAAAGTTTAAAATGAAATGTGTTAATTCTGGGATATTCATTATAATATTCTCTTTAAAAATACCCACATAAACATATCATTAATTTTTGGAACTATTTTACTGTTTATTATATAAAAATATATAAAACAAAAGAAGTATAAACAATAAAAATACACACATGAACATTTCATTAATTTCTGTAACTACGAAATTTACGGTTCAATATATAAAAATATTATGTAAATACGCAAACAAAAGAAGTATAAACAATAAAATTAGTAAAGTAATTATTAATACCGTGATATTATTTAATTAATAACTCGAGCTAACCACATGCAATTAATAATTCTTAAATACACATATTATTATGTACCTACCTATAAAAATATATTTTACTTAGTCATAGAGAAAATACAATATGTCAAGGAATATTACTTGTCTTTAGTATTGCACATTCGCTTCTCACATGCTGTTTTGTAACACGAAATTACTGTCAAATATTATGTTGGCAAGTTACTGCTATTCGCTTTTTTTATAGCTTTTTTTAGAAATGCAGTTTAATATATATTTACATTTAGGCCGATATCTATGCATTTTTATATTTATGTACTTTCTGATTTCCCCTTTGTACTTTCTACTGTGTCTATTTCTGTCTAATTGATGAGCATTTTTCTATTAATTATTTTAAAAAAAAAGTTCATTGTTGATTTTATTATTGGTTTCATTAATGTAGGTATGTTTTGCACCAGTTGTTTTGATTTT
Organism: Athripsodes cinereus; assembly: GCA_947579605.1. Taxonomy (NCBI): domain Eukaryota; kingdom Metazoa; phylum Arthropoda; class Insecta; order Trichoptera; family Leptoceridae; genus Athripsodes; species Athripsodes cinereus. Next base: position 4,118,701 of record OX388317.1, on the reverse strand, counting down.
TTAATGTGGGTAACATTCGTATACAGGAACTTTTGTGGTTTGTATTGTATGTAATATTGATTGTTGCTATACTCACTGTGTTCACTGTTTACCCCCTAAAAATTAATAAAGAAATAAAATAAATGCAAATTATACTAATAAATAAAATTTATATAGAAATGAAATATATTGTTGATATTATGATGGAAAATGACCTTAGAACTGTCAAAAGTATTTGAATCATGGTATTGCCAGTTTTTAAATATTTTTTTTTGCTATTTCCTAGGAAAGTACTTATAGTATCTACAATTGATATATTTGTCAATTTGATTTTCATTTTCTGAGCGAATCCTAGAAAAATAATTCTTGTAGTGAATAATTTTCAATACCACGCGAACGAATTCATTTGTAGGTAGGTACAGAGATATTGCTTCAGAACAGAATATTGTCTAGAAAGGCATTATACGTATTGCATTTGTTTATATTATTTCTTAGAATACTTGCGTACTGAGGTTAAAAAAATGCAGTATGTATGTACAGCTATTCAAATTTTAATAGTTGGTAATTACCGAACGGAAAATTAAAAATAAACAAAAATTGATTTGCCAAAAAAATTACATAGTGTAGTATCCCTCATACCAACAGATTTATTCATTACGTTAGTGGTGTATATTTTCATGAAATATTAACATTTAAAATATTGCATGTTTTGTTAGTTGCGACGTTTTCTTGTTCTGTCGTGTTTCTTGTCATATTATAACATAGGTACAACATAATATAATATGTAATACACATCACGTGATCACAGCTTTAGACGACGGCAGCCATGATGGATTAGATGTCAAAACAAAAGAAAATCACCCGACTAGAGAGAGAGATACATAGTATAAAGCAGCTAGAGCACTCTGTGTAACGAGAAAACTTGCTATGTGAAAATACCTAATATATATTCGCTATATACCTAAATATGAAATAACATTATGTATTATTGTACTGAATATCTTACACTGCACTGGGTTGATATATGCTAGTACTATGACACAACGAATCTACATACAATGATGCATGCTAAAATAATATGATAGCTGATTTTATCGCATTTATTCATCTTTTTATGATTTTGACACGAATTTGACAAGAATAAGAGGTTTGTCATCTTCATTTCAACAGTGATGAGGTGTGACACCCATTCTGAATGTCTTATTTTTTTATTGACACAGAAAGGACGACATAAATGTTTATTACATTCAGTTAGTCCACTGGCTACCCCTCTTTTGTTATAGATATACAGTGACGGTATAAATGGTAAAAAAAGTTAAACATTCAGGATGGGTGGCAAACCTCATTGCTGAATTTAAAATGTCATAAGTGTTTATTTTCCTAGCACCTGTCTTTTAAAGGACATCCATTTCGTATAAGACATTTATCATCTGCGGTTCAGCGATAAGCCATGCCACCAATCCTGAATGTCCCAACTTTTATTGTTACGGAGAGGATGACTTGTATGACTTGTTTTTACATGTAGTTGTTTTTTTCTCTACCCCACTCATGGAAAATGCCGTGATTGTATGAATGAATGAATGATCTTTTCATCCTTTGATTCATTCAAAGTTTCTCAATAGAACACAGTCCTCTCGTCGTACCTCATTGCTGAATTGAGGATGTGGAATGTTTTTTCAGAATGCTATATTTTATGTGATGTTCCATAAATATTTAAATTTTATAGCACAACATACAAGAAAGAGAGGGAGACCTTTTCCGGGGAAATTATCTTATATCCAACCAAAATACAGTGAACAATAAAATAAATAAATAAACGAGAATAGAAATAAAGATTCGTCCCCTAAGCAAAACAAAGTTTGTGTCGAATATCTTTGAAGTTTGTTTACATTTTCTTTTTTTGAAACGCAACACGTAGCGCCTCTAGTGGAAATTAATCAAACTACAAAGCGCAACAACATACCTATAATAATAATAATAATATTACATATGTAGTTGTCTCCCTCTCCCACTAGAATATTAATTATAAAACGCGTAACGAAAACGGATACAAGTCAAAGTAATAAAAAAAATATGTTATATATCACAGGGAGAATGAAATAAGTCAAATGGGCTGTTATTTTCTTTTGCAAAATTTATCCCAAAACGTATATTAGGTACGTCTTCTGTAAAAAAATATATTTTCCACTCTTTTCTGTAAGTTTTGAGTGTCCTGTATGAGTGTCCATTACACATCGACAATTCTTCTGCTGGCTACCCTATTTCTAGAAATTCCATAATGGTGTTAAAAAATTAAAATAATTTTACAAGTTAAGTAGATTTTTAATATCTTCCAACTGTAACTGTATTTTTATAAAACTATTTTCCGTTTTGTTTGTTCAACGATATTTTATCATTATAATGTAAAAATATTTACTCTTGCGTCGATATCGCGTGAGAAAATATATAAATAAATACGAAATTTATCACAAAGATGAATAAAAAAAATGCTCGCACTTGACATGGAACGACTTAATCAATGATAATTCTATCTTTCATCTCTTTTTTTCTTACAGCATATTGAGATGGCAATACAGTGGTCATTCCATTGTAATGCGACCGTTCATGAATAATTGAATAGTTTTGTTGATGTTCCAATAAAATTTATTCCAATTTTTTTTTGTTTTTACTGTCGATATATATTCCGATTATTATTTAAGAAGGCCTGAACATAAATAATGTATTTGTTATTTATTTATTTACATACTCACAAATAAATGCTTAGGTAACTAGGATTAGGTATGTATTTGCACTAACAGAATGTGGTTATTCACAAAAATCTTTATTTTACAAAATATATGCCTAACGAAACAAAAGATTGCCATCAAATTTAGTTATTTATTTATTCTATAGAAACTTTCTCAAAGATTACGTTTTCCATTTATTCCGAATGTCTCATTTTTTTACGTCAGAGATTGGACGATCTACATGCTCATTATTTGCGGTGTGTTAAATGGACAACCCACTTGTGGAAGATAGAATCAAATAATTTTGTCGATCAACTTCATCTTTACGTACTTATATTTTTAAACATTTAAAAATGGATTCGATTTTACCTATTAACAATAAAAATAAGATTTCATGTAATTAACGCCCACAATGAATTACTAAGGTACCTAATTTCTTCCAACTAACCATGAAGTAAATTGTATTTTACAATATCAAACCCTTCCGTATGTATTGTGATCCACGCATCATATTTCAAATTAAACCTAATTAGAACACAATGTTCTTTTATTATTACAATTTTGAAATTGGAATCAATCAACCGACCAATGAATGAGTGACGCGTCTAGTAGTGGCAGACATCTTGTAAACCATAGATTAACACGCTCACTAGATTGGATGTATTGTGTTATGAAATGACATTATTACATTAGTGTTAAGGCATCATGTACGATAGTATAAGATTTTTCATCTAAATAATTTTGTTTTCGAATTACAGAAAAAATGAACGTAACAAACAATTGGTATATTAATGAATCGCATTGACCAAAACCTGTTATGATTCTGACAGAAAACAATGTTTTTTCAACAATAATAGTTAATGGTTTCTTAAGGTTTAAATTTTACTACCACACCATCATAGAATATCCCAAAAATGATGTAGTCAGCGAACTAATTACACGTAATAAATATGCAGATTGTCCTTTACGTGCCAATAAAAAATAAGACATTCAGGATCCTTAATTTTTATTAGCAAAAAAGAAGTCAATTTACATGTTTCTAACATTCATAATATGGTCCGCTGGCTACCCCACTTGGGATACGCAATATTATATCTAGCGTAGTATAATATCACACAGATATTAAGTATAAAAAATAATTTAAACCAAATTTCTGCAGGCAACGAGACATAACCGGAAAACTTTTGTAGGGATATATATCGTTTTTATTTTGGGAAAGATTGAGAAAAGTTGCATTGTAATGTAGAATCATAATTTATACTAAGACACAGTATTTACGATTCAGCTTCCCAGTTACGACGTTTTTAACTTCTAAAATACGTATCTACGTATAATTTACTTACACACAATATTCACAACAACAAAAAAATATAATATAACTAATATTTTATGTAGGTCAATATGCATTTTGTTTCTCAGATCAGTTTTAAATTTTTGGATAAGTTTTACCGATTTTTCGGAAAAAAGTTTTTAACTAACATTTGTATGGATCACACTTCAAGTTCTCTTTATCGCAGGAATTTTAATATTTTTTTGAGTGATGACATATTATATAAACTATAAATATTTACTCGATAAGTTTAAGGCACTCTTTTAATGAGTACATACCTATTCTTTTTTATAAATAGCTAAAAACGTGTAGGTACATAAAAAAATCATGACATGCAGAAAATTTGTTTGACAGTTAGGTACTTTGTAAAGTCAAACAATTTGTGTTTATTTGCATAGATTAATATGGAGTTGTACAAAATAGAGGTAAACTGAAATAATAAACAAATAATTTAGTGTTTATTATTTATACTACCTTCATTTAAAAATATTTCACGTAGGTATGTTTTATTTTTATTTTTTATTTCATTTATTTAATATGGATCATACAGTCATAACAATAAATATAACAATTAAAAACAAAAATGAGCAAACCAATCAAGACCCCTTTCTTACCAACTCATAAACATAAATTTAGAGGTAGGTACTTTATTTAATAAAAAATGAAAAAAAAAATATAATACATAAACAGAATAGGTACATAAAAAATAGTTTTATCAAAGTTTTGTTGTAATCCGCTGTGACACTAGCTCATGTACCCAGTACCCACCATGTCTCATGGTACATTCAACTGTAATGCTGATTAATCACGAACAAGGCACAAAAAACAAGTTTTACTTCACTACGAGTAATTAATCATACTCCGTAATACATAATATACTAACATATAATAATATTATATACATAATACAATAATAATAATAATAAGGATATGTACGTAGGTACGTAGGATAAATTGAATATTTTGAATTAAGAATGTTCCTAATTTCGTCATACAAATATACTTGCGCGTTTAAAAATACACATTTTTTGACATATATTATTTTATATTGAGGGAAGGCTTACCCAGTATGAAAAATCTAGATACGCCACTGCATAATATATCATACTATTAACAAAACATAACTAAATTTTGAATTTGTTACTTTATTTTACTTATTGATTTTATGATAGATTGAGTTTTATAATGTTCCATAAAATGTCCAAGTGTTTTTTGTAATAATTTTATTTATTGCTTCTAGCCGTATGATGTCAAAATAATAAAAAAAAATGTAACATAGCATAACATGTACATATAATTCGCACAGATTGAGCTAGTCCCAAACTACGATATTATGAATCTTGTATTATGGGTACTACCAACACGACGATACACATATCTATGCAATATATTAAACACATATACATACATGTAACATCCAGATCCAAAACATTTAAAAAAATTACACTGTTCATTTTACCCTGACCGGCAATTGAACACTCGACCTCTTGACTCAAAGGCAAGAGCGTTACCTCTAAGCCACACTGGCCGACAATATTAGGTAGGGTATGAATCCACATTACCTACCTACGATAAAAAATCGTTTGATGTTTTTAATAGCTACCTCATCCAATTTTTGATAAATATTGTTACATAAGTAGCTACCAAATGAAACATATCTATTTATATTTTATTTTTCTTAGAGTTTGAACTTAGGTCACGAAGGGTTAATTGCATTTCAATCAGCTTTTTAACTCTCTTAGGTCGTTGTTTTGATAAAAGGAAATCATTAATCTATAATAATAATAGTAATGGGTACGTACCTATTTAAGAATGGGAACTAATGCTACGTAGGTGCCTACTTAGAATATTATTGTAGGTACTGCGATAGATATAAAATATCGCACGCTTGCAAGAACACTGAGATATCTGAAAAAAACATGCTATTTGGTGCGCTTTGTGAAATTAAGCCTTATACTGCCTCAGAACAGTCTAGCGAGTAGCGAGGTAGCCAGCACACCAGTTGCATGTAATAAACATGCAAACCCTCCCTTCCATGCCAATAAAAAATTAAGACATTTTGAATGGCTTGTTGTTGTTGTTGAATTTAAGATGTAAAATTTCCTTATTTTATGATCCTGCCTTTTTCAGGACACTCAAAATCTTACAGAAAAGAAAATACCAATTCTTTACCAGATGCCCTGCGGAACATATCTGAACTATCTATATATGTATATCTATCTATACTAGTGATGTAACGAATATTCGTATTCGCATTCGCATTCGCGAATATTCGCATATTTCAAAGTATTCGTATTCGCAAAAAAATATGCGAATGTTTGCGAATATTATTTCAGTAATAAAGTATCGAAAATTTGGTTAAAGTACCGGATGCTTACCCGGTAAATTGTAGAAAAAGGTACTGCAAGAAAATATTCTTTAAGAAAACCGAGGAGTTTTGAAATATTTTAAATTCCTATATACTATTTTGAAAATTCGGCAACGGGGGGGGTAGAAATTTTAATGATTGAGCAATGTTGTAGAAATCTAAGCAAGTCAATATTCGCTATTCGCATTCGCGAATGTCGGCAACAAATATTCGCATTCGCATTCGCGAATATCCAAAATCACACATTCGTTACATCACTAATCTATACCCCCACGCCGTGTTCCAGGAGGTGTAGGCAGAGAGAACGGAACGCCATACAGATCTATCCTTACAAATTTCTTTCGCTTCCTCCATTCATCCAGTTTCTCATACATGCAAGCCGATTTCTCTTACTCAAAACGTGGCCGACCTTTAGGAACTAAAGAAATCTGAACTAAATCTCTGAATTCAGGAATGAAAAACATCAAATTATTGTGAAACAGATTTTATGTACCTAAAGATGGAAGGTTGTTCCAACAGCGAGCGCCACACACTGAGATTGTTAATAATATTGTCAATAACGACGTTCCTTCCGTAATACGCAGTAAGCGACATTATCATCATAAAATTACACGATGTTTTTTCGTCATAATAAAAATAACAACAGTGTAATGACTATTAGAATAACAATAATATCCTAATGTATGTACCTAGTACCTACCTACTTGTAGTTACACATTGTACATAGGTATCAATACTAAGTACACACTATTATAAAAATATTATTACCTACTATAACTTTAGTGTTTTATGTATAATATGTAATGTAGATCAGGGGTGGAAAACCATTCGGAAAATGCTGATAAATAATATGTAATTTGGAACTGGCTGTCAATAGACTTACTGATCCCAATAGGGCCGGTAAGTCTAACTTCTATGAGAGGGCCTTTGGTGTTGTTGGACCGGTTACGTGGAATCGCCTACCGGTACCATTGAGAGGAAATCAGACTGTCACCAGCTTCAGAAGCCAATTGAAAACCAAACACTTCACCGGCGCCCTGGAGACGGTCTAGGGACTGTTAAACGGCGTCATAATAAAATCATCCAGAATTATCATCATCATCATAAAAAAATACGTGCAAATTATTGAAAACAGAACTGGTAAAGCAAAACATCTAACAGTTTTGTGATTTTATCCAAAAATTTACATTTTCTTGGCATCCCATCTTTTAAATGCTTTCTCTTAGATTCGTTATTCGTTTATACCTCACCAATCGGGTAGTCAGAGGACAAACAAACTGCATGTGATAAACATGCAGATTATCCTCTCCGTGCCTCAGCGATAACCTCCGTGTCAAAGCGAAACTGAATTAATTAACCTTACCTATCCATTAGGTGTAACATAAAAAAAACCGATGTATATAATAATTTGATACTTCTACTATCTCATATAATCACAATTGAGCTAGCCAGCAGACTAAGTGCAAGTAATAAATATAGGGATTGTCCTCACCGTGCTAATAAAAATAAGACATTCAGGATGCCTCATCGCTAAATTGTGGATGTTTGTTGTCTTTGGTATACCTTTACAGAACACTCAAAAACTTATAGAAACGAATGGGAGGCCTGTTCTTGAATTAATAAATAAAACTTTGTTGGTATTTAAATATTTTATTTATTTTATTTTTATTTTATTTTATTTCAACATACGGCGTTAGCCTTTTACATGTATAAAATATATGACAGACATAAAAAGCACATAAAATTAAATTCAAACAAGACAGAAAGACATAAAATAATAATGCATAATCGAAAACAATATAAATAAATTAATATATACATAATATAAATAGATCAATAAATAAAATTTAAATTTAAACTCAAATAATGTAATACCTTATTTTAAATACAACCCGGAACCGGTTTTAGAAAATCAAAATTATAGGCTCTATTATGATAAAACCATAATAACAGATAGACAAATACATCATAATAATAGACCCGATTTAGTATTACATGATAAACGTAATAAAATAACGTACCTAATCGACATCGCTGTCCCAAATACACATAATATACAAACAACCGTCGCTGAAAAAATACGTAAATATACAGAACTAGCAGGAGAAATAAAAAATATTTGGCATTCTAGGTCCGTTTATATAATACCTTTAGTCATGTCAGCTACAGGGGTAACTCCGAAATCTTTAATAAATAATTTACAAAAATTAGATTTACCGGTTAATTTGTACATTAAAATTCAAAAATCTATTATAATAAACACTTGTAATATTGTAAAAAAGTTTCTGAACACAGATAGGTATTTCAAGCACAATGCTGGTATTTTGATCCCGCGTTTTGAGCCTAATCCTTTGATATCCTGTATATCTGGCGATAGGTGAATTTTTCCCGGCATTAGACTGTTAAGTTTTTGTGTGATCATGACTGATCATATGGAGACTTATCTGGTTGTATAATGCTGAGAAGTGTGGATGGCAATTCTGCCGCCGCGTAAAAATAATTAGTATAATAAAACCAAATAGAAGCAATAAAAAAAACATTATGACAACATTACAAATAAATAATTAATTAGGATGGACTCAGCAAAATCAATGAATAATGAATCTAAGGCAATAATAACAAAATTTAAATCATATAAAACAGAAATAATGTAACAAACCATAGCAAACAGGTAGTCAACGCAGATAGATAAATAGAATAGATTATGTCAGATAAAAAAAAAATTCATAGAAGCAATTCAATAATTTAAAACAATTTTTTTGGAAAATAATATGTAGTAGGTATACAATTGCATTTCTACAGAGAATCGAAAGGCGGGCTTATCTCATATGCGATTTCTTCCAGCCAACCCGGGAATAATGATACACAAACATTAATAAGCTTAGGTATTATTTTTTCTTTAAATCTAACGATTACGCTTTTTTATATATTTTTTTCGTAATTTTGTGTCCCACGTTTCCCACCCCTGTCCCAATGCTGAGTAGATATCATCATCACTTGGGCCATTAGAGTTGAAGAAATAACATTAATGACTTTGTACATTAAGATACTCCGTTACAATTTTTCATTTAAATAATAAACAGGTCGAATATTAGGTACTACCTACTACTTACTAAAATAATGTTACATACGGTGTTTTTCATTTGTATACATACTTGTTATAAGAAGTTAAAATGAAACAAAATTCACAGTATTTTTTTTTAATTTATTTATTCCAAAACAGTATCTATATACAAACATTCCTTATAAGAGATGCTTTACAAATACGTGCCTTTTGTAGGACACTCGAAAACCTATACAAAAAAAATGGAAGACTTATCTTTGCCGGAACTCCACGAAATAATAAGTATGCCATTAATCTAAAGACCGACGGTTCTTGGTGGAAGTTCATTTCAATAAACAAAATATATAGTTGGTATGTAAATCCACTAGTGTTTTATTAATTTGCAAGCCGGATTTCGAAAGCTAATGCTCTCATCTCATCTCTTTACATTTGCCTGAAGATGATAGCAGAAGCTTTCGAAAACCGACTCGCAAATAAATTATAGTCACCAGTGGAATTACTATACACTTTGTTTAATTTTAACTTCTTATAATTAACTTCCACCAAGTATTGTCGGTCAATAAATTATTCATACACCTATTGTTCTGTGGAGTCACCGGCAGTGAAAAAGTCTTCCATTTTTTTTACATCGGTTTTCGAGGAGGTATCCTATAAAAGGCATGTATTCGTAAAGTATTTCGTACAAGACATTTAACATCTATAATTCAGCGATGAAATATGACACCCATCCTGAAATCTTATTTTTATAGCACAGAGAGAACGACCTGCGTGTTAATTACTGGATACTATACTATAGATATCATTACAGCACATCTCTCAAGCCTACAGCAGATCAGCTGCATACAATAAACATGTGAGCTGTCTTCTACGTGCCAAAAAAAAATTAAAACATTCAGGATAGGTGGCAAACTTCATCGCTGAATTTTAGATGTAAAATGTTTTTATTATATTGAGTATATTATCTTTATCATGCATGTTTATTACATGCGCTTAATCTACTGGCTACCCCATTTTAAGAATAAGGGCGATGGTGTGGATAGATGTTGTAGTTTAAGGTTGTAAAGAAAATTGAAAAAAAAATCATCCTGTACATGTCCAGGTACGTATTCAGTACCTATCGAATGAGTAATAATGCCCGAGGGCGAATCGAATTATTTTAATTGGGTTCGGTAGCAAAAATATAAGGCAAAGGCTATTTGTCCGTAATTACATAGAAAAAAGAAAGAAATTATAAAATTTATCTATGGTGAACTTTTCCATAGAGAAATTGCTAAATATGTTTATGGTTAACTATTACACATAAAAGTCGGTAGAAGTACCCGATACTTTTATGAAAGAGGTATTTTGAGAAAATACTCTAAAAGAAAACCGAGGAGTTTTGAAACATTTCAAATTCCTATACCGTTTTGAAAATTTAGCGACGAGGGGGGGGGTAGAAGTTTTAAGGTGAAGTTAAGTTATCAAATGTTCCATATTTGGAGTATATTTTTGTGCGGCCCGGTAGGAAATCTCATTCTGAAATTTGGCCCGGCTGCTGAAAAGGTTGGCCACCCATGCTCTAATCGATTTACTACACTTTATCCGGTTATGGAAATTACTTTGTTCTCAGACAAAATATACGAGCATAATGCTCTTTATACGGGAACATACCTATAAAACATTAAATATACAAGATGACAAATGTTTAATCGATATTGCACTATTCAAGCATTGAAAGTTTGCTTTCTCATAAAGCAAACTAACCGAAAACGTAATAAGAAATGTCATCGGACATTACGACTGCCAATCAGTGTGACCAGATTTTATTTTCAAAAACTACTAAATGGGGGAGTCAAAAACTACTAAATTCTTAAAATGGTATAGGAATTTCAAGTATTTCAAGAACTCCTCGGTTTAGTTAAACAATATTTTAACATAGTACCTTTTTACCGGGTATTTGTACCGACTGTTGTTACTTTTCGGATACTTTCATACCGACTACTGAAAAAAAGTTACTCGCTTAAATTTTTACCCCCCCCCCGTCGCCGAATTTTCAAAATGGTATAGGAATTTGAAGTATTTAAAAAACTCCTCGGTTTTCTTCAACAATATTTTCTCGCAGTACCTTTTTCTAAAATGTATCCCGTATTTGTACCGACAATTATTTTCGATCAGTAAGTATCGGGTACTTTTCCCAAGTACCCGATAATTTGCCGACTAAATACAAAAACTGACAAAAAACTATTAAAAACTACTAAACATTCTTGCAAATGCCTCAAAAACTACCAAAAAAGTAGGAAACTACCAAATCTGGTCACACTGCTGCCAATATTGACAGACGTCAAAACAGCGTGGCTTTGTTTATCTTTACATAAAATTCCTTACGAATAGCTACTGAATTGACAGACGTCAAAGTCATGCTGTTTTGTTTACATAATTTACTGTAAAATACTTCAAGGTCACAACTGTCATTATTATTTTGACAGTGACAGTAATTTCTGTTACTGACGAATAGCCGATGCGAAAATATAAATAAAATAATAAAACAAGTAAAATAATAAATTATATTACAGTAGGTACATACATAGTCATACGTAAGTAGACGGAAAGGATGGTAATTATTCTAAGGGTAGGATTGAGAAAACCTTAAGTGACAAAAATATTTTTTACGATGAAAGTCAAAATTAATAAAAGATTCCAGTTTTATTTGTTATTTATGTGGAGAAAAGCATGTTTTTACTTTTGTATTTTTAAAATTCAGGTGAAATTTTAGTTCAATTGGTACCTACCTCAAAAATTACTATAAATTGAATTTTATACTTCCAAATGTTATCAAATTATTTGAGAATTATAAATTGAGCAAAATAATATTCGTGAAAGTGACTGACTATTCGAGAATCAAATAACTAGGTTAAAGCGTAGAACAGATTTTTGGTTAAATATATGTATTTAAAAACCCTGTATATACCAGAAGAAAGAAAACAAAAAAATGACCATCTCCATGAATTTTGAGTACCCACAAAATGTCCTGAATGATCTCCTCTATAATGCCCGGGACCTCGTTGACACAAAGACAAGAGCGTTACCTACGCGTCACACCTGTCGTCAATATTGTTGTCGGTGATTTATCCGGTTCCAGCATTTGAGTACGTCATTGAATGGAAGAGCAACACGAGGATTTTGTTTCTATTCGCTCTTCAACGCTGCTATCAGGAGCATAAGATAAATTAATGATAAACCCCAGAGATTTGCAGAGATTTTCTGCACATCTTCCTATGAAAATAATCAATATGACGTAGGCAAGTGATTTTCGAGAGGTCATGGGTGGTGTAGTGAGTCAATTTTCTTCACCCATCACACAAAAGTAATATTGTTTATTGTTTTTAATTGTCCTTAGGCCCTTATTATGCATGCACTTGGACTCGTCACACATACATAAAGCATTGCAATAGTAGGTACTCTTATATATTATGCATATTGGAAATATTTTTGTTTTGCACTTAGTCAACATTTTTGAACCTTATGTCCTTTATCTCACACTCAAAGATATGCAATATACCTGAGCTACCACCTTCATCTTGAGGACATTGAGTAATCACTTGAGATGCCGTCCAATAGAGTGGACGCTATTTCTGATTCCGTTGGTGGCGTTTCTCTTGTTTTATTATTATTATTATAACTTGAAAAGGATTTACAAATACCTACCTGCATTACCGACCCCAGCCGATACATAGATCTTTGATCTTTTTTCTGTATCCATGGTGTGATGAAGTTATAGGGCTTCGCCAGATTTTAATTATTTATCCATCTTCAGGCGTTTATAAGAAATGTTAAAAAGTCGAGTCTCCAAGTACAGTACTAGAAAGCGGTGATAATTAAGTCACGTGGAAGATGACTAAATAGGTTTTCTTTTCAGTTCACCTTGAAATGGACTTCCAATAAGTACCTTCGCTCAATAATATCAAAATTTTCTAATGAGCTTGTTACGTGGACCACCCGGCAAAGAAATGGTCTCCTTCTAAGTTTTCGAGTCTTCTGTAAAAGGCAGTAGCTAATATTTTACATCTTAAAAATTCAGCAGTGAGACGGCTTGCATGATTATTATATGCAGCTTGTTAGCTGGCTACCCCACTTGTGGGATAAATCTTGACGGTGTAGTAGTTATAGTAGTAGTAGTCTATAACGGCTCTGAGTAGATTTTTTTTTAGAAATTATTCCCAAAGACTGAAGAGACTTATTATTATTATTATTACTGACAACGAGACGATTCTTACAAGAATCATTACAGCTGAAGGCCAATGCGATCCCAGAATAAAACCAACAATATCTAGACAACAACTGCAATACACATTCAATTTTCCTGACAAACTCCGCATACGTCACTCCCAAATATATCAATGTATCTAGCCAGACTATCAAACATTTGAATAGCCCATCCTATTAGGGATTTTACCAATACCTATGTTTGTTCTACTTTGAGGCTGATAAAAAAAAATGATGCCGAGAACGCCAACAGATTACACCGCTTTGAGACCTCTTATTTTTTTATTGTGTGCATGTTTTTTGACAACCCTGTCAAGGTACCTGTTTGCATTATTTAATTCCCACTCCTTTCATTCCATACCTCCTCATCTTGATGCATCATCCTGCAGATCAATTTAATCAACGTCGTGTTCAGCCTTAATGAGATTTAATCGTATTTCTGTATATAAATACAAACATACATAGATACACAATATTATTATTAGGTTTCCAAATACACCTAGGTACATATTATCGTGGGTTCAATACCATAACTAGACATCTCAAAATCAATAGTTTTGATATAATTTGTTGTTTCTCATATATTTTAATCATAATTTATTATTTTTAATTGATATTTTAGCTAAAGGATTGTTACTCGGTACTGATTCATTTAAATTTGACGATTTTTTAAGACTTCTTAGGATCTTCGTTGGTCAACCTTTTGATTTTGCATTTTGTTGTCATATTCTATAATTGACTGTCTGATCCTGTGTACATTGTAAAAAAAGCGAAGTACTCTATGCCTATCCCAACATATAAACAATATGAAAATATACAAATAATAGGCAATAGTTAGAAAAATAAATGGCAATCAATTGTAAAATAATAAAATACTAAATTTTAAAATTGTAAAATAATACAATAAAAAACATTAAAATTGTAAAATAGTAGGTAAAGGAATATGCAATATATTATTGGTAATTTCTGATCATTCTCAGTCATTAAGATATTCACTAGCTCTATAATAATTTGTAGGTTTTAATTAGACTAATAATTCTTGAAATATGTAAATAAGACCATGGTTTCTGTGTTTATAAAGTTTTGAAATTGATATTTTATCACCTCAAGTGTATCATTGGTCTATAATGAAGTTGTCTCTATTGTTTCAGAGAGGAAAAGAGGACGGCAGACCTATACACGTTACCAAACCCTGGAACTGGAGAAAGAATTCCATTTCAACCGTTACCTGACCCGTAGGCGCAGGATAGAGATCGCACACGCCCTCTGTCTCACAGAGAGACAGATTAAGATCTGGTTCCAGAACAGAAGAATGAAATGGAAGAAGGAGAATAAGACTAAGGGTGAACCAGGATCTGGAGACGATGCTGATAACATGACTCCACCTACTTCACCACAATAGACATTTTATTTTTTGTTAAATTAATTTTTATTTATTTTGTAACCAATTATTATTATTAATTAATCGCGAGCCGGCCCTGTGTGATTTAAAATGTGTTATTTTTTAAGCTTTGATGCCTCGATGTTTTTTAAAAAAACACAATGATTACAAAATTTCATCCGAGAAATTCTAGGTTTGATTCCTTTAGCAATTGACATATTACACCCTCATTACACCAGATTATTGTTGTCAGAGTTTTTAAGGTGTAAGTATTTGAGTTAACCTGAAACTTACATTAATTTTTTAAATATTATTTTCATATTTGTAATGTGAAAATATTTGCAATTTTCGATAAAAATGACAGAAAACGATAAAATTCAAATTCTTAATGTCACTTCTCATAGTTCCTATGATAAATAATTAAATTCATTAATATTACTAATAAATACTATTCGATTCACATCAAAATGCTCTAAATAAAAGATCTAGATTTTTAGGTGTTTTTTTTTATATTGAAAGAACTTATTAACATAATCGTGTTACATTAAAAAAAAATCATCGAGGTGGAAAAGATTAAATAAATATAAATGTAAAAACATGGTAAACAATAAAAAAATATGTACCTGGTAGAGAAATTTATTTATTTTTAAGTATTCTCATTTCGCAGAATATTTACTGCCACTTTAAATAAATTCGAATCTTGCACAACTCTCATTTTTTATATTTTATTTAATTTTTATTTATGTTTTATTTTAATTTCACAAACTTTATCTTTTTATTTAATATTTTTTTTATTATTCAATTTAAATTTCATAAACTGTATCTATTTGTTCTTTTCTGTAATTCTTCTTTATTATTTATTATATTTTTATTTAAATCACACACTGGGTATGGCTTTATTTAATTATTCTTTAATCTGGTATTTATTTTATGCACCAGTTATACCAATAAAACCAAAACAACATAAATGATATAAAAATAGAATATATTTTACAGTCGAATAATTATTAAATAAATAAATAAAAATAGTATATTACACATTTTGTTTGCATTTTCTTGTATCGGCTTCGTTTACAAAAAAAAACTAATAAGGTCAAAAATTAAATTATTACTTAGATGATAAAAATAAATATGTTTAAAAATAATAAAAAATATATATATAAATAATAAAAATGTTCCTACAAACCCACATTGTAAATAGCAGTTGTTTTCGGTCGTGTGTTATTTTTTTATTATTATTTTTATTTTCTCTCAATTAAATTATGACCTTATTTAAAAATTCTAAATTTTTTGTTATCTTACTAAAGCATTCATTTCAAAATATTGTTTAACCTAAAAATATTTTTTGGATAACCAACACAATTAAAATAATTATCTCTTTTTTTAAGTTATATTTCGTAATAATAAAAAAAAATTAGGCCTAAGCCTTAATAATGTGTAAATTTATCTGAAAGTTTTATACCAAGAAGTGTGGTTGGCAAATCAGATGCTGTAATTCTAAACATTCAAAAATTATAACAAACGTAATTTATAATATGATGTGGATTTCACGACATTAAAAAAATATATATAAAAAATAAAAATTATAAATTTATTTATTTTATATATCCATTAAATATTTTTCGGTTAAAGAAAAAATTCAATAAATTCACAAACAATAACCACAATGACCTCTTATTATTATTAAATTAATTTCAAAATATCTTTATAATTAATTTATTATTTTTTAAATGAGTTTATAATATATATGTGACAATTTTTTTCAAATATATATTTAATTATAATAATTATTGTACAGTACAAGATAAAGTTCAATAAATATAAGATATTGTGTTGTAATTATTAATTATAAATTAATTAATTATTGCAAATTATTGTTTTTGTATAAAAGAAATGTTTCATACAACTCAAAAAACCGTGAGATTGATTAAAATTAAATAATATAAAAATAAATTAAATAAAAAAACAGTAATTATGTTATTTAAATAAAAAATAAAGCGTATCTATTATAATATTATCATTGTATTTTTTCTTAGGTTAAAACATTGTAAAAAATTGTAATAATTCTGAATTTATTTAATTTTTTTTTTCATAAGAGCGTTACCGAAAGCATCTCAAATGTATATAAAATATTTAATTAAATGTCATCGATTTAGTATTTAATTAATTAATACGCGAAAAGTACTTAATGTTTCACTGTTTTTCTCCCCTTTTTGTTTTTTTTTAATTTGTATTTATGTACCTATATTTTTGCACTTAAATGTATTTTTTATAAACATATAAAATAGATGAGGCCAGTGTTTGTGCAATGTATACGAAAATCATAATTTTTTTAAATATTTAAAATCATCACATGAGTTTTTTTATTTGTCATTTTTACACATATAAAAAAGTATTTTTTATTTTTGTGTGATTGTGAATTATTTGGTAAAACGTGTAAATTTTTGTGTGAAGTGTAATTTATTATAAAAATTAATAAATAAAAAAATATGTGCCATCGTAATTTCAAAAGTATTAAATAAAAAATAGTTTGTGACGTACAAAAAAATAATGTGAAATTTTCGGCTATTTAAAAATTTGGAGAAAGGCTGCCTCGAAACAGTTGTAGCGAAGTCATCAAAAGGTACATATTAAAAAGGTCAGTAAATTGATCTTTACAATATATTTATTATTCTCTTTTTTACATATTACATTAAAAATTACTTGTAAATTTCTCTTTAGATATTAGACGTTATTTGTGAATTTGAAAATATGAAAATAAAAATAATTCACGATATATAGAAATTTTAAATAATAAATTTAAAAAAAAATATGATTGTGTTGTAAAATGATATACGTAGAAAATACAGTAACATTTATTAAATCAGATGAAAATGAAAAGGTACATTTTTATATATTAATATTGTAATGTTTATTATTATTATTATATTCAGAAACCATGATAATAAATAAAGAATAAATAAATAAACGAAATACGTAATTTTCAAACTTGTGAACTATATTTAATTGTTGTTAGGTACTTGTATACCAAAGTTAGGGTTTATGAGGATGATATTATATTTTGTGTGATTTTTATCAATATTTTTATTTTAATTTTTAAATTAATGAATAATAATAGAAAACAAAAAATGTATCCTTAATGATTATAATAATATAAAAATAATGAAACGGAGATACGTAAAAAGGAATCATACATTAAATTTTAAGAATATTAATGTTTACTTATTTAGCACACACTCTTTTTATAATGTTGTTCCTGAATTTATAACGCAACTAGAGTCAGTTAATTTTTTTAATGTTTTTTTATTATATTTTTTTTTATTCTGAATAGTTGCGTTGTATTTTCAAAATTTATATTATAAAAAATAAATAAAAATCTGATCGACTCTAATGTGAAAAGTATTTTTGTAACATTTTTATTCTGCTTGGATAAAATTAAAAAAAAAACTTTTGTATGTTATTAATTGCATTTTTTAAAAAAAACATTCAGTCAACAAAAAAGGGTGGAATAAAATAAATTGCAATAAATGTTCCAGATTTTTTTTTATTATTTATTGATTTACGTACTTTTAAGAAATAAATTAAAATCCACCCAGAGATTTAATCACTTTTTTAAAATTAAACATTGTAATTTTTACGGTTTTGAAAATCGTTTCCTGAACGATACATGTAATATTGTACATTTTTACAAATATAAATATATATGTATTTTTTAGTTTTTTATATTTTTAAATAATTTACCTCATTTTTTTGTTTATTATGCAAATATAATTTTTGTGTCCTGTCGATTTGGAATAATTATATAATTAAAATAATATTTATACATAATTATAATTATAATGGTAAATTAATTAATTTTAATAAGATTCTAAGATTATTATAAATATCTATATTATTATGATAATTATTATATATATTATGATATTGTCGTAAATATAAACATGAAATATAATTAATAAAATATAATTATAAAAATATTATCTTCTTTTTTATTTATTTATTTGCTATTTTTCAAACCTGATACAAATTAAAATAACTACATATGAAATAGTTTTTAAAAATGACGCAATTATTTCTTGGTAATTTTTAAGATAAATCAATTAAGAAACTGATGATTTGTTAGATTAAAAAAAAAGCAAGAAACTCTCTTAGGTAGGTACATACCATTATTTGTAATTGAATCTAATGGATGTTTGTCTAACATATTTGCCATGATTTTTTTCATAGAGATAGACTACTCACAATGGACTATTCACAAAATTTTCTCATCTAAGACATCCAATTCTCGCTGTCTACTATATTTATTCAAAATGTACCTATACGTAAAAAAGAAATTTAGTTTAATATTATGTACTTTCAAAGTAACTTCTAAACCTTCCAAGCAACCTAAAGTTAACACATTATTCTATGCATTTTCTCGCATGCTATGTATTTCCACAGAATTTCATACGAAACCAAGAACTCTGACTTGTTTGCAAAAAATCTATGAAATTTTGACAGAACGGTTGGTGAAAGTGTGTGGTGTATCCTACATTTTATGAACATCTTTCTCGCATTTTTATAATAATATATCATTTTTAAATTTATATAAACGTAATTGGACATTTTTTGAAGTTCCTGTGAACGTTTTTAGCGATTCACCACACTTCTTTTTGCCAACCGATCTGTCAAATATGCCAAAAAATGGTGCCTCACTTTATTGCAATGAAAATATCATACGAGTGCTCTATCTAGATATTATAAATAAGAATCCATGTGTATTTCTTACTATGTCTATGGAATATTCAGAATGTAACACTTGCCTACGACCAATCACGACTCAACTACTCGCAATGTGCGACTATATTCAGGGCACATATCAGTCCACTAAGTGGTTTACTTATTTTACTATTAATCTAGTCTATAGCTGTAAATGTCTATGGATTTAAACCATTTTTGTAAAAACATGTATTTAAAAATAAATCAAAATCACATAGGTAGTTTGATTTTAATACAAATTAAATAAAATAGAATGGCAATTGGTAAATTTATATGAATTATTTTATGCATCTGTCCCATTGGTATTCACGACCGGTTTCGAGAATTCTAAATTTAAAAATAAAAACAAACTAAGTAGATATTTCATTTAATTAATTTACATTAAAAATGGAGCCATACTAACAAAAATAAAAATTAGTAGTTGTGTAAAATTGGTTCACTTTTACAATATTGTTACCAAAAAGATGAGCGTTATGAACAGGTTACTTGTCTCAACGCTGAAAAACAATACAAGAAATAAAAATAATAAAATTATTTGTATCTATAACAGACTATAGCATCTGATTCATATTTTAATACACCTTGTAATGCATTTTTTATTATTATTATTATTAGATACGTATAATTATGGGTTTACAATTTGTGTGTACCTATTGATGACAAAAAGTAACATACAGATGCAACTAATGCGTTTAAAATAACTAGGTACCTACCCACAATACCATTCCTTCAAAATTACCAATGGACAAAAAATATCATTTTTACCTATGTACCTAATACTGTTTTAATAATATTTATTTCAAATGAGGGAAGTCCAAAAAACCGAGTTAATGTATTTTTAATAACATCTCCAAAATTGATTAATGATGTTTCGCGTGCGTTTGTTGGCTACGAAAATTGAATTTCTGATTGGCTAATGCTTAACAAATGACCTAACCTGTTGTTATTCAAAAATAAAAATACAAGGCGTGTAATGTTATATCATTAATAATAAAACGCAAGATTTTTTGTCTGAAAAATGTTATTTTTTTATTTATTTGTTACTTCCGTTCTCTGTTTAAAAACCGAGCATGTCTATTAATTAATTTACTTGTAGATGCACGCCATAAACTTTAGGAACACACCTACATAATAATATTAGATGTGTTCTTTTTGCATTGTGTTTGCTGTTTGCCGACTACCCCACAAAAAAAATGGGTTTTGAGTTCTCTTTATGTCCCATGTGGGGAAGACAAACAAGATAATTTTGTTTTGTTTCTAGCTATCTCGTTTGTGATCTTTTTACAAATTTATTCAAAACAAATTTCAATTTACCATTTAATATTTTTCTTTCATAACAAAGTTAGGAATGACAAAGAAGATAATTAGGAATATTGTTTACTATGTTCCTAGGAAGATCTAAGAACAAAATGTTGGTGTCAATTTTTCTAATTTTCCTCCTATTTAATTTCGAAGAGAAAAAAATCGCTAAAATAGTATCAGGAGCCCATATTTATTACAGAGTTAAACTTCGCAACTACGCAAACGTGTAAAAAAATTGAATATTTTTAATGAAAATATTACAAAACGTCATATTGTTAGACGTGCCCTTTTGTCTCGGGGGTATGGAAAATTATATCATATAATATATACTATTTTTTCTTTGTATTTACACGAGCACACACCATGTGGCGGATATCCATTCCATTTCACGGTCCACTCGCCATGCGACGCCATACTCCCTCATCTCATATACCTACCTAGAAACTTAGTAATATTATTTTATACGTAGGTATAGTAGGTATAATATAATATGTAAAACTCAATACATTTTGTATGAAATTATGTACACTGGCGAGACATTAATATATTATTATTATCATCTCCTTTACATTTCTGCTTTCCTGATACTTGGTATAAATTTAGTACCACTTTCTAATGACTTTATTTTTGGCACAACGAGGTTGTTTGTTCAAAACAAATAATATTTTCGCTAACTACCACTTTTAATAATAATATGTAAAATCGCCTCTCTTGCGGGGTGGACGTAGGATCACGTAGTAGATATTATGCTTCATAGCTGAATTGTAAATGTTAATATATCAAATTGTCCTGGGTCTGGGTGTTACATGTATATGTGCTTGGTACATTGAATATATTGTGTATCGCCGCGTGAGCACCCATAATACAAGATTCATAGGTATCTTCGTTTGGGACTAGCTCGATCTATGTGAATTGTTTATACATGTTATGTTTGAAGATTTACAAACACCCACCTGCCTTTTGTAGGGCACTCGAAAACTAACAAGAAAAGCGGGAGACCTATTTTTTGTCTAGAACTCAACAAGGTAGTTATTTGATATTCAAATTTAGAATTTCCTTTGCAGCACCTATCCGTCATACAATGGGTCTCTTTCTGTTTTCTTTTACTTTTCGAGTGTCCCGTAAAGACAAATGGTCGAAAAATATCACTTAGGTTGAATACAATAATTAATATAATGAGAATGCTGCCCTGTAGCGTGTAGCTTATGTTGATTTGCTTTTGTTTTTCATTGTATGTTATGTTGTGATTTGTCGATTGTTTTTGTTTCAAGTATGTTTTTAATGTTATATTTCTGTAAAGGCTGGCTCTACGTATGAGCCACAATTCATGTCCCTCTTCAGTTGGTCCATATACGCATCTCTGGGCCGGCCTCTGCCGTTTGTGCCCTCGGCCCTACCCTCCGCGATGGCGATGAGGAGTCCTGGGTGCCTGATGTTGTGGCCAATCCAGTTAGCTCGTTGTTGGCTGATTCTCTTAAGGAGTTGCCTTTTTTCGCCTACCCTGTTTAATACTTCTTCGTTTTCGACGTGTTCCGACCAATGGATCTTCAGCATGCGTCTGTAGCACCACATCTCAAAGGCCGCCAACCGTCCTAATATATAAATACCTATATTCAATGTCTTGAATGTCCTATTTTTTGAAGAACGAAGAGGACAACTTGCATGTTTATTTCGCTGGCTACCCCACTTGTGGAATATAACGTGATGTTATTAAAAATTTAATACAAAAGTACACATAATAACTTATCAGAACGCTACGACCTTGACACACAAAAGCGCGCATAAAAGCTATTAAATTAAATTTATTAGTCAAAAACAAAACACACTCCATAATAATAAAACTTAATAACAATAAATACACACTAATAAAATTATTATTATTACTATCTCTACATACATCTCGTTCACACCTTACGCAAGATTAACAAGTGCGAGAAGGATAGAGATATATTCAACAGTTGCTTTCATAAATTATCGTTGAATAGTTTATTTTATACAACATGGTCTTCGAGGGGAATCTGAACGTTGACCTTTAGAGCGCAAGGAAAAATGATACTTATTTCTATTTGAAATAAGTATGAAATTCCTATGATTTTACTATACGTTTTCTTACTATGGGGTTCAAATTTATGGCGTTTAAATAACCTTTTAAATTGTAATAAAAATTTGTTTATGGGATTGTGTGTTGTTTAATAGGCACGTTGTTATTATTGTCCGAGTTTTATGACTCAATTTGAGTAGCTATTGGTGTTTTTTATTTATGAGTTTAGATAATAAAAAAAACTATCGTGATTTAAAATGCATGGTTTATGGTTTATAGGTATTATATAATGTATTATAGGTATGTTATATTCACACCTTTTTAAAAATAGCTATGGTTGGTTATACCTACAATATAATAAGTATTGGACCACGATTTTATACTTATATATTCGTTACAGACAAATTTACAATACTATGATTATTGTTAGGTTCTCGGTGTTCCGTAGAGCACCTCTTTTCTGTAAATATTAGAGAGACTTGTAAAAGACAGGTGTTTGCAAAATATCGCGTAAAATACAATTAACATCTACAATCCAGCGATGAGGCATGCCACATATCCAGAATCACTTATTTTTGTGAATATTATCTACTCAACGAAGAATATTACAATCGAACCACCCCTTCCAACAACATTCCTAAAGCTCTGATATCGTTTGTCGTAGTTACAGTGTATTGTGAAAGAGGGTCATCCAGGCCGTCGGGAACTTTGTGAATGAAAAAACAGTGGGTTTCTTTATAAACGATGTTTATTTATTCTTTTTCTAAACCATTATTATACAACAGAATCGACAAATAGTATGAAATAGCTACCTATAAAATATTGCAATGATACGCAGTGGCGAGATTATCACTATAAAGTGATTTTAATTGTAGATACTTACAACTCAAAAATAAAACTTTTTAATAGGTTAACGGGCACTCATTCTGAATAGATAAGTAGTGTGGGTAGTGATATGAGAAGAGAAAATTCTCCAAAGAAAATTCTCGAGAACGAGAAATTTCTCCGAGAATTTCTCCTCTGATGGAAGAGAAATTTCTCTCCATAATTTTTTCTTAGTGGTATTATGACTTTTCGTCCAGTATAGGTACTTCGCAGCCAACCTGATTGATCCAAAAAATTGTGAGGCTGATTAAGGCCCAAATCAGAGGTTATTAGGTAACACTTTTTTCCATGTACAATGTACATACCTGCATTTTTTTTAACTTAAATATGGGCATGTGGGGTGTCAAACATCAAGATTTTTTATCAGTTGTTGGCACTTTTTCTATGTAGGTAGGTACCTAACATTTTTTTGTTTCCATAATTAATTGTAGCCGTATTGGTGATAAATTGTCTCAACATTTGTAGATTGTTATTGATTGATTGAATAAAGTATTTATTATTATTATACTCTTGAATAAAAAATAAAAAAAATCTCTCTAAATTCTCTACTTCGAGAAATTTACCGAAAATTATCTCGGTAAATTTATCGAAAAATTATTTCTTGAGAATTCCACAACACTAAGTGTAGGTAGGTACCGACGAAGGTACTTTTTGATTATTATGCAAAATTATCATTTTCCAATATACCCGCAAATGGCGCCTTAACGAGCCAAACACTGATAAAATCATCCAATTAAACTCTTGAATATATTTCACCGAAGACGATTCATCGCCTGTCATCCACTCGTTTATGAACGCCACCAACAAAATGCATTAAGTATATAATTTTTTTAAATGGCTATAAGAAAAATGTGCTCGGAAACGTGGCTGTCTGAGGATTAAATGGCAAGACCATAATATTATAAACGAATTGTTTGACAGTGACGGAAGCGAAAAGTATAGATATGCAAAGATAGGAGTAAGTGGCGCTCGATTCTTTCTGCCTACCCCGAAAGGAAAGTGTTGTAATAATGATGATGATAAGAGCGATAGTCATCCAGTGTAATTGTATTGTTGTAGGTATTTCATAATAAATGTGTGGAAATAAAATCCAACTATAGCGCCCCTAGCTAGAAACGATAGAAGTGTTACAAATTCCATACAATAGTGACATAATTTCACTTAAGTTGTAGTAACGTTAAGTTATTATTTACTCATTCTTGGTCCAGAAATATAATATATAAATAATTAGATTTGCTCACGAATATAAATATTTTAATAAATATATTTCAAATCACATAGATAATTATTTAGATATGTAGGGAAGGTAGGGCTACTGATGCGACTAAAATAGCTACTATGACATTAACGTTAACAAATCTAAAGAAACGTTTTTATGTGGGTGGGTATGCAGATAATAATATGCAAATGACAATTTTTTCTACAAATTAGACACCATAGACACGAATTTACAAATTGTCTTTATATTAGAATCACGTTCGGCGGTGAAAAAGCGGGAAAAAAAACATTAAGTAGGTACATGAAACGTATTAGATTCAAAGCAGTTTAGCGGTGAATTTCGTGGAACGAAATCATTAGCGTCACACTTTCCCGTTTGTTCTCGATTACAGCGGATCGCTTGTTACAAAATTACTTGTTAAAAGTTAGTTGTAGTTATATGTAATGTAATCCTCGTTCTGTTGAAAGCCTCAAGGCTATTCACTCATAATGTGAGAGGTTCAAACCCTGTTCTCCTGCAAATAACTGCATGCTTGCATCTTGCTTTTAAATTATAACCTACCTTATAGATATATAAAATGGAACGGTGATTTGTGTGTCTGTTTATTTGTTCTCGAATGAATCAATCGAGAAAAAAATCTTCCAATTTGACTACATAAATAGTTTAATCATACTAACCAGATTCTAAACAATAGACAAGTTTTATTTATTGATTCTTCTATAGGTTGGTTTCAAATTTAATAGCAATGAAAAAAATAAACAGTTTTTACAATATGGAGTAACCAGAAAAGAAAAGGTGTTCCACTCTTTTTTGTAAATTTTCGAGTCCTGTAAAAAGCAAGTTCTCGTGAAAACTCACGTATAATAGACAATAAACATCTACAATTCAGTGATGATACATGCCACCCATTTTGATAATAATTTTTTTTTATTGGCACGTAACGGACTATCTGTATGTTTATAGGTATTATGTGGTTAATTGATGGCTACCCCACTTGTGGGTTATACTGTAATGGGATATCTATGTGGGGCGAGTTAATTGCTGTTTTGTGATATTTTTAAGCAATTAAAAAAAATACGAAATTATGCAAATCGTCCTCTCTGTAGGCATGCATCTACCATAATATGTATGCACCTACCATACAAAGTATGGCATTCTAAATGGGTGGTATGCCTCATACAAAACATACATTGAAGGACCCACCGTCCACCCGGATACCGCAGAAGTCTGGGGACTTCCATTTATCCGAAATTCTACACTTAACAAATCTTGTCCACACCGGAGGCGCCATAGCCTGAAGGGCTGGCCGGCCAAACCACCAAACCGCCAAAACCTCCGTGTGAAATATTTTGACACTATGGTAGATATGCCTCGTCGCTGATAAATTGAAGAAAAGTCGCAAATTCTCGGTTGAAAATGTGAATATTTTTTTGATGCATGGGCAAAAAATTGGACACCGCCAATAGATAGGTCCATTTCATCTTTCACTTAAAGGGGTCCGGGCAAAGACAGGTACATCACTTTAAAATGATTGATAGGTTGAATGTATATCTATAACCATTTATATAGGTACCTATGCAATATATATTTATATAATCTTCATTTGTACTTACATATTTTGAAAATACAGTATAATGCAAAATAACACTAGGTATAGGCAATTTTATCGTGTCCTTTCTTCGTACCGCAAGTGTTTCAATCAATAGGTACCGATATTACCTATACAATAAAAAATATTATATTGCCCTTAAGGAGTTGCCTCAGTCTTGATTGTAATAATGTTTCAATTATTAGGCTTATAATATATTTTCATTTAGTTTTGTTGATAGAATAATTAAGAATTTATTTATAACTATTACCTACTGCTACTTTAATACCATCATGACATATCTTACAAATGGGGTTGCCAGCAAATCAGCCACATGTAATAAACATGCAAGCTGTCCTCTATGTGCCTGCAAAAATATAAGACATTCAGAATGGGTGGCAAACCTCATAACTGAAATTAAGATCCAATGCTTGATATCTTGAATTTTCAAGCATAAAGTTTATACCTCAAATTCTACTATCAACTTATCAAAAATTGTAGGCGAGTGATCGGAAAGTTAAAATTTATGGAGGAATTTTGTGAACAGACAAGTTTCCTATATTTCGATGAATAAATTTAATTAATGTCCCGGATTTTTTTTTCTACTAAATTCTACTATTAATTTTTCTACTAAATTCCGTTTTTTTTATGTTTTGATTAACGGAAACTGTAAATGTACCTACATATGTTCATTGTCGCATTTTAAAATAAAAGATATAAAAAATAATACTTTGTTAAAGCCCTGTACTTAATTCAACTATTCTTTATTGATGTACTTTATAAGTGCAATTAAATTACAACCATACGTGTTTTTAATAATTAAATTAAATTCATTTGAATTATTTGTTGACAAAAATTAATTGAATAATTTTATTTTTTAAAAGATGTGCACCCTCACCGGGGGCCATTACAATTAGGGCCGGCGCCCCTGGGGCCCCGCCCCAGTCCCTCCCACTGCCCCCCGCCGACCTATCAGCTGTCACTCCATTACTAGCCCCCCTGCCCCCGCCACATTCCGCGCACACCTCAACATGTTTCACATCATGCACCATGTGAACAGTTGGTAAAATAAATTGTTTATAACATTTTACTAACAATTGTGTGGGAGTAGGAGTTAACAAGTAAAAATTATTCTAGGAATTTGCAAAATGCGTCAATTTGTCTGGTTTTGATACAAATAATAATTCCTATGTTTTTAAGCTGATACCTAAAATTATTTAATATTTCGTTAATTTTTAATTGTCCTTATAAATTCACTAATTCTTTCATCAGAAAATCCGTAACAAAAGCAATAGATTATTAATCTAAATATTTAAATAAATACTTCTAATTAAAAAAATTAAAAACTATGAAAATTAAAAATAAAAATTAAATAAATTACTTAAAGGTAAATAGGTAGGTAGCTATATTGGTTGTATTCAGATGCTTTAAAAAGTAAAATGAATACAAAAGACAAGCAAGTCTGTGTCCTCACACGAAGACTACCAAATATAGAATGTCTATTTGAATTAGTTTTCTCAAACATTAAAGTAGGTATACCTTCTCAAATTCCTGTTTTCTTCTATATTATCTTTTTGCCTTCTTTAATTGTCTAAGATAGAAGCAATAAGAATTTGAAATTAAAGACCAGCCACTGAAAAACTGTAATATTTGAAAATTGTTACAACTCAATCACCCGTAATAATTTTATCCTCTATTCAAGTTGATCTAAGTTATCAGAAACACACATAATAAATAATTAAAATCCTTTTGTAAAAAAACATTAAATATCGAAATAGAAACTTTCTAGGTTGGGTGTACAATACTTGTTAAGTTTGAAGTGACGCTTCCTTGACCTATACCTCTCCCCTTCCCGCCAATGCAATATCA
The DNA here is from genome assembly GCA_947579605.1 of Athripsodes cinereus. Taxonomy (NCBI): domain Eukaryota; kingdom Metazoa; phylum Arthropoda; class Insecta; order Trichoptera; family Leptoceridae; genus Athripsodes; species Athripsodes cinereus. The sequence goes on along the minus strand of OX388317.1, from coordinate 4,089,949 downwards.
TAGAAGACGGATGTATTGGCGCCGATAACACCTTCAAGCTGCATGATTCATAGCAATACATACATACACCTACTTACAAACACATACAAACCACCTACCTGATTCTGTGGATGGCGTGTCTTGATATAACCAATATAATAGGAACTCAGTAGATATATAATTATTATTATATTCCTACAATTCTATGTAGAATATGTGTCTATCTTTGCTTTCATCCTAAATCACTCGCAAACGAGTGGATGGCCTTGAGAAAAATAGAATAGAATATTTGCTTTCATAGCAAAGCACCCGAAATTGAGTGAATAATGGTGCATCTAGGTGAAACTATTATGCAAGCAATAATTTAGTTACCTATGTATTTATTTATTTATTCTTTACTGAATATTGATTAAGAGCAAATTTACACAAAAATACATTTATACCTACAATCAATATAAGAAGGCGAGTTTATCGCAGAGGCGCGATTTCTTCCTACTAACCCGATTACTTCCTTTAACCCGAACTTTTTAAAAAGAAAAAAATACCCTTGAAGAAAGAAAAGAGGAGGTGTAAAGGAGAAGAAAAGATAGGAAAAGGGACTAGGAATAATGTTTTTAATTAATTGGTAAGAATAAGAAACGAAATTGATATTTTTATAGTAGGTAGGTGTTTTACTCGATTTTTGAATACAACTTTTATATTTCTCTTGTAATGGCAAAAGCTATGACCAAAGAAGCAAATTTTACAAAAGCACATTTTTAAGGGCATAAATATTATAATCATGGAAGCCATAGGTCAACCCCAGAAGCGGTGCAGTGTCTTCCTGGAGGGGAGCCAAGGATCTGATTTGAAATGACTATCGGACGCAGCAATCTAGCTAAGAAATTTTAATTTATAAATTACAATTTATTTGTTTTACAAAAAATATTTTAAATAATGTGACATGTTTCGGCTGCAATGCCATAATCATACTCAATAAAATAAAATCATACTAGCTAAGAAAATCAACACAAGCCTAAGCCATACAAAAAGTAAAGTAGAAGTAAGCATAAATGAAATCATTGGCTCTTCATATTAATAAGAATTATTTCTGTACCTGAGAGCCATTAAGACTTAAGTGCATTTTTGACAAAAATGCCAAAGTTACGAAAAAAGCGAAAATAACACATAAGTCGTGAGTCTTAAGAGCAGAAATGCTTAGGGTCTATACTATAGGGTCTGTGTAATAAGCTTATATACTATATACAGTTTATTATTAGCAAAATGTCGAGATTTTTTCTATTAAAAAATTGAATTTGAAAATGGCATTTTAGTACTTAAGACTAAATGGCTCTCAGGTTCAGATTGATAATCTATTATTTAGTGCGATAAAAAATTAGGTTTCCTAACAAAAAATAAGTAAACAATCTGACATATAATTTTGTGTCATATTAGAACAGATTTATTGTATGTAGTCAGATTACTGGCTATGCTGTCATGGTAAAGAAAAAAAGAGAGAGAAAACAGTAGGTATGTTGAATAACTTTTAAAATTTCATTATTAGGAATATGGACCCCTACTCTAAACAACCTAAATGGGTACCTTATTATGGTTAAGATTTCGATAGTTTGTAGATATTGGTAAGTTTAAGTCTCTGCACTCGTTAACCTGTGAGTAGGTACTTGAGTAATAAGTTAGAAAATTTGAGATTTTATTACTAGGTACTATCTAGTACTACACCATCACGGCACATCCCTCAAATGGGGTAGCTAGCATACCAGATGCATGTGATATTAAGCATGCAAGCTGTCCTCACTGTGTCAACAAAAAAACTTAAATCATTTAGGATAGGTGGCAGACCTCATCGTAGAATTTAAGATGTTAAATATTTTTGTTTTCTCGAACACCTGCCTTTTACAGAACACTCAAAAATTTACGGGAAAGAGTGGGAGACCAATTCTTTGCTGGATGCTTTTATAGGTGAGTATAAGGATGGTATCGCCTATTCACATCCCAGGAAGGCAAATAAGGCAGAGAAACATTCCACAAAGAACAAGACTGATTTGTCAAATATGGAAGATCAAAAATGGAGATCTATGAGCTGATGTATCCAGGGCGCCTGAACTTTTTCAAAAAAGCGTAGGTATATTAGGGAAATTATTCAAGGCAAGTATGAGGTATTATAAGGCAAATATTTTTATTTATAATTATGAATATTTCGAGTCAAAAACTTATTTGACAAATATTGCTCTTGAGAATGGCAGGAGCCCTGTCGAAACCTGTGTCGGCCGTACAATAAAATATTACCTATGGCCGGTTTCAAAATAAAAAGAAAGTCTCTTTTAATTTCTACCCGGAAAAAACTTTAAATAGTAACTAATAGAATTTTGACATGTCGAACTTTATCTTCTTAAAGGGACTTTATCTTTATGAAACCGGGTAATGGTATTAGTAAAGTTTTTGACTCCAAACATTCGTAATAATGTTCAGAAACTACCACTACTTAAAATTAAATCAATAAATTGATGAAATTTGGGTTGGTTGGAAGAAATCGCGCCTCCGCGATAATCTCGCCCTCTATAGGTATACCTATTGACTGTAGGTATTTAATTTCATTGTACATATTTTTATGTAAACTTGCTTGTAATCAATGTACAGTAAAAAGAATAAATAATTTATATCTGATTGACGATGTCCTTGAAAGACGAAAGACGTCTAACTCAATAAAAATCAAAATAGAAAAAACATTTGTTTTTAATTTGATTATGGAATTCTACTACCTAACCACCGACACAGTGAAAAAATATCTATTTGAGAAGTATTTACCACTTTACTCTAGGAATGGGTAAGTAACGCAAAGATTTTTGGAATATCTAGGTATGTAAATGTATAAATAAATAAATAAATAAAACTTTATTGATATATACACGAACATATTTAGAGAGTACCAAAAGCAAACCAAAATTGATATTTGAAGCTTTAACATCGACCATCAATTCACCAGCAGTGAATTGCACCAAAAGCATGGAATCTTGAAAAACAGCTAATACCATACTACACCATCACCGGCCATCACGGCATATCCCACAAGTGGGGTAGCCATCAGACTAGCTGCATGCAACCTATAAATATGCAAGCTATCTTCTCCATGCCAACAAAAAATTAAGATACCTAAGACAGTCATGATGGGTATATATTATTATTAGGTATTATTGGACAAAATAAAAGTGTCGTTTACGTGCCAAAGAACCTCAAAGACACTGGACAATTCATCAATTCTAGGACGTTACATCCACATATTATATAGACAGCTAACCTCATCGCTGAATTTAAGATGTAAATTGTCTTTATTTTTCGAACACCTACCTTTTACACGACTCTAGAAAACTTACGTAAAAGATTGTGAGATCAATTCTTTGCAGGGTGCTACGTGGAACATGATACAAAAAAGATTAAAAGCAGCTCAAATCATAAAAAGACAAGAGGTCAAATGTGCAGATAGATATTTCATGTAAGTAATATACCTATTTATAATTATAGAATTAGGTTTACTGAAAGACAATGCCTCAAGGCAATATGTACGCCTTTTGTACAAATTTATTTGACAATAAAGTGTTTATTATACTTGATGTCCAGTCACAAGCAAATTTAGCGATGTCTTTGACATTTTTCCAGCTGCATTGTTGGCTCAGTTCTGAAAAGATATCTTCAGTTGACACAATTAAGTAAATGAACAAAATCTTACCTAATAATGGTTCAAAGTATTTTATTTATTAAATTTATGCCCATTACACAATATCATTTATCTGTATCACATTACTTTATAACTTTGTAATTATGTATTGTGCAATAAAGTTTATTATTATTAATAATAATAATAATAATAACTAGACAATTTATAATGCGCCGTTTTGTGGAATATATTCACTTCAAGGGCGCATCCTAAAATATCGTGTTTATACCTATGATTGAAGCCTGATACATATAATACAAATATTAATAAGCTATTATAAAAACTAAACATATATAAATAACAAAAGTTGTACAATTTATAGGTATCATTTATATGACAAACCAAACAAGTGTGTCTTTAATCGACTCTTGAACAAATCAAGAGACTGTGTTTTACGCACTTGTTCAGGAAGATCATTCCACATGGATGGTCCAGCCGAGCTGAAGGCTCGAAAGGAATACTTAGGTCTCCCTCTTACACCGATTTCCGTCAACCTGACACCCGTATCAGAACCTGACCTAAGAGTGCTTTGTCTTTGATTTGGAAGTTCGGAGATGTATGATGGAGCCATATTATGAATGGATTTGAAGACTGTGAGGCAAACCTTGAAAGCAATCCTTTCAGCGCACTTGAGCCAGTGCAGATTTTTGAGGGTACTAGTTATATGGGAGCGTTGGTCCATTTTGAAAATTAAGCGGGCAGCGGCGTTGAGCACAGATTGGATTCTCTGAAGCTGGTATTGCGGTAAATTGGCCAGAATATTAAAGTAGGCAGGTGGTAAATTATGTTAACTACATTGAGTTTATCAAGCCCTTAATCTACAATGAGTTAGGCCTCAAGTTAAAAATCTTATTTCAATCAGATAATATGTTCGTAGCTTATTCAGGGACCTTAATATGATGCATTGTTTTTAAATAATTAATTAATTAGCAATCTTAAAAGCGAACAATACTTAACTACTTGGTATGTTATCTCGTATTACATGTAAAATAGTTGGCATACATTAAAGATATACCTAGGTACTCAAAAATATAAAATATTTCATTGTAATCCAACCGTAAACTCAGCTGTTTCTGTATATACATAGATAGGTAGGCATCCCCTGTACATTTAAATAAGCACCTAGGTCCAAAAATAATGAATTATTTATGTAGGTAGGTATGTCTATTAAATATGTCTAGCCGCTATAATGACTTTAAGTACACAGGTACTTATAAATAATATTGGAATATACCTATAATAAACAGTCATTGCCCATTACCTTCTTCTTCTTCGTGTTGTAGATCATCGATCTGTTTGTTCGGAAGTTGATGCCTCTTGTGATGCTGAAGACCAGCTGTCTTTCCATCTTTTCGGTGGTCTTCCTCGGGGCCGTGAACCGACTGATGTTTCCTTTGCAGCTTGGTATATGTAGGTACGATTCTGTTTTCAGCCATCCGATCCAAATGTATGGTCTGTTCAGAATCATTTCTACTTCATCGTACCTACGATATCCTCCGTGTTACATGATAATAATATATTATGTTAGTATTTCTTATTCTGTCTCTGAGAGTTTTGCCCGCAATAGCACGTAATGTTTTCATCTCTAATTTCTTAATAGGTATACCTACTACTACTACTACTATACCATCACGGCATATCCCACAAGTGGGGTAGCCAGCAGACCAGCTGCATGTAAGAAACATGCAAGCTGTCTTCTTCGTGCCAATATAAAATCAAGACATTCAGGATGAGTGGTATACCTACATACCTAATATTTATTTATTTAAATATATTACGAAATTTAAAAAAAAAAATCTACTGCAAAGGTAAAAAACTTAGATAGGTAAATCAAAGAAAAAATCGGTCATGCAGCCAATCAAATTTTGCATCCAGTATTATACTGACTTTGGTTGTGAGACAATACATTGCTAATGCGCTTGAAGGCCATCGATGTTGGTACACAAAAAATCCGTTAAAATCTTCCGCGCTGCATGTTTAGTATGTCTATGTTCTACTGTATGTTTTATTGTCTTGAGAGACGTCTTTCGTCCTGTTAGAACATTGACAATCTGACTGACTGATTGACAATGTCCTAACAAGACGAAATACGTCTCTCTAGACAATAAAACATATAGTAGAAGAAAACATTAGTTTTTTTTTATTTCGTTATGGAATTCTACTACCTTAACACAGTGTGAATATATAACAATACATAATACATAACATAATACATAACATAATACATAACCACATACAGTGAATTAAGTGTATTCATTTAAAAAAAACTATGGTCAATGTATTCGACCGACGGTATTCGGAAGAAGTTCATGTTATATTTTTATAAATAAATCACTTTTGTACCCAATAACAATTTGACAATTTATTTAGTGTAGTATTGTGATAATATTGTGATAATAATTATCACTTCAAGGGCGCTTTACAACATCTAGGATCAACATTCACCTTCATTTTTAAAATTACTTAGTAGTCAATTTAAAAATTGTCTTGCGAAATATTAAATAATAATAATAAAACTAATAAATTACAATAACCTAATAACAAAATAGAAAGTTTTTTAACACAGATATTTCAAGCACAATCCTTATCATCCTGTATATATGGATAGGTGATTTTTTCTCGGCATTAGACTGTTAAGTTTTTGTGTGAATATGACTGATCATAATTATGAAGACTTAACTGGATGTAGGTATAATGCTGAGAAGATGGATGGCAATTCTGCCACCGTGTTAAAAATAAAATAATAATAATGTTTGTTCAGCAGAGATTCAGTTTTTGTCATTTAGTAATTCCACGTAAAATACGTTAGCCTGATGATGAGAACGAAAGTTCCTGAAAGCCAGCTCGCGATTTATTAAGTCGTATTGTGGAAGTACTAAACATTAAATTGTTTTAATGTTCTGCATCCACATATAATAATTCTAAAACATAGTTATAATTTTCACTGTGATGATTATATTGTATTTAATCAATTAATATAAAATTTAAAATACTATTAATTTGACGATGTAAGAGAACAAGCAAACAAGGCTGCCGTCATGGCTGGGTGCTTGAAGAGTGCTGTATGGAGAAACAAAGACATGCTAAGAGAGAGCAATGTAAGGATCTATAAGACCTGCATAAGACCGATCATGACATACGGCATAGAATCAAGAGCTGACACCGCCAGAACAAAAAGCCTTCTTAGAACCACTGAAATGAAAACTCTACGACCCATCGCAGGTGTAACTCTTCGTGACAGAATAAGAAATTCAGAAAGAAGAAGAATCTGTAATGTCGAAGATGTTGAGCGATGGGGGAGAACAAGAAGACGTTTCTGGAGAGATCATGTGGGGAGGGCGAGCTCAGATCGAGTGGTCAGAATAGCAGCAGATGAACGCATGACAGGAAACATACCCCCAGGAAGACCACCTAAAAGATGGAGGGACAGTTGGACATCCACCTCCCAGGAACAGGCTCCGAGAATCACAGGACATAGTCCTAACTGAAGCAAAAGAAGAAGAAGACTATTAATATTCAGATATGATTGTGTATTCAATAAAATATTAATGACTACACTGAGAAAAATACTCAAAACGAATCATTGGTACGGTAGGTACTATCAGATTAGGACCAGAGATCGTCCAAACGATTCATTGGTATAAATCTATAATTTATTAACTCTTCGCAAACAAGTTGTTGGTAAATTTACCAACAACTTGTTTGCGAAGAGTTAATATTATAGATTCGTACTAATTGTTTGCAGGTTTACTTGATTTTGTGACGATTATGATGAATAGGTAAATAAATGTTTTTACTGATACTAGTATACTACATAAGCGCTATTTACAACCTTATTTTGTTTCGTGAAATGCATTTTATTTTGAAATCAAGGCACAATTCACTCGATTGCGGGTGGCAAACGTCATCGCTGAAGAATCGCAGACGTATTGAATAATTGGAATGATACAATCATGTCTCCTGGTAGCTTAATTGGACAAAGCACACCTCGCGATAAGGATGAGTTGCGGGTTCAAGTCCCGTCCAGGGTACTACCAAATAAGGTGACGTTGTCTTTTCTAAGTCGTACTTGCAAAGACTTATTTTATTTTTATTCTATTTATTCTATATGGGTCATACCTACAGCTGTTAAAATAATAATATTTTATTTTATGTTACAAAAATTCACGGTATAAGCCTATTGGGTAGGTACATGTCAAAATAACATTAACTAGTACAACAGTGACAATTTTAACAAAATAATATACCTATCATTAAATATAAGAAAACCAAATGACCAAACAGCAAACAGTGACCAAATTGTGTGTGATACATGCAGTATAAACAATTAATTATCACAATGAGCAAACCAATTAAGATCCCTTTCAATCAAATCTAAATCACTCGCAAACGGGTGGATGGCCTTGAGAAGAATAGAATAGAATCTAGAAGATCCCTTTCTCACCAACTAATAAACAGAAATTTGAGTTACTTATGTGATAGTTTCATGTGTTAAATTTACATAAGTAGGTAATTGAGCCACATTTTGTCTTGATAATGCACCCAGACGCTCTCCATTTTTTTAATAGATACCTAAATATACAAGATACCTAAATTCCTTTTAAGCTATTCTTCAGTATTCATAGTCTCCAAAGGTTTCAATATGTTGTTACCTATCAATTTGGACCATTCGAGCCGTCGGCGTCGGGACCCATAGGTACATAACAAAAGTATCTGACCATATCGATGCACAAAATAAGAATAGGCAGGCAGGTAGGTAAGCATATACGTAAATGAGTCGTAGTTAGATGGAAGAAATCACTATAAAGTGATAATCTCGCCACTGCATATTATCATCACATTTTTTTTCTTATGTAAACTGATCTGTTGATTTTGTTATATGAATGATGATGTGCAAGAAGTATAAAATAAATAAATAAATAAATATAATACTCATATTTCGCATAGAGTTTCACAATCGCTCAATATTTCTAATAGATAGGTAGATCTTCTGTTAAGGAAAAAATGCTGTCTTCCAACTTTGGGACTAACTCGATTGTCAAATTACCTATATCATAATATGTACCTAATAATAATTTTACTGACATAACAAACAATACATAAATAACAGTACATAGACTATTTATAAAAATTAAAATCTAAACATCCTCCTTATAGAGACAAGTCTCGTGTAAATTAGGGTATATTGTTAAAACTAATATTTATTGGTGTTATAAGCCTTTTATAGACCGAGGAAAATATTTATCTGATACATTTCTTACAAAGATTAGGTAGGTAGGTACCTAGTCATTTATTATATTTTTTCAATTAGTAATTCTTCCATTTTGACAATTATTATTAAACATGGAATGGAAATTTGGGTTAGTTGGAAGTATCGCGCCCCGGAAGATATCGCGTATCGATATTAGCGTAACCTTATTATTTGTATCCAAATATTTTGTTAAATAAAGTTTATTATTATTATTATTATTCATATCTCATTTATTTAACAAAACAATATTAGAATCTACATTTTGAACAAAATATAAGATTTTTTTTTTATTTATTTATTTTTATTTTTATTTTTGTATGGGTATATTTATTGAGTATTTTTTTATTTTTTCTATGGTTCTGGCATACTTTATTATTTTTCTTATTTTTTTTTTTTTCAAACATCAGGTTGGTTGGCAGAAATTGCCATTTGGCAATAAACCCGCCTTTTGTACAATGTACTTGTCTATTGTCACAATAAAGTTTATTTTATTTTATTATTTTTATTTTAAGATTAACAATTAAATTTAAATATAACATTAAATGACAAAAACCATAAAATATTAAAATAAATTTATATTCCAAATGTAGAGGAGCCCCAACATTATTCGAGTTGATTCTTCCATGATGTTCTATTAAAATAGTACAATCATGGGAGATCACTTACAGAGCTACAGAGACAGAAACTTTCTTACTATCCTGGTGGACGATAGAAGTACTTATTATTATTATTAAATTTTAATTTCTCGTTGAAGACTTTCGGTCCAGCAAGGGTTAAACATTACCTACCAAATAATCACTTAATGATTGTTTCATAGAGAAAGACATCTTTATTTCGTCTCTTCTTTATAGGTAGGTAATGACGACGGATCTATTATAAATCATTTATCATCAGAATCATTAATCATCCAAAGTTTCTTCTAATGCCGTTGTTGTTTTACATCATCATTAAGTTTAGTTACAACAACATCATAATGACAATGGGTACCTACTTATGAAATTGATCTTAAAAGTTTGTTTGTGGTGTTGAGAGTTTTATTATTACTTATTAATTAATCATTCTTATTACAAAGTATTCATTTACTATACTATACCCTCACGCCATGTCCCAGGTGGGGTAGGCAGAGAGAACGGAACGCCATATAGATCTATTCTTACATATCTACTTCTTTCGCTTCTTCTACATTCATCCAGTTCCTCACAAATGCACGCCCATTTCTTTCACTCAACATGCAGCCGTCTTGAGTCATCGTCCTCTTCGTGCCAAAAAAGTACGGGATTACTTATACCATCATGGCATATCCCACAAGTGGGGTAGCCAGCAGATCAGCTGCATGTAAGAAACATGCAAACTGTCCTCTTCGTGCCAATATAAAATTGAGACATTCAGGATGGGTGGCAAACCTCATCGCTGAATTTAAGATGTACCTACAATGTCTTAATTTTTTCGAACACCTGCCTTTTACAGGACACTCGAAAACTTACGCAGAAGAGTGGGAGACCAATTCTTTACCGGGTGCTCCACGGGATAAATTACTTATACAAATGTTTTATTCTCAATATTTAATATTTACCTCTTAAAATGGACATTGAAAAGAGAGTTTAAAAGATTCCCACGTGGCGGTTTTGGCCAGTCGGCCCTTCAGGTCTGCCAGTGAGGACAACTTAGGTTTGAATGTGCGGATAAATAGGAGTTTACGACTCCTAAGATACCCGGATAGAGGTAAATCTCTCTTCAATGATGATATGCATAAATGAACGAGCATGGAATTAAGTTGGATATAGGTAGTTTTAGGTTGGCAGAAAACCCTGGGTTGTTCACTATTATTGGTGGTTGATGTATCAACACATTCAATAACATTTGTTTCGTCTCACAGCCGACATTATAATATGTATCTACCTTTAGTTAGGTAGAATATTATATAACTACATATTATATGTATTCCGAGTAATCCGAATAAGGAAATGAAACCCACACCGTACACTGTGGCCCGAAATAAAAATAATAAACATCCGAGATTTTATATTCTTCATGTTATAGGTAATAATCTTAATCTGCTTATACAGCTTTCTTCATTCAATAGCGCTGCAAAGCTAATTTCCCGCGAAGATAAGGGTTGTCACATCACACCAATACAAGAAAAGTTGCACTGATTAAGATTAGGTGAAAATGTCCAGTACAAGCAGTACCTTATAGTCTACAAGGCTTTGAATAACGTGGCACCTAAGTCAATTTCTGAGCTCTGTGTTCTCAAAACACCTGCAATTAGACCTCTCTACTTTCAGCTAAGACACCCATCAACATGCTGGACGAGATCAATAGAACAAACAAATCCTGCTTCTATGATAGGGCTTTTGGCGTCGCAGTACCCGTTATCTGGAACCGACTCCTCAGGGCCTTCGAAAAAAACAATCGATAACAACGTTTAGGAGCATGTTGAAGACATCGCTCTTCCAACATAGTTTCCCTCGCACTTGAGATGGTTGCTCTATTAAACGGCGCCGAATAAATCATCCAACATGCATACGTATGTACATACAGCGGTTGGTTAAATGTTACATAATTATGCTCAGTGTTAGTACGGTCATCCTCAAAATGAATAGTATGAACCGATTTGAAATGTGACTACATGAAAAAATGCTTAAGATACCCTGGACGGACATGGTCAGTAATGCAGGGGTGCTCCAAAAAGCAAGAGCGAATAGGAAACTAATTCCGAAAAATGTCCTATTATCGAAAGTGAGAAAAGTACAAGTTGCTACAACTGATCATCAATGGCAAGATAGAGTGTCGAAAAGTTGTTGAAAGAAGGCAGATCTTCTGGCTGGAAAAGTCCATAATATACATGAGTGGACAGAAATATGGAGTTTACAATTTTTTGTGTCACCCATTTCACAATACACTTTATAGGTTATGTTGTATATACGTACATATTATGTACTAGGCAAAAGAACATGACTGTGTTTGTCATTGATTGAAATATCGTTTATATTGGATTGGAAAACCTAAGCAAGTACAAGTATTACTAAGGAAGTAATGCGAACCTATGAAGTAGATATTCATGTATATGTACCTACACAATGAAAGAAATATATAATATATTTTTTTTGTGCCTACAAATTTAGTTTTATTCAGGATTAGGTACTTATATAATTTGTCTTCATCAATTTATGTGTATTTTTGTCATCGTCTGTCAAATTGTTATTGTTGTTTTTATTTTTTTTAATTTAACGTGTAAAAGGCTCTGCCGTGTAAAAGTGTAAATAATTAAATAATCACCTAATCTAGCTCACAATTATTATGAAGTAACTGATGTTTTTCTGTTCTGTCTGTTATGCCGGGTTAAAAGAGCATTGACCTATATGTTATAGACTTGTATCGCAGTAGATACAAATTTTCTCAAAAAACACTATTACTTCTACTATAAGGTAATACTATACTATCACGGCGTATTCCATAACTGGGGTAACCAGCAAATTAACTGCATGTAATAAACATGCAAACAGTCCTCTCTGTGCCAAAATTTAAAAAAAAAAAATCAGGATGGGTAGCGAATCTCATCGCTGAATTCAAGATGTAAAATGGATTTAGTTTTTCGAACAGCTGCATTCTACAGGACACTCGAAAACATACAGAAAAGAGTAGAAGACCATGTTTTTTTCGGGTGCTCCACTTAATACATAGCAAAAAAAAAAACAAATAACATGTTCCAAAAATTAATAGTATAAATATGCTGTTTTCTTCCATAACATTAGACTCTAATGGTATCTTTCTTACTTATACTTAAGTATTACACTGCCTATATACCTGATAAAGTCTTTAAAAAACCCCTACAATAATAAAACAACAATCAATGTCTTTCAAACATTGTAACAGCAATGTGTTAGATCACAAAGTTTGTTTGGTCACAAATTAACCCTTTGCATTTCTAATGTAATATTTTTTATAACTTTATGCTCAGAATATGGTGAGAATACAAGAAATCCATAGACAAGTCGAATTTTCATTAAAAAATGGTAATCGTAATTTGGAATAATATTGTAAAACATTACTACAACACAACAATATAACGATATACCATGTTGGAAACGCGTACAGAATAGCGGATAAGGTCCTATGGTATTGTGAAAAGCAATATAATAATATATTGCTGTATAGCTGTTAGCTGTTGAGATAAGTGACGCAATGAATAGTACTTTAGCCGGATTTCTATTGACCAATACAAAATACAATACCAGATTAGTAAAACTTATATTATGTATATGGACATGTGTGGTGATTGAAGATCGTTGCTGTAAAAAGGTACATGGGCAATCAATATCTTTTCTATCAACGGTATAACATACTTTTATAAATGGGACTCGAGGGCTTACTTTTTTAACCAACTTTGGCTCAGGGTAGAGGAAAGGGTGACAATATTCAAAACATTCCTTTTAGTCTACAAGACTATAAACAAAATGGCACCATCGTGCCTCACAGAGGTTTGTCCCCTTGACTTGACCATTAGAAGACCTCTGCGCTCTTCAGAACTGGCTGTGAATAGATTTACTGAGCCCAATAGAGCCGGTATGTCTGACTTCTATGAGAGGGCTTTTGGTGTTGTTGGGTCGGTTACGTAAAATCGTCTACCAGTGCCATTGAGAGAAAATCAGACTGTCACCAGCTTTAGAGGCAAATTGAAAACTGCACTCTTCACCGGCGCCCTTGAGACGGTCTAAGGACTGTTAAACGGCGTCAAAACAAAATCATCCAGAATTATCATCATCATCAACGCTCGTTGTTATACCTGTACATCTTACAATTGTTCCCGACTGGTCAAACTAGCAGGTGCAAAAATATTGAAATTAATTTTTCTGGCGTAATTCAGACGGAAGATCTTAATCCATTTGAGATCTGAAATAGGGAATCCCAACGAAGTGCTTGCTTCTATGTTCTGCATTAAATGCTTCTCGATTGGTGGACCTTATGTCGTGACAGCGAGAATGGCGGTATTGATGAACGCTGTCCATGAACACCGATGTTGATCACTGAAACCAGCCTAAAGCTAATTCGTATGCATTGAGACGCCTTTCTCAGTTCTTTCGGTTGGATTTTGTACAATGTTGTGTAAATGTAAAATATATGATTCTCTAATTGGTTTCATATGCCAATTAGAGAATCATATATTATATTCATATACACTTAAGTATTCAGTTTACATATTATCCAATATTTGTCCGAGAGTATGTATATTTTCGCCGAATAATCTGAATATCAGATACTTGTCGGATATCTGTTTCATCTCTACTTGAGACAGTAGAGAAGACACAAGATGATGGTTCCATGCAGAATACGAAATGTCGTCTATAGGAGAAGAAAAAGTTGGATGAAGAAGAATAAGAAGTAGAAGAACAAGTATACGGAATACAACAACCCAGTAGTATCTAGTAGTACTAGTGGTGGTTGAGGGATGAAGAAAGTTCGAAGCGACTCTCTGAAGGGGATTTTGTTTAACCCCTCACGAATGAAGGGGTGAACAGGGACGGAACATTTAGAGATATGGAAAAGAAAAGTCCATAAATAAAGGCGACATTTTTTTTTACTAAATTTTCTTTGCTTTTGTAAACAAATTATAAACATGTCAAAATAATGATGCCAGTTCACGACGAAAATGTCCAATAATAGTTGATCAAAAAAGGACTATGTTCACATCCATAAGGCTTCCTTCTGCCTGGACAACTTTCTTTCACAGCGTCAGGAATGTTGATGAAAAAAATGACTCGATTGGCACAGAATTGCTCTGAATAGATTAATGGGGGGTAATGATAGTTTTTGCCCTGTTCTCTCAAAATGAACCTTCAACAGCAAAAGTATCCAGTGAATATTGTAGTCAGATATTTTACAATGTTTTTTTATCCTTTACTAGTTTCTGTAACCGTCACTGGTTTCTGGGTGATGAAGGTGGTAGGTTTTGTGTAGGTAGGTAAGTAGATCCCTAATCCATGACACAAACCAATCTTGGACACGAACCACGCGCTACACTTCGTGTGACGCCGGACATAGAATACGGAATGAGACCTTTTCCGGTAACCATATTCTTACTTGCTTCGCTTATAACTTGCTGCTTCGGAGCAAGACAAGATCTATACCTAGGTATATTGTATAAATATAATATATTTGAAAAATAAAATATCTCAATGCATCTAAAACTCTGTGGAGTTCCTGGCAAAGCACAGGTCCACCACTTTTTCTGCATGTTTTCGAGTGTCCGGCACTCAAAAACTCTCAAAATACCTTTGACATTTCGGTATTTTGTGAAAATACCCTTTGGTAGGTGCTGTGAATCACAGTGAATCTTTGTGAGTAAACAGTGAATCTTTTTTAACTTTTTTGGCACGGAGAGGGCAACTTGCATGTTTATTACACGCACTACTATCTACTGTCTACAATACTTGTGGGATATGCCGAAATAACCAAAATATCTCGATTGGAGAACCATGTTTACACAATGTAAGATTGTGATCAGTCCAATCGTTCTACAATCGAAATTACACATGTCTGATTGGTTTTGTCATCTGCGCGTTCTGTCCAATTCTAGCTGAACAAATAAAAATATATATATGTAAGTAAGCAATTTCAAATTTATTGAAATGTAAATATTTTGATAATAATGTCCAATTATAATTTTTCACACGATGACCAGGGGCTGAAAAAAATACGGAGCGAATACATACTAAATATATAACATAATTATTTATAATAATAGGTATTGTATGTACCTAGTATGTAATTTATAGGCTAAACAAGCTATCACCATGGCCTGTCTATCAAGGTGTCTGGATTATATCTCCATCCATGGCTGTGGGGCGAGGAACCTTGTGTGAATGAGCCTAAACTACTGAATTATATATTCAAACCTTCAGACAGAGATGATGGTGTCTTTCTCGAGTGGGGTAGTCAGCGGTAAAACTATATGTATAAATTGATGTGGCTGGTAGCCTGCAAGTAGAGTCTAGGATTTTTAATCAGGGCTCGATTCTTCCCGTTGTCGACTTACTCCACCTTCACAAGACAAGCATATTGCGTACTGGTGTTTTTGGGCTTATATCAAATCCAGATTCATCATTGAATATTTGTGTTTACAAATACCTATACAAGACGCAATCTCCATTTCTCGTGAAGTCCTCAACAAAGAATGGATGTGCCACTATTTTGTGTAAATTTTCTGGTGTCCTGTAAAAGGCAGGTATTCGTAAAACATTATGTTTAAGGCAATTGAAATCTTCAGATCAGCGATGAAATATGTTTTCCATCCTGGATGTCTTACATGTTTAATCCACTGGGTTCCTACGCCACTTGTGGGAAATGCAGTGATGGTATGAATGAATACATTAAAGAACTTTCCGAGCCATAAAAATTCAAGGCAAGAAGAAGGCTATAGCATACCTAATGATTGGTATACTTACCTACTGAAGTTGTCTTTGGTAAACTTGATGTTTAATAAATATACTTATCCTAATTAATATATTTAGTTAAAAGTTTTCGAGTGTCTTGTAAAAGGCAGGTGTTCGAAAAAAATAAAGATGTTTTACATCTCAAATTCAGCGATGATGTTTGCCACCCATCCTGAATGTCTTAACTTTTTGTTGGGACCGAGAAGACGACTTGCGTGCATGCGGCTGCCCCCCTAGACAAGCACGCACTTGTCGATCGACTACAAACGAATTTACTACAATCTACCTACATGTACCATGTAATTATGCGTTATTGTTGCGGTTATAGTCGTAAATTCGTTTGTAGTCGATCGACAAGTGCGGGTTTGTCTACGGCCCCTGGTCTGCTGGCTACCCCACTTGTGGAATATGCCGTGATGGTGTAATAGTAGTAGTAGATAATAGTTTTTTGGAGAAGTAAGTAATAAGAGTAAATAAAAATAATATAGTGCCTATAAAGCACTCAAAAACTCACAGAAGGATATAAGTCCAATATTCCATTCTGGGATTATTTTTCAGGGAAAGATATACCTACATGTTTTTTTTTAATGTATTTTTAGTTGTTGATCTATGTATCGTAGATGATATTTGTTTATACACAGATCATTCACAAGTCACAACAATCTGTTCACGATTATTTCGTATAAATAAACACTCATTGAAATAACTTAAACATTATACACACATTATTATTATTACTGAACAACCTATATCTAATCTATTAAATATAAGTACCTACTATTAAATATCTATCTACAGGGTGTTCAATCGGAGTGAATTATCATTTTCCATGTTTATGAGATTGTATTGTGATTTTCCATTCAGATGAAATGAATCTTAATCTCAAGCAAATGACATATTATTTTATAATAAAGTAGATCATGTATTTATTTATTTATTTACTTCATATCGACAGCACACTACAGACAAAATATATTCATAAAAACAAACAATGCAAACAAAAAATGGGATCAATATATCGCCCTATTTATAAGTGTACACAAATTAAAAATTCATATTAAGTTTGAAGCCCATAAGGTTGTCAGATTTAAATAAAAGAATAGTAAAATGATAAAAAAAAGCTACCACATTAGACAATAAAAAAAAAACAATACAAAGAAGAATAACAGTTATCTGTTCTTACAATAGGAATAATTAGTCAGTATATTTTTATAAACAATCCAGATTAACTGTCACTAACTACATTAACCTAACCTACCTACCTGTCCAACACGCAAAAAAAAAAAAAAAATTAGTGTCAAAAATATATGGGAGTAAAGGGAAAAAAATATTGAGATGTAGAGAGACCCAAAAAGTCAACTATTATAATTACTATAATAATAACAAATCGCTGCACAGCACCTGTAAAATTGACCTCCTAAAACCGCGCGAGCTATGTATGTCATATCAAATGTATTCTGAGTCATTTGAATAAATAAATAAGTTTGAAAAAACCTATGTGTGTAGGGTGTGCGGTCCGTCGTATCTGAAATAATAGAAAAGCATTTTCATTTTTTTTTAAATTCAAACTATTAGCTTTTACGATACCAGCTTCGCCAATTATAATATAAGAATATACACATTTTTGAATGTGTAAAATAATGCAGATTGCATCGTTCTTCGTGCATTGAGCGTATTCGGAATGTCGTCGGTTTTTCTAGACACATCAAAAGGATGCATACATCCATCTCTTTCACTCTCTACATCTATCTCGTTTGGGCTGTCAAATACCCCCACTCCATTACTTATCAATTACTTCAAATTAGTAGACGAGTTATTATAGGTTTCATCATACCTAAATACCATCACGGCATTTCCTGCGAATGGGGTAGCCAGTGGAGTAAACATGCAAGTACCAATAAATGTTAAGACATTTAGGATGAGTGGCATACCTCATCACTGCTGAATTGAAAATGTCTTAAGTCTCAAAACTTGTTGACCCTACGAATATTTTGATTTGATAAAATATGAAAACAAATATTATTTACGAATATAGAACTTTAACTTACAAAAAAAACATGATTTTAGCGTCATAGTATTCGTTTATAAAAAAGCGTATTTCTAAAAATCGAATTCGGGGGTGTGTTTGGTACATAAATGCACAAGAATCCTACAAATTTTCATATATATTTTTTAATATTACAAATACTTAGATAGTTATTACAATTAGAGAATAAAAAAAATCTATATTTTTTGTTTTTCATGGATATTGACCGATTTAAAAAAAAAATTTTTTTTTGATAAAATTTCTCATAGGTATTTTAAACCAAAAATCACCATATGAACTCGATTTTTTGTATACTTAAAAAAGTTTGCTAATATCTATAATATTTATATGCTTGATAGGATGAATAAAAAAAATATATATTTTACAAATAATTTGTATTTTGATATAACAAAGAGTACCTAAATAAATCTCGTCAGTCTGCGATTAATTTATTTATTAGTAAAAAACTAATATTGGTAATAAATATTTGTTTTTTTATTTTATCAAATCAATATGTTCGCAAGGGTCAACAAGTTTTGGCAGTTTTTCTATCAAATTTGTTGAAAATTGAATATTTTACCGTTTTTGCTAAACGGGGCCCTTAAATGTGACGTTTTACGAATACTTGCCACTACAGGACACTAAAAAACTAACAGAAAAGAGTGGCGGACATATTGTTTACCGGAGATTCAAGATAGCAAAGTATTTATCTACATAAAAAAATTAAAATCTCATAGGTACCTATGTACAATATATTATAGAATTTCATAACACGCTAGCTAAAAAAATATATGTATATTGTATATATTTATCCAGACATAATAATAAATTAATATTCTATGAATATTGTGAAATAGAACATCCTGTATATATAGACTCATTAAACTAAATATTTCTATTGATTCTAGCCAATGTATATTTTTTAATAAATAAATCTTCCGTCGTCACTTATTTCAAACATAAATAGTGTGTGTGTAAGTAGTAGATACTATAATGCTCATTATACAAGATAGAAACATGTGTTTTTATTAAAATTCATTATTACATACCTACTTATATATTTCTCATTAAGAAAGACGTCATCACGCCTGTCATCTGACGTTTTGCGCTTCAACTGTCAAACTTTGTCTCACTTTCCCATACAAAATACTGCGAATTTTAGAAATTTTGTTCTACATTGTGTTACTGAGAAGAGTGTCAAAGTGTGAAAAGAACAAGAAAATGATAGATTTAAGACTACGAGTTTAAAAATCTAGTAGGTATCTAGAAGAAATAATATCTGATATCTAAAGAAGCATTCCGACTGTTTCACTTTGGATGATCATCCAGAGTATCAGGGTCAAAGCTGTTCATCAAAAGTGAACATGTCTATTCACATTAATTTGTTCATCCTATGCTTTCACTACCGTGTCAATACTTACAGTCATGTTGTATGTAGTTTGATGTATTTTCGTAAAAAAAAAATGAAAATTAAAAGTTATCAAAAATTAAAACAAATTTATGTCATTCTCGACAGCATAATAATTTCGTGTAAATGATTCTGACTTTTGTTTGACGTTTATGGTCGTTTCAGTGAAAGGAACTTTCATCAAAATTATGTCGGGTGGTAATAGCTTTTTTCCGTCATCGCTAGTGATCACTATTGATGAAACGTCTATTCACACCTTTTAATTTTGGGAGATCGTCCAGAGTGATTTCTAAAAGTGAACAAGTGTGAATACCCCTTAATTCTCACAATATTTCGATCTGATATCAGCGGGAGCAATATGCCCGCCATGTGGTCTCTTGTGTAATGTAATCTCGCAGTGGACCCCATGCTGATTATTCGTACCGAACACGAGTACGATTTTTTTCGCACCCGAAACAGGAAGCTTTAAACCATCTATTATTATTACTTTTATTGAATTACTTCGATTATCTTCCCCGCGGAGTACCAGAATAGAATAATTTCGATTCGTGTTATCGAAATGTAATTTGAAACTATAGGCAGGTACTGATATTAAAATTATATTTTTAATCTAAATTTCACAAAACAAAATTTTACGAAACACAAGGTAGAAACAAGCTTCTTCTCTTAATTTCTAACAAAAGTTCAAGATGCATTCCTAATGAAACGGTGTATTGTGAAAGACTGTCCTCTAAATTATCGGTTTCTAGTCTCTATGCCATAAATAATGCATTGTAGATGTTTTATGATGGAGGAGCCTTCTACATACATGACTTTCAAAACCTTTGCAAATAAAATGGAAGATCTATTCAATCTCATGAACTCTGCTAAAAGAATGATATTTGATAAATGTTGATATCAAAAAATAATCACGTTTTCTTGATAAAGATTTTTTGAATTTGTGAATTGTGAAAAAATAAATTTGTGAATTCACATTGTCTTCCCCTCAAGAAATGCATAATATGTTTTAGAAGAAGTTCCAATAGTGTTCCAAAATTCTACCAGGATCACATATCGCGAAGAGGATGAAACATAATCAAATAGATAATTTATTATTTGCGAGGGAGTAGTATTGTTTACCCTACAAACATCACTCAATCCATCTATCATCCGCTTTCAAACATTTCTGCACTCCGGATACTTCGAATACAATAATGCCAAGATAATAATGTCTTTCATTATCTACAGAGTTTCAAAGGCTTTATTCACAAATTTAATTAGATAGCCGTATCTGACGGTGTAGGTGTGACAAGGAGAAATATATTATTATTATTGTTTACTTTCACTTTGAAATACTTTAACTTATGATGATAACAATGTTTGAATTGTTTCAATACCTTTGTGAAATATTTGCCTGATATTACTTCTATTGACTTTATGTTAGCCTGATACTTATTTGATATATTCAGCTTTCTTTTTTGCGACCAGCCATCTCATATTCTTTTTTTTTATTCATCCCAATAACGTCGCATCGATCGCCTTGTTATTTTGCCAGCATCAGGTCTCCAAAGTCACTTGTCCATCTTCCATCAATAGACGTCCACCATCCTGGAGTGCGCTGTATATTTAGACGTTCCTAACATTCTAATATCGTAACTATAGATAGGAACAGACTATGAAAACGTGTCTTCTTCTTTAGAAATTTTATTGATTTTTCTTGAATAAATATTTGCGAATAAAGAATCCTGTTTTGATATCCTTTAGCAAACAAATAATATTGACATTCGATTCACTTTGCAGCCGTTATCTTGTAGACAAACCTTCCAGTCATTGTGTTTACTCTTTACTTATTTATATACAAGTGCCTGCTTGCATTTCACCTCCACTAAGCGGACATTGAAATAGAATAGGTTGTTTATCTTTAAGAAAATAAAACACTAAGCTTTGAAAATAAAAAAAAGACCTTTATTGTGAAAAAACAGTACTTCACAGAGACAGCTCAGTAAGCGATCCTCTTAGAAACACAGGAAGAAATTTCACTTCTCTCCTTCAAAAATATTAGAGGAAGCAGTTGAGAATAAGATGGTGTAAAGAATCGATGATTGTTAAAACGAACCTCGTCAAAAAAATGATCATTTTTCATTTTTTTTGAAAAATTTATAAAAAAAATACTGTACACACAATTCACCTCATATTAAGAAAATACACTTCTTTCTAGTTGACCTATTCATAGTAACCTTTTTTCTCCAGAATGTTTTTTTTATTTTCTCAAAAAATTTTATTTTACCGAGGTTTGTTTTATAATCATGATTCAAGTGGGGTGCGCAAAAGTGGTGAATGTTGGTCAAGGACAAAAATAATTGACGTAGATACTAATAAAGAGGCCTATATTCAGCAAAAGATAGGCACGTAGGTAATAAAAAAGAGGAAATCGTAAGAGAATATGTGAAAGGTATTTGAGTCTATCAAAAACCTAGATTAATCTTTAAAAAAATTCAAGATTACCTTCTAAAAAACATATCTACTCATGTCTAAGCCCACATTGTATAGGAATTGTATACATTCTCCATATTAGGGCAGTATGTGTTCATCTCAAGATTTATTCCGAGTTAGAGTGGAATAGATTGATGGGATACCGGATGAGAAGGAGAGGGATGGATACAGTCTCGCCTCGGGAGGTTTCGTAGATAGAATGAGATAGCATCATCAATATAAATGAATAGTAATGATGTTGAAAAGAGACGCATGCAGGGTCATGCTAAATCATATCATAATTTATTTATTTATTTAAACATACACGGCAACAAGCCTTTTACATAATCCTTATTATATTTTTTTTTACTTAAATGTAAGTTTTGGGAAAGAGAATTTCAATAAAATGTTTCAAGATAAAACTGAACTTTTTGAATTCTGAAACTCATCTGCTTTAGATCAGTTTTTTAGCTATCCAAATCTATGATTGTGCATCTCCTAAAATTCTGTAAAATATTGATGGAGAACGTCTTTTATGCGCCATAAAAAAATAAGACATTCAGAATGATCGATTTTACTTCATATTACCTCAAGATGATAAGTATAAGCTAAATTAATTCATAATTAACATGATAAGAGCCCAAATAAGTATATTTTCAGTGTTAAAATGGATTCTCATTTATATATAAGTCATAAATCGAAGATATTTACATTACTTTGGGTCCTGAGTCCTTACTTTATACCTTGCCACTCCAGTATTCAGCGACGTATATCACTTTGTCATTTGCCATCTTTAGGTCATTCTCATCAGATGCATTCCGCATCAGCGTAAATGGAATGAAAACTTCACCAAACAGGACCTCAGTATGCGGAACATTTCCTTTGAAAATGTCCTTTGATGATGGATGTAAGAAAGAAAATGATTCTGAGTATGACTGTCGACACTAAACTTCTCGACCTATCTGGTTTGGGGAAGTGTTTTCAAATGCCACTAACGCTGCACACTTTGAAGTATTCTTGGATGTGAGTCTCAAGGTGGTATCTGTTACGTCAGCTGGGTCCACCGCCCACTGAGGTGATAGGGTCGGAGATGCTTAAACTGGCATAATCCTACTGACAGACTGGAGAGAATTGAAAGAATAAAGACATTGTCACCTAAACGGATAAATAGGAGTCCTTATAGAGTCCTGAAATATTCCGATATAAAGTTATTTCAACATACCATTTTGTTTTGTACATCCCTGACTAAATGTGTAACGTTTTTGATAAATGACATACAATTCTTCACTCTCAGATCTATACAGCTACATAGCTTTAGCTAGGTATACTTTATACGAGTACTACGCAACAACATCTAAAGACTGGAAACCTTATTCATCGTCCTCATCGTTTTCTTCTCTTCCTTCTATCTATTCCAATACCTATCTAGTATATATACTTAGGTACTTACCAAACCTAGAAATATAATAATATGTCTTTATATATTACTATTATCTTAAAAACATCATCCTGCACTGAGAATATAACAGCTTTTGATCAAGGCGATCTCAGCCGGAAAAAACAAAATCCAAAAAAAAACAAACACAAAAGAGACATCATCAAAAAGAAACAACAAAATCATATACCCTCATGCTGTGTCTCAAATGGAGTAGGCAGAGACACACACAGACAACACTCCTCTCGCATCCACTCATTTTCCTTATACTCATATCCTCATTCCTCACTCTGTTACGCAACGTTTTACCAACAATTATTCTCAGCGATGGCATCTCCACATCACTTATTCGACTTTCGTCCTCTTTCAACTATGTCCAAGTTTCACTTGCATACATAAGTGTCGGTATCAGAATGATATTGTACTTCAGCAATTTTGACATTTCCGACACATTGCTATTGTTACCAATGGATCAGAGTGCACCATTCACTCTAGTAATGGTCACATTTCTTCATTCGATGTACAAATAATTATGAACTTCTCAAAGAAGTGTCTAAGTACCTATCTAAGATACAATCGCTTGTATCAATAATTCACAAAAAAAAAATTTATAAGTCCTTAACATTATTACAGTATTAACAATAGTTAATAGAACAATCTCCTATTAAGTAGGTACATATTTATTATTTTTCGTGTCGAAACCCAGAAAAATAAACAATCAAACTGATCTCCAGTACCTACTTTGCAAAACGCACAGCACGTGGAGATGCGTCAAAAATATTCTCCATAGTGCATGTGACAGGGCACAATGGTCACTCCAACAAATGTGCCATGATGTCCTATTATTTTCGGTATTTTTTTAGATATTTGATACAATCACGTTTGGGTTTAAGACCTTTAACATTTGGGTAGTTACAATGTGCCCGTTGCAGTGGCGAGGAATTGTAAAGGAAATTCTTGAATTAGGAAGATTAAATATCAAATAATTAATAATAAAGGTATTGGTCACAACTAGGAAAAAATATTTGCATTTATAATAGTTAAAATTAAATACAAGGAAATTTGACAGTTATCAGAATGCGACGTGACTAATCACGGGCTCTATGACGTCATCGTGACATTCTTTACGTTTGAGATCTATGGCAGCATAGCAACAACGCCGTAGAGAGTAAGGAGATCTGCCGTCACATGACTGAGGTCCCTCTAGAATACAGGAAAGTATTTGCAGATATTTTTTTATTTCAAACGCAAATTTCACTGAAATTAGGATACAGATATGAAAAAATATACATTCGTTATAATAAAAGAGACAATTTATAAAAGAGTAAATAAAAAAAGTAAGTAAGATTTTATTTATTTTAATTTTTCCTCAATAGATACCTACAACAAATGAACAATGAATAATACAATAATGCAATATGTGATTTACATTGCCAATTTTAGTATAAAAATATAAATATCTTAACAATGTTTTTCTCCCCATCCTTAATGTCTTATTATTTAACACGAAAAGTGTGTCTAGTATAATTAAAGGGCTTAAACAATTTTGAACTGGCATAGACTTTAGAAGGACTGTTTTTTCGAACGTCTTTATCCGACTTAACAATGCAAGCATATTATTAGATAGCACTATACCCAGATCTGTTAAAACCTAGATCAGTGAATTTCTTAAGATAAAAAATAACTGATTATGATCGATGGTTTAAAGCACAGAAGACACATGTCCACATTTGACAGTTTAGAGAAAACAGGGTTTGAAAGTTTGAGATTATAAACTAATAAACTAATTAATAAACTAATTTTAATTTAAGTTTATTAATTAATAACTAAATAATAAACTAATTTTAAATTAATTCAGAAAATGTCCTTGGTGGACATGTGCTTTTTAAGAATCAATTATGTCGATATAAATACATTCTCAAATATCTTATGTGATATGTTACATCCATAAATTGGAAGAAATTTATGGAAGTCCAAGAGGGAGGCCTTTGTTCAATACTGGACACAAGAAGAAGGCTGAGGTATGTTACATCTGTGCACAAAAAAATGATAATTTAAGAATGTTTGGCATCTGGTTTTTATTAAATATTTCGTTCGATAATGATATAAGTATTATTGGTAATTATGTAATCAGGACATAGACGACGTTGCAACCGATCTTGTACATATATTTACTCATTTTACCTAAATAGTGGATATGTGTCTTTTGTGCTTTAAACCATCGTCATACATATTATGTAAAGTTTTATCAGTTGGTTTGTTTCATTTACAACGCAAAGCCGGGTGTAAATGAAAATAATATTTTTGAGGATATCAGTACATAGTTAGATAGACAAACAAACCCCTAATGCAAGGTATAGAATAATGTAAAAAAGTAATGGTAAACAAATATATATATATATATACCTAGGTATATATGTGAAAGAAATTGAATAGACAAAAAACAGAATGAATAATAAATCCACTCAAAACAACTACTTTTTCATTGTGTAGATAAAAAAAAACAATATAGGTACTCGTGTCAGAGTGCCAAATATTTTTGAATGTATGTAGGTATCTCTAAAGATCTGAAGTTCCTTATCATATTTCATACACTTTTAGAAAATTTCAAATTAAATTTTAAGAATAGGTACTCGCGATTTACTTACTTTAAATCGGTTACTACAAAAAACGACGCTCCTGGCATAGGTACCCAATTCACAGAAAAAAAAACTATAGAAAAAATTATTTTCCAAAACCCTGAATAAAATATACACACGCCAGCACCTTACTATGACGGGAATAAATGGCTCAATTATTGGCACGAAATCACTTAAAATAAAAGTTCGCTTTCACCCTGTGTTCCTAAAAGGAATATAGGAAAGGAGAAGAAGAAATAGAAATGTATGCAAGTTCCCTTAAAAACTTTAAAGCGTAACTAAATTAGAATGAAATGTATATAATTCCAAAGATTAGAATTTTCAATATCGTTAACATTTTTTGGTAGCAGGTGTTGATAAAATACACAAATAATATCTAATTATGAAATCAAAGGCGCCTGCAGGTGTAAAACTACCCCTATGTAACTTAATAAAATTAAATTGACAAGTATAGATTAACGGCATGAATATATTAAACCAAGTAGCTACCTATATATATTTATCATAAAAAAATATATACATACTTAAAATCACAAGCATCTGCAGAAAAAATATTGAAATGATTGGCATTTTCCTTTGTAAATTATACACATGCATTTGAAATTAAAAGTTCATTTTGTGCAAATAAAAAGTGTCATCAAAAACTTAAATTTAATTGAAATGTTACCTGATTTATAGCATAAAACATGCATAATCAACGGTTCAAAATAATAAATATGTTAAAAACTGGTTTAATAATGCAATAAAAATGACCATTGTGTCATTTTGAAAAGCTAAATGAAATATAATTGCGATATAATTAAGGTTTAACAAAAGGATTCAAAGTTAGACCCTGGGGTACGCCGCATTTTTTCCTTTCGGATGTACCTATGTACTATTATTATTGTTGTTGAATTGTGAACTGTTTTGGTGGTGAAATTATTTATAATCGCATCGTAGTAAGGGCGTTAATTGGTAACTGATTAATTACAGTAAAACCATTGTTCGATTGTTTCGTGAAATAATTAATGAACGCATCATTTGTATCGTTATTGTTGTTTGGGAGTCCCATTGTGAGAATTGAGAAGGTTCTTAGTAGTTGTAAACGTGGGGATGGTGGAAGAACGAATGGGTGAATGGGCGAAGATTAATCCGATGAACGTTTGTCAGAAAAAGATAGACAAAGGAAGAAAGTACAATCATACCCTATACGGATATTACATTAGTAATGCAGAGGCAGTCCGTTGTGTCCCAGAAATAGAATAGGCCTTCCATCGCTTTTTTTTAAATTTCATTCTTTCTATTCATTCATTTCTCTCATTTACGACTTTAAGCCTTTTACATCAATAAGGTTCAAACATATTTTTTTACAATAATTAATTTATATATAAATCAAGTAACAAAAAAGAAACCTTAATCAATCAATTCAGTTGCAAAGTTTCTTCAAAATGTATTCAAAAAATATTGCGAAAAAGACATTTAAAATCTTAAATAATTTGGAGTCCTTAGAATATTTTTATTCCTCAAGAAATATTCTTCAAACAGCCACTCTAAATCATAATCTTCACCAGCGGTTAAGTAGTCAGCTGTGCATCGTCGCTATTCCTGAGATACAGAACCTTCATTGTTACTTTAAATTAATATTTAATAAAGACTAACTTGGGACTTTAACTGAAATTGAATAAGTAAATATAATAAGTAATTAAAAACTATTTTTTGTTGTTGTTGTTAGATTTCAGTTAAATAAACGAATATAAATTTGATATTTTTATTTAGACAAAATTAGTGTCAAAAATGTTAAAAAAAAAAAACTGTAATTCTCCAGTACTAGAGTGTGATTAGTATAAACAGTAAATCAGTAGAATCTATAAATGAACTGCAATTTTGACTCATTTGTTTTACTGTCTATATACTATACCTATCTTTTTGGCTTTTACCTATTACATTTTGATTTTACATGTGGTCAAATTTTACTATTTCTAATGTTATTATTTTTTATTGATTTTTAATATAAGGTATGTAGGTATATATATTTTGCTGTACTTTTGCATATGTATTTTAAATGGAAGGATACACGATTAATTCACTAATTTAATTAGCCCAGTTATTTATGTATTTATTTATTCATTCATTTACAGCCTTTAATAAGCTTTTTCATACAAACAAAACAAATACTTCAAAAGATTTTAAATACAGATATTAAATCGGATACATATATTAGATTAACAACAGCTAAAAACACACAGCAGGAAGACCTTTGTTATATACCTAAATGAAAACACATGAACAGCAAAAAATAATCTTAAAAAATTATCTTGTGTTCTCAATGTCATTTTTCAACTTTTTTATTAAGGGTTGCACCCTCCCTCACCCATGGATGTTGCAGGAATGTCAATTCCCATGTCATCCATACTCTTCATGCAAATTCTTCTCAAGGAAGGGCTCAAGGTTCGCCTGAAGGGCTATCCCCGACAAAATCCTCCCCAAAATTAAATACAACCGTTAATGTCCACCGACTCCATTGTTTACAAAAGAACTTAAAATTAACTTACAGTTACGTATTTACTACGTACTAGTTGTTAGCCTAAATTATACAAAATATCTTAAGACTAGATTGAAATTCTTAAAACTAGTTGCATTTCATAGCCACAATCAATTACACAAGCAGTTTCTTCTAAGCGTAGTGTATAATATGTTTAGTATATCTGTAATCATAAAAGAAATTGATCATTACATGCAAAACACACACAACAAATGAAAGTGGTAGGAAAATCACAAGTTAGGGTCCAATCATTCTCTCTTTCTGTGTTTGGAAGCCGGTTGCATCAAGCGATTGATCCTAAAAAAAAAAAAAGGAATACCTCCCTTTATTGGAGGAAAGGACGTCACAAACAAAGTGAGTTCGGTAAGGTCAAAAGGTCTCTGTAATCATACTGGAAAAACGGACTAAAAAGCATCAGCGTCATTTTTCAACTACTTATTTTGCGATATACGAACACACGTTATGTATAGGTTTAATTGTAAATTATTCTCTTTCTCATACAATAATTCTCCGCCACTCTTAGAGTAAAAATATTATTAATATCAGTACGGAATTGGGTGGTACTACTTTCATAGTAGGTATTATACAATTCATTCTATTATTTTCTATGTAGATATTGTTATGTTTATTTATTTATTTCCCATTGTAATTATTAATGTTTCGAGGGGGAAATTATTTATTTATTTATTTATCAAAGCGCAAAATAATAATTATTAGATACTTACTATTGTAACGAGAGAAACAAAAAGAAAATAATACTTATTAGTTGTCGGTGGATTTGTGAAACCTCCTATGTACATTTCTCAAGATTTTATAGAAGATAAAAAAAAACTGTTTTGCCGGATGACATTTTTTTTGTGACTGGTTCGTTACGTGGTAGGTTTCTTGGAAATTCTGTATTACCTTGAATTTCTAGGCATAATTTGAATAATTTCACAGTAAATAATTTTTTAAGCACATGTGAGTTTTACAAATTATCCAAGAAAAAGCATCACGTAAGAGATTTAAATTGTCTCAATAGCTGTTTCCGTGGATATCTCAGGTTTATATTTCATTGGTATATGTGGCTCGACGAGATGAATAATTTGGAATCAATAATTGAAACATGAAAAATTAATTTAGTAGGTATAAGATCTCATTTCTGAAAAATATTGACACTTGGGAGGTTTCATGGATCCACCGACGTAATGATGCTGTTGTTTTTGTCATTATTTAATATTGTGTATCGTAGAAGTTATTCTGTTGCACATATAGATAACGAAAAAGTTTTCAAAAGATGATAATGTTGTATAGGGAGTATTTTTATTGTATTAAACATTTTTTGATGCACGATTCTATCTGCAGCAGTGCTGAATTGCAATAGGTAATGTTGTGCTGAGTTGCAATAGGTTCAGTTTGGAAGCTGATCCAATTTGTAAAGAGGTAGCTGTAGTAACAAGAAGACACCATGAAGTCCTATAGCTAAAGAATAGGTTTCCACTCTTCTCTGTATTCAGCGACGAGGCATGCAACCCTTCCTGAATGTCTTGTTTGTTTATTGGTATGGAGAGGATCATCTGCATGTTTGTTACTTGCAGTTAGTCTGTTGCATTCATCCGTCATCATCATCATCATCATGATAGTGTTGATTTTTGAGCCGTTCTTCCATTTTACAGCCGATCACCTGAAAAAAAATTATATACTTAAATATTTTTTTCAACTAATACTTGTACATATTTATAAGTATTACCTAAATGTCTATGAAAAAAAATTCCTAGTAAAAAAACACATAAAGAGATAATAAAATTCTCGTAACAGCTTAAATTTCTGGAAATGAACTTGCAGCCAATCCACTTGCTACCCCACTTTGGGAGATGTCGTGATAGTAGGATAAATCCATCCATCCCATCATGACGTACCTACTATCTCACAAGTGGTGTTGCCAGTGGACCAACTGCTTGTAATAAGCAAGCAAGTCATCCTCTACTTGACTATATAAGTTAAGATATTCAAGATGGGTGTGATACCTCATCGCTATAATGAAGGTGTAGAATGTCTTAAAACGTGATGTCTTACGAATACCTGTCTTTTAAAGGATACTCGAAAACTTGCGGAAAAGAGTGGGATATCTATTCTTTAACGGGGACTGCACGGGATATATTAGGTAACTACTAAACTATTTTTTTTATCAATAGGTATATTTATTTTACTTTTCAACTGAAGTTCATAAATATAAATAAAGTACACATACATACGAAATTTCCAATTATAGAAAACTCATCCATTTATACATAAATAGGCATAATATAATTGGATGAAATTGCGACTCCGCAATAAATTCGCCCAGTGTAGGTATATTGGTTGTATCATTGTATTTGATTTAAATGTATATTTTATGTAAATTGGCTTGAAATCAGCTTACAGTAAAGAATAAATAAATAAAAATATGAGAACCCTTGAAAAATTCTAATACTTACTTATATTACTATAGGTATAAAGTATAAAATATTTGCATACTTTTATGAAAATAAAAGAAAAAAATATTAATATAAGCAAAAGGATAGAAGATCAACAGGTCACTATTTATTATGATAGGCTATCAAAGAAAAGAAAAAGAAGATATCCTTGAGACTGTTGTAAGAGGAGTAGGAATAGGTAGGTACGTAATAATAAGGTAAAGAGGAGGAATCATTCTCCAATAGTCATACTAAAGCCATTACCACGAGCACACTACACATGGATAAGAAGATGGTCCAGGAAAGATGGAGTGATGAAGTAGATCAGAATATAAAGACGTCTGGAGGGAGAGATAAGTAAAAGAGATGGTTAGAGATATTAGGAGCTGGTATTAAAAATTGTTATTGTGACAGGAAGAGAAACTGTTAGATAAAAGTGCTCTGAATCCTTTTTTATCTTTCCACAAATTGTAGTGTTTTTTTTAAGAGCCCAGCTCATAGAAAAAAAAAACATTTCTTCAAGAACGATTCTGGGGTAATAGAATCACATCTTTTCACGAGATTTATAACGTTCTCATGTCATTCAAACATTTCGATTGGAGAATCATGTATGTTTACACATTGCGCAAAATCTAATCGACGAGAGTGAGAAAGACGTCCCAATTCTTACGAATTATTTCTATTTTATCTTAAGTCTCTTAACTTTCGGTGTCCATGGATAGTGTTCACTAATTTTGCCATTCTCACTGTCACAATCGAGAAACATTTAATGCAAACCATAGCAGTAACCTTTTTTGGATCACCTATCGTCAGAACCAAACTAACAAACTAATTTCAGAAGAAGATTTATTTACATTTATTTTGAAAATTAATATTCATTCATACCATCACGGCATTTCCCACAGGTGGGAAAGCTAGTGGAAGACCTGCAAGTAATAACCACGCAGGTCTTCCAGGATGGGTACCTTAATAATCGAGAGGTCAGCCTGATCAGATTAATATTATTCTCTCTCTTTATTTATATAAATGTGCTGTCAACTCACTGTATGTGTCTCTGTGAAGTGAATAAGTAAATACCAAATTGTTGAAAAAAAACAGAAGTACAAACTATTCACAGTTCGCTCTTTATCAGTATAGTGGTTTATCTACAACTGTTATTATTTAGAAGTCTGTATGGTTGAAGTAGGTAGGATATAGAAGTATGAAGAAGGTGGATATGAAAGGGTTAGGAGGACGGTTAAAGAGAATGGCATCGCCATTATCCTTAATCCATGCTATTTGGAGGCGGTTTCAGTGGTGGTAGTAGAAGCATCTACCAACTACTACATACCATCCTAACATCTATAGAACAGTTTCTTTGATACATACTTTGATATAAATAGTTTCAATGAGAAGAATCAAGTGAAAAGTTTGATTTTTTGTTTTTGAAAACACATTTCTCGTGGAGTCTCCGATAGATAATTAGCCTCCAACCTTGATTTTTCTGTTAAATCTCCCGAAAAAGATATTCATTCTCTTCAATTCAGCGATAAAGTATGACATATACATACGACATTATCATGATTTTTATTGGGAAACTTTAATTTTTTTTATGATTAAGATGTATCTGGGTTTTTGGTATAAACCCAAATATAACTTTATACACCTTTCACAGTAAGCTAAAAGCTTGTGTTGTGAAAGGGAAATTTACCGGCACCTGGGAAAGACCCCGACATTGAATTCAACGAGGGATCTCCTAGAATTGAGACAGAAAAATCAAACCCAGAGCCTCGGAAAGTTATTGAATTAGTTAAGAAATAACCAAGTAGAATATGTTGGTGCAAATAGAATGGAGAAGGCTCAATATTGAACATCATGAAGAGAGAGTAGAAGTATTATGAACTACGGAGCAGCATGTTAGGAGAGATGGATGGAGAATCACAATTATTAATCATGATCTCTGGAACCTTCTTGTCATTCGAGCTTTCTCTCTGTTGCATCTGCCAGATCTCCTAACGCTTTTAGGTTCGGGGAGATCAGTGGGTGCTTTCGCATGATTAATATTAGATAATGCATTGTATAATTTTTATGTTCTAACTACCTGCTGGCGTGTGATTGAACATGAATAAATATGTAACAGAAGTACAAAGAATAGCAGGTAACCACCTTCAGAATTAAGAACAGAACGTGATAAAAAGATAAAAAAATATCTGTATTCTGTTTTTTTGGTGGTTACCTTATGAGAGTTCATTTTTATTGATATTTAAAAGATTTAGTTAAAAACACCCCGTGGAGCACCCGGTAAAGAATTGGTCTCCCACTCTTCTGCGTAAGTTTTCGAGTGTCCTGTAAAAGGCAGGTGTTCGAAAAAAATAAGACATTTTACATCTTAAATTCAGCGTTGAGGTTTGCCACCCATCCTGAATGTCTTGATTTTATACTGGCACAAAGAGGACAGTTTGTATGTTTCTTACATACAGCTGATCTGCTGGCTACCCCACTTGTGGGATATGCCGTGATGGTATAGTAGTAGTAGTAGTAAAAACACTATAACTTGTTTTAAAATTGTTTCGTCTTTTACTAAGACATTATTAATACTACACTCATTTTTACCAATTGTATACCTACCTACTAATAAAATAATTTATTTAATAACGTTGATTAATAAAAAGTTTGTATTTATAAAAAAAAAAAGTATTTAATGACCTACCAGGGTGGAAATAATACGAAATAAAAAAATAACTTTAAATAATATTATAATTGAACACCCCTTCGAAAGCTCAACAGAAAGCTGAGCACCGGGATCATCTTTGGATAAGTGAAGTACATCCATACACATCATCATTATCATCATCTTTCTCTCATGTAGGTAACTTATGGACAACAAACTCATTCATTCTTATTCCAAAAGAAATCCGTACAAAATATATACAAAACTTTATCTATAATGTTTTATGTATATGTAATTTGTTGACATTTCTATTTCAAAAATTTTATTTTTGCCTAAAATATTTTTATCGCCCATCTTTAATGTCGAATTTATATTGGCTCGGAGAGAGCGATACGCACGTTTATTACGTTTAATCAGTCTGCTATCTGTACCACTTGTGACAAATGCGTTGATAGTACAAATAAAATATTAATGCGTTTTTTTTATCTGACATTTATTAACTTCAACAGTTTTTAGTGTCAATACTGCATGTTACAAGATTTTAGGTGACGAAAATGTAAGTGAAATGACGTCACTAATACCTACATGTAACAAACCAAATACATATTATAACAGAATGAAGTGACATCATTTTCACTAACTCTGACAGCACGCATCAGTACACGTTAATGACATTTTGACAGGTAGGCACTAAATGAACTCAGTGGCGTACCTTATTATTTCTGTATACGCAAAAATGTAAGTAATTGGGTCTTTGAATATAGATCTTTCTACGTAATGCATCTTGGCATCTCCTACAATTAGGGTATCTAATAGAGTACCTAACTAACTAAATGCAATAAATATATAAGCTGTCTTATCTGCCTCAATAAAAAAAGGACATTCCGTATGGGTGCCATGTCTAGACGGTAACTAGAACATGCAAGACAATAATAATATAGTATATATCACTTTCTGCTGTATTTTTAAAGCATAATATAAATATACCAAAATTACAAAAATGGCGATTTCTCGAATATAATAATTTTCTACTTGTTGAGTTATGGAATCGGACAGTCTATTTATGCTTTACCAGTAGCTCTACGAAATAATTTTATTACTTTAATATACATTTATATAGTATTGAACAATTTTCATGGCACTAAGACATTTTGCAAAAGCGTGATCAATTCTTATTAATAAAATTCTAGTTCCGTCACTGATTCACCATAGACAAAAGACACCTCGACACATCAATCACAAACGTCAAACCAATGGAATTTACTTTTTGAATTCGAAATCAAAACGTTGTGTTTGAATATTCAAAATGATAATTCGTTTTCGAATGCAAATTTTAAAAGATTTATGTAAATCGTTGTTAGTGTTGCCATGTCGATGAAACAATATGGCGCCTTCACGGTGGATTTCGAGCATCAAATATTTGTCATCAAGAGCACGTACGTACACATACAAATAAAATAAATATTTGACATTTGAAAACAATTGAATAAAGTTTACCATAATATGGCATTGCCACCATTGTGGTAGTCATAATTTTTTCGTGTGTAAACATCTCTTCCGCAATTACTTATAAATAACGATAGGTATGTCTATGGGTGTAGCATAATGAAGTTTTTTTACATAATATAGTCTTTTAGGTTCGTAAAGTCTCATATTTGGGCCACTTCCTGCGAGGCGATAAGTATCGGCTTCTGCAGTTGATAATAGAAGGCAAGATTGAGGGACGTCGCGTCGTGGAGTGGGAAGGAGGCAGATGTCGTGGCTGCGGAATATACGGCAATGGACCGGAATAACACGGATGGGAGAGCTGGTCCGCACAGCGCGAGACAGGGAGGCATTCTCCAGAGCCAACGTCGGGGGGACCTGATATGGCACTGATAGAAGAAGAAGTCTTTTAAAATAAGACATTCAGGGTAGGTGACATAGCTAGATCATTAAGAACATCGCAAATAAAAATGTTGTTCAGTTCAACGATGAGGGGTGCCACTCATTCTGAATGTCTTTTTTTAATGGCACACTGAGGAGGACTTGTATAATTATTACGTGCAGTTTGTTAGTTCGCTGGCTACCCCACTTATGAAAATTGGTCGGATATGGATGGAAAATATGCAAATCAAAACAGTTACCTAGAAACCATAGAAAAATTAAAATAGACTATAAACATTGGTAAAAAAATTGGTATCAAGTCCATTCGAATCGTGGGTCCAAAATAATTTCAAATTAATCGGTCAAATCATTCGTAGTAATTATTAAACTTGAAGGATATTCGTTGTTTTTATTGTAGGGATCCTTTTATGACTTTGTTAGATTTGTATGATGTGCAGTATTTTTATTTTATTTTATATTATTTGGCAATTTTTGCTGGGAGTTTCAGGTGATGGATACGATATATGGCGCCCGTGAGGTCATGTTATGAGTAAACGGCGCTTTACAAATTGTCCATATAACAGACTATTTACAAATATAACACATGCAATAATTTAGCAACATTATGTATGTAGTTCACTTACTAATAACATGCAAGCATGTTGCATGTTGGATGATTTATTCGGCGCCGTTTAAAGGAGCATCCATCTCAAGGACGAGGGAAACTATGTTGGAAGAGCGATGTCTCCAACTCAGCATATTTCAATAACAAATTTAGAACAACACAGATTAAGAAATGAAAAAAGAGATACAAAGGAAGAAAAAGAAATATAGGTACGAGAGAGAACAATAAAATCTTTCTATTATGGAGTGAAACAGCAGTCAGCACACATTTATAGTTTTGTTATTAATTTTAGAACCTTCTTTCTGAGACAATGAGTTACTATTCCATGATTTAAGTCGATGATAGAAACCGGAAGAGATAATCTAAAGGTACATGTACATTTTTAAATCGGGTACACCCCAAAAAAGTCGGATTAAGAGTGATCCACTGTAGGAAGTAAGTATGTAGGTACATGTACATACTTGTGCAATATGAATATTAATTTATTTTAAAAATACATTATTAATTAATTAGCCGTACTTAAAATTAATGGTGTCCATATTAATGTTCATATTTTCATATTATGAAATCTAAAATATTATGGATGTTACTACAGGCAATGGGTACCAGTTCCTACTACCCCTCAATTATACAAAATACAGGGGTGATATATTTTTTTGAAAGAATGAAAATATGAAATAATAATTTTATAATCATGGATGGACATACTTATCAATTTGAATCTGCGGTTCTTTATTTATTGGCTTTAATTTTGAACAATAATTATTGTTTTGTTTATTATGTAATATTAGTCGAAATAAATAACAAAATCAACATAAGAAAAAATGTGATGATATGCAGTGGCGAGATTATCACTATATAGTGGTTCTTGATTTTGAAAGTAATAAATGAGGCATTGGTAATATTGTAAATGCTCCGATTTTGAAGTGAAATATAAGTGAACTTTTTTTAAAAAAAAAATTGTATCTTAGTTTTTATTATCAACTCAAATACAACCTTATACACGTTTCACGGTGAGCTAAAAGCTTGCGTCGCGAAAGGGGAGTTTGCCGGCACCTGGAATCGAACCGCGAAACTTATGTTCATGAGGCCGAGACTCTACCTCCAGGCTACCGACAAGCTCCATGATCCACGATTTTTAATCCATGATCCGTATGATGTTGCATTGTTGTTGTTTTTTGTGATGACTGTTCTAAAAAAAGTAGTTTTTAACTGCTAATAAAATTACATACATACATCTTCTTCCTCTGGTCCATTGCGCCTAGGTAGGTACCTCCTCCAGAGATCCTTGTCCACCGCTGCTTCTAGGACCTCTGGCCACTCCAAATCAAGTCTTTCAACACAGAAGTCCACAAAAATTGCATTTTTAATCTTCTTCACGAATATTCGGGAATGGAATATGTGCACTGAGAAAAATACTAACGAAATTTCACAACGAATCATTGGTACGTACTATCAGATTAGGACCAGAGATCGTACAAACAATTCATTAGTACGAATCTATAATATAAACTCTTCGCAAACAAGTTATTGGTAAATTTACCAATGATTTGTTTGCGAAGAGTTAATATTATAGATTTATACCAATGAATCGTTTGTACGATCTCTGGTCCTAATCTGATAGTACCGTACCAATGATTCGTTTTGAGTATTTTTCTCAGTGTGTCTCACTCTTGTTTGATTTCGAGTATCCTGTAAAAAAAACATCGAGATTATTTGTAAAACGTTGCGTGATGAAGTGAGCTATTCCTCAGGATATTGGATTTTCAATTCGGCCGTCTGTTAACGTGCAACATAATTATCCTAAATAATAGGTATAATATGTTCATGGCACAGAGAAAATTGCATTTTTAATCTTCTTCATGAATTTTCGGGAATGGAATATGTGTCTCACTCAAAGATCAACTAAGTAGGTAGATACGCTACGGCTATTGGATTCTTTTGTTCTACAGTGAGGCAAATTTCTGTCCCCTTATCCCCTTAACAGATCAATGAGAAGTTAGCTACAATACGTCATTTGCTAAATATTGTCTGACAAGTGAGCATGGCGTGTTGCGTTTCGTTTATGTCGACGTGTTTTCGTATTTATTTTCAAGTGAAAGTGTTGTTTTCTTAAACAGTTTTTGTGTACACGAGATTAAAAATGAAAACTTGTTCATTTTCGTTCTGCCAAAGTGTTTATTTGTAGAATAAATCGGATGTATCCTTCGACTTGTAAGTATGAAACATTTTTGTGTTTATACGTCTTATTTATTATATTTTAGTAATATAATCAATCATAAATAATAAATATACACTAGCTTTAACGTTTTGTTTATATTTCATAACAATATCACTCGATTTTAGGAGTAAAAACTCATTTTCAATATGTATTTTGACGTTTCTAACTTTTGTCATAATGTCATAGGCATGGAAATTGAGCGACGATGTTTAACATCGATACGAACATCGACAGATAATTTTTCATCCAAGAAATATATTTAAGTGATTATAAAATATATAAATTATTTTCAATGAAATGCTTATGCCATTTTGTATTTTAATATATAAATTTTAACAAATCTATACACCTCTATATTGAATGAATCATCATATAAAACAACATTGAATACATAGTCATAATTGGGTTTAGAATTAATTTATAAGATTTTTTGTTCTTATTTGACATATTGTACCTTGTTTCTTTCTTGATTTTTTAAAATCCTGTTTAGATCTCACAGAATATATAAAGCGTTGCTGTTGCGTTGCTATAAAAAAATATTGCTGTATATTTGTTGAGAATATTATTGTATAGATACAACTTAGTTCTGCTTTGATTTTTATTTGTTTCAGATCCTGATTCTTGCTCAAGATTTTAAATTAACACGCCTAACATTTGACTGATAGGTACTCAAATATGATATCGACGCCTCAAACCGCTGACTGCTCACTTAATTAAATCTTATGTATGTTTGGCGAATAAGATCATTGTTGTAGAAATCTGTAATACATATTTTAATATCAGAATAATATTTAATATATTAATCTATCAAACGTGTTTTATTTATCACTATTCCCTAACTGCTGTCACAATGTTGTTTTCTTTTTAATTTATAGTGGACAGATTATCATTTTTTAATATCTAGTAGCAGATCTATTGTTACACAAAAAAACTTTCACTTGAAACTTGTAATTCCTAATGATTTTACTCAATTGACGTTGGATTTGCATGAAGTATTATATTTTTACTTACTATAAAAAGTTTTAATGAAGCATATGTCCAACAGATCAAATATATGAACAACTTAAGCAGAGAATGCTGAATACCTATACAATATATCCCTACTCTCATTTAATTGCATTATTTCGTGTATGTGGAGGTCTGATATGTTCCATTCTCTATGCCTACCCTGTAAGACATAAATAGTGCAAGTTTTAAAAATAAAGTACGTTAATAGATAAGAAAAGATTATTATATGACGAAATATTGTTATATGAAAACATTGCAATTAGGATAGCGTCTTCGATTATGTCAAAAACATCGATGATAATAAATTGTATTGACATCACTATGTAGCTAGCTTCAATTCTTGGAATTCTCAATAAGAATGGAATGGGATTTTGGGCTCATGTCATCTCTTTAATATTACTTACTCTATGGTCTCACTCTTGTTTGATTTCGAGTATCCTGTAAAAAAAACATCGAGATTATTTGTAAAACGTTGCGTGATGAAGTGAGCTATTCCTCAGGATATTGGATTTTCAATTCGGCCGTCTGTTAACGTGCAACATAATTATCCTAAATAATAGGTATAATATGTTCATGGCACAGAGAAAATTGCATTTTTAATCTTCTTCACGAATATTCGGGAATGGAATATGTGTCTCACTCTTGTTTGATTTCGAGTATCCTGTAAAAAAAACATCGAGATTATTTGTAAAACGTTGCGTGATGAAGTGAGCTATTCCTCAGGATATTGAATTTTCAATTCGGCCGTCTGTTAACGTGCAACATAATTATCCTAAATAATAGGTAAAATATGTTCATGGCACAGAGAAAATATTATAGTACATATATACGTCTATGATTTAATTAATAAAAAAACTTCTAGGTAACTTACTTACTTCCGATGGCCAAAAAGCCCTTGTCGGACCTTTGTCTCCAAAACAACACATCTCCAAGCCTTTCTAACTTGAGCAATGGATTACCAATCGTCTTTAGCATTAATTAGCTCCTTTAGATCTCGGTTGATGTTATCTAACAATCTTTGTCTTGGTCTGCTTAACGGTCTTCTGCCCTCAGGTCTTCCTGTCTTCTCCGGATCTAACGACGTGGCCAATCCATGCCAATCTTCAGGATAACTGCATAGAAATAATAATAATAATAATCGGACTATTTATATGTGGCGCCGTTTAATGATCCGTGACCATCTCAAGGGCGCCGTGACTTCTCCCGAACAGTAGTGTTAAAATAATACATGACTCCGTTAGCTAACCTATTTATAGGAAATACTGTATCACCTCACAGCTTATATTTAGATCAGAGCCCGTAGACAATTTGTACTTAGCGATCGTCTACTGGCGAACTTTTCGACAATCTACCTACACGTACCGTATAATTATGCGTTATTGTTGCAGTTATTGACGAAAATTCGTTTGTAGGCGATCGCCAAGTACAAATTGTCTACGGGCTCAGACATTATATTTTGAAGAGTTTTAATAAAAAATAAATCAATTATGTTTAAGTGGTTACACACCCTGTATATATGGGACTACCAAAGTAATAGCTAATACTTCCATAATACCTAAGCATATATATGTATAATACATCTATATAAATAAGTATAGGATGCTGCAAGTGTAGGTGTGTGTGGTTGTCCCTTTTTATCTATAAAAGTGTTTAATGTATTAGAAAGAGATGAAATTATTCATCTGCTACCTTGCAAAGCTGAATTTAATCTTCTTGTACCGTACGTAAGGTGCTAATGTCTAATTTTATTTATTAGAAAATTGTTTAATGAGTAAGTACGAGTATTGATGGGTAAGTTTAATTAACGGGTGTCTGTAATCTGCATTGTGTTTTTATACGTCGTGCTGTACTGTATTTATTTGTTAAAAATTATTATTGTAATATTTCAAACACATAGTAATATTTTACCTTGTGCCCTGTATAAAATTACATAATAATAATGTTCAAATAATCCATTGTTTTGATTATGAACGCAGAGATGGATTTTAAGAAAAGAATAATTCTATTTTTTGAAATATTGTGTTTTTTGATGTCTACAATATTTACATAAAAAAACTAATTTCAATTAAAGATACCTACATAAAATGTAGAAAGATATATTTATAAAACAATACATGCATACCTTGTTGTGCCTTCTGTGTGTTGGTCCGATGCTGTGGAACAAAATTCCTCTATGATTTTCGAGCTGAGGAAAGTGTTCAAGGCAGGGTTACAGACCCCATTGTTTAGGAGGAGTTATGATTCTAAAAGGGTCCTTACTTTGGTTTTTCCACAAAACGGCGCATGTTTAACAATAAATTGCTTAGTTATTATTATTAGATAGATCAAAAGGCCTGAAGATAGAGTACCAATACTAATATATTATTCTTCACAATTTTCATGTTTTATTGATATTCCCATCAATTTTGGGGCTAGATCCAACGACTGCTTTCGCAATACTATCCTGAAGTGTTCAACCTTCTTGTTTCTTGAATCTGAAAATATAAATATTATTTAGGTCGTACCAGCGTTAAAAATATAAACAATTTATGTTCGGTGTAGCCAGCTAACAAACTAAATGTAATATACGTACAGTTTGCCAATAACAAAACAAGAAATTCACAGTAGGGTGAAAAATACAGGACACTCGAAATCTAACAGAAAAGAGTGGGAGACCTATTTAGTTCTTTACCCGGAACTTAATATATATTTTATTAAATAATATCAAAATATGACTTTGCACTTCAGTCACTGAACCACAACGTGTTCATCTAATTTTTCATCATACGCCATGTGACAGTTACAAATGTGACCAAAAACTGTCTCTCTTCTTTAATAATATTTTTTCTACCCCCGCCTCCCCCCGCTACCCACTATATACATACATACATCCAGCA
The DNA here is from genome assembly GCA_947579605.1 of Athripsodes cinereus. Classification (NCBI taxonomy): domain Eukaryota; kingdom Metazoa; phylum Arthropoda; class Insecta; order Trichoptera; family Leptoceridae; genus Athripsodes; species Athripsodes cinereus. The sequence continues at coordinate 4,047,413 of OX388317.1, read as the reverse complement.
AGCAGCGGCACCCCCAGACAACTTCTTCATCTGACAAAAATGCCCCACCTCCCTCCCGTCCTCTTCCTACACACAACACATTCACCTCTCCCTTATTACAAATTCTTCCTCCAAGACCCCCCGTAGTCCTTTCCAATATTATTATAACTCAAACTATGTGTATCAACTTCAATTTCACATTACCCCCCCCCCATATCCTCCCAGAATATTATTACCTATCTATCTATTTAGTGTTTCAGGTTGACAATCAACGATAGATTGTCAATAGCCTCGAACACAATCATAAAAATGGTTGCTGATAATTGACATGATTGTATGCTCAACAGATGTCGAACATAGTGGTTTGAAACACGAATTGGTGGGATTGATGAACATAACATGGGTGAAGTGCAGCCTAAGCCGATTCGTAAGTTTCGGAACACCTTTCCCTCTAAAACGAGTTTGCACAGTCTGTTGGTTGTGAGGATGAGGTGTCTTTTGAGTAATATTCTTAATATCTTCATTCGTAGAGTTCGTCGGTAGCCTGGAGGTAGAGTCTCGGTCTCCAGAACAAGGGGTCCGTGGTTCGATCCCAGAGGCCTGAGTCAACAACACACTTTCGTCTCACGTTCCCGCTCCGTTAGCGTTCGGGTGCAGATGATGTTGCAAGCAAGTGTCAATTTCGTTGCTAAGATACACAATAGTTACGAAAATTAACACTTTAACACCGGCACAAGCTTTTGGCGCACCATCGTCTGCACCCGAACGCTAGCGGAGCGGGAACGTGACGCGATAGTGTGTTGTTGACTCAGGCCTCAGGTGCCGGCCAACTCCCCTTTCACGGCACAAGCTTTTAGCTTAGTGTGAAAGGTGTATAAGGTTGTATTTGGGTTTATAACAAACCCAGATATATCTTTTTTTAAAAAAAAAATTCACGCAGGTGGGAAAAGGCAGTAAAATACGAAAACTTGTAGTACCCATCTATCTATACCATCACAGCATCTACCACAAATAAAGTAGTTAATTAAATAAGGGTAGCATCTGATTCAGTGTTTCAATCTTATATCTTATATTTTGAAGTAGGTACATACATACATACATACATACATACCATCACGCCGCTTCCCTCGCGGGGTAGGCAGAAAGGATCGAGCGCCACTTCCTTCTATCCTTGCATACATCTTTCGCTTCCGTCACTGTCATACAATTCCTCATGCATGCTCTCCTGTTCAATGTGCTCAACACGTGACCGTCCTGTAGGATTTGATTTAAATGATCTTGCCATTTAATCCTCGGACGTCCGCGTCTCCGAGCACCATTCCTCTCAGCCAAATATATCTTCTTAGTCATTCTGTCCTCATTCATTCTTTCCACGTGCCCAAACCATCTTAACTTATTTACATTCATCTTTGTTATTACACCAACTTTCATTCCACATTCCTTTCGTATATCACTGTTACGCACACGATCTCTCAGACTCTTGCCACACATCCTTCTCAACGATCTCATTTCCACTGCATTTATGCCACTTTCATCCTTTTTTAACCATGTCCACGTCTCACTTGCATACATAAGTGTTGGCACTAAGATAGCAGAGTGCACCAACCTTTTAGCTGTGGTGGATATGTTTCTATTTGCAATTATTGGTCGGATTGCACCATTTACCTTATTGCCAGCAACTTTTCTCCTTTCAATATCGCTTTCACACTTCCCATCTCTCGTGAACAAACTACCTAAGTACACACATTCGTCAACTTGCTCTAACACTTCGTTGTCAATCATTACCTGGCATACTGTTCTCTCACTTCCTCTTTCAAACACCATGATTTTTGTCTTTTTTGCATTCATTCTCAATCCATTAATCGCACAATTTTCATACACACACGTCATCATTCGCTGTAGATCACTTTCACTTTCAGCCATCAATACCAAATCATCGGCAAACATTAACGCTCTTACATTCATCCCATTCATATCAACACCTACATTCAGTTCTTTCAATGGACGAATACAATGATCAATGTATAGGTTAAAAAGCCATGGCGACATCACGCACCCTTGTTTTACTCCTTTTGTCAATGTGAACCATTCCGACAGGTTATTGTTCACTCTAACACACGCAGAACTTCCTGTATATAGGGACGCAATGGCGCGAATTAGCCGACTACCCACCCCACACATTGATAGTACTTGCCACATTTTCTCACGATCTACTCTATCATAAGCCTTTTCTAGATCAACAAACGCGCAGAAAAGCTTCTGGTGTTTCTCCAGGAGCTTCTCTGTCACCATTCGCAAGGAGAAGATCTGGTCCACACACCCTCTACCACTCTGAAAGGCACCTTGCACATCCCATACATTCGTCTCAGTCACTTTTCGAACTCTTTCAATCAATATTCTTGCATACAGTTTCCCCACCGAGCTCAGCAGACTAATAGCCCGATAACTCCCGCATTCTAGTCTTGACCCCTTTCCTTTGTATAGAGGGCATATCACAGCTTTTCGCCAGTCTTCTGGCGTGCAACCTTCCCTCCAACACTGGTTAAAGAGTGCATGACACCATTCGAGAGTCCTCAGCCCACTCAGACTGATGAATTCCGTAGAGATCATATCATACCCAACCGCTTTGCCATTCTTCGCCTTCTTCAATGCATTCTTATTTTGAAGTACGTAAATATAAATCTTACAGTTACGTACGAACACGTACTTAGGACTTACACTATTACAATACTTATGTGAGCCTTCATGTTACCAAATATATTTAAATCATAACCTTGACAATTACCTAAATGCACATATCAGTGGGCCTAGTCAAAACACATTTAAGCGTTACGTTTTCGTTTCGTTTTCGTTCAAACAAGACGAGGTTGAGAAAACGCGTCAATTTTCGGAGCTAAAATACACAAGTAGCTCCGAAAATTGACGCGTTTTCGCAACCTCGTCTTGTTTGAACGAAAACGAAACGAAAACGTAACGCTTAAATGTGTTTTGACTAGGCCTACAGAAGTACAGATACACTCACCAAGGACTGCAAGGAACTAAGTCACCTCCTGTATAACCTCTTGAAGAAAGACAAACATAAAACAGAGATATTTACCGATAAAGTCATATTCTAATGAATTACTAGTACACAATAATCGATAAAGACATATTCTAATGAATTACTAGTACACAATAATCGATAAAGACATATTCTAATGAATTACTAGTACACAATAATCGATAAAGACATATTCTAATGAATTACTAGTACACAATAATCGATAAAGACATATCGTTGCCGTGGAGGTGAAGTGATCCAAGCCACACTTTTTTGAAAAATGAGTTAAGTATGCAGTTTTGTTCAGAAAACCACGGAGAACGTAGTGGTGAAGAGAAATAAGTGATTTGCTATTCCTAAAGGGCATTTTTGGAAAATTGTGAAGAGGTGTTAAGTGTTTTTACATCATTTCAGGTGTGTGTTAGAGCATTTCACTAACGCAGATAGGAATAAATAGTTCAATTTAATTATAGAAGTGAAAAGATCCAAGCCGCATAGCGCGTAACTTTCCAACAACTTTCCTACAGGTGGATCTTTCTCAGCTACAGTGGTGAAATAACCCAAGTGATAAATTCGTGTTTACTTCTAAAATATTGAAATTCTTTAATATTTTGTTATTTATATTAGTGAAATATGTGATCAGGAATATTGTGTAAAAATTTTAGCGAAATCTATGCAAAAATAACTTAGTTATAGTCAGATTAGTATTGGCGAATGCGACAGCATAACTTCATTACCTACCCTTTTTCTCGAAATGTCTGTCTTGTGGGTTACATCACTTCACATCCATGGCAACGATATTTTAATGAATAGGTACCTATTACTAGTTATTAATAGTAATTTTTCATTCATTCAATCATACGTTTCCCACAAGTGGTATAGTCAGCAGACTGCATGCTGCTACATATGCAATTATGCATATAAAAACATGCAAGTTATTCTCGCAGTGGCAATAAAAGTTAAAGACGTTTAGGAAAGGTGACACTCCTCCTCAGTGGATGTTAAACGTCTTATCCAAGATGTCTTATGGATAACTGCCTTTAAAACACGTACAGGAATGAGAAGAAAATGGGAGACCTATTCTTTACAAGGGACTCGACTAAACTGTGAGTCAATCGGGGTAAATTGTATCAGATATATTTTAGCACTTAATATTATTTAATGAATTATTACTTTTCACATTACCAATATCTTATGCTGGGTATCTAATTACGGGTGATATCTTATGATAGGTTGTGTCATAATTCACTCGATTACAGGTGCTTTGCCATGAAAATAAAAAAGAAAGTAGGGAAAATGAGAAACACGCGTGTCGCGGTAGATATGCGATAATTTATAAAATAATAATATGAGTGAGTGTGGGTAATAATGATCAAACATGTTGTGTAATTTGTATACATCTCTTTTCTTATCAAAGTACATCACTCAGAAGACACACCTGGTTGACAAGACGCGTGTGAGATGTAAGAAAGAATAATTGTTAGTCGGAAGATGATATAAATTTGAAATATCTTACATAGATTCTTAGAGAATTCAGAGCATTTTTAAAATTAAATTTTACCAAAAGACGTTTGGTTTTAAAAGGGTCGAAATCGGAACAAATAATGAAAAGCGAATTTTCTTTGCCTGTTTTTGACTCAGTGAAAATTTAGTTCATATAAATTCATTTACACATAAATAAACAAAATGCATTTGATTGAGAATTGGGTACAAGAAAATCTTAAAAAATATACTTATGATTTAACTCACGGGTGGCCAACCTTTTCGGCAGCCGGGCCAAATTTCAGAATGAAATTTCCTACCGGGCCGCACAACAATATACTCCTTATATGGAAAATTTGATAATTTTACTTCACCTAAAAATTTGTACCCCCCTTCCGTCGTCAAATTTTCAAAATGGTATAGCAGTTTGAAATGTTTCAAAACTCCAAGAATATTTTCGAAAAATACCTCTATCAAAAAAGTAACAGGTACTTGTACCGACTATTATCAGAAAAAGTGTGCATATGCTTCGCGGGCCACACGTAGACACCCAACGGGCCGCATGTGGCCCGCGGGCCGCGGGTTGGCCACCATTTAACTAATTACAAGGAGATGATACCAAAAAAAAATGTGTTACAGGAGATATCATATACATTATTATAATTTCAAATACTTAATTGTAACAATTTTGTAAAATAGGGACATCTTACGTAATTTCACATATCAAATTTTTAGTAAGTATTAATTTTTTGTAACTCGAAGATATATTTTATGGATAATCAATCAAAAAGTAATAGAAGTAATATTTTCTAGACTAAATTTAGACTCTAAGTATTTACAGAATATTATTTTTTACTGGAGAGCAAAAATGAAAAAAAAAACAATTTATCACCATACCATGCTGCACATCAAAACAAGTAAGTAAATAATTTATGTACATATTGATGCATCGAGGGAAGTTAATGCATAACAATGATTACAATCTTAGCTTTCCCCTTTCCCCAGTTTTACCCAACAAAAACGACTACGTCGTACGAATCTAGAATGCAAAAAAAAAATCTACACTCCGGCGGTCATTCCTTTGCCATCAAAATGATCCCCTAAAAATAATACATAGCACAACAAAACCAACAAGGTTTATGTATAAGCGACTTCTGGACGATTTCCGATCTAGTTGCTGTGAGGGGTAGATTTCGTAGGGGTACGTACATAATAATAACAATAATAACCTACCCCTCTTTTTGCCCCTTCTCCGGGTAATTTTTCTCATAAACCTAACATGACAGATTTCTAAAGTGATTGATTGCTCCTGGGATGTAGGGGTTTGATTGAAGAACGCAGTACTATAATGTACCACTTACTACATATTATATAGCAGAGCTCTGTTTCTCTATACTGTTGTTGTTTGTGTGTATAATCTACACAGAAAACGAAAAAAGGGGAAGTTTTGTATTATTACTGATACAATTTTCCCTCAATTCCCCTATTTTTTTCGATACTTTTTTCTTAAGTATATTTTGTCTCCGCGCCGCTCGCTGTATCAATATTAATAATTGTTATTTCTCGTATTGATTGAAAATATGATAAATTCGGCGTCGCGTGCTTCTGGCGTTTACAAATTAGACTCTCAATAATAGCATTGTGAGTAGATATATTCAATTTATCAACAATTCGATTTTCTTACGAGTCTTTTATTTTGACCGAGTTTAGGGACATTATTGTGTAGACGACATCACTAATGAAAAAAACTTAATCAAATTATGATATATTCATTTTCCTCCATAGAATATTAGAAACTAAACAGGTATCTCATTCTTACATAATATTTTTCGAGTGTCTTGTAAAAGAAAGATATTTGCCATCGTCATCGCATATCAAGATCTTGGTAGTATTTAACCTGTATTTATTGTTGTAAAACTCTAGACCTTTTAATAAAAAATAAAAACATGACTTTGAGTTTTACTAGAAGCTTTCGACATGCAATGTCATTTTCAAATTTAACCTACTCTGAGCAAGTAGAAACCTGAGTTACCGTAATAAAGTTACTGGTAAAAATCATTTCATTTGTAATTGTTAATGATCTTAATTTAGCAATAAGTTATCTGAATTTTGTATGGTACGGAAAGGACAACCCGTATAGGTAGTTAATACAAGCAGTTAGTTAAATGACTTCCTCATTTGTGCAAGATTCCATAATTGATCCATTTTGTCCAATTTTATTTTAGTATTTCAAAATATACTTTACCAACAATCCTAAAATGTCTCAATTTTTTATCGGCAATAAGGCGACAGTTTATATTTTTATACCAATTCAGTTTGCCAGCTGGCTACTCCACTTTTAGATGTTGCCATGATAGTACAGGTTTATAAATAAAATTAAAGAATATTTTTAAAATAAAATATTTTTAATATTTTTGGTGAATAATAAAATATATACCAAGCTCCTTAACATCTTTTGTAACGGATTTAAATTTTCATTCGGATTGAAAAATGGCAACCAAAGTAAAAAAAGTACGAAGAAACTAAAACATTTCAGATGAGAAAAAACTCAATATATAATGGCAAGTTGTATAAAAAGAATAAGTAATGTACTTTGTGTTTAATGCGTCGAAAATACAGCTAAACCCCCTTCGCATCATCTTACCCCACTCTCCTCATTCCATTAGATTTTTATTCAAAGCATCTTGTACAAGTTTATCGAAAAAAGTACTCTCATATCTCTCATACAATCTCGACCGAAAGCGTAATACAACAATGATTCAATTCTAGATTCAGTAAGAATTTATCACAATCAAATTTCGATATTATTGACCGAAGGTTCTTGCTGGAAGTCTATTTTAAGATGAATTGATAAAACAACACAGTATGTAGTTAATAAGTTACACAGGACGGCCACGTGTTGAGTACATTGAACAGGAGAACATGCATGAGGAATTGTATAACAGTGACGGAAGCGGAAGATGTATGCAAGGATAGAAGGAAGTGGCGCTCGATCCTTTCTGCCTTCCTCGCGAGGGAAGCGGCGTGATGGTATGTATGTATGTATGTATGTAAATATTACAACATGAGTATATTTATTGTGTCGGTATTTAGGTAGTAGAAATCCATAATATAATTGAGTTCGTCGGTAGCCTGGAGGTAGAGTCTCGGCCTTCAGAACAAGAGGTCCATGGTTCGATCCCAGGTGCCGGCAAACTCCCCTTTCACGGCACAAGATTTTAGCTTAGTGTGAAAGGTGTATAAGGTTGTATTTGAGTTGATAACAAAACCCAGATATATCTTTAAAAAAAAATATAGACAGTGAAAAACTAATATTTCTGCGTTCATAGCTTTTTTGTGAAAAATGGGCCGACGTGCATTTGCATGTGAACCTCTCATATGTTTAATTTCCATTTACATCAGGCTAATAAAATACAGATTAAACATCAAACGTTGCTAAAAATCACAAAAATCAAATAATCACCCAATGATTTGGATTCTCGACACTTCGAAAAGTAATGTCGAGAATTCTCGAATTTTCGATAATTGATATGAGTTTCTTCATTCCATACAACTTTTTTTCACACACTTCTTGTTGTTTTGTTATTTCTCTCCAACAATGTCGACGGTGGTAGAGCAAAAGCAGAAGGATTTTTCACAATACGTAATCAACATCTGCGAATAGTCGCCAACTTCAAATTATATTTATAAAATCAATTAATACAACTATTACTAAACCATCATGGCATATCCCACAAGTAGCGTAGCCAGCAGACCAACCGTATGCAATAAACATGCAGGCCGTCCTCTCGGTGCCATAAAAAATTAAGACATTCAGGATTGGTGGCATATCTCATCGCTGAATTGTAAATGTTAATTATCTTATACTTTTAGCTTATATGAATACTTGCCTTTTACGGGACACTCAAAAACTTACGGAAAAAGTGGAAGGCCAATTCTTTGGTGGGTGCTGTACGAAATATAATCATTTTTAGGTTATCTTATTCTTGTTTCAAAATATTACATTATGATCTAGGGTTTGGGTGTTCATCAAAAAGATGTTTTTTTACTAATCGCCTGATGATGGAGACGAGAGTCTCCGAATACTAGTACGCGAAGTTAAAAAAGTCATCGGGAAGTTAACTACATATTGTGTTTTTTTTCAATTATCTTGAAATGGACTTCCAACAAGTACCTTCGGTCGACAACATTAATGTTTGTACACATTTTTTTTTACAGTAAGTTCTAGCAGATTTAAATTTTCAATTACAATATAATAATAATTCAATAATTCAAATTTCTTTATTCATAAAACATTAACAATACATGTATATAAAAAATAATACATTATTTATGTAACAATTAACAATGCATTGGTGTTGCTGCCCCACTAGGTACAATGCACCTGTATTGGGGCTAACAACAAACAACATAAACATTACAATAATACAAAAAGATGATAGAAACAAATAACATAACACATAGTAACATCAAAGACAAGAAAACTCACAACTCTAAAAGACATTTTTAACATATTTGATATTATTAACAAAACACTTTTTACTTTTCACTATTGATTTTATTAGTTGAATGCTTTCGGCAAGTTAGCATGACATTTTCAAGAGAAGATTCTCTATGTTCATTATCCATGTTAATTTTATGCTGATACCATTTAAAACTAGCAATTTCACTGACTACTCCACTTGTGGAAAATTTCGTAGGTAATGGCATAACTCGTACAAATATAAACAATTCAGAGATGAATTTCTCCAGCAGTAGTATACTGAAATAGTCATGCGACTGTTCAACGACTTCAGGAAAATTATTGCATGAATATCAGCAGTGTCCAAATGGTATTTGAGACAAATATCAGAGTGTGAAAAACTCTAGAGAGGCTTGAAAGAAAAATGCGTTATAGACAATAAGAATACGGGTAAAGAGGGTGGGTGGGGGTGAATTGTGACAGGGGAATTTTTTATCTTCCACATTGTTGTTGTAAGAGCAGTCTTTGAAAAAAGTTTTTCAAAATGATCCCGAATGAGGGGTGGTCGGAAAAGAGGGGGCTGGGTGGGAACTATAATGGGCTTAAAAGGAATTATTACACCCTGTCATATTGTAGTAGGTCGCCCACACTTTTATGCTGATATTATTGTTATTATTATTCTATGCTATTTTAATCAAATATTGGAATGATTAACAAAATTTTAAAATAAATAATATTTTTATCTTTACTAAGTCGACGTTAATTTTGTAAAACTCCATGTTTATATATGGAAGAAACACAATTGGTTTTACTTGAGAAAAATATGACCTGGTTTCGACTTATGAAGTCATTATCAAACTTTTATTTTTTTTAAGTAAAACTAAAATCAATTGTGTTTTTTCCATATATAAATAAATGTAAAATGTCTTTATTTTTTCGAAGAATTGCCTTTTACAGGACACTCGAAAACTTACGGAAAAGAGCTAGAGACTTATTCTTTGTCGGACGCTCTGCGGAACAAGAACAGCAATCAAATTCTTTATTTGTTCATGTCATCCGTAGGCCATTGGTTTGGCACTTGGAATCGTCAGGCAATTAAAAACAATTTAAAGGTTCATTAACAATACAATAACTACACGAAATTTGAAATCTACGTCACTACGTAAAGAAATTTGATTATATCGAAGTTATTTCAAATGCAAAAACCCCAAAATAAAATTACTCCACGTCCGTGTGTGTTATTTTTATTATTATTATTATTATTATCCACAAATAATTATAAATAAATTGGTCAATGCCAAATAAGGTAAACAGTGAAAAAAGTCGCTCCACAACAAACCAACTTTTCATCACAAGTGAGATCAGATCCCGAAGATTGGCATGAGTTGACCACGTCGTTGGATCCGGAGAAGAAAGGTCTACTAAAGGTAATCTGCAAGGTATACTGCCTGGAACAGACTGCCCACTGACCTGAGAGAGAATCAGTCTAACACCACATATAGAACCAAGTTGAAGACGCTGCTGTTCGACGTGAGATGGTCACGGATCATTAAACGGCGCTACATATAAATAGTCCAATTATTATTATTATACTCGAGAGCAGAAGACCGTTAGGCACACTGAGACAAAGATTGTTAGATAACATCAACTGAGATCTAGAGGAGCTATGTAAATGCTAAAGACGACTGGCAGTCCATTGCTCAAGATAGAAAGGCTTGGAGATCTATTGTTTTGGAGGCAAATGCCGTATAAGGGCTTTTCAGCCATCGGAAATATGCAAGAAAGGTAAACAGTCCTATAACATGAACTACAATAAATAATACAAATGCCAACTTAACAAACAAATTTTACAACTAAGTAGGTACTTACAGGCAGATCGACCCATCTAAAATTTCATATAGACTGCATAGTATACATATATCCTCTATTATACAGTTAGTTAATAATGTTACAGTTGGCTGAAGCTAAAATTTCATATAGACTGCATAGTATACACATATCCTCTATTATACAGTTAGTTAATAATGTTACAGTTGGCTGAAGCTAAAAGCTTTTTGAAAACATGCTTTGAAATATGCCAAACAAGCACAATGCAGGGCATAGTGTATGTAGGTATATAGACAAAATTATGATATATTTATAATCTTTTTATACAAGTCTAAGCAAACAACTAGTACGTAGCAAACTACGTAACTGTAAGCCAATTTTATTTTTTTGGTTAAAGTAAAGAGGTGGTGGACATTAACGGTTGGATTTAATTTCAGAAAGGATTTTTTCAAAGGCAGCCCTTGAAGAGAAGCTGGAGCATTTCCTTAGAAAGAATTTCGATGAAGAGTATGGATGACATAGGAACTGACATATTATATTTAGGTATTAAATTGCGATGGTTTGGACATGTGTGTTGCGAATGGACGATGAAAGGATGACGAAGAAGGAGTACATATTTATCTGGATGAGGGGGTGTGAGAAAGCGTTACGTACAAGAACTATGTGGCTTGAACACGTGAATCAAATATCTACTCGAGGATGATCCAGCGTACACGTATAAGAATGTGGAGGAAGCGGAAGAAGTATGTATGAATAGATAAATATGGCGTTCCGTTCTCTCCGCCTACCCCACCTGGGACATGGCATAAGAGTATATAGAGATAAGTAGATAGAAAAGTATTTATTTGTAACACCATAACCACTACCACAGATAGTTTCAGAATGGAAAACTGGTGGGTATGGTATTTTATGTACGGGAGATATTTCTTACTTCTACTGCTACTGATTCAAATAATAATGTATTGAATAGGGATTGTGGATGGTAACAAAAACATCGAAAAACATTCATCCATGAATTTAAGATGTCACTTGCTTTATATGGTGTTTTTTAACGAATACTTACCTTTTACAAGCCACTCGAAACTTACGAAAAAGAGTGGAAGATCTATTTTTTACCGGGGACTCCACTTCCCAAATAAAAATAAAATAATAAAAGTTCTACAATATATTAGATTTTACGAAACTAAACCGCTTAAACAAAATGTATAAAAATATGCTGAAAATTAATTTAATAATAATAAGCGCAAAATTCGATTAATAATAAACTTTAGTGTACATAATATTTAGTAAAAAATAACATAACATCATGATATAAACAAATAATTCTGCACAATGGGCGAGTTTCTCACAGGGACGATATCTTCCAACTAACCTAATAAAATAAAACAAATGACAATTTGAAAACAATGATAAAAATAAAAAAATAATAACAAGTCTTTAAGATGATACATGGAAAATAGTAACAAAAGTAGTTACAAAAAAATAATAATAATATTCGAGTTCGTCGGTAGCCTGGAGGTAGAGTCTCGGCCTCCAGAACAAGGGGTCCGTGGTTCGATCCCAGGTGCCGGCAAACTCCCCTTTCACGGCACAAGTTTTTAGCTTAGTGTGAAAGGTGCATAAGGTTGTATTTGGGTTTATAACAAAACCCAGATATATCTTTTTCAAAAAAAAAAAAATATATTTTTCATTGTTGACAAATTATCGCAAACATCGAAGTTATTTTTCTTATATTCCATCGATTCGATGTGAATGTTGCATGGTATTTGATATCTACTAATGCGATGATGATGCGGGGTGTTGTGTTTGGTGCATGGTGTGAGTGGGTGATACGGGAAAAGTGGAGAGTCGGTATAGAAAGTGGAAAGAGATATAACATAGTGTGGTGATGTTATTCGATAATGTATCAAGCTTGAAAATTAAAAATAAAATGAGATCGTGTCTTGATTTTTACTTCAAAATAATATTCTTGTCCTATTCTAATAGATAATATTGAATTGTTAAGGCCAACTTGTTAAAAATAATACATTTATATATAGTCCAGTAGTTATCTTTGAGGGTCTCCCTATCTTACATCTTGGTTTTAAATAGTTGCATTAAGAGCCGCGATATCCAAAACGTTAACCAAGCAGTTAACTTGTTGTCAAGAGTAAACCATAAGTTAACTCAAGAAATGGTGATATCCAATGTTGGTTACGGAGATAACAAGTGGTTATTTATAACCACCCGATTTTCATGAGTTAACTATCGAATCCACGAGTTAACTTTGAGAATGAATATTTTTTTCGTCTGTAGATGGTGCTATATATGTCATCAATTTGACAGTTACATAGTTTGTCATTTTGGTTTGAGAATATTGTGTTATAATAATATAATATATTGATCAAAACTGGATAATTATCTTCATAATAATGTTGATACATCATCCGATGAACAATATTATTGATACTTTCAAAACACTCGCCAACATGAGCAACACGTTAAAATTCAAAATGGCGGCTCCAAACAACCAGTGAAGTGTCAAATAACTTCCCTAGTGTTGCCACTCGTACGACAAAAGTGCGTAAAAATTAAATTTCAACCGATTTGTACTAAGGTATTGCCATATATGAATACTGTTTACATCACTACAGAAAGTTAACTTCTGGTTAAGTAACCATTGTAAATTATTTTTATGATATCACCAAACACCGAACATGAACAAGTTAACTCATACCAGTTGATTACTTAACCACTGGTTATTTTCTATTTGGATATCGCGGCCCTAAGTGGAACTTTATTGGAAATTTAAAAGAAAAAATCTAGTTAAGGTGAACTTTATATAACGCGTCACATTGAATGCGCATTGAAATAGGGAACCTTAGCATTGACTCGAAACAAAATATCAACGTAGAGAGTGGAGGGCCCGTACAGTTTGGTTCATAAGAGATTTGGGAAAGTCTAAGAGGGGATTTTTGACCATTATTGGACACAAAAAAAACTGATTGTGAGGTAAGTTAAAACATTGATTAACTTAATTTGAGGTTGATGAAAGCTGGTGGTAAAAAAGGTCAAATATCGATTAACTCGATTTGAGGTTGGTGAAGGCGGAAGGTAAAGTAGTAAGGTATGATAAAACATTGATTAACTCAATTTGAGGTTTGTGAAGGCTAAAGGTATAATAAAACATAGATTAACTCAATTTGAGTTTGGTGAATGCTGAAGGTATGATAATTCATTGGCCAACTCAATTTGAGGTTGGTGAAGGCTTAGGATAAGATAAAATATTGATTAAATCAAATTGAGGTTGATGAAGGCTGTAAGGTGAGGTGAAGTAAAACATTGATTAATTCAATTCGAGGTTGATGAAAGCTGTTGTATGGTAAGGTAATACATTGATTAACTCAATTTGAGGTTGTTGATGGATGAAGGTAAGGAAAGTTAAAACATGTGTAAACTCAATGTGAGATTAATATGACTTGATGCATTGTTGCACAGCATCATCCAGTTAGAAGTAGTAGGTTGTAGTATTAGTAGTTGTATTAATGGAAACTCCAGGGATTTTTCCTGATGCCTTTTCTCCCCGGGATATCGAGACATGGACAGTGACTGTAGTAGAAGTGGAGAAGAAAAACGGAAAATAAGAGTATAGAGGTGGAAAATGTTGCAGGAAATATCTTCAATTCCAACTTTTACAGAAATAACAATGCAAGTTTGATTATAATTTTAGATCTACATACATGTACATAGTTGTTCTTATTTTTTTATTATTATTTTGTATTTGTTAACATGTAAAAGGCGGAAGGCGTGAATGCGCTAAATATGTCACCACCTTATTCGGTAGGGTCCAGGACGGAACTTGAACCAGACACCCATCCTTTTCGTGAGGTATGCTTTGTACAATTATCTCAAATGACAGCTTCACAGAACAAGACCTAGGCATGAATTCAAGTCCCGTCTGGCGCACTACCGAATAAGGTGACGTTGTCTTTTCTAAGCCTTATAAATATGGTAGTTTTGAGTGTTAAATTTACATATAACCTCTTACAATGGTTAATTGAAAAAATAACATCGATAAGCTATGTATCTTTTTATTTATTTATTTATTATTTACTGTAGGTACATTGATTACAAGCAAATTTACACAAAAAAAAAACATTTAAAACAAATACAATCATACAATCAATATACAGAGGGTGAGTTCATCGCAGAGGCACGATTTCTTCCAACTAACCCAATTTAGTTTTTTACAGCACAAATAGCATTAGAATCAGCAGGGTTAGGTACTCTTAACACAATTTACATACGATCTTAATCTTGTCTTGACCTTAATCATACGCAGTGATGTGAGAAGAGAAAATTCTCCAAAGAAATTTCTCGAGGACGAGAAATTTCTCCGAGAATTTCTCCTCTGATGGAAGAGAAATTTCTCTCCATAATTTTTCTTAACGGTATTATAACCTTTCGCCCAGTACACTTCGCAACCAACCTGATTGATCCAAAAAATTGTGGGTGTGATTAAGGCCCAAATCAGAGGTTTTTAACACTTTTTTCCTTGTATGTACCTGCAATTTTTTTTAAACTTAAATATGGGCATGTGGGGTGTCAAATATCAAGATTTTTCATCAGTTATTAGCACTTTTTTCTATGTAGCCTAACATTTTTTGTATCCATAATTATTTGTAGCCATATTGGTGATAAATTGTCTCAACATTTGTACATTGTTATTGATTGATTGAATAAAGTATGTATTATTATTATACTGTTAAATAAAAAATAAAAAAAATTCTCCGTAAATTCTCTACTTCGAGAAATTTACCGAGAAATTTCTCGGTAAATTTCTTCAAAAAATATTTCTTGAGAATTCCACAACACTAATCATACATATGACGTGCGAAGGGACAAAAGTACCGCGCTATTGGTACTTGGTAGGTACTATAGACGTATTTTTGAGTATAGTCATTTCGCGCGTCGTATGCTTAAGATCATGACAAGATTTAGATTGAGTCAAGAGTAACCCTGATGTTCATAGTTTTTTGATCATTTGTTTTTGCGGTAACCCATTTAAATATTTTCATTTTAAAATATTTTTTTAACTTGAATTTCTATTCTATGAATTTCTATGTTTATTTGTTACATGAATACGCTATCGCGATTTCAGTGTTCTAACACCATTGACGAGATTTTCAAGACATGTTCATGTAACAAATAAACATAGAAATTCAAGTTAATTTTTTTCAAATGTCCATAAATTCTTACATGCCTCTAAAATAAGTAAATATTTCCAATTATATTCTATACCCCGAACAAATTCACATAAATCCAAAATAATAAATAATTAGAAATCATATTGTCTTAGGTTTTATTCGAATGTGGACTGTTTCTGTATTTGCCTGTGACGTACATTCTAATATCATGGTGAATATTATCCCGGTACAAGGACAAGGGTGGTTTGCTTGTTGTATGTTCATAGTTTTCTACTCAACGTATATTTCTAAGTAGGTATTTCAAAAGAAAACACAAAATAGAAAACATTATATGTAGTATTTACCTACCCCGTGGAATTTTCGAAAAGAATTGGTCTCTCACTCGTTTCTGTAAAATTTCCAGTGTCCTGTAAAAGAAAAAACACATAATATAAGAAAATCAACGTCTTCAATTAATTGATTAGACATACCACCCATGTCTTATTTTTTTATTAGCATGGAGAGGACAATCTGCATGATTATTGCTTGCAGTTAGTCCGCTGACTACAACACTTGTGGGATATGCCGTGTTAGTATAGCAATAAAAGAACTATTTATGAAAAAATACATTTTATATCTTAAATTCAGCGACGATGTTTGCCACCCATCCTGAATGTCTGGCAAACCTCACAGCTGAGCCTCATCGATTGTTGTCTCATCGCTGATAGTAGATGTTAATTGTCTTATACGTCAGGTTTTACTAGTAGGTACCTGCCTTTTACAGGACATTCTAAAAAATGCAAAAAAGAGTGTCTAATCTTTATCGGGGACTCCACAGGATTCACGCAAAATCTTATTAAAATAAACATCAAAGGAAAGCAATAATTGATGAATAATAAAAAAATTAGCAAAAGAAAACACAAAAGCAAATGAAAAGCAGAATAACGAAAAAAATAACTCAAAATGGAATCGATAACAAAAGTAGTCAAACAAAACCAAAAAAAAAAACACGTATAACGAATATTTGTAAAATTAAAGTACCAATGTAGAAATACATAGTATTGTTTGTTGTCGAGTGATGACTGTTTTAGTCAAGTTTCCCAGTTCAAATCCCACAGGAGGAGTTTAGATTAATGATCTCTCCACCTATACGGAAAGTGATGGATTGTTGTACTGCTGGTCCGATCCGATAGAGGGACCAATAGGATGAAAATGGGATGGGTTCTGTAAGATGAATTATCAAATGTAAATATAAATTTATTTCAAAAGTCAATCGATGTTGAATATATTATATACCTATAGATATATTTATTTATTTATTTTTCAAATTCTAATAATTTAATAATAATAACTAGACAACTTATTTATGATGCGCCATTTTGTGGAAAAATCACCGCAAGAATATTTGCATGTTAATTTTTTTTTTACGCGGCGGCAGAATTGCCATCCACACTTCTCAGCATTATACATCCAGATAAGTCTCTATATGATCAGTCATGGTCACACAAAAACTTAACAGTCTAATGCCGGGAAAAATTCACCTATCCAGATATACAGGATATCAAAGGATTAGGCTCAAAACGCGGGATCAAAATACCAGCATTGTGCCTGAAATATCTGTGTTCAAAAACTTTTTTACAATATTACAAGTGTTTATTATAATAGATTTTTGAATTTTAATGTACAAATTAACCGGTAAATCTAATTTTTGTAAATTATTTATTAAAGATTTCGGAGTTACCCATGTAGCTGACATGACTAAAGGTATTATATAAACGGACCAAGAATGCCAAATATTTTTTATTTCTCCTGCTAGTTCTGTATATTTACGTATTTTTTCTGCGACGGTTGTTTGTATATTATGTGTATTTGTGCGATGGTTGTTTGTATATTGTTTGTATATATGTTTGTACATAATTTTGTAAATTTAGTATTAATAATATTGAAGGACCCACCTACCGACTAGATGAGTCAGAAGTTTGAGGACTTCTATCATAATATTGAAGGGAGACCAACCTCACATCCAGATATCTCACAAGTTGTAGACTCCTATTCATTTGTATATTCAAACCAAACTTGTCCCAATTGGGCAGGCCTGAAGGGCCAGCAGGCCAAAACCGTTGTAATAATAAATTCTAATAAACGCCACACAGCTCTATCCCTGCATACTTTTTTCGCTTCTTCCATATTTTTACAATTCCTCATACACGCACAATTATTTCTCTTAACCAATACGCGGCCGTCATTAAGAACGTCCACGTTTTCTCACATCCCCTCTTTCAGATAGATACATCCTTGATACATCCATGGTACAGATACATCCTTGTTACAATTCATCCTTGATATCTTCTAACGTAGGTAGGTACTCGAAAACAATATTTCCAGCATAATATGTACTCTTTTAGGTACTATGTTTTCCAGTCAACCATATCAATTCCAAAAATAATTACAAAAATATACGTACCTAAATATATATTTGTATGTGCTTGGAGTGCCCATATCCATTAAAAGCTACTGTGAGTCAACAGTTATCATATGGGTACAAAAAGCAGGAAAACAGGGTTGCTGAAAATATACTCCAAATCAATTTTACCAAATTATGGATGAATTCTGACTGTCAAACTCTGGTTAAAAAGTAGTTCGAAGGACTTATACTAAAATATCTTCAAACAAGGCCTATTACAGTTTGGATACAGGCTGTCATTATTACCCATGGACTCGTTGAAGTCAAATATGTTAGCAACAGTTCTGTCTTTACCATAAGGGTACACGGAGCTCTTGACTAGGACATTCGAAATGCCGACATATTTAAAAAAAAAAGAAGATATATTATCTGGGTTTTGTTTGTTATAAAGAAAATCTAGAGCTCAGAAAATCTATTCTGGGCCCTGGCGGTGTGCCTTTATCACAGCGTGAAAACAGTGAGACGTCTGTGGGAGTGCTGCACGATCTTGAATATGCGGATGGTCTAGCCCTTTTTGATACATCTGTGGACGGATTACAGTGCAACGCTAATGCTCTTTATGAAAATTCTTTGCGCCTTGGCCTTCGTATCAACGCTGGTAAAACGGAGTACATATGTAATAGTACATGCACGAGTACTCACACCCCACTAATGGTTGGCAATTCCCAAATATCTCAGGTTAGTAAATTCAGGTACCTGGGAGCAACCATAACGCCAGAGGGTGATCTCCGGTCGGAATTACCAATCCGCATAGGAGCAGCTAGCGGGGCTTTCAACAACATGAACAAAGTTTGGAAGGCGTCTGGACTCAGCATCAGGACAAAATGTCGCTTGTTCAATGCGTGCATCATCCCAATCCTTCTATATGGCTGCGAGTCTTGGCACTTAACCAAGGCTCAAGAGCGGAAGATACTAAGCTTTGAAAACAAGTGTCTTAGAAGGATTTTGGATGTCAGATGGTATGAACATGTTACAAATGATGCTGTGCGCCGGCGCACCCAGCAGAGACCTGTAATCTCCGTAATACAAGAGAGACGATGGTCCTGGCTGGGACATATTTTGAGAATGCCCAATGATAGTTGGCCAAAAAGAGCACTGTTCTTCCGTCCGCAGGGGTTCCGTAGGCCCGGGCGTCCCTCTTTCACAATACACCGTTCCTATGACAACGATATCAGAGCGCAAGGAATGTCGTGGGAAGAGGTGACGCAATTGGCACAGAGACGCTCTGAATGGAGGAGGCTGGTTTCTGCCCTGTGCTCCCGAGAGGAGCGTTGAGGGCGATGATGATGATGATGATTTGTTTGTTATAAACCAAAATACAACTTAATACACCTTTCACAGTAAGCTACTTAAAGCTTGTGTCGTGAAAGGGGAGCTTGCTGGTACCTGGGATCGAACCACGGACCCCTTGTTCACGAGGCCGGGACTCTACTTCCAGGCTACCGACGAACTATTTATTTTTTTATAATCGGTTTGCAGCCCTAAATATTAATTAAAAAACCGAAGAGATCGTCAAATACTTCCATTTCCTATGCCTTTTCAAAATTCGGCGACAAGAGGAAAAATTTTTGAGTGATAGCCAAATTATTAAATCACCAATCGGGGATTAGTACCAATGCTGTGCCCAGGGACTCCAGCATGTTCAAAGACGACACTTGTATGCACATCCAGCGCTTTTAAGAGAAATATCGATTGTAGTTTTTTTCCGTCAAGTTTTATTTTTACTATAATGCACATCTAATCTAAAAATTACTATTAGAGCAACGAGATTCAGCATAGTATTTCAAATCTCAACATCATCCCTACCGCCCACCCTATTCCACAGCTGGGCGGCAACGGATGCTGATGTCTACTGCTACCGTAAGCGCTAGGAGTGTAGGCAGAGGTGGACACCACCCTCTACTATGTGTATAAAACTAATAATAATAATAATAGTGAAATGATGCAAACATAAATCCACGTTAGCCGCTGAAAGATATGTCCGCTGTGTTAAACATTGATGTGTTGGCATTTTTTCATAAATATTACCACTAATCTAACGTGGGCTAAAATGAAACGTAGTGTATCGTATATTTTGGATAACAAATCGAATAAAAACACAGTTTCTCTTTTTCCACTTTCATTTATTGTTATCGAGAATATTCAGTACGGGTCAATTTGGGCTCCATGTCTAGTTTTACGCTTCGTTCATTGTATAAAATCAACCGCAAATGCTGGATTAAAATAGGTATCCTATTCTTTTCTGTAAGTTTTCAAGTGACCTGTAAAAGTCACGTATAAGACATTATGTATCTACAATTTAGCAGTGCTGAGGTATTCCATTCATCTTGAATATCATTATATTTATACAACTTTTTTTGTGGTGGCGATAATTGTATAGCAATAGTTTTATTTCTACTATACCTACTATACCAAACTATTCTGTACCATCACGGCATGTCCTACAAGAGAGGCAATCAGCTACATGTAATATAATATGCATGCCGTCCTCTCCGTGTCCACAAAAAAATAAGACATTTAGACATATCGCTAAATTTAATGTCTTTATTTTTTTCGAACACCTGCCTTTTACAGGACACTCGAATACTTACAGAAAACAGTGGGAAAACAATATTTTGCCGGGTACTCCAGGAACTTTATTAACTCTCGATTTGGTTTAAAACAGTTCTAATGCTAAATTTAACTAAAAATGTCAAAGCAAATATTACGACGTTAGAACGTTTCTGCTTAAAAAATTTCAAAAAATATTGATAAATTTCAAAAATACAGAAAGTGCACGATATTTATGAAAAGCCTCAAGAATTGCTTTTAGTGCATTGTAGCATTGTATATTATTCGTAGAAAATTAGAAAACCAGAAAAAAAAATCATTTTTATGAATTTATATTTTTTACAGTTACCTCACATCACATGTATAACGTCACCATTATCCAGCGTTCATACATTTTCGTACATTTTTCATACAAAGTCAAAACGATGAAAGAAAATAATACTAATACTGCTAGGTACCTACCTATATAAGTAATAATACATGGGACACATTTATCTAATCCGCCTCTGCTTTAGTAGGTACGTACTAATGTGCAAACCTATTACAATATTATTATTCATGGGTAGGTACCTGACGTCTGTAAATAAATATAGGACCGTTCTGTGAAATTCCATATACATAGGTGGGTTCTTTCACAATACACCGTTCCTATGACATCAACATCAGAGCGCAGGGAATGTCGTGGGAAGAGGTGACGCGAGATTGGCGCAGAGACGCTCTGAATGGATGAGCCCGGTTTCTGCTCTGCGTGCTCCCGAAAAGAGCGTTGAGGGCGATGATGAGGTACGTACTTAGATAGGTGTTTAATTTTACTATTATAATAATTAGGAGTAAATCCATAGCGAACCGCATTTTTTTTGTAATTTTGGGAAATTTTGAGGACAAATGATTTCTCATACAGCTCCGACAGCTTAAGACTAGTATCATTGTTAGAAAAACTGGCCTCCATTCTGTAACAGACGACGCAAAAACATGACTTCGGATCCTCGAGATTCAGGTATAGCGGGCCATAAGTAGAAGAGAAGAGTTAGAAAAATTAAAACGGTTTTGACCCTTGGAAAATACTGAAGCAATCATTAAAGCCCTAAGGCTTCAAAGTTTGGAGACCTCTTATCTAAAAGAAATGAAAATTCTCTACGAGTAACATGATATAAATATTTTATTGTTTAAATAAAAAAATAGGACGATTTTAGGACGATAGCAGATGGGTTATTAGAGTTAGCCAAAACCATTGGAGAACTCGAGAAGTATAAAAATGCCTCAATAAGAGGAGTTGATAACATGGTCCAATCTATGAGATCCATGGAGGATGTTGCTTGAGATTGAAAATCGTGGAAGAGTTTTGAAGAGGCCTCCATTCAGAAGTGTGAAGATAAAGGCTAGCAGAAAATAAGTAAATATTCATTGGTAAAAAATATTATTCTTTAAAATTTAATAGATATACGGTAAAGTAAAAAAAAATACCTACACCAACATAATACAGATAAATGACTTTGATGACGAATATGAAAAAGAGAAGAATAATATATTTAATGACTATTCATATTTTTGCTTCTGAATACGTGTAATAATGACCCACATTGTAGCAATGATATCATGACGGTCATTAGACGGCGGCATTAACAGAATTAGGGAAGCAGCATATAGCACGGCGGTGTGGGAAGCAGCGGCTGTTCCTACTTAGGAGCGTTGATACGGCGCACTCCCTTTATAAATTCAATAAATATTCATTTTTTATCTGACTCCGATGGAAAATCTGTATCTGAGCTTAAAAACTATTCTCATACGAATATGAAAACATCAGTAATTTTATTATTTATTGTATTCTTTTTGCACATCATCAATTATATCTAGGTATTACAAAATTAAAAATAAAAAACTTTTTACTTAAAAGAATGTGATGATATGTAGAGGTGATATTATCACCGTATTTATTTATTTATTTATTAATTTATTACAATATAAACGGCTTTCGACTTTACGATCATGCAAAACAAAAGAAAACACAATAAAAGTACAATTCTCATACAAAACGTACAGGATAGGCACATAAAATGATGCATAACAAAATACTTAAGAATCACAATATTTGAATAAATTATTAGTGATGTCTTCCATTAAACCACAATAAGTAACTTTATTTCCTACAACTACTTAAATGAAAATTTGGCAACGAGAGGATAGAAGCTGAAAAGACGGGAATATTCCTAAATCC
This sequence comes from Athripsodes cinereus, assembly GCA_947579605.1. Lineage (NCBI taxonomy): Eukaryota > Metazoa > Arthropoda > Insecta > Trichoptera > Leptoceridae > Athripsodes > Athripsodes cinereus. The sequence continues at coordinate 4,024,229 of OX388317.1, read as the reverse complement.
TTATAAAAAATTATGAAACCCTAGAGCAAATAATAAAATTATTCTAGACAAATAGTTGTATCACTGCAAGATTCTTCAAAGTGAATGTTTATTCGTCATTATAGATAAGAATTTTGAGGCACAAAGAGGAGAACTTGCATGTTTATTACACGAGACTGATCTGCTGGTTACCATTCTCGTGAGATATGCCGTGATAATATTATAGAACCTACCTTACATATGAGAATCAAGAAAGTAAATTGTTGTTTTCTATATGACAGTATTTTTTTACAATTCTGTCACATCTCCTCAAGTCCAACCCATCAGCCGCCTCTTGTGAAAAGCAGTATATTCATATCCTACCTAAGCTTCCGATGAACGATGATGTCCATCATTCTTGAAATGCCGGTCTAAAAATTATATTTCACACTACTGACTGATGGTCCAGCCATGTAAATCTATTAGCAAATAACATTTATAACTTTGAACATTTTTTTTCTCTCATTCATATTGTTATTATTTCTTTTAAAAAAAGTGTGAATATAAATAATATTTACACTTTTTTAGAAATTTGTTATGTTTTTCCTCTCTACTCCTCTACAAAAGACATAGGTACCTAATCATTATGGTGGACATTACAAAATTAGCAGGTATATTTCTATGGTATTAATTCAGTATTCATATTTGATATATACTCGTCCAAATTTTTGAATATTAGGTTTATTTAATACGTTTATATTTTTCTGATGCTTCGTTCTCTCTGCCTATTCCACTAGACTACTAGAGATAAGTAAGAGGATATTAATAGTAGCTGACTCATTTATTTATTCATTCTTTACTGTACATTGATAAAAAACAATTACATAAAAGGTATACATTCAAATCAAATCAAATACAAGCAAATCAAATTCAAATCAAATCAAATACATTCAAATCAAATCAAATCAAATACAAGCAAAGGCGCGATCTCTTCCCTCATATTGTCATTTCATCATTATATGTCTATCTAGTCTAATATGATTTACAAAAATAAAAATAAGTCGATCATAACTCAGCTGTCATCCACAAACATGTACCACAGTTAGGTCAATTATTTAAGTTTCGTACATTCCGCTCATTCATCTGTTCTCACTAGGATATCGATAAGCAGCCATCGCTAACACACAAAAATACATTTTGAAACATATTATACCCAAGTACAAGTGAAAACTATTAAGAAAAGAAGAAAAAAACATACAAAAACTTGTATTGTTTGAAAAAGAAAACTGTTAATAAAAGATAGCAAAAAATGTAAACATACAGAATCCTGTTATGTTTGAAAAAGATGGAATATTAAAAAAAAATAGTAATGTTAAGAAAAGTTTAAAAGATAGACCAAGCATGATACGATTAAGAAAAAAAAAACAAAGTTATTTTGAATGCCAGCTAGGCTAGGTCTAGTACTCTTATATATATAATGAGTTACAATCCATTGGATTGGTCTGCAACGAGTTTGGTTTTTCTTCTCCATTCGTCTCTATTCTCAGCCAGTCTTTTTAGCCCTACGTATGAGCCACAGTTCATGTCTCTCTTCAGTTGGTCCATATATGCGTCTCTTGGTCGGCCTCTGCCATTTGTCCCCTCGGTCTTACCCTCTGCGATGGCGATGAGTAGTCCTGGGTGCCTGATGTTGTGACCAATCCAGTTAGCTCGTTGTTGGCTGATTCTCTTAAGGAGTTGCCTTTTTTCGCCTACCCTGGTTAATACTTCTTCAAGTTAGTACTCTTAGTAGTATCAAATACAATATTCCAAAAAGACATAAATAGGTACTAAGGTTAAGGTACCTAGGTACTAAATTCTTTGAATCTAACCGGTCTATCGAAGTAGACACCTAATACAAAATTATTTTTCAAGCAATATGTTCATCTCTATGAACCTATAATTACATTTACTTTGGGTCAGTTGGAAAATATCACTTCCGCGATAAACTCGCCCATTACCTACACAATATCATTTACATATTTGCATCACCTTATTGATATTGCCATAACATATTGACATGATACTTTTATTTTCGTTACGTGGGTACCTACCTATTATTAAAAAAAATATATTCTGTCTCAAAAATTACAAAGCATATTGATTTCTGTAAATATTTGAAATTTGCGTATTTGAAATCATTTTTTCTACTCCACATGACTTTTGTGTTTGTTTTTAATAATTTTGCTTCTTTGTTATTCACTCAAATATTGAAAAAATAGTTTCCCATCAAAAATATTTGATAAATAATTATTTAAATACCTTTTTCGTTTTATCATAATTTAAAATCTGGATACCCCCATTTCTCCCAATATTTTGATTTTAAATTGCATAATCAGTAAAATACTCAATAAAAAAATATACAAAATAAACATACAAATACTTATTCAATCAATCAAGAACTCTTTTTACAAACAACTATACATGAAATCAATGTTTATTATTTTTTTTTATTTCAATTGGGATTCAGATTTATTCACACGAAGGGGAAAAAAAGCAAATATCGATTCTGTTTGCATACATTGATTCTACTATGTAACCGCCTTTATCCTGTTTCGATTTAATTGAAATGTTTCTTATTTCTTACGGACCAACAATGATAATAATAAAAAAAATATAATGTATTCAAAAAACAGCTGTTAAAAATTCATTTATTACCATCCAAGAGTCGGAAGCAGAGACAAAGACTGATGGCTTTAAACTCAATAATACAATAAGATTAGAATAAAATCATTAATATTGATAATAGAATCAAATAAAAAAAAACATACACGCATACCTAACAGTCACAAAACGTAATTATTCTTCCGTTAGAGAAGACGTCATGTAGAAGGTAGGTATAGAAGAAAATGAAGAAAGAGAAACTAAATTAAGACAACATATTAGATATTGTATTTTAATCAACATGGTAGGATCAGAAAAAACAGGTTTTGAACTGATATCTTTTTGAAAAGGTATAAAAAATCTACAACCGTGGGACGTAACCAATGGGATGGGCTAAATAGGATAGGATGTTTAAAAAAAACTGTATAAAGATGGCCGCATGTTAGACTTTTTTTATATTATTCTCAAGACAGGTATAAAAACCGTTCCCTGTGGGACACCCGCTGTGGAAAGGCAAATGAATGTATAAGTTGTTGTTTGAACCTCAAAAGAAGATGTTCATAATATAAATTGTTATTTCTTCAAGAGATTGAGTCTTAAATAATTGGAGTGGTTTAAATATTTTTACTCCCACCGGCTTTTGGTGCTATTTTTTAATTAATAAGTAATTATAGATATTGAATTGCGGCAAATGTATTGGGTATCTGCCTTCTGGAATATAATATTATTGTATAGGTACAAAGTCTAAATACGTTTTTCTCTATGATTCATTATTGTTGCGTGTAGAAGTAGGTACGTATTATACAAAGTAGTAAAATAAAAATAATAAAAAAATCTTGTTATACGTCCAACAAATAGATGTTGACTCCTTTTTAACGTGACTTTGACGTAACCAAAGGCAATCATGTCGATAAATATGAATCGTTTGTTTAGCTGAGAGATTTATTGTTTTTTGTGCAAGAAGATAAAATTACTCTGACACAAGCATGGTATCAAATTCAAATTAAGTTTAAGTTCTTGAAAGTGTAAGAAAGTATCTAATTTTTTTTGTAATTAGGATAAGACCGTTCAAGGATCAAAATTATCAATACCACAGTTAAAATAAAACATTCAATCATTAATTTTCTACTATAATACAAATCTTAGAATAAATGTTTTGTATCTTGAAAGAAACAAAAAACTTTAAAAGGATTGGTAACCAAAAAATTAGGGAAATAGGTTGTATGTAGATAAGAAAGGTTTATCAACAGTCAAACCTTATTGAAATTTCAAAGACACATAAATTACAAAATAAATTACAAAAATAAGAACCAATTATAGGAAATATTTTGCAAAATCTTACTATAGTCCAAACATTTTGACCATTGAATAGATACTATTAAGATACAAATCCCAATGAGAAGAGCTAAAAAGGATAGCATTGGACAGGCCAAAGTAGTAGAGGAGATGGAGGACTAGATGCAAACCTTGGATTAGCTGATAAATTGAAACAAGTGTTTCGCTCCACTTTAAAAGACAGTAGTAGAACAGAACTTTATCCAATTCTGGAATTCACTACTTGTGCACCAATACAACAAAAAAGCAGATCAATCCATTAAAGGATTAAATTCACAAAAAATAAGAAAGAGGTAAGAAGAAGTAAATAGATTCAATAATTTCAGCATCAATAATAATATATTGGTCTGCTTGCGTTCTCCTGCTTGTTGCAATAAATTGATGATGTTGATACCAACGGACGTTTAGTTTATCAGTAGGATTTCATCTTAAGGATTACATTATGTACCAACATAGTAATAATTATAGATCGAACCTCTGTGAAGCTGAAGGCTGTATAAGTACAATATATATTCTGATGAAGGGATGGGGTGGCCTCTGGAATGATAATAATGGAACGGAAGGCGTCAATGCTCTGTGCATATATACTTATGTGAGAATTGTGGGGCCCTGATAACGGAAATCACTGATATTAATTATAACAACCTCAAATCACAACTGGTTATGATGTTGTGATATTCAACAGTGGTTACAGTACAAAACTCGGGAGATAATTTCGCATTGGCTACGTTAATTTAAGTATCTAGCTAGAGTGTCTGACAATATTTTGATATATTAATATTATTTCATGACTTTTAAATTGAAGGTAAGAAGGTAAAACGGTACACAAGTGTAATCGAAACTCGCGATTCATCTATTTCTCAAAACTTTAATGTCTTTTTACGTTAAAAAGAGAAGTAAAATCGCATATTATAAATAAAAAAAAACATTTTCTTTCACAAGGATCACAGAAACACAATAATTTGTTTGTATTTTGAGTTAACATTAATTCCAAGACCATGATTGATAAAATGATATCTGCTACTTTTGACAAATTGCTTAGTACTATAATCACAATAACAATCATTACATTTTCTATTTATCCCGTGGAGTCTCGGGTAGAGAATTAAATGGGTCTTCCACTTCATTCTGCAAGTTCTCGAGTATCCTGTAAGAGGCAGATATTTTTCGTTTTTCTCATATGAGTGATATGCCGTGATGCTACAGCATTAGTACATAGTAATAGTAACATTTGCCAAAAAACAATTCTGCTCCTTTTGATTCTTGCCCATCACTATTCAATACAACATCAATTTTGATGCCAAACCCGTCATTAATCAATGGCTTGCTTCCTCTTAGTACTGTTACTATCAACATCAGTACTACTCAGTCATTCATTTATTTATTCATTGTTCTCAATACCAAGTTGGCAGCAGAATTCATATATACCAATATTATTACTCATTGCCGCAATAAAGCGCCTCCATATATACATAATACACAGTCACACAGCGCTGAGGCCTGAGTCAACAACACACTATCGCGTCACGTTCCCGCTCCGCTAGCGTTCGGGTGCAGACGATGGTGCGCCAAAGTGTTAATTTTCGTAACTATTGTGTATCTTAGCAACGAAATTGACACTTGCTTGCAACATCGTCTGCACCCGAACGCTAACGGAGCGGGAACGTGAGACGAAAGTGTGTTGTTGACTCAGGCCTCTGGTGCGTTAGGCATAGGGCGACAAGAGGAAGAGAAAGAAAGGAAAGGAAGAATATTTGAAGAAAATGATAAATTCATTGAAGAGAAACCCACCTCTCACCTGGATATCTCAGGGGTCATAGACTCTATTTATCCGTATATTCAAAACAAAATTATCCTCACGGCCGGGTCATTGGGCAGGCCTGAAAATCCGGCTGGCCAAAGTCGCCACTGTCGTGGTAATCTTTTATACTATCTATCTTCAATGTCCCTTTCAGTCGGTAAAAACGTTTATTGAGGTTAAAATAATATATGAACACGCAAAAATAAAATAAATTTAAAAATCTAATTTAAACATAGATAACATAAACAGTAGGTAAAACAAAAAATATATACATAACAACAAAAAATATTCACAATTTGGTGAGTACAAAAGGCTGAGGTGACGTATCCAGAGACTTGCAGATAGACTTTGAAAGGGTAGAAAGAATTTAGTTTTTGATTATTGTTTGTGCAAGAAGGAATATGTACCTACATTTCTTTACCATTATGATAGGGTAATATAATAAGTGAAATGACCAAAAAATTAACTACAGCAGATGCCCCTAATCCCCGCCCCGGGTCGTAAATACCGATGTTAAATATCATATCTATGGTAGAAAAAATGAGATTTTAATATACCGACTTAATTTGTTAGGTTTACTTAGGAATTTATACAATATAAAGTATTTATCGCCATGTGGCAATATCCATAACACAGCCTATTTTTTTTTTATATATAAGTACTGTATTGCATTTTAGTGTTAATTAAATTTATCTATCACTAAAACAAAACTGATAAGGTAAAATAAATATCCAAATTTGGAATATCTTCCACATGTTTTTTTTTTATTCAAAGCCAACCCTAACCAGAAATAGTAATAATAATAAATAAATAAAAAATGGGTTCACCATCGTCCTGTCATTTTTGTGGTGGGGTACAAAATCTGTTAGATACGGTCGAACCCCAAAAATTCCTTAACTTATTCAGTTTATGTATAGGGTAGGTATGTGGGTAGGTACCTTTTGGGTATGTGTGTATTTGACGTAGGAACCATGCTGTGCGTTCTGGCAACACAATGAAGATAGGAGGGTATGGCAACACTGAGATCACAATGTGACATAGCGGCCATCTTGAATTAGAACAAGAACAACATTACCAGCAGTGGCGGGACTATATTTTTTTTTTTGATCATATTTTCATAATGAATTATTTACAATTATTGAAACAAAGGCGTCATTTTATTATTTCTACTTTATAATACTGACGTAGGTATCTTATTTTTTCTTTTTTCTCTTAGCTTTCATAATTCGATTGTTTGCCGGTAGCCTGAAGGTAGAGTCTCAGCCTTGTGAACAAGGGGTCCGTGGTTCGACACCAGGCGCCGGCAAACTCCCCTTTCACGACACAAGCTTTTAGTAGTTTTCTGTGAAAGGTGTATAAGGTTGTATTTGGGTTTTTATCTTTATTTAAATACGATTTTTTAAATTTATACCCTTCCGTCTCCAAATGTTCAATTTGGTATGCGAATTGAGATATTACTACTATACCATCACGGCACATCCCACAAGTGGGGTAGCCAGAAGACCATCCGCATGCAATAAACAATTAAAACATCTCTTCTTCGTACCAACAAAAAATTAAGACATACAAGATGGATGGCAAACCTCATCGCTGAATTTTAGATGTAAAATGTATTATTTATTCGAACATCTGCCTTTTATAGGACACTCAAAAATTTATGGAAACTTTAAAAATCTTTTAAACCATTTTTTTTACCAATTAGAAACTTCGATTGGAGAACCATGTCTACAAGCCAGCCTAGAGCCAATTCGTAAGCGTCGGGACACCTTTCACACTTCTTCCGATTAGATTTTACACAATGTTGCATTGTGTAGACATGGTTCTCCAATCGAGGTTTCTGATTGGTTTTGTCATCTGCACCCAAATCCGGTTAATCAATAAAAAAATTAGTAAATAGTAAATATTCTAAAAATTCATTTTTTTACCATACGCCTTTGCATTGATATCTCGTGTTATGAAATGCATAGAAAAAATGAAAAGATAGTAGAATTGTTAGGTCCGAAATTCTATTAAATTAATCATTATATAAGTAAAGGCTAACAAATTAAACAATCATACACGTATTTCATTAGATATGCATTGGTATTTAGCATGTATGAAAAAACGCGATTGTAGTCATGTAATGGATTTTTGCATATGTGGAAACCACGCCACTGAACACTACTATATAAATATTTGAATTTGAATTTAAATTAGGATTTAGAATGAATACTTCTTATTATTATCTTCATCTCGGAATGTTGTTCTTTTTATTATTTAAAATGTGACAGGTTGAATTGTTCTTTTTTTAAAGCGTGATCCAGTTTAAAAGGCTATTTTCTTCTTTTTTTTTTTCGAAAATGGAATTGTTTCGAACATTGGGTGTACCTATGATATTCAAATTACGTTCTAACACAAAAAGGTCGTTCTAAGGGCACGCGTACATTTTGTATCAAAAAATTTTTTTTTCAATAAAACTCATTTGAAACAAATAATCTTTGATAAAACTCTATTTGCCTGTTTATCCATATTATTAGAAACTAAAATACAATCTATCCATACCGAAATATTTGTATATATGCAAAACAATTCATTCAGGATTCGAAAGGTAAGATCTTATTAACTTACCTATCTTTTAAACCGTAAGTATCCCTAACGCCTTTATTTCGTATTTATTTTTAACGGATTTACTTATACACCTATCCATCCTTCCTATCACGGGATCTCCTAGAAATGGGGTAGCCAGCGGACCAACTATCTACTAATAAAAAAATTAACCTGCCCTTTCATTTCAACTAATAAGAAAGAGGTGTGTTTCTATTACAAGGGATAGAAAAGTATCTATGCAAGTAATTTTTTACAAGTCAATCAATCAATACCCAATATTTTCAACATTATCAAACTTTCACTATTTCACTACTGGTTATTCCAATTCAAACAAATGTCTTGATGGTATAGATAGATAGCTAATAATAACGTCAACAATGTCATTTTATCAAAGGGTTGAGGGTTGCAACCCTTTGAAACAATAATATCTACTATACAATAATATCATACAATTATTAGTAGTAGTCGTAGGACCATGTTCCCGACATTCCCCTTGAGGGGAGGTTTGTCCCCTGCCGACACACTACTGTACGTACCCACTCTTAACACCCTAAAGGGAAGAGAGAGATGGGGGTATATATTTAATTAATGTCATCTCTGTCTATATTGTTAATTGTTGGAGTGTTACTGAGCATATTTACATAACTCATTAATTTCAAAAGTTAAATGTCGAAGTAAAACTGGAAAACGGCTATTTCATGGCAACATCTATACAATATTTAACTATATTTAATAAAGAAAAAAGTATTATTTATTGTGTTGGTGTAGATTTCCATAATTGGATGAATTGAAATAAGTATTTCCTTGAAGAATATTACAGATTATTAAACATAAAAAATTAAATATTAAATAACCAGAAACCTCGTCTGCACAACCAACCTCCCAGTTCATAACGTAGCTTCTACTTATTTATGAAAATCCTCCCAGTTTTGAAATAAACTCCTCCCGTTTTTAACGGGGCTCCTCCCTATTATATGAAACACCTCCCAATTTCGAACGGAGAACCCTTCTTATTTAATGAAACTCCTCCCAATTTTCAACGGAGCTTCTCCTTATTTTATTATTCTCCTTCCAGTTCATCACGTAGCTACTCCTTATTTTATGAAACTCCTCTCAGTTTCTAAAAGAATTTCCTCCTTGTATATGAATACCCTAGCAGTTTTGCTAGATTACTAATCTAAGATGCACATAGGCAAGGCACTATACAATTTATGAAAATTAGAGTAGTATTTGATAATAAAACAATAATAGTTATAAAACACATACACCTAGGCATAACAACAAATGGCAGATTTCTGACATTATCCTTAACATTTATTTTGTATACTAAAGTACACATTGATAACTTGTGCCCGGGACAAAACCCAGAAAATAACTTTATTTTGCGATACCTACCTACCTAAAGGTTTAGTGTCTTACTTACGAGTACTTATTAATATAATATTTCGTAACCCTTTTTGAAAATTTTAGCCCTTCCCCCTCCCTTCCCCCATTAATTTGATGAATTCATAAACCGCGTATTGTCACACACTTTAACACATTCATATCGAGGAATTTTTGAGATATTATTTATTACTAATGGTTCAGAAAGGGTATTCTATGTGTTTTGAATAGCGCAAAATCGCAGTTTATCCAATATTAATAACGGTACCCTTAAGACAACTAAGTAAATGATATTTTCCTTCATAACCGCACAATATGGTTTATCTGTATATTGTTTTAAACCACCACGGTATTTCTCAAAAATGAGATCACCAGTAGTCTCACCGATTGTACTAACGGTCGGTTCCAATAATCTATCTATCAATTACCATCAGTTAAAAACTTATATCATATATATTTTTTTATATGTAAAGTTGTTAATTGAGTTGGTCCTTCACAATACAAGAATACCTATTGCTTACTCCGAGGGTTTATTTCAAAATCAAATTCATCATTTATAAAAAAAAATGTTAAAGGCTTAGGCCGTACTTTGGGATAAGGAATTAAATAAATTTTATACAATCAACTATACCTGGTGTATAGCAATGGGTAAGCAGATTATTGAATCCAATCATTAATGAACATACAAGCTAATCTTTTCCTGTTAAATAAATAAGAAATAGTGTAAAATATACAATCTCACATTTGTTCGTGAAAGGAAAGACTGAGGGCCGTACAGGGGTTGGAAGAAAGCAGCTTATCAGACTTCAGAATATCCGATCAAGATGATAGGTGTGGAGCTGTTTCGTACTGCCAAAGACGGACAAGGTTTCTCCCATGTGATCGTCAACGTCGGGGAGACCCAACAAGACACATGGAGAAGAAGAATTCTGGGTGCTAAACAACTTATATTATAACTGATGATGTTTTACGAATAAAGATACCTAATATACCTTTTACAGGACACTATAAATTATGGAAAAACTCCAAGAGTGTACTTGAAAAGGAAATAAAATCCAGAAGGGGACATCCTGTACCTATACCTAAATATTTATTAAAATTTTATTAATAAAATCAACTTTATTCCACACTATGTAATTTAATAAATTGGCGTTAATCAAAATTGCATTAATTTCACGTGAAAAATGGATCAAGTTATTAAAACAACAAATAATTTATAATAAAAATATAATATATAGGTACCTAGAGTACATAAATAATAATAAAATATAATCACAAGTTTTATATAAATGTTTTTAATCAATTTAACCACACAATTAGTTAATACTTACATATAAATTTATATAATATACATAGGTACGCTGTAGAAACACAAATATGTAAATAAACAAATCCATTTATTGTCAAGGTATACCAAATTATTGTTTAAAAAATTACACTATGGTTAAGAAAATAAATCTCTTAACTTCTTCTTCTTCTGCTTGTAGTGGATCATTGATCACATTAATCTTTTTCAAATTACCCATTATCCTTGATTCCGTACACTGAATTTTCAAATCTCGTCAGAATAGGTATTTATTTCATACCATCATGCCATTTCCCACAAATGGAGTATCCAGCGAACTACCTGTGTGTAAATGTATGCTCTATTGCTATATATAAGTCGTACTCTATATATAGCAACAGAGCATACTTTTTTTTTTTTTAAAAAAGATATATCTGGGTTTTTTTTGTTATAAACCCAAATACAACCTTATACACCTTTACTAAAAGCTTGTGTCGTGAAAGGGGAGTTTGCCGGCACCTGGTATCGAACCACCGACCCCATGTTCACGAGGGTTTTTGTTCACCATGACCCCATGTTCACAAACACATGTTTGTAAGATGAATATTGCAGATGTTAAATGTCTTATATTATGAGATGTTTTGTGAAGAAGTAATACATGTATTTTACAGGACAATCGAAAACTTACAGAAAAGAGTGGGGAACCTATTATTTACCGAGACGATATGAAACAAAATTTAGACTTGTAATTATTGAACTTAATTCATAGGGTGACAGTATAATGGTGCAATGCCAATAAAATGGGATCAATGTCCGAAAACTTTAAATAATCGTTATGTATGTAATATCACGTGATACAATATATTGTGCTCCTTAATTAATTATATATTTAAACTAGTGACTAACTTTATAATATATCTAAGGACCTACCTACCTGTTATATAGTTAGTTATAATAAATTAAAATTTAATATATTTACTTAATTATAGTACTGTATATTCATTTCACAGAGATGTTGATAATTTGCTAGTGAGCAAGAAACAGGGTTGGCAAATATGAAATTAAGTTAACTTCTAATAATTAACCTCATATACGGGAAATAAAAATGATAATTTGTAGTTGTATATTTGCAACAGTGCTACGATTACAACTTAAAGATACTCACACCAATTATAAATGGAAATATACACCCAGAAAAATAAAAAAATAAATTTTTTTTTGAAGCACAATTTCTTGAATATCATGCTGGTAAAATTCCGTGGAGCGCCCGGCAAAGAATTAAGTTTTTGGTTGTCCTGTAAAAGGATCAGAGCGCAAAGAATGTCGTGGAAAGAGGTGACGCAATTGGCACAGAGACGCTCTGAATGGAGGAGGCTGGTTTCTGCCCTGTGCTCCCGAGAGGAGCGTTGAGGGCGATGATGATGATGTCCTGTAAAAGACAGGTATATTCGAAAAAATAAAAAAAAAAATACATCTTCAATTCAACACTAAGGTTTGCCACCTCTATCTTGAATTTCTTATTTATGTTGGCATGGAGAGGACGGCTTGCGCGTTTGTTACATGCAGTTAGTCTGCTGGCTACCTCACTTGTGAAAATAAATAGTAGTAGTAGTAAGATTAAATCGGAATCCTGCGGCAATAAATTCGTTCATTGCGCACTGTATGGAATATGTTTCATAGTGCTTTTTTTGTAACAATTTACAGAGACAAATTAATAAATAAAGAAATGAAAAAACAAATGTTCTCTTCTACTATAATCATGATTTATTGTCGAGAGAGACGTTGACGACCAGAGATTGACAATATCCTAACAAGACGAAAGACGTCTCACTCGACAATAAAACATATATGTAGTAGAAGAAAACATATGGTTTCTCATTTCATTATGGAATTTTACTACCTAAACACCGACACAGTGTTTAAAACAAATAAATACCTATATAAACTTTCCATTCAATGACCAAAATTATAAATTATAATTCCGCGACACTAGAGCAGAAAGTATATCATAAACCAGTTCAGCATTTTGTAAAATTTCCCGTATTTACATAACAAGTTATTAATCTAATCCCGAATTCAACATACTTAATAATTATTCACATCCCTAATCAAATTACCATATTGAATAAAATTATCTACAATTATTATTTTATCCAACTTCATTCGTAAATTTGTTAAGTGTTATATAATTAATAATAACAACAATAAATAAATTATACAAAACAATGTTTTGTTTATTTATTTATTTATTATTCATTAGCATATTATTATTTGTTTTTTCCTCTAAAAAGCTATTACAAAATACAATATCTAGTTAATCAAAACAAGATTTGATTCATGTAAATAACTACATGTTTCGAATGTTACTACCGACTTATTGCGCCTTTACAGTATAAGCATAACGTGGCATACTATGAAGATATTTATTTGATTACCTTTTTCTTTTCACCCTTTGAAGTCCCTCTTGAGAACACAGGATAGAACGAATCCATAAAATTTTGGATAATGATTCAAAACGGGTCACTACTTCATTCACGTAATTCACAAAATTTAAAGGCGTTATTATAGGTAAGTATGTGTATTGTGAGAGAGGATTGTCCAAGCCGTCGTTTTTTGGTTTCACTGCACAATTTTGCATTGTTTGTTATCTACGAAATTAGAGCCAGTAAAAAAAAAACATTGAATTTATAAAATTATTTTAGCTGCTAAAATTTCATAATTAATTTAGATTTATTATAAATTTTGAAATTAAAAAAGAATATATGAATAATTTGTTTGACCACCAAACACTTTTATCAAACAAAACGAACTGAATGCCAAATTTAAAATTTGCAAATGTTCTAAAAATGCTAAAATTTCAGAACAATTCAAAAATCACCTTGAAAAAACAATTAATAATCATAATCACCTGAATAAAAGACAATCCTTTTGAAAAGAGCGCAAAAATTCTATTATCAAAATTAAAATGACAAGCGTTCGAAATTTGAATTCAAATTTGGAAAGTGAAAGAAATGCGGTAATAAATTATTCTCTTTGTCTCTCAACCCCATATTGTTACAATTTTGGTTTTAGAATGCTTAACAAACAAAAGAATCTTTTGAAAAAGAAAACAGAACGCTTTTTGAATGTTATTTAGAAATTGAAAAAGAAAGTGTTCGATATTAAGAAAGAACGAAAGAAAGAGAATTGATCGTCTTTTGTTGAAACAATTGAATGGCCTTTTTCGCTTTCGTTTTGTTATTGTTTAGAATTTGCACGATTGTTGTGACTATTTTTGCAAAGTTTCTTTCATTGTCACCTGTGTTTTTGAATTTATATTTGAAAGGATTTAAGAATACTTTATTTTCGAAAGTCAGATGCATAATAATTTAACTATCATTATTTGGTGATTGTCTATGGTTTTTTGTATGTACGAATATTGGCAGAATACATACAATGCATTTAGAGACTGTTTTTGGCACAAATCATCCTTGTAGGATGCTATGCCATAAGTGAAAAAAAATATATAATGCAAAGATCTTTTGTGATGATAAAAATAAGGTATGATTACCTTTATACTACTAAGTACTAATCATGAAAGGAATGATTGAGGGGTGCAGAGAGGATGGAAGAAAGCAGCTTTTCTGGCTTCGGAACATTCGAAAGTGAACTGGGATAGGGAGTGTGGAGGAGCTGTTATTTCGTGGAGCACTAGGCAAAGAATTGGTCGCCTAATTTCTTCCATAAATTTTCGAATGTCCTCTAAAGGCAAATGATGAATAAAAATAAAGAAATTTTACATCTTGAATTCAGAGACGAGGTTTGTTACCCATCCTGAATGTTTTAATCTTTTTGTTTGCATGGAGAGGACAATTTGCATGTTTATTACATGCAGCTGATTTGCTGGCTACCCTATTTTTGGGATATGTCAGGTGTTTGAAAAATTAAAACACGTTTTACAACTTAAATTCATCGATGAGATTTGCCACACATCCTGAATGTCTTGTGTATTTTTTTTTAGCATGGAGAAGACGGCTTGCGTGTTTATTACATGTCTTTAGTCTGCTGGCTACCCCACATTATTGTTGTTATATTTATATATTTATTTATTATACCATCACGGCACATCCCACAAGTGGGGTAGCCAGCAGATCAGCTGCATGTAAGAAACATGCAAACCGTCCTCTGCGTGCCAATATAAGATCAAGACATTCAGGATGGGTGGCAAACCTCATCGCTGAATTTAAGATGTAAAATGTCTCAATTTTTCGAACACCTGCCTTTTACAGGACACTCGAAAACTTACGCAGAAGAGTGGGAGACCAATTCTTTACCGGGTGCTCCACGGGATATTGTTGTTATTATTATTATTATTGAAAATACACCATATTCCACAGGGACCATTACATCTTCCGGTCAGTGCGATCCCAAAGAAAACAAACATTTACAATAGTTTAATAATTAACATGGCAGTATGTCTTGATGATTTAGTAGTAATAGTAGAGTATCTACTCTCTCAGGGCAGCATTTCTAGCTTCAGTGCGACTTACATAAATCCTGTTCGTGCATGTGTAGGTATATCATTGAGGAGATACCTTCATATCTCCAGATACGGCACGAAATATGTAGGTAGTAGATAAATGTATAAAAAGTTGTAGTAGTAAAAAGTAAAGCAAACTAACCAACAATACGACCAAATCAAAATATTATAACAATTTAAACAATACTCTATTAGTGGGTGAGGCAGAGAGGCATAGCGGGAGTTAATAATAATATAACAAACTGTACGAAGCACCAAGTAATTTCTTCAATCTAGATTGTATCAATCCATCAATCTATTCAGGAGACAATACAAGTATTCCCTTATTTCGCTGGCATCCATCACTCATCGTGGTTCTCTCTCTCTCACTCTCTCTATATCTATCTCTCCATCTCCTTATTCCTTCTATCTCCCATTGTTGTTTGTTGCTGGGCTGATGAAATCAATCAAACACAAAGTCTCCAAACAAAGTTTTGACATGTTCTTGGTGTGATTGTGTCAATACAACAGCAACGAAATACATACCAACATAATATAACAATTTTATACTATAATCTATACTTCAAAAGCAGGGCTGACTCTATGAGTAAAACAAAGATGTAGTATATACTATAATATACCCTCACGCCGTATCTCAAGTGGGGTTGGCAGAGAGAACGTACCGCCAAATAGATCTATTCTTACATAAGTTCTTCTTTCGCTTTTTTTAGTTTCAATAATTTCACATACAAGCACGTTGGTTTAATATAATATATGTAATACATAATATGTTTAGTAATACATATTATGTATTACTAAACACGCGGTAGTCCTTGAGAATTTGATCTACATGGTCAAGCTATGTAGTTCTCGGATGCCCGCGCTTCATCACACCCCTCCTTTCAGACAAGTATTTATTCTTTTTGTGGAAATAATAAACAAACACTTTATTCAATCAAAAATAATAATAATAAACATACAAAAGCTGAGATATTAGTATTTTTATTATTATTACTGACAATAAGACGATTCTTACAAGGATCATTACAGCTGAAGGCCGATGCGATCCCAGAAGAAAACCTCAAACAATAACACAACTACAATTTATTCTCGATTTTTCTTATAAATTCTGCATACGTCACGTTAAAGACATCAACTTCTCCAGCCAGACCACTAAACATTTGATTAGCTCGTAGCTCTAACCAATAGGGAGTTTGCCAATATGTTTGTTCGGCTTGGAGGCTGGTAAAAAAAATTGTGATGCCGAGAACGTCCATATGCATCGGGAACATATATATTGAAATTTTCCAGTATCATTGAATTAAATATGATACCGTTGAGTAGCTTGAAAAAGTGACGAGCACAGAATATATCTCGGCGATGTTCCAAAGTATTATAACCAAGGCAACTCATTACGAATGAAGATGGAAACAACTAAATTCCAGCAGCCTCACGAGGTTGCACTGTGCATTATTATGTTTGCATGACCAATATGAAAAGGCAAGTTCCGCCACTGGTCTGTATGATAGGATACCTGATATTAATCTTGTACTAAAAGTAGATACTTTGTATTATATTGACACTGTACATATTTCATATCGAAAACTTTATCAAAATTTTGAAGGGGACGATTGTTATACCTACATTATATTATATACTTACTTATCTATATACTATTATTTGTAGATTTCTATATTCTATCAATCTTCCCTTTAACTGAATTCAGACAGCTTCTGAGTTCTTCTAGAAAATATATTATGGAAGAGTACCTACCTAAGCAAAACAGAACTGCATATTTTTATATTACATAAATTTCAAAAAGGAAATGTTTACCTCTTTTCATAAATACTAGTACATCATCACGGCATATCCCACAAGTGGCGTAGCCAGCAGACCAGCTGCATGCAATAAACATGCAGGCCATCTTCTCTGTGCCAATAAATAATTAAGACATTCAGGATGGGTGGCAAACCTCATAGCTAAATTTGATATTAAAATGTCTTTATTTATTCGAACATGTGCTCTTTACCGGGTGTTCCACGGCCTTACCTCTTTCGTTTAACGATAGGAATGTTTTTATTTAAATGTTGTCGACGAACGGTACTTGGTGGAAGTTTATGTTTAATCCACACATAAATAATATTCAAAATATGTGTAAAGCATAATATTTTCTGTAGTATTGTCATGTACTATCTAGTTTCCCAATAAGTACAACCACAGAATAGGTAGCTACATACCTATATGTATAAGGTAAATGATATATCTGTATACATATCTGTTAGCCGAAGCAAAACTGCTCTATGTCTCAAGACTCCATGACTGTTCAAATTCCTTTTAATAAAATTTCGTGAGATAGTTAACATTGGGCACAGTATAGTACCTACATAGAGTAGTTTTGCTCCGAAATCTACATACATACAAAGAATGTTATTTGTTTATCTATAACCCAATGCCATGATTAATGTGGAGTCATTTTTCAACATTCGATTTTTGAATATCTAAAAGGTACCTTTTTATTTTTTTTTATTGTGTGTCTAAAATAATAATATTATATACCTAGGTATGTGTGTGTGTTCTAAGAACAGCCGATAGATGTCACTTTTTATTTCATTCATTGATTCATTCCATCACGGCATTTTCCACTAGTAGGGTAGCCAGCGGGCCAACTGCACGTAATAAACTGATATTTTATGATACTTTGAATTGATTTGAAATTTATTGTAACCAATGTAGGTACATTGCACAGTGAAGAAAAAATTAAAAATATACTTACTTGTAAGTTGCCAATTCAGAATTGGTGGCAAACATCATCGCTGAGCTCAAGATCTAGAATGTCTTAAATGTGGTATTTTTCGAATATCTGCTTCTTACAGGACATGGGTACCTGCTTCTTGTAAGAAACAGGACACTCGAAAACTTACAGAAAAGAGTAGGAGATGTATTCTATACCGGGGACTCCACTTTGTACTTTTGTGTGTATATTATTATTTTTAAAATATTACCCTACACTGCGATCATAACAGCTTTTGGCCAAGGCGATCTCAGCAGCACAAAACAAAGAAAAAGTGGGGTAACCAGCAGATCAGCTACATGCACTAAACATGTGAACTGTCCTCTTTGTGCCGACAAGAAATTAAGACATTCAGAATGGGTGGCATATCTCATAGATTAGTTGGAAGTGTTATATATATTTTAGTGATGTTTCTCGAATACCTGCCTTTTACAGGACACTCGTAAACTTGCTGAAAATAGTGGGAGACCTATTCCTTACTCTCGACTCCACGAGGTAGAGTGGATAATAGAATAAGAAAAGAAAACAATCTGTATAATCAAATTTGTAATTGTATTTCCCACTTTTCATTCTTGATTTAGAATAGCTTTCTTTTATTGGCACGGATTGGACGACTTTTATGTTTACTACACGTAATTAATCCACTGGCTACCTTACTTGTGGGAAATTCCATGCTGGTATGCATCAATGCATGAATGACTCGATAGTCAAAAACGATGAATCTACGTATCAATTCGGTGTAAAGTATAAAGGATCTACGTAAGTATCTATTTGGTATAAAGTATAGGTCCTATTTTTTATATAGATACTCTCCTGTATTCCACCATTCTCTCCACATGGCTGTAGTTATACATTCCTTCTTCCTTCCTGTTCCTACAACAGGTCTATTAATCAATATTACATAATTCATTATTCATTAGGATATACCTACAACAAACAGCTGTCGCTTAGGTACACCAATAATTAACATGTGCTGGATTAAAGTCGATCCTTATTGCCATCCCCACAAGGGTGCACATTAATTGAATAAAAATACGTTTTAATTTAATTTATTTAAAAGATAATAATTAACTTGCGAGTTGAATTATCAACGAAGAATTAAACTCTAACTCTTCATCTTACTTCATTTTCGAGTGTCCTGTAAAAGGAATAGGTATAATAATGGTAATATATACTTATATAATACCTATTTATATAATACCTTTAGTCATGTCAGCTACAGGGGTAACTCCGAAATCTTTATAAAATAATTTACACAAATTAGAATTACCGGTTAATTTATACATAAAAAATCAAAAATCTATTATAATAAACACTTGTAATATTGTTAGAAAGTTTCTGAACACAGATATTTCAGGCACAATGCTGCTATTTTGAACCCGCGTTTTGAGCCTAATCCTTTGATATCCTGTATATCTGGATAGGTGAATTTTTCCCGGCATTAGACTGTTAAGTTTTTGTGTGACCATTAGTGATCATAATATGAAGACTTATCTGGTTGTATAATGCTGAGAAGTGTGGATAGCAATTGTGCCGCCGCGTTAAAAAAAAATGCTCAAAATATTTAGACAAAAATAATAAGATTAGAATGGTATATACAAAGATCAACTATTATTACTTACTCTATGGGTATATAGGTACAAATAGTTTTGCAGAATGGGCGAGTTTATCGCAGAGACGCGATCCTATACGTAAAACATTACAAGTGAGACATTTGACATCTTCGATATGGCAACGATATGGTGTATTTTTGCTACTCATCCTGAATAATTATTTTGGAATTGATGAAAAAATATTAATTGTTTTTTGTGCAATTAAAAGAATATCACTTTCTATAACATCACGGCATAACCCACAAGTGGGGTAGCCAACAAACTAGCTGCATGTTGCAGACATGCGTGCTGACCTCTCTGTGCCAATAAAATATTATATAAGCTTGGGTTAGTTGGAAAAAATCGCGCCTTTGCGATAAATTCGCCCTCTGTATATTGATTGTATCTAACTTGAATGTGTACCTTTATGGGGTGTTCACATTTGGCGAATATCGCCAGCCGAATTTCAAAATATAACGCCAGGCGAAAAAACAAAATTCGCCGTACGCCCATTGATCGTCACACCTGTTCACACAAGTCCACAGATATAGAAACGATCTGTCAGATGCGCTTTGATTTTGACACTGTTTTCAAAATGGCGTCGAGATGGAGATCGCGAAGTGTTTATTTTTAGTCGAAAATGTTATAGTAGAGGTTATAAGGCGCCTTTTAATTAAGGAAACAAACGCCACAAACCAACAAAAAAGATAACAGCTGTCACGAAGCGGGAAACATTATAAAATTTATAGGTTATAAAGCTTTTACCATAGATATAAATGCCGCGCATATCTGCGCATGTGCAAATCGTTCAATCGGCCGAGAAAGTTGGAAGGTGGTCAACTCGAGACGATATCGTTTCTACTGGTTTTTATCGTTTCAGACTAGCTGTCATTTTGTTCACACGGTTCAAATGGCTGGCGATATTTTGGTGCCCTAGCGATATTCGCCAAAGTGAGAACACCACATTAATGTAATTGTTTGCAATCAATGAAATAAATACATGTTAGATATAAGCCAAAAATATATACTTTGTAAAATTTCTAGTTGCTGACCTATTGAACTGTATAATTGATAATGTTACTATGTTCCCCACAAGAATCTTAAGTGTGATAACTGTTCTATGCAATTTAACGGTTCGTTCATAAAGGTGTGAGTTTTTTTTACTTATTTCATTAATTCCTAAGTTGTGTCTATCATAATATTATATAGAAAATTAGATGTTATTATCCAATAACCATTATAAATAATATTATAGTTGTCTTGTGGTATCATGTATCATCATCATCTATAGATAATAACATTAAGTAAATTCATCATTAATCATTCTATTTTCAAACTCAAATTCATCAATATTATGTTGTTTATTGTTTCGTTGTATAATAATGTGAAGAGGTTTTGTTTGTGGTTCGGAGAAAAAAGTATTTTTTTAACTACAAAATTGAGTAGATATACTAAGAAAAATTGAGAAAAAATAGTCGGATATTTTATGATTCCCAATGCGGAAAATGTAATTGAAATAAAAAAAAAATTACCCGATTTGTATTTTGATTTCCAAATTTTTGAATGTTCCACAAATAAATCTGTTTTTTTTTTTAATTACGCGCCTATTCATAAAAAATTAAATATCCTTTGAATAAATCTAATCATAGGTAACTAGGTAGGTACTTGGATAGTATTTTTTATATTATATTCTTTGCTGCACATTGATTACAATAAAATTACATGAGAGAATTATTAATTAATCAACACTGTTTATTTTTCACAAAGAAATTAATATGGCTCGAGTACTTTCGTCAAGACTACTTGACATTATCAAGAGAACTAATTATAAAATAACATAAAAATACATTTAAACCAAATACAACAAAATAATCAATATTCAGAGGGTGATTTTAATGCGGAGGTGCGATTTCTTCTAACTAACCCAATTTTGATTAAATAGGTCATTTGAAATAACAATTATTATGTATCCCTTTAATGAAAAGTACGTATGTCATTAAACGTCAAAGAAAATAACTCCATTATTTTTCGGATTCTTTTCTTTTCTGGTTCTACTTCAATTAAATTGTGTCTTGATACTACGTAGGTACTTTATACAATTGGTAAATATAATTTTCTGGCGTTGAAACACTAGCGGCTTTTAGAGGTTTGCGGTTGATAGGTACCTATCGGATATTTTACGCCGCCATTGCTTCATAGTAAGTATGTACCATACTAACCTCTTTTACATATATGAATATTTTTTTAAAAACAATAGATATTTTATAATTTTACTAAATCAAGATATTATTTATAAAATGATTTTAAATAGTTTCTACATGACTTTGATAATAGGAAATTGATTTCATTAATTTCGCCACTTGACACATCAGTTAAAAAGTTTTTTTTAAAAAAAACACCGGATATTAATCATTAATCATCATTACTTAACGAACACACCTTTACAATTTCATATTAGAAAAGTGTTGAAAAGCGTCACTTCCTTTAATTAATTAATCATTTGGAGGCTACGGAAAGAGGTAACCAGCGAAACTAATGTGTCAAACATTAAAAGATATCTACCTAAACATGTTATAAATTTCAACCATAGTAGGTAATAAAATAATTGAAAAAATTTAATGAATAAGTAAGTGTTAGATAAATTCATTGTCGATAGCCTAGTGGTCGAATTTCGGACTTTAGTTAAGTTGCTTCTCCGTCATAACGACACGAGCATATTGATATATTTTTATATGAGTGTACTTTTTTATCACGTTTATAATTAGAATTTGCTAAAGGACGGCCGCGTGTTGAATAAGATAAATCGGCGTGCATGTCTGAGAAACTGGATGAACGTGGAGAAAGCGAAAGAAGTTTGTAAGGAGAGATCTATATGGCATTCCGTTCTCACTGCCTTCCCCTCCTGGGACACGGCGTGTGGGTATACCCTCTACTATAGTATAGTATAATAGTTTTTTTAGGGTGTATGTAGGCATTTGAGTTTACAAAAAATACATTTAGGTATCTTAGAAAATATACAGATATCTTAGAAAATATACAGAAATAAATTCAGTTTTTTTTGCAGGAATAGCAAGTCAGCAGTGAGATTCTAAATCTGGATCTTCTGATGAAAATCCTGGATGTAAGTATCAGACTGCGGATTTTTTCTCTATTGGAAATACACGGGATGTAAATTTTCCCACAGTTCCGGAAAATTCCATAAATCTAATTTTTAGATTATCTAAAACTAAAAGGTTTGTTTTTATTTGTACCAGTTAATACCTATAAGAAAAATAGAATCATAATAACTAACTTATTTTAATATATAATTACTTAGAATAATGTATTTCCTTACCTACAAATTACCTAACGGAGAACATAAATTTAAACTCAACTTTACAAAATTGTGTAAGGATGATATTATAAATAAATCAATACTTTAAATTATTTATTTTTGAAGAGCAAACACTGTGAAAGACTATCATGGATAAATATTTGATTTGATAAAATAAAAACACTGTATGTTTCACTTAAAGTATTATATTTTTTTCATTAGCTTTTTGGACTACGTCCATCCTCAGTGAAAGATACTTAAAACTGTCTTAAGTATTTTTTACTGAGGATGGACGTAGTCCGAAAAGTTCATGAAAAAATATAATACTTTAAGTGAAAGACACAGTGTTTTAATTTTATCAAATCAAAATGGACGTAGTCCGAAAAGCTTATAAAAAAATATAATACTTTAAGTGAAACACACAGTGTTTTAAATTTATCAAATCAAAATGGACGTAGTCCGAAAGGTTTATGAAAATATATAATACTTTAAGTGAAAGACACAGTGTTTTAAATTTTTCAAATCAAAATGGACGTAGTCCAAAAGGTTTATGAAAAAATGTAATACTTTAAGTGAAAGATACAGTGTTTTAAATTTATCAAATCAAAATGAACGTTTTCCGAAAAGTTTATGAAAATATGTAATACTTTAAGTGAAAGACACAGTGTTTTAAATTTTTCAAATCATAATGGACGTAGTCCAAAAGGTTTATGAAAAAATGTAATACTTTAAGTGAAAGATACAGTGTTTTAAATTTATCAAATCAAAATGAACGTTTTCCGAAAAGTTTATGAAAAAATATAATACTTTAAGTGAAAGACACAATGTTTTAAATTACGTTTTCTGAAAAGTTTATGAAAAAATATAAGACTTTAAGTGAAAGACACAGTGTTTTGATTTTATCAAATCAAATATTTAAATCGATACCCCCAAGATACTAACAACTGTTATTGATTCCACCCAACTTTAGTTTTGCCAGTTTACAATAACATAACCTATACAAAGTGTTACAAATTAAAATTAATGAAGTTGAACGTTTTCACATTAATCAATGAATACAAATTACACTATACATTAGGTGTATATCTGTATGTATTGTATTGTAATATTCTGTTTTAATATGTTGTATTGATGGATCCTGTCAAATATTGCTATTATTATTATTATTGTTCTATTGTTATCCTTCCGTGCTCAGATAAACACCCTGTATTATTAAATATTTTCTTTCAACAATAATACATAGGTAATATTATGCTATACATTCGTATTAAATATGTACTCGTATGTTTTATGTGGGTGACTATAAGTATTATATTATTAATGCTTAGAGTCCACTGTTTACCCCGATTGTGAGACATCTATGTTTTAATGTTATTAATGATAATTTAAAAATAATGAAGTCCCCATAAGTCTTAAGAGAAAACTTTACGATTAGTGTGTCCTGCCAGTGATTACATATGGGCTAGAAACTATGACGCTAACACTTGCGAGCAAACGAAAACTGAGGTGTGTACAGCGTGCCATGGAGAGGCAAATGCTAGGTATCAGCTTGATAGACAAAATAAGAAATGAAAATATCCGACAAAAGACAAAAGTCGTTGACGTTGTTGATAAAGTCTCCAAGCTGAAATGGCAATGGGCTGGTCATGTGGTAAGACGAGAGGATGGCAGATGGACTTCCAGAATTCTTGTATGGAGACCATGGGAGGACAAAAGAAGTGTAGGAAGACCCCAAAAAAGATGGGTTGATGATATTGTCCAAATGATGGGGAAACAGTGGTATCGTGTTGCTCGAGATAGGAAAATGTGGAAAAGTTTTGAAGAGGCCTATATCCAGCAGTGGAGAGAAAAAGGCTAGCAGTGAGTAAGTAAATAATGATAATTTTAAATATACATATTTTTTTTTTAAAAAGATATATCTGGATTTTTGTTACATATAAACCCAAATACAACCTTATACACCTTTCACAGTAAGCTACTAAAAGCTTGTGTCGTGTTACTAAATCTAATCTTCGTTACTAAAATGCATGTGAAATTTGTTATAAAAACTGTATTAATTTTATTGTGTGAGATTTATGGAGGATTGTATGTTACTGATGATGTAAGATGGATAAGTTAATGAATTATTGTATTGTTTTTATTTTTTTTAGTACATAATTGTTAACGCTTTGGACTGAAAATTTGTGATTTTATTATTGTGTAATGTATGATTTGATGTATAAGGTGCTAGCCGTTTATGTAGATATTAAATAAATAAATAAATTTTATTGCTAGAATTCTAGCGTTTGTTCAAAATGTCGAGTCTCAAACTTTGTCTAATTATATCAATATTCTCTACTCTGTGATTTGAATATGTTGGAACACATTGTGTCTATGCATCTTTTGTGGTAGTCTGCGAATGCAACGAAAAAAAAACGGTACTAGGAAATTTTATAAAAAAATAAGCGAAACCTACATAACTTAATAATATATCTATGTACATAGGTATATTTATATTTTTTTTCATTATTTAGATCTAGAAAAGAAAAAATTACATAAAATTATAATAAAAGGAAATAATTTCATAAAATTATATTAAATTTGCATTTAATTGGGTTAGTTGGACGAGATCACGCCTTAGCGATAAACTCGCCCTCTGTATATTGATTATATCTAACTTGAATGTATACCTTTTATGTAATTGTTTGTAATCAATGTAGTACAGAAATAAATAAAGTACAGAAATATTGCCAGTCTGAAATTTCTAATCCCGTGGAGCACCCGGTAAAGAATTGGTCTCCTACTCTTCTGCGTAAGTTTTCGAGTGTCCTGTAAAAGGCAGGTGTTCGAAAAAATTAAGACATTTTACATCTTAAATTCAGCGATGAGGTTTGCCACCCATCCTGAATGTCTTGATTTTATATTGGCACGAAGAGGACAGTTTGCATGTTTCTTACATGCAGCTGATCTGCTGGCTACCCCACTTGTGGGAGATGCCGTGATGGTATAGTAGTAGTATAGTAGTAATTTCTTCAAACTAACCATTAATTGACAACAGTTTAAGATTACTGATAATTGTACTAAACATGACATGCACCAAATCTACATTTGAAGGAAGGTAAATCTAATTTATTTTAAAATGAAGAAGATAATAGTTTACCTTTGTTCCTCAAAAGAATTGTGGGGGTAAAATACCAATTATTCATTTCACTGTTTGGTCCACGCATAGTAATTAAAATAAATTATTATACTCGGTACATAATAATATTTTTAAATAAAATCAGACAAATAATAATGAGCTCTGTGTAAGTTTGTATGTGTGTACCAGTATAATTTACTCGGTTACTTATCATTAGTACAAAAGACATACGGATGTGTTTACAGACTCATTGAATGACAAAATGTCTTTTGTTCTGTCACTCGCATTGTGAACGGTAAGCATATAGCATTATAAATACGTACTAGTGTAACTTTACTCAGTATTGTTGCAGAATTTTCATGGTACAAAATAACAAAATGCGGAGAAAACTGAATGAAATTACTGTCGTGAAATTAGCATTCGAATTTTGCAAATATATATTTTTTTTGTAGTAATTTTAGTTCCATTCAATCATAGGTATTGACAGCACCCACAATTTCAAAACGAGAAGGAAAGATGTCCAAAAATATTTCATTAAAGACCACGCGAGCCAAGAGCCTATTTGATACCCATTTTGAGGTATAGGTATTTTACAATTATTTCAAAGAAGACTGTGAAAAGTGAGTCAGAAATATTTTTGAAAAGTAGGTATGTAGTCTATTATTTTTTATTAATACCCGGCAACGGGTACAAGGCATTATTATTATTTTTTTTTATTTTCAAAAACAGATATAGTATATACCTACATATAAGGTGTTCAATACTTTTCAAAATGTTATGAAATATTTACACAGTTACCTAATATGTCAAAAATATTCGAAAATGGGTCAAAAATCGTTTAGAATTTGGAATATTGTTTATCTTTTTCTATTTAAAAATAAATAAATATAATATAAAAGAGGGGGACGTTTTAAGAAAATTCAAATTTTAAATTGCAAAAAGGAGAATGTTTCAACATTAGGATTCTTTTCAATTCATATTTTTTTATTTATTTATTTATTTTATTCTTCACTGTACATTGGTTACAATATTACATAATGAAATAGTGTCATAAAAATAACAATTGATTCGCTCAAAACAAAAACAGCCCATCTAACAATTTTAGCGAAATAGAGTTACGAATGCAGAACTGTTCTTTTTTAGGTTATCCATCAACCTAATGTATAAAACAAACGAAATTTACATTTTTGTTTAACAAAATTCAATTGAAAAGATTTGGCTTAAAACAAAAACCAACCATGTGTCAGTCACGTGGTTGTTTTTTGTTTTACGCGAAAGAAAAAATGAGCGGTTTTTGTTTTATACGCTGGTTATATTACAGCTCTCACATTAAATCTCAAATGTTGACATAGATTAAGTACAAAAGTAGTGTTCATAATACTTGCTAGCTGTAATGGTGTATTTCGTGATATTTTTAACATTAAATTTTGTACAAAAGACATGAATTACACTAAAATAATGTCTTCTTCGTCGTTTGAAGAAGATAGACCTCCTTAGAGGAAGTGTAACGTCGCGACATGGAAAAGAAATCTTAGTGACGAGCATGTGAATTGGGTAAAGAAGATTGTTCCGAAATTATCACTGAGATTTGGCAAATCATAAACCGACGTTTGCAATGTTTGTACGCAGCTAGAAAATTCTAAAACGAACACTGCAAATTCAAAGGCACAGCGATCTTTTGAAATTCAGCTAAAAATTCATAAGGCTAAAGCCAAATCATTTCATCTTGACTTAAAGAAAGCAAAAGAACTTGCTAAATCTGATGTCAATGTTGAAACAATAAGTTTTGATTTCATGCAACATGTACCAGTGCCGCATTTGGCAGTAAATGAAATATTTTATCTGAGGCAGCTGTGGCTCTTCACATTTGGTATATATACAGGCATAGCGATGAAAAACCCTTTTTCTATTCATGGACAGAATGTGACGCGAAAAATGGAGTAAATGAAGTAGTATCTTGCTTACTAAATTTCATAAATAATCATGTCAACGAAAATGTTACGACGCTTTATCTTTTTAGTGATGCGTGCACTGAGCAGAATCGTAATATTGTAATGACGAGCTTTTTGCAGACTCTAGTAAACAATAGTCGATTCGAAACCATAATACATACATTCCCAACTCGAGGACACTCTTTTTTGCCTTGTGACTCGGACTTCTCTCTTTTAGGAAGAATAAAAAAACGTCAGGAAAAAGTTGTGCTTCCTGAAACCTGGATTGATTTATTTAAGGAGAAGTATGATGTAACTACTAGGAATCAAATAACTTTTTTTGATTTTAAGACACACTTCATGAATTTTTTTTAAGAAATCGACTACATGCAAGGGGGAAAAGTTTTTTGTTTCAAAATACAAAAGATTCTTATACCAAAAAGACAAAAAAATTATAACAGTCTCGGAATGTGCATCATCCAATGTATGGAAGGCGTTTTGTATATTAAAACCCAGAGTCAATGCCAAAGATCTGATACTTGCAGGTGAAGATAAAATAATTCACAGGGAACCATTCAGTGTTCATATAAAACAGGAAAAACTGAATGACATAAAGAAACTGAATCAATACATGAACGAAAATGAAATGGATTACTTTAATTTGATTAAGTGTGAAGAATATCAGGAGCAGGCTGTGTCCGACACGGATGAGGATGAAGGGAATGAAGCTGGAGTAGAATAGTGTGCGATGTATTGTAAAAAATAAGTCACTTATTTCAATATATCATTTAAAATATGAGCAAATTGTTTTACTTTTAAATTCTCAAAACAAAAACAGACCATATCAATTTTTTTCAAAATTTATTTTATACATGTTCTATTTTTTTTTAATTATAAATTAGCAAAATCATATGTATAAAACATGGAATAATTTGATAATATTTAATATTTCATGACGATAGTACATTTTTTTTACACTGAGATGTTTTTATTGATTTCCCGAAAGTTTGATCAAAGTCACATGGTCTGTTTTTGTTTTGAGCGAATCAATTATAAATTCAATGTACAGAGGGCGAGTTTATCGCTAAAATGCGATGTCTTCCAACTAACCCGGTTTTTTTTTATATAACTGCTTCATGGTAATAGTTTGATAAATAACTAACTTCACCAGTCAATACTTCTGTCAGCAGCACCAAGGCAGAGAATAATTCTACAAGCCAAGATAAATACTTCTATTTTTGAATAGCAACATTTCGTACCCCACTTGTAGGATATGTCGTGATGACATAGTAGGTATAAAGTAGTTGTGATAAAGTTTAGTAACAGATGAATATGCAAATATTATTGAGTACAAAATAGAAATTGCCGGTGCTAGAGAGAACGGTGCACTTCGATCCATTTTCAGCAATAACAATGTGTCGAATACAGCAAAAATAATTATATACAATTATTCCACTCTGATACGTTCTCTCTGTCTACCTCACCTGGGACACTGAGTGAGGGTATGATAAGTAGACAAAATAAAAGTAGTGTCTCAGACATACACACAAACAAACATTAGTAAATTTTATTATTTCAATGATTAATATTTATGCAAATGTTTAGTAGGTAATAAGTACAATATTATTGTATTGGTGATATATTATTGCACAGGTAAGAATATAATATATTATATAGGTATTATATACAAAATGGACATATTATTATTGTTAATATTTACTATTCATATTTAAAATCGGCAACGACTTACTGTCAAAACACTCTCAAGGAACAATGACAGTGCTTGTCCTTGGATGGAAGATAGGATAACCAGAGAATATACAACACGAACTATCATGAACATATTCATTCATACCTACATATCACTACGGCATTTCCCACTAGTGGGGTAACCAGCAGACCAACTGCAGGTAATAAATATGCAAGTCGTCCTCTTCCTGCCAATAAAAGTTAAAACATTCAATAGGTACTTTATTATTTTAATTTACCTACTTATTTTTGTTATTATTGGCTATGATGGGGTGTTCACATTTGGCGAATATCGCCAGGCGAATTTCTAAATATATCGCCAGGCGAAAAAACAAAATTCGCCGGACATCCATTGATCGTCACACCTGTTCACACAGTCCACCGATATGGAAACGATCTGTCAGATGCTTTTTGATTTTGACACTGTTTTCAAATTGGCGTCGAGATGGAGATCGCGAAGTGTTTATTTTTAGTCGAAAATGTTATAGTAGAGGTTATAAGGCGCCTTTTAATTAAGGAAACAAACGCCACAAACCAACAAAAAAGATAACAGCTGTCACGAAGCGGGAAACATTATAAAATTTATAGGTTATAAAGCTTTTACCATAGACACAAACGCCGCGCATATCTGCGCATGTGCAAATCGTTCGATCGCCCGAGAAAGTTGGAAGGTGGTCAACTCGAGACGATATCGTTTCTACTGGTTTTTATCGTTTCAGACTAGCTGTCATTTTGTTCACACGGTTCAAATGGCTGGCGATATTTTGGTGTCTGGCGATATTCGCCAAAGTGAGAACACCACATGACTTATAACGTATTATGTATGTTTTATATTGTGTAAACCTTTTTTATTTATTTATTTTATTCTTCTTGCATATCATCATTCACATAACAAAATCAACAAATTAGTTTACATAAGAAAAGAAATGTGATGATATGCAGTGGCGAGATTTTCACTAAGTACAATCTTGCAATTAAAAACATACTTTTTCATAACTGAAAATCGAAAAACCTCTGGCTATGTAGGAAGGTTGGTATGCTTTTCAATCATAAGATTCATTCTTTGATAGTAGTAGTAGTACCAATTGTAACCACCAGTCACGCGAAACGCAGCTTAAATTTGACCTTTAACCATGTCTATGCAATCATTATAAGGTAAATATCTCAACATTATTAAATGACCACTTCAGATGGCGCTACTTGTTTCATTGTAATCACGATTTTCATGTTTCACCCTAAAAATTATTGTTAGTTCTACGTATAAAAGAACACAATCTGGTATTTAATAATATTATTATTCTAAAGATGGTCTATAGCTTGATCATAGAATTTTGAACTTCCAAACGGAAGGTTTGTGATTCGAATCCCGCTCCCGACTTACTCCATCATTATGAAACAAATCATTGATAAGTGTGAAGTATCTACATAAAAATCGATGAGATACTTTTATACCATCACGGCACATCCCACAAATGGGGTAGCTAGCGGATTGATATGAAAATTATTCTCATATCTCTTATTTAGCACCCGGCAATGAATTGATTTCCCACTCTTTTCTGTAAGTTTTCGAATGTCCTGTTAAAGGTAGGTGTTCGAAAAAATAAAGATTTTTTATTTATAAAAATACACAGCTCGAGCTAGTCCCAAACTCAGGTATGAATCTTGTATGTTGTGCACCAAAAACATATTTATTCATGTGACACCCAGACCCAGGACAATTTGAAAAAGTTTATTTTTCATTTTACCATGTAAATAACATGTAGAATTGAACAGAAATATTTATCAAAAAATTCACCGTAAAAAATAAGAAATAAAATTCCATTTTTAAAAATGTCGCAAACGTCAGCTGTCAAATTTAGTTCGCAATTTTCCCGTGAGTCATTATCAATTACGTCACTTTTATTTCTAATACTTATTATTAGTTGTTTCTTCCAATTACACGTCTGGTGATCATCATTATTATCATCATTGTAATCAGACTTATTATTTATAGGTACATATAGGTCTCCCCCTTCAGACCCCCCGAAATAATAATACGCCACACGCTCGCACCAGAACGCCATTCGGCCATTAGAGGCGAAATACTTTTCGGTACATATTTAATAGATTCCTAACTATGTACAAAGATATTTTGTTTTTTACACTCAATAATTATGTGATACTCTCAGGTAAAAGGTTATTTCATTCTCAAGGTTTTCGACGTCTTAGATGATCCTCATTCACAATGACCCGTACCTATTCCGAACGTCTTAATGTATATGGCTTAAAAGGGAATATTTACAATGACTTTATCGCCAGGATAGACATTCTCCTTTGATTCTGTCTTTTTGGTGATATCTTTTGTTTTCTTTTTTGACTTTTGATAATTTGTTTTTTTTTTCATTTTTCCGCTGAGATCGCCTTGGCCAAAAGCTAATATGGTCTTAATGCAGGGTGATATTTTTAAAATAATAATAATACGAGTAATTTTATGATATATAAGATTGAGTCCTAAATTACTTCAGTTTTTTTTCAGTAACATAAAAAAAATCAAAACAAATCTAAAATATATTCTCCGTTGTTTAATATGACTTGCTCCCATCTCGTTATTAACTTATCGATACCCTCCTCATAAATTTGCCCGATTTTGACTGAAAAACTTAAGGACAGCCTCATTTATCCCCTGCAGTTCTGAATTGAATATTTTCCATTCAAAAAAATCTGCAAAGAACAAAAAAGGTGATAGTCTGTTGGAGCAAAATACAATTTCGATTAAATCATGTCAGACCAATATTGCGATAAATTTGATAAAATCTATAAAAAGCTAAATCATATTTGAAAAATTGTATTTTGATATATGTATTTTTTTTTACTACTATTGCCCCAGAACAGATTTTAATCTAGTGGGGCAATATATTCCATTATATTGTTTTTCATGTTAATTTTGTATGCTCTATTGGAATAATAAATAAATAAAAAATAAAAAATAGTTCTCTTGCTGTTCCACATGCAAAAGAAGCCGTGAGTATAGTCAAGTTATCGTCATCTATCGACCAAAAATCCATGACTTTCAACTTCATTTAAATACTCATCCGAATCCAAAATTAGACTTCTTATCATATCGCTTATATTAATAGATTAACCATGATTTACTTTTAGTAGAATAGAAGCCAAACTCATTACAATAACACATTAATTCAATTTAATATAATTTAAATTTAATAAGCATATTATAATAATATGAATACAAATAATTTTTAATGATGTGATATTAGTATTTTCAATCTTGTTTTAAAAAATGAATATTGTTAGTTTGTGTATTTAACTGAGCGTCTTCTAACAGAATGAAAATTTTAAATCTGGACATTTAAAATAATAAAATTCAGATTGAGTTGATGAGAATGGATGAAGAGCTAAGAATGATGAAAATAGGACTGTTAGAGAAGTTATTCTGACTAATGTCAAGCGAGTCTCTTAATACTTTGCTGGCTTTCTACATACATGGTTTGTTGGATTGACGTGATTGCTTCCCTCGACTAGAGGGACATCGGAGGAGTGTAGTCAAAAGATTCCACACATGCAGCCCTTTAGGTTGCTATTTATGGTGCCTCCGGTGTTGTCCAGATTTGCTAAGTGTAGAATTTTGGATAAATGGAAGTCCCTAGACATCTGGGGGGTCGGTGGATCTCCTTCAATGTATGATTGATATTCTGTAAGTGTATCATTAATTTTGTCATAATAATTATGAAATGAAAAAAAAATAAAGTTGGGAGAACCTCTTGAATTTGATTTCTACTTCAGACTTAGGTATATTACTTAACATAGTCGTAAGATGCAGCTAGGAGCAATTTGGATGCATTTAAAGTCAATAAATAATCAAAAAGTAACAAAATGCCTATGGAATGTAAAATTCAAAATAATTTTACACTGAGAAATTAAAATGAAACAAGATATTGTTGTTTTTGTGTCAAAGAGACTCCAAACCAAAGAATTCCAAATCAATTTTTATTATTTTATTTTACTTATTTTGTAAATTAAAGACTTGTTTTTTTTGGTGAGACTGAATTCTCGCATATTTTTATTTATTCTTGTGCGCCATCAAGGAGCATTTAATATTTGCTTTGTTGAGGTCGAAGGAACGTGTGCAGAAAATAGATAGACAATTCTAAATTTGTATTTACCAGCATCAATAATACAAATCATGGAACTCAAAGATTGCATTTTCAATCAGCAAACAATGTCACATACACCGAGATAAAATCGCAGTCATCAAACGTTGCCAAGGAACGCCAAAACTCCAAGACCGATGTTGCAAACAATCAGAAGGTATTTACAAGCGGCATACCAACTGCATTACTGAAGATGATCCCAAGAAACGAAACGACAACCGTTGCCAATAATTTGATACAAATAATAATAGATCAGCAAGTAGCACATAGATAATACCTACAATAGATCAACAATGCCAATGCAGATTCCAAGCAATGATCTATCAAAATGAAATTAAAGAGATTGCTCGTGAAGAAAGAAATATCAGTAAGTGTTGATCTTATTAAGATAGTCAAACTGCTCATCGATAAGAAAGACATTAAACTAACGATTACCATTAAGATTATATTATTGCCTATGGATCTCAGAATGAGCAACAATTAAACATTCCAAACAATTAAGAAGTGGTGGCTTGTTAATGGTACGAGTCTTTTTATTGTTATTATTGGTGCACCCAATAAAAATTCTTCTAAGATTGATGGATCCATTGAATAGGCGGGAAGAAATCAATCAATTTAATCATCATCTAGTGATGTACTTAATGGATCATTATGTTGTATTCACATTATTTCTTCATTGATCTAAATGGTGTCATCTTTGAAACACTACTGAATATCTTCATTTGAAGAATTTATTGTTTCTATATAATTACGTAGGATCTGAAGTTGGAAATTATTATCGATCATTATTGTTTCTATCTATCGGTGGTTCGTATCACAAAACGGCGCTAGCTAAATTGTCTAGTGTATTATTATTATTATCTTTGAGCTTAGCAAGTTTTCATTTGTTTGTGTTTGTTGTATATTCAATCTATACCATCACGGCATATTACAGATGTGGGGTAGCCAGCAGATCAGCCGCACGTAATAAACATGCATAGTGTCCTCTCTGTGTCAAAAAAAAACTCAAGATGAATGGAAAATCTCATCGCTGAATTTAAAATGCAATTAATTTTTCGAACACCTGCCTTCTACAGGACACTCAAAAGTTTACTGAAAAGATTTTTTATTGTGTAGGTATTATTCAATAAATTATAAATTTGGGTTAGTTAGGAGAGATCGCGCCTTTGCAATAAACTCGCCCTCTGTATATTGACTGAGTTTAATTTGAATTCATTTCTCTGTAAAACTGTATTGATGCGATCAATGTACAGTAAAGAATGAATAAATATTGAAGGAGACCCACCGTCCACCCGGATGAATGAAAAAATAAGTAAATCGACAAAAATGCTAAAAAAATTAGATGAAACTAAAAATATAGGTACCTATGATAATTCAACTGATGAGTTTAATATTTTGTAAGTCAGCTTTTGAAAGCTCTTTTTCATGATTCTTACACAAATTATCTGTGACGCAAAGATCAATATAAAGAAGAATGTTAAGAATTTCGCAAAGAGACCAAATGTCCAACAGTGGTGTCAGAAAAAGACCGAGATTGGCCAGGCAAACCCTCCAATTAGGTTTTTGATACTTCGTATTGATTTATATCACAACCAATGTCCAAAAACATGGAAGGAGATCCACTCACACCCGAATGTCTCAGGTGTCGTAGATTCCTATTTATCTGCATCATATCAGAAGTAAAATTGTCCTCACGCACTAGCCATTGGGCAAATCCTGAAAGCCCAGCCAACAAAAACCGCCGTTGTGGAAATATTTTATACCTACTACTAGTATCTTTTCGACTTTACCGTTGTAATGTAATATCTTTCAACAACCCGAGTGGATCTTGCGACAGTTCATTTATTAATACCATCACGTCATTTATGCTGGAGACAATATGAATGTCGTCCTCTTTGTGACAACAAAAGTTTATATATTCAGGATGGGTGGTGCGCCCCATCATTGCGTATTTGAAGATGTTAAATGTCTTCTACCTGTTTTTACCTGTCTTTTACAGGACACTGGAAAACTTACAGTAAAGAGTGGGAATTTGAGTTTAGTCAAAAGGTTATTATATAGGTACGAACCATCTACAGTATATATTTTGTATCATTGAAGAAGACACACCTACCACCCTGATAGCTCAGAAGTCTAGGGTCTTCCATACTTAAATCCGATTTAATTTCTTCATTATCAAATTTGTCCACACAAGAGGTGCTATGGTGGACAACCTGACTAGCAGGTATTATTTTGTAAAAACAGTAACATTCTTTTTTTTAATCCATTTACAACTTGGTAGATATACTCGTAATAGATATAGGAGTCGATGTGTGTATAATACGGCATTATTTTGGCCACACTATTTGATTGATCGCATTACCAAATTTTCATTTGAATTTCTAGTCCATACTAAAAAGGTTTAATAGCGATATATTTGTAACAAATGGTACCTAAATTTCAGTTGACTCTATATTCTATATAGTTCATGATTTTGTTGGTTTGTTTAGTACGTTGAAGAACCACAGTGGCGCTGGTGTACTAATAGGTATAAGGTTTAAACATAAATGTCATAGTAATGTGATCATGGTATGATGAACACAGATTTCGGTTATTTAACCTCCTAATGTCATGCGGACACTTTGTCTTGATGTACAGTTTGACCATTGAATATTGACCAAGATTCATAATTCATTTTTTTTATTTAATACAACATAATTATTTAAAATTCATACTGGAGTGTCTGACGTTTGCATTCTGTGCGGGACACTTTTTCAAACTCTTATATAAGTAATACAATGATTTGAGCGAATTTAGTATCTACGTCCCAATATCGTACAATCGTTTTCGATAGCATATATGCCTTTTTCCCCTCTGATAGCAAAACAAACATAATACCAAATTCTCCTATCGGCAAGGCTTTAAAATTATTTAATGAATTGAATGTTCATGTTGATATTTTCAACATGACTAACAATGACTTTTCTCGCCAGGATAGAGACTCTCCTGTGATTTTGTTGTTTCTTTTTGATGATGTCTCTTTTATGTTTTCTCTCTCTCTCTATTTTGATTTTTTTTATTTTTCTTTTTTTCCTGCAGAGATCGCCTTGGTCAAAAGCTGTTATGATATCATTGCTGGGTGAAGTTTTTACTTATTAAGATGATAATATCAATGAATAAAAACATTTTTTCTGCAACGTTCACCAAAAAAATATAAACCTATAAATTTCTTTTATTTACTATCCCATCTAATGCATAAGACTTGCCACAAACCCAAAAGCACCTTTTATTTAAAGAAGAAAGTTAATGAAATAAAAAACGAAACATATACCTACCTATTTCTTTAATTTTGCATCCAACCACAAATTTCTCTGGCCATTTACTTCATGGATTCCAAATTCAAAATTTCCTTAAATAGAACTACCTACTTCAACCAATAACAAACTAATACAGTAGGTAACTTAGTACCATGATTTAACACCGGGTGTTTCATGTCGCATGATTTTCACTGCATAGCATACAATGCAATTTGTCTTCAAAGCAGAGAGTGTCCAGATTCTATTCCTAGGTGTCGATTTATTACAGTCAAGACAAGAAACGTTTGATCTTTCAGATAGCACTAATAATACTTTGTTTTATCTTAACACTAGGTGACGTATTTAATAATAGATTTTAATATGATTGAATTGATTCGGAAATCGTTTGTAACATTCCCTGTTCGAAATTCAAACGTTTTGATGCTGCGTATTACAAATTATTATTGGTTGACGTGTTGTTCTAAAATTATTTGAAAATTATATTATTGTTCTTTAAACATTTTGACGCAGAATTTAAAAATTAAACTAATAAAACATTATAAAAATATGGATTGAAACGTCATTAAAATTAATCATTAAATTAATTAATCATTGAATTTGTCCCTATTACTTACTGTTTTCCGTAAATTTTCAAATGTCCTGTAAAAGGCAGATGTTTGAAGAAATTTGAATAAAGGCATTTTAGCTTAGGCACTGTGAGGTTGTATTAGGGTTTATAACAAAAACCCAAAATATATTTTTAAATAAAAAAAATCAGCGATGAGGTTGATCTCATCCGGAATGTTTTTATATTTTTGGCACGGATAGAGCAGCTTGTATGTTTATTACTTACCTACATGCAGCTGGTCTGCTAGCTTCCCCAGCTATGGGATATTTCGTGATGGAAAAGTAGAAGTATTTTTAGATGTCACTAATTTTACGAACACCTGACTTTTACAGGACACTCGAAAACTTACGGTAAAAGAGTGGGAGAGCAATTCTTCGCCATGTGCTCCACGTGAACTAAGGCAGGTTTATTACCAATCGTTAATTTCACATACTAAATCAGATTATTAATTCTAATATTAATATCAATTATTAGATTTATTAATAAGCAAGGCACATCATGAAAACACCCCAAAGGGTGGTGTCATGTGATATTTAATCATAAGTAAATACAATATTATATTGTGTAGGTATTATTATTATAATGATTTTTACGCATATAAATCACACGTCAAAAATATTATTATTAATTATTACATTAAAACACATTGAAATATTTAATATGACGCGAAAAACAACAACAGCGGCAAATATAACAATATTTGGTACGTATTATTTACATACTAACACATATTCTGTTGAAATTGCAAAGTTAATAACTTCATTTGCCCATTGAGAAGACTTTCATGTTCGAAACTGACTTTATTAACTGGTTGGTTGTTAAAAATTGCCTGCAGGCAATAAAACCGCCATTGTACCATGAAAATATACAATAAATAAACAAGAAATGCGCCCTTGAGACGGTCTAGGGACTGAGTCTTCAGACTTCAAGTCTTCAAACTTCTGCGCTAATCGGGTGGTCGGTGAGTCCTTCAATGTATGATCAGGGACTGTTAAACGGCGTCAAAATAAAATCATCCAGAATCATCGTCATCATTAATAAAGATTATTTTATTTTTTGTATTTATTTTTATTTTGTCTGAAAGAGGGGGTGTGTGGAAGCGCAGACGTCCAAGAACTACGTGGCTTGATCACGTGGATCAAGTTTTCGTTCGAATGTAGACGCCGTTGCGAGAAAGTATCAATTTTCGTAGCTAAAATATACAAGTAGCTACGAAAATTGACACGTTCTCGCAACGTCGTCTACATTCGTACTAAAACGAAACGAAAACGTAACGCTAAAATTAACGCTTTTGACTCAGGCCTCTGGACAGTCGATAATAATTATGTAACCTCGTACAATGGTCAATTTTAAAAACAAAATTCGCAAAATATAAAATTATTGTCATTTGAAAATGGAACTGGAATGGTTATATTACAAACTCTTGATATTATTTTTTTCATACAAACATATCACGTACATTTTCAAAGTATAATCACACAAATACTGAAAAATTATATTATTTATATGATGTCATTAATATTCTTTAAAAATAATAATATTAAATTAAAAGCACCAAGCATTGTCGCTTTCACAAAACGGAATTATAATAAATTGCTTGACGAGAAAAATACGAAAATACCCCAGTAAGTAGGTACTCAGATACCTGCTTGTTTGGGGAAATTTGTGCCGTTGCGTTGTAGGGATTTTTGTACTGTTTATTTGAAATAAAATGTCACGTACTTTTATGTTATGTAATTTGAAACAAGTGTTTCTTTCTACTATTGATTATTGATTCCCAAAGAGACATCTTTCGACTTATAAGGTTATTATACCTAATGACAGTCTCTCTGGGAAACAATAATCAATAGTAGAAAAAAAAAAACACTTGTTTCAAATTACTCGTACATAATTATGGAATTCTACTACGTGTGCACCGACCGACACAATTAATATCACTTTTGATAGAACATTCTGAAGATATAAAAATACTTTATTCAATCAACATACATACAAAATCAGAAACAATACATCACCAATATGGAAATATGGTTACAATTATGGTACCTCCCAGAAAAACATTTGCTGGACAACACCACTATACTCATTTGGGTGTTGTGTGGTACAATAAGCTGGACAAAAAATCTAAGTATGATTCTACAAAAAAAAATCAGAGTTTTAAATTGAATCTGAAAGATATTTTTAAATAGCTGTTCAACTGCTCTGTTGTTGAGTTTTGTTAAGAAACTGTATTTGGTTGCTGTTTGTATTGTGGATATGTGTTTATTTTTGTTGTTGTTTGGTGAGCGCTATTGTTTTATCTAAATTATATAAAATATGTTTAAACTTTAAACCCTCAAAGCACGAGCACTGCTTAATTTTGAGGGTCAAATATGTAATAAATGTGTTTTTTTAGTAATAAGGTGTGTATATAATATTATTAAATTGTAAATTTTATTTTAATAAAAATATTTGAATTTGAATTATGTTGCAGCAGCCTCGCTAAGTTGCCCTGTATTGAGGCGTGCTGCGTTTATGTATAAAGTTTGCATGCCAATTACATATTTTCAAAGCAGTCATCTTGCTTACTATTAGGTACTGTAAAAAGTTATTGAGGGTAGGTACTTGTTGAAAAATCTTATGGAGTACTAAAAAACCTTACGAAATCCTTAAAACCAGTGCTATTATAGGTTCCGTCATTTTCTTTATTTGTTTTTTTATTCAATTTTTACTGTACATTGATTACAAAAAATTACATAAAAGGTACACATTCAAATTAGATTCAATCAATATACAGAGGGCGAGTTTAACGCAAAGGCACGATCTCTTCCAATCCAACAAACCCAAGTATTTGCAACATTAAATATAAAACTATAGGTATCCTGTGAAGTCCTCGGTTAAGAATAAATCACCCACTCTTTTCTGTAAGTTTTCGGGTGTCCTACTATAAAAGGCCCCATGTACAAAACAATTAACATTTTCAATTCGGCGATCGATGATGCCTATCACCCATCCTATGGGAATGTTTATTTGTTTATTGGCACAGAAAGGACAATCTCAATGTTTTTTATGTGCAGTTACTCTGCTGGCTACGCCATATATGGAATATGCAATGATGGCATAGTGTAACGTATAGTAGGTACATATATAATTATTAATTACTTGTACCTACGGTAGATAGCGTTAGAAGCTTTTTGAACGAAGTGAAGTTAGTATTAAATAGTTTGGAGATAGGTAGGTACCTACTTGAAACTCAAAGTAGAACACAGCAAAAGTAGCTATTAATTTTATTCTTATAATATGAAAAACCTTCTAGGTATACCCATCTACAATAGAAACCTTTTTAGCACCAGTAACGCAAAAACTCGTTTTAGCCAGCGGGTAATTCGGGAGAGGTTATGTTATACCTACGTGTATATAATATTATGTTAGAAGGTAATTTGAAATCATCATTATTAAGCGAAAATATCTCTAAGTATGTATAAACATCATTGTTATTATGCTAAAGTATCTAACAAACATTACTTTGTTGACCGATTCGGTCTTCGGCCATAAAATAATGATCGCAAGTCGATTAATGATTATGACTTTGATTAGATAGCTGTATTTGTAATAATTTATGAATATAATATACATAAATACGAAATTTTTTGGTTTAGTTGGACAAGATCGCGCCTAGAGATTGCGAAAAATTCTCCCTCTGGATAATGATTGTAACTATTTTAAATGCATTTCTCTACAAAATTTTATGTATTTTGATCAATATTCAGTAAAAAATAATATAAATAAATGAAATTGTAATGTAGCTTACAGCAAGATGCAATA
Organism: Athripsodes cinereus; assembly: GCA_947579605.1. Taxonomy (NCBI): domain Eukaryota; kingdom Metazoa; phylum Arthropoda; class Insecta; order Trichoptera; family Leptoceridae; genus Athripsodes; species Athripsodes cinereus. The sequence goes on along the minus strand of OX388317.1, from coordinate 3,982,391 downwards.
AAAACTAATCTAGAACACAACCATGAAAACTAACAAAATACTTTAAAGTTTTACACTTTCATTCATCTTTATTTATTGAGATGTGTTCTAAGTTCAAAAAGTATTTACCTACCTGTGGTTTAGCTATTTTCCGAATTCGTGATTTAGTCAATACATCCCAGATAATAAAAGACTAATAATAGATTTTAAACTAATGTAACATTAAATGGGGAGACCTATATCTGAAGACCACGATAATTTACAAAATAAATATATTGAATTTATAATAACTGAATTTTCATCAGAATTAATGGCATAAATAAGGGGGAATAGCAGTCCTGAAATCCTGATTCAAAAAATTACAAGGTGATTCTTATCATCAGTACCACGCATTGGAGAAAAAGGCTCTAGTCATACATGAAAAATAAGCAAGGGGTATAATTTTTAATAGCAAGACATTAAAACGTTAACCCTGAAATGCTAGATGTACCTACTAGTATTTTTCTGGCTTTGACCTAATTCAAATGGCCAATAATTCTTACATTTGAAACATACCAAGTTCACATTCTTATACAGAATATAAGTTAACAATGTAGATATAATGGGTATGCATGAACAACACTATACTTAAACACAATATAATAATGATATAAATACTTACAATGAGATGTGTATACATAAAACAGTACAGGTAACATTATGACGTAGAAAAAACAGTAAAGGAAAAACACAACACGAAAATACAACGCTCATTAACAGAGGCGAATCCGAATTTATATGCCTAAATTTAACAGTTTTTTCATTAATAGGTAGGTATGATTCATAACACGTAACACGTATAGACACAGACCGAGCTAGTCCCAAACTAAGATATGAATCTTGTATTTTGGGTAGGTACTAACACGACGATACACATATTTAAGAAAATATTTTCTCTCTGCCTTTTGAAAACCTTTTGGGAACAAAGGGAGAATAGTTTATTGCATTTTAATGCAATGCACTGAACACAATATATACATGTAACACCCAGACCCAGGACAATTTGAAAAAGGTCATTCTTCATTTTGCCCTGGCTGGGAATCGAACCCGGGACCTTGTGACTCAAAGGCAAGTGCGTTAGCCTCCGCGCCACACCGATCGTCAAATAATCAACATTAATTAATCAACAATGTAATTGTGTAAAAATGCTAGTCCATATTTTATTTAATCTTATTATCATCTCCACCTTTAATGCTCCTCTTGAGAGCTTTTGGCAGAAACCAGCCTACTCTATTCAAAGCGTTTCTGCCCTAATTGAGCCATCTCTTCACATAACATTCCTAGCGCTCTGATGTCATCGTCATAGGAAAACGATGTAGGTATTTTGAAATAGGAACATCAGGACCATCAGAACCCTTGTGAACGAAAGAACAGCGGTCTTTTCTGATATTTTATTTAATCTCAGTTTATTAGATAGGTATCTAGTTATTATGAATCTTTTCGTATGAATAACTATCTTTTTTTTTCTTATTATTTTTATTGTAGTAGCTATTTTGAGTACAATAAAAAAAACTAAGGTTATAAGAGACATTTCAAGTGAAATACTTTTTTTCATGAAAAATGGACATATCAATTTTAGTATAGGTATTACCATACATACATTTATTCAAATTCATTAACATGTTTCGTCCAATTCAAGAGAATCAAATTGAATAAACAGATAAAAAAAATCATTGCGACATAATATATATATATTTTTTTTTAAATTACAATTACCTATCTAGTAGATGCACACATAATTTAATCATTTATTAATAAATGCTGTGAATGCAGAATAATTTCCTCAAACCGCTATTGCACCTATCGACAGGTAAATAAATAAGAAAAGACGAAGAAGTTATACAATAAATTATTATTACGCAAGAAACTTGTTCAGCAACTTCCTCCTAGCTACACCTCTGACAGCCATTGTTCGTTTTTTAAACATGTACGTTTCACCTCTCGCGAGATGCTGCTCTCTTATTGGCCGGTTGGGAACAAATGACGCGCGTTCCTTTTTATACTAATAATAATAATAAAATATATTTTAAAAAAGGCACCGGTTTTGTTGTTGTTGTTATGTTATCTTCTTGGTTGGGAATAAGAAAAAAAATCAACAAATAATAAAAATGGATGCCTGCACGGGAATAATGGTTATGAACATTTTGTTAGTATAAGAAAGAAAGAGCTTGGAACTTGAAAGGTTAAAAAGTATTTTATAGTTCGTTTTTAGTACCTACTTTTTTTTTATTTGGTCAGAAATAAGATCTTTCTAAAATATAACTAATCTTCTATTGAAATTGAGATGTTAGAAAATATATTTTTATACCTACTTACAAATAATTTTTATAATAAAAATAAACATATTTTTTATAACTAAATTATATAAACAAATGTTTTTTTCCACCATATTGATTTTTATAGAGAGAGACGTATTTCGTCTTTCAAATACATAATCAATTTGGTTGGAAATGTCATTGAAAGACGAAAGACGTGTCTCTCGATAAAAATCAATAAAGTAAAGAAAACATTTATTTTTAATTTGCTTATGGAATTCTACTACCTACCCGAACACCGACACAATGAATATTTTTTATAATAAACATTCATGTTTCTATACCGTCACGGCGTCTCGCATTAGTGCGGTAGCCAATAGATTTATTATGTATTCATGTAATATTTTTTTTTTATTTTTTTTTATTTATTTATTAAGCATAAAAATATACTATTACTACTACTACTATACCATCACGGCATATCCCACAAGTGGGGTAGCCAGCAGATCAGCTGCATGTAAGAAACATACAAACTGTCCTCTTCGTGCCAGTATAAAATCAAGACATTCAGGATGGGTGACAAACCTCAACGCTGAATTTAAGATGTAAAATGTCTTATTTTTCTCGAACACCTGCCTTTTACAGGGCACTCGAAAACTTACGCAGAAGAGTGGGAGACCAATTCCTTACCGGGTGCTCCACGGGACAAAAAAAAACATAAAAATATAAATAACAAATGACATAAAAATATAATAACCTTATCTTATATAATAACATAATCTTATTACAATATTAAATACCTAATAGTGTTCATGTATTTTACTGTTTTACCCTCCTTAAAAAGTAGACTTGTGTAAAGGAGGGGAGCAGATTACATTGTATAAACCATTACATAATTATACATAGGTAGACACAACAAAAAACAAATTCCACAATATACAATATATAGCATTAAACATGTCAACAAAATGATTCAACTTTTATCGTATGTCTACCTACATTCATGCCATACATATACAGATCGTTCTTTCTGTGCTACAAAATATAAGACTTGCCTACAGGTTAGTTGGCATACCTCACCGTTAAAATGCCAATAGGTGTAGGTATATGTATGTCTTAACTACCTATAATGCAAGGTTATTAGAAATAATAGGTTCCTACCTTTTGTATCAAACTTGAATACAAAGAGTAGTAGGCATAATAGGAAAGTAAGTGTATAAATGGAATTACCAATCCGCATAGGAGCAGCTAGCGGGGCTTTCAACAACATGAACAAAGTTTGGAAGGCGTCTGGACTCAGCATCAGGACAAAATGTCGCTTGTTCAATGCGTGCATCATCCCAATCCTTCTATATGGCTGCGAGTCTTGGCACTTAACCAAGGCTCAAGAGCGGAAGATACTAAGCTTTGAAAACAAGTGTCTTAGAAGGATTTTGGATGTCAGATGGTATGAGCATGTTACAAATGATGCTGTGCGCCGGCGCACCCAGCAGAGACCTGTAATCTCCGTAATACAAGAGAGACGATGGTCCTGGCTGGGACATGTTTTGAGAATGCCCAATGATAGTTGGCCAAAAAGAGCACTGTTCTTCCGTCCGCAGGGGTTACGTAGGCCCGGGCGTCCCTCTTTCACAATACACCGTTCCTATGACAACGATATCAGAGCGCAAGGAATGTCGTGGGAAGAGGTGACGCAATTGGCACAGAGACGCTCTGAATGGAGGAGGCTGGTTTCTGCCCTGTGCTCCCGGGAGGAGCGTTGAGGGCGATGATGATGATGAAGTGTATAAACTTACTGTACCTAAGTAGATTTTTGTCGATAGATGTCGGTAGGTACCACTTTCTCAACAAAGAAAGGTTCAAACATAGTGCAACATTTAAATAGGTAGGTCTCATACGATAGGTATTTACATTATCTCATGGAGTCCCGGAGAAAGAATGGGTCTCCGAATCTTATTTGTGAGTTTTGAAAGTCTTGTAAGAGGCAAGTATTCGTAAAACATTCCCTAAAAGACCAACAAAGACTTCTGTCTTTTGAAAATAGGATTCTAAGAAAAATATTGGGTCCACGACCAGGTATTGCAGAAGGAACTTGGAGGCTTAAAAGTAATGAAGAAATTCGCTCCACAACTAAACAACCTTTCATCACAAGTGAGATCAGATCCCGAAGATTGGCATGGATTGGCCACGTCGTTAGATCCGGAGAAGAAAGGGCGACTAAAAGTATTCTGCAGGGTATACCCGAGGGCAGGAGACCGTTAGGCAGACCAAGACAAAGATTGTTAGATAACATCAACCGAGATCTGGAGGAGCTCAATGCTAAAGACGACTGGCAGTCCATTGCTCAGGATAGAAAGGCTTGGAGATCTATTGTTTCGGAGGCAAAGGTCCTACAAGGGCTGTTCGGCCATCGGAAATCGGAACTTTCGCATAAGACATCTATCATCTTCAACTCAACAGTGACGGGGTATGCCACCCATCCTGAATGTCTTAAGATTTATTGGCAAGGAGAGGAAGACTCGCGGTAAATATTTAAGAGAGATGAACTTCTCAAAAATAGTATTAATTTTCCACTTAGGTATATTCACGTAGTTAAGTACCTATATAGTTTTTTACCCAAGAAATGATATGATAATGATATGATTGTCAATAAATGTGCTTTTGCATATGAAACACCAAACTACCTAACTAACCTAACCTACAATGCAGTCAAACGTAAAAAATTAAGTACCTAATTGTGACATGTCAAACGCGTACGATAAATGCAAATAATTAATTTTGTGCTTAATAAACCACAATATTTGTAATAGGTATCTTGACTAAAAAAATTTAACAATTTCGTAGGTACCTTATTTTATAATTATAACATGATACTGTCTGTACTCTCGTTTTTTTTTTTAAATCCAATTGTTTTGTGTCTTTTTTGTAACTGATCGTTCCTTTGTTTACATGTTTTGTATGTATACAGAGGTTAAACATGTAAAAGGCTTTGGCCGTAAATATTTGTAAATAAATAAATAAATATTACATCTCAAGATGAAATATTACAAATCTACATAAAATAATTCAAAATAGTTGAAGTTTTGATGCGTTCACCTAAAGTTAATAAATTCCGAAACACTTAATAAACTGATCAATTTACATAAAAAAATTGAAAAACTTAAAAGTTTACTTTACTTACTTATACAGACATTCCCGTGAATTGGTGAACATATGCTTCCCCCATAATTCTCCAGGCATCTCTAACCTGGGCATCTGCAACCAGTAACCAGCTATTTTTCTGCCATTAGACCATCGTAGGTATAGAAGGTCTTTCTCTACTTCTCCTTCTATATCTAACGGATAAAAATACACTGCAGCAAACTCCAACAATATAATTTTAAAAAGTGCCCTAAATTTCAGGAATCGACTCGAGCTGGTACAAACAAAATTCACCCAATTTCAAATTACACAAAACGTTTAAAATTTAACACAATAAAATAAATATTGCAACGCAAAAACTCACAAGAATTTTACAAAGTACAAACGCATATGAAATGTCAGCACAGACTGAAATTCCAAAAATGGAACACATCTGCAAAAGCATAGACAATGAAATGCAAACACAAAATAATAAAAGCATAGAAATCGAAAGTGCCTACTTAGGTGGCATTCGGTAGTATAATTGAGTGGCCCAATTTGGGTATCGAACTATTATTATTTTGTTTAAAATTTCAAATGAATTGTTCTATTCTATTATAAATTATTATTTAAAATGCGCTGTTTGAATTTAGAACAATAGAATACAATATTCACCTACTTGTTGTTGCACAAATATCTACCTAATAAGAAGGTATAACCGGTTTAGCAAAAGTTAACCGCTTAACAGAAAACTTAATATTTTTTGTAACGTACATACGTTCTTGCGTTATTAATATGTACACGTTTATTTCATTGACGTTTTATCAGAAGGAGAATAAAAAGTGGATTCATATCCTAATAAACATAAAGGTCGTCACAGTACATGACTTTTTTTACAAATATTTGGGCTTGCTTTTTTGCTATACCTATACCTAATATATTGTTTTTACTTCTTTTTATTTCAACTTTTTAATGTTCTTATTTGGAACACTAATCTAAAATTAAACTAAATTTAGTTAGGTATTCTACAATAGTTAACAATTATTTATCATTTTAAATAATTATACTCAATAGCATTCATACCATTACTGGATATCTCACGAGTGGGACAGCTAGCATTGGAGAGAGACCCACCCCACACCCAGGCATGAAGGGGTAGATTAACTGCATGCAACAAAAATCAAAGTCTTTCTCTTCTTCTTCTTCTTCTTCTTCTTCTTCGCCCTCGGGTTTATCCCATTTACTTGGGGTCGGCTCTCCTAGTCCTCATCTTCCAAGTTTTCCTGTCCCCTGCATCCTCCGAGCGCAACTTTGCCTCCTTCAGGTCCCTGGCAATTTTGGACATCCAGGTGGTCACTGGTCTGCCTGGTCTTCTGGGTCCTACTTCCAAGTCTTTCTCTTCGTGCCAATAAAAGTTTGTTCATTTAGGATGGGTGGCAAACCTCATCGCTGAATTATACATGTCTTTTGTGTGGTTTTCACGATAGCCTGCCTTTTACAGAAAACGTATAGAAAAGAATTATTTAAAAATATCCACAGATAAAAAATTTAAAGGGATTTTATGAACGACTTTACATCATAATATAACCTTCGCTAAACAAACAGGAATATGTATTTCAAAGTGTTCGAATTTTAAAATAACCAATAATAATAATGACTATTATTGTGCAACGAGAACAAAAGACAAACGGACAAATGTCAAAAATGAAATCGGAAGCAAAAAATATTTTATCTATACAAAAAAAGATAAGTATGAATACAATTTTTAAATATGAGCAAAAAATTTGCATACACATCTTTAGAATTTGGAAGTAGAACAAAAATGACACTTTCATTTTCGAAATAAATCATTTTTGACGCTGTGAATGTTATTTCCTCCCATTAGTCTCAGTAGGACAGTAATTGGGTCAATTGTAATGTGTCTGCCCCATATGAGGTTATTGTATATTATTTCTTTGCGTTTTTTTTCAAATTCACTTGTTTTTATAAATTAGTTTTAGTACCTATATAGTATGAAACAAGTAGCATTCTTTTGTTCGAAAAAAAGAAATGGTAAAATCAATTAAATAAGTTGGTAGCTGGATGGTTTGGTTTTGAACTTTCGATTTGATGTTTTGTGGTTCTAATCTTGCTGCTTAAATACTTTGCAATCGCATCAACAGCAAGTTGATTTTTAATTCACAGCTTTCAAAATCAATAAAACACCAAATTACAAAAAAAAAACAAAAAATATGAATCAGCAAGTATTTATTTCAAAATAAATCAAACTTCCAATTATGTAAATGGATAAAATGAATTAAAAGAATCAATTAAAATGCATACAATTAGATAATCTTAACTTAATTGAACGCATTCTATCCACAACACTCCTCTTGCATCCACTCATTCTTCTAATATCCTCATTCCTCCAACCATTCTTCTCAGCGATCTCATCTCCACTGCATTTTTTATTCCATTTTCGTCCTTTTAAACCACGTTCATGTTTCGCTTGCATACGTAAGTTATGGTACCAGAATGGTTCAGATCCCTATATACTGCAGCTTCTAAGATGTTAACCACATCAAACCAAATCCTTCAAAAATATATAGTCTAAATAATTTAGTTTTTTCAATTTACCTAAACTCTATATACTCTGGAAAAATAGATCATCAGTTGGTATATTGATGACTGGAAATAATTCTTTCTATTTCTCATGTTTATGCTATCACATTGCTGACAAAAACAAATAAACAAGCAAAAAAAAAACTGGATCAACAATGCTAATTCGTCAAAATTGCTGACCAATTAACAAACACGCGCAACAATAATAAGTATTTTATTTGCCTAGTAAGCACTATGGAGTGACCGAATTCAGAATTCAAATACCGACCCAACGAATTGTCGGTTATTGTTTTAACAAAGACGTGAAGCCATTAAGCATGGCAGCAATTCTAAAATATTGCAAATATCTTCCAATCGTTTTTTTCGTATCAATCGCGTTTATAGTCATTTTCGTCGCGGACAACCCAAAAATACCATTGAAACCTTTGGAAGAAAATGTTCAAACAGAACAGTTATCGATTTCGGAAAAGCCTCGACGACAGAAGACGATTCTTTACTGGAACAAGTATTATTTTTCTCCAGACTATAAATTTGGCTTCGGACATGAACCTTTCGTGAATAAATGTGCAATTAATAACTGTTATGTGACGAATAATAGAAGTTTTCAAAATATAGACGAATTTGATGCCGTTCTAATCCATGGACCTTTGTTTTATGTGTATAACAAAACTGACAATGTGCCACCAGTGAGGTCTTCAAAACAATACTACGTCATGTTAAACCACGAATGTCCTCAGAAATTCGCATGCGTGATTTACAAAAACCCTCATTTGATCAATGTGACTATGAACTATCGTATGGACTCAGACATATTTCTCCCATACTTCAAATTTTATAATACAAAAAACGAATATGTCGCTCCTCAATTAGTGCCAAAATGGATCAGTCCTATTCACAATCAAGACCATTTGAATCAGTTTAAAAATATATTTGAACGTAAATCTAAACCAGTGGCTTGGATCGTTTCAAACTGTCATGATTATTTTAATAAAAGAATGGAATATGCCATCGAATTGCAGAAGCATATAACAGTGGATATTTATGGGAAATGTGGCAATTTGACATGTCCTGAAGAAGGGAATATGTCCTGCTATAATCTTGTTAAAAATGACTATTATTTTTATCTATCTTTCGAGAATTCCAATTGTGTTGATTATGTCACGGAGAAGCTATACACAGCTATGAAGGATGATGCAATTCCAGTTGTCATGAACGGAGCTGACATGAACAGAATGGCTCCACCATATTCTTACATAAACGCTAGAGACTACGAGCCCAAGAAGTTAGCTGAATATCTCAAGAATCTTATTGCAAATCCTGAAGAGTATCTCAAATACCATTGGTGGAGGACGACCTATAATATGACAGTGCTAGAGCCAGGAGAGCCTCTTTGTAAACTGTGTGAATTCTTGAACAGTCCACATGTTGGTTCCAGCTCTTATGAAGATTACTGCGAATGGTATGAAGGATCGTCGGGAAATCGCATGTGTAAAAAAGTGAACTAGAAATCATGATAAATGTATTTCTTTGTATTGGTGTGCTCTTCGGATAACTGACTCATTGATTTTTCCTATGACAATGATTGTAGGAAAATGTTGACATACCAAAGAAAATGGATGACTTGCGATCAATCAGAGTCCTTAGACTTAAATGTGTTGCCCATTCCTTTACATAGAAGATGTGTGGCACAACGGCAATTGTCCTATTTTGGTATTAAATATTATACTGACCATCCCAACGAAATAAGTGATTTTCAAGACTACGAAAAATACAAGGATTGTGTAAAGGAAAAATAATATATCTAATATAAAAACCTTATCCTATTACTTTAAAAATAAGTTTTGTATCCTAGTATTGAATGAATCCTATAACTTTGAAATATTTTTAAGTACTCCCTCCCTATAGATACCCGTGATATTATCTCTATTAAGGAGGCAGAACATTATACCTAATATTGATTTTAATATTGTATATTGTAGATAATAAAATGAAATGAGTATTATGTACTTAAATTTAAAAATTATAATATTATAAATATTGTTTAGGATATTTGCTTATTTTTCCTTGTTTTATCGGATTTGGGCCCGACGTGCATGAGACAAAACCAATCAGACACATCAATTGGAGAACCATGTTTACACAATGTAACGTGATCCAAAATCTAATCGAAAGAAGTGAGAAAGGCGTCCAAACGCTAACGAATTGTCTCTAGGCTTACGTGATCACTTTGGGTGTCCATGGACAATGTTCACCAATTCCGCCATTCTTACTGTCACGATATAAGGTTCACCAAGCGAGAAAAGTTGATGAAAACTATTATTAATATTGTCTATATAAAAAGTGGTTCAATGGACATGTGACCGAACGGACGACGAAAGGATGAAAAAAGTCTTCGGGTTCATCTTTATCATGTGCTTCCTCCGATAAGTGTTGAGAGTCAAAAGAAAACAATACTATAAAGTGAGGGCTGCCCCTGGCTCGCTCATCTGAGATCCCTATAGGGAGCCCATGATGAGTTTGATAAGAAGAAAGAGTGATATGTGATGTCCATAATGATTTAAAGTGTATTGTGAAAATTGTCAAATGTACCTATTGTAAGAAGGGAAATAAAAGATTTTCATTACATTTCATTTCAAGTGCTAATCATAGAAGTTTATAGCAAAGCTGACGCTAAATAATTCATGAATAAATTTATTAAGTATTGGTATGTAGAAGAAAACTTGCATGTCTATTACATGCAGTTACTCCGCTGGCTACTCCAGTTGTAGAAAATTTCGAGATAGTATGATTGTATTAGTAATGAAAAGAATTTGATACCTGCAATCCTCGATCATACCTATTACGTACCTACCTCTTTCAATTTGGATGTCAAATTTGGTTATGAAATCAATAATATTATTATCATTTGATAAAAGATTATCTATTTATTTACTTTGTATGTTTGTCTTGTGTTGCTTTGTGTCGTGTTTACCTTGTTTAAAATATAAAGTCATTAAACATGTTGTACATAAATAAACAAATAAATAAAATATTGTGTTTTGAGAATTAAGACTAACAGGGTTGTCACAAATTTCTTATTTCGAACAAATTTAGCTATATATAATTTTGGGTATCAGAATTGGGAATATCGTATGCGTTTTAATGTCTCATTAGATCTAGAATTTTGTTATACCTACTCTTTTAAAAACAAATCAATAAATGTATCTTCCTTCATTATTTTTTCAGAGTGTTTCATTTTTCCTAATAGAACGTCACATTGACATAACTATATTATTTTGAAAACGGAACAACGCCATTGTAGATAATGCACATGTGATGTGACAATAAGTGACCTCTTTTCAACTCTTTTCTTTCCTACTTCAAAGGAACGTAAAACTCGTTGGCACCTACTCACTCACTTGCTCTTCAACGCTTCTGTCAGAAGCAGGGCAAAAAAGAGACTACTGTTAAGAGCCTTTCTGGGCAAATTGAGTCGCCTTTTGAATTACCTATTGCTGATCTAATAATTTTAGCAATTATGATATAGGTTATGACTATACCTAATTTTAATAAAATATGTAGCTTTAAATAGAAATCTTTATTTATTCTTTTGGTACATCATCATTATATAACATTATTAACAAAACAATACACAATTTAAAAAACTAAGACGATATGCAGTGGCGAAATTATCACTATAAAGTGATTTCTTCCATCTAACGAAATATCAACAATGATTATATTTTTCTATTTGTGACACCCTTGTTTTGATGTCCGTCCAGCACCATGGTATAATGGATGTCTCTAGCATTGGAAAGTTGGTGTTTGGTGTAGGTACGAGTGTATTGTGTACAGAATATTGTGTAGATATTTTCTTTGAAGAATTCTCCTCAACAAACCTTACACGATCTACAAGCAATCCTCGTAAAACACATTCAATGTTTTTTTTTACTAGGTAAATGATTTGAGTCAATCGAATGACTAATATAACATTGAACAAAGAAAAATTATCCACTATGAGGTGAAGTGTTTACGCTTGTTGTTTTTTTTTTAATTTTATTATTTGGTAATTACATACATTTAGGAAGTGTGAATGTATTTGTATGAATGAAATGTATTGTGTGTGCGAGATTGTAAGACTTTCAATAATTGTTTTGTACTTTATTGCTGAAGTGTGTACTATTTGGATGTAAGGCTGTTGGAATGTTTTTATCGCTTACATGTTTATATTTTCTAAATCACTCGCAAACGAATGGATAGCCTTGAGAAGAATAGAATAGAATGTTTATATTTACATAATATATCATTCATCTGCTGTGTACCATATTGAACTAAATAAATAAGTAAATAAAATAAAATGATCTTTTCTATTAACCTTGGAATCCTCAAAACAGAATCCTATGAGTTAGTTGGAAGATATCGTGATAACTCCCCTTGCTTTCTTATATGGATGAATGTCTTACATTTTATAACATATAGAGGGCGTTCTGTGTGCCGATCAGCGAAAGTTAAATTGCTGGCTACCAGAATGTATTTTTACTTATATATATTTTCGGATATTTAAAAAAAATGTATTATAATCTTTCTATTTTTAATAATAACATTGTGGTATGCCTTTATATGAAAATAATATTTTTGCAAGTAAAAGGCCATAAATTGTGAACAAATAAATGTTGTACAGATTTTTCTATCTGTAATACATGAAATCCGTCCACAGATGTATCAAAAAGGGCTAGATCATCCGCATATTCAAGATCGTGCAGCACTCCCACAGACGTCTCACTGTTTTCACGCTGTGATAAAGGCACACCGCCAGGGCCCAGAATAGATTTTCTGAGCAGGTAGTCCATAATTATGGCAAAGATAAAAGGTGCCAATACACAGCCCTGGCGGACTCCAGTGGTGATCCTGAAGGTGTCAGTTGGACCACTTGATGTTCTGACAGAACATTCAGAGTCCATATGCAGGGCTTTGATCATGATTACCACCTTGGGTGGGATGCCATACGCGGCCAGTATTTTCCATATGGTTGGTCTGTGGGGGCTGTCAAAAGCTTTTTCGTAGTCAATGAAGCAACATGCAAGCGGTGAGTTGAACACTTGCGACTGTTGGAGTACGCATCTGGCAAAGAAAATTGCGTCCGAACAGGACTTGCCAGGCACAAACCCGCATTGTTGCTTTCTCAGAAAATGCCGCTTGTTCAATGCGTGCATCATCCCAATCCTTCTATATGGCTGTGAGTCTTGGCACTTAACCAAGGCTCAAGAGCGGAAGATACTCAGCTTTGAAAACAAGCTTCTTAGAAGGATTTTGGATGTCAAATGGTATGAACATGTTACAAATGATGCTGTGCGCCGGCGCATCCAGCAGAGACCTGTAATCTCCGTAATACAGGAGAGACGATGGTCCTGGCTGGGACATGTTTTGAGAATGCCTAATGATGGTTGGCCAAAAAGAGCACTGTTCTTCCGTCCGCAGGGGTTCCGTCGGCCCGGGCGTCCCTCTTTCACAATACACCGTTCCTATAACAACGTTATCAGAGCGCAAGGAATGTCGTGGAAAGAGGTAACGCAATTGGCACAGAGACGCTCTGAATGGAGGAGGCTGGTTTCTGCCCTGTGCTCCCTAGAGCAGCGTTGGGGGCGATGATGATGATGATGAATACATGAAATAAGAAAATAAGAAGTAGGTAAACACCTACTCTAGAACACTTTTTGGAAAAAAGGATACTTATCTTATTCCATTCCTTACCTATACTTATCTCTTTTGAGTTATAATTAAATTTAGATACACCTAATACGAAGTACAATATAAGCGTTAAGCGAAGAAATGTATGTAATAGAGTGAGTGTACAAAACTTGAAGTAGGTACAATAAAACAATATTAACTTGTATCGTTTGTGTGTAGGTCTCTACATTACCGACAAGATGGTGCATTAATAATTCCGTCACTATGACTGAGGTCGGACTGTGATTAATGGCTTAATTTCATTGTTTTATAATAAATAAATGAATAAATATAGGTACCTACTTACTGCGTATCGATAAAATTATTATTTCATTACAACTTCTTATTATAGGATAAAAAAAGATATCAAAGAAAAATCAATACTCAGTGGTTTCCAACTCCCGGTCCGCGGAAGGAACATGAAGGTCAGTAGTGTTTTTATTACTTAGGTATTTATTTACTTATAGCCTGTAACAAAATTATTACAAAAAAAACATATGGTGCCGGCAAACTCCCCTTTCACAGCACAAGCTTTTAGCTTAGTGTGAAAGGTATATAAGGTTGTAGGTATTTGGGTTTATAACAAACCCAGATATATCTTTAAAAAAAAAAAGAAAAAAAAAATTCATGGAACATGGAACAATGGAACAAAAAATAAAGATATTCGAGATGGGTGGCAAATATTTTGATTCTATAAGAATTACTTAGCCGTCATTCTATGTAATTAAAGTCTAAATACCTAAATATAATTATAATACTTATATAAATAAGTAAGTAATAATATATTTCTTCTGAAATAGATAGTTTATTAAATAAAATAAACTTTACTGTAAAAGGCGGGTTTATTTCGTTGAGGCAATTTCTTAAGGAAGCTGTTTTGTAAGAAAGCATTGATTAAGATATTTACATAGGATTTTTCCATTAATAACCCGTAGATATTATGCTTTAGTTAGATTTATTCAAGTATATCCTATATCCGATTCTATATTATATATTACATACCTAATATAGAGATATAAAATGTTATCTTTGTTGGTTTTAGTTACATATCTACCAGGGTATATCCCATTTCAAGATATTTAGTGACATCCTCAAAATATCACGTTACAAAACAGAATATTGGTTTTATACTATCTTACATACCTATACCTACATCTTACCTATATCTTATATGTTGGTAAACAAGTAGTAGGTATATAACCGTCCCAATGATAGCAGAATGTTATATACTTAAATTGTAACTATATACCTGACAACTCGCGTAGGTACCTACTCTTCTTATATACCTAAAGTTGTTATAAATAAACAAATACATTCCTACTTACATTATTGCGGCTGCCAGTGTGGCGCGGGGATACCTAACGCTCTTGCCATTGAGTCACGACGTCTCGGGTGCGATTCCCGGCCAGGGCAAAATGAAGAATGACCTTTTACAAATTGTTCTGGGCCTGGGTGTTACATGTACCTATATGTACATAGGTACAATGACGTTATCGCCAGGATAGAGATCCTTCGATTCTGTTTCTTTTTGATATAGGTACCTATATCCCTTTTGTGTTTTTTTTTAGTCTCTGTGTTTTATTTTTTATTTGGGTTTTTTGAATTGGCATTTCTTTTTTTTTTCATTTTTCCTGCTGAGATCGCCTTGGCCAAAAGCTGTTATGGTCTCAGTGCAGGGTGATATTTTTATAATAATAATAACGTGTTTAGAGCATTGTATATAATAATAATAAAAAATCTTTATTGCACAAAAAAATCAGCATAAGAAAATAAACAATTTAAACTACACAAATGAATGTTGTGTAATGGGCGAGTTTATCTCAGAAGCGCGATATCTTCCAACTAACCCATAATATATAGGTAATGTATATCGTCATGTTAGTACCCATAATAATTACCATTGCAGATCACTTAAGCCAGTCTAGAGCCAATTCGTAAGCGTTGAGACGCCTTTCTCACTGCTTTCGATTGGATTTTGCCCAATGTTACATTGTGTAAACATGGTTCTCCAATCGAGATATATCGGTTTTAAATATGATATAGGTACTTTTGATAGGAAAAATTATTTCGTAAATACTATGATTTGAAACGTTAACATGTAAAATTTGCCTATTTAATTAAAACTGAAAGAAAAAACCGATAAAGATGTCATCACATTAGGTAAGTATATGAGTAGGTACCTATCTATACTTTTACATAATATACATATATCCATAAACACCCTCTAAAGATGATAGGAGCTATAGGGGGTAATTTATCATTTCCATTCCGACTAGACTAAACATGATAGATGCCTGAGTTCTGCATTTCTATACCTACACAAGAAAGTGCTAATAAATATTTATGTTTGTTTGTAAATGTGTCTAGGTCTTCTTCTTCTTTTTCCAAGTCGGTCCCTCAATGCTGAAGATCGTGACCACCATGACCCCAACCAAGCAACAAGCTCCTCCACCGTGCCCTGTCCTCCGCCTGCCTAAACGCCTCACACACTGTACCCCCTGCAACATCTCTCACATGATCCGACCATCTTGTTGGTATTCGGCCCCTGCTTCCTCTTCCTTCGACTCCACCAGACAAAATGTTTTTTCCAGATTGTCTGGCTCACGTCTTATAATATGTCCGAAAAAGCTTAATATATCTACGTCCTAATATTAATGTGTAGGTATGTTTTGATATTATGTCCTTTATAGTCGCTTTAACCAAGAAAATAATGATAAACCAACTGACATTTTAAACATATTTGATATCAATAAAACAGTGTTTTATTGATATCAAATATGTTTAAAATGTCTTTTCACAATGTGAACACACAAACTCTAGATCATTTCAACTGACATTTATTAACAACATTCTTGCTTCAAAAAAATGATATTCAAACATATCATAGAATCAAAACAAATATAAAATACTACTACCACTATTATCAGCAGACCAGCTGCATGTAATAAACATGGAAGCCGAACAAAAATTAAGACATTCAGGATGGGTGGCAAATCCCATCGCTGAATTCAAGATGTAAACACCTGCATTTTACAGGATACTGGAAAACTTTTGTGGTTAGAGAGGAATCTATCCGCGCAGAATCGCAAAAAGCAGGAAAGCAAGTCCCTGCTATTTTAAATGGGCGAAGCAAGGCTGACCGAGGATTAAATGGCTAGACCGTGCAGACCAAATCCTAAAAACGGATATTTATTTATTTATTTATTTTTTTATTTATTTTCTTCGACCTCCATAGGCTCCGCAATGGGCACTTGGGGGTTTCAATCCAGACTACATTTTAAAAACACATTACACAAGGAACAAGAAATGAAATATTAATAGACAAATAAATTGATTTTCATCCTCAGGTCGCATGACACTGGGAATCGTCATGCGACCATGCGACCATCGTCATGAATATGTATTGAGTACAATGAATAGGAAAGCATGTATCTATAAGGTATTGCATTAATATAATGGAAGCAAAATTTGTATGCAAAGATAGAAGGAAATGGCGTTCGATCCTTTCTGCCTACCCCGCGAGTATAGTGTCGTGATGGTATGTAGGTATATAGCCCCTACTGTGTGCTAATTAAAAGAGGAATATCTGCTGGTTTTTTTACATAGATATCTATCTATATGGTAGCGAATGATTTTTTTCATCATTTCCTTGACGAATCAGGGTACAAATCTAGTAATTTAGTGTATAATATATCAGTAGATTATTTTTACTAAAATATTCTGTTATGCAATGGAAACACGACCATAGATACACATAATACATAAAATATATGCATATTATACAACAATAGTACCTATCTATCTAGTACATACAAAACATATTGTAAATAAAAAATGCATCAGGGAAATCTGTTCCAAAACAAATGAGGATCATCAGTCATTCCACACTAGCTGACTATACCCAATAGAATATTTTATAACGCATAGGGGACCAAGAGGTACCTATATAAAAATACACATACAAACATGCACGTTAAAATATTTCTGTACACAAATAAATACAATTTATATTTTGTTATGTTTTAGTATTTGCAAGTAGACCACTACGCTCAGCAAAGACATCCACTAACATACTGGACGAGATCAATAGAGCAAACAAGTCCTGCTTCTATGATAGGGCTTTTGGCACGCAAGACCCGTCATCTACAACCGACTCCCCGAGGACCTCCGTAAAATCCAATCAATAACAACGTTCAGGAGCAAGTTGAAGACATCGCTCTTCCAACATAGTTTCTCGCGCCCTTGAGATGGATGTTCCATTAAACGGCGCAGAATAAATCATCCAACATACAACATACATACCTAAGTCGATTTTTAACTATTTTCTATGGTTTGTATTAAATGTTTCTCGATTGGTAGATATTTCATTGTGACAATGAGAATGGTGGAATTTGTGAACGTCGCCGAGACTTTATTGCCAAAATAAATTTGTACAACAACTTATTGCCTTGAGGCAATGTTTTGCAGTAAACATTAATTTTCATATTTAGGTACTACCTGTAGTTGGTCCGCTGGCTACCCCACTTGTGGAGTAATGGTATATTAGGTAGTAAAAGTTTAGAGAATTCCTTTAAATATTTGACAATGAAATTTCGAATATAATAATTTTAACTCGCTCTATAAATAATAATGAATTTATATAGATAGGATAGGAGGGTAGGTGTGTATAATTCAAATATTTATTATTATTATTATTTTGATGAATTTCTTCATTTCCACCTCTTCCAAATGTGTCGTACTGTTTTAATAATTATACCAACTCGCCAAAACCAAAAATGAATACCCAAATATACAGGGTGTACCTACTACTTACCGCCATCAGAGAGAAGAGTTGCGTTAATTTTGTAAAACTCCATATTTGAAGAAAAGAGAATTGGTTTTAGTTTTATCCATATAATATTTTGATGGATATTTTGCGTAAAAAAAACTTATACGAGTAGGTAGGTACTGTCGACGTGCAATTATTTACAAACATTGTATTTTGTCCACTGTCCAGCAATTAGGTTAAACAACTGTCAATCTAACAGCGACATATTTTATTGAAAAATAAAAAAAATATAAAAATTAGATTGGTACGTTTTTTACCTACTAGGTCCTACTGATTTATTTCAAAAAGTCTTTAAAATCACCACTATAAAAGGTATTTTAGACCATTCGTTAATATACATTTATGTTTATAAACTCTCCATGGACATCGTAATTAGATAGAAGGAAAATAATACAACCTGTACGAGGTTGTGGGTTTTGGGCTATAAACGTTATTACATACCTACTGACCTAAATGAAACCAAAGTATGAGAAAGCTACCATTAAGATGGAGCAAATACCTATGAAATAATATGTTGGTGTCAATCAGATGCAGATAGCTCAAGATCGGACAACATGGGGAATGTTGGAGAAGGCCTTTGTCCATAAATGGAAGGGTAGGCTTAAAAAAAGAAGAGCCTGCTGGGCAAAGAGAACAGGATATCAATTCGATATTTCATGACACACTTCTTTTGCTTCCTCCAGATTCAATGTGTAATATCTCACCAAGCACACTGATTTCTCCTAATCAAGTCGATAAGCCACCAAAAGCATGATCGTTGTCTATTTAAGAATTTTAGTTTGGGGAATTCTTTTTTGATTTCAGAGTAGAGAAATTTACTCTGTATCTTTAGACATTATCCACCATCTCATTCATTCATCCATCTCTTTTCTTTTGCAATTATTTACAATACTACTACTACCACTACCGTACTAGGTATACTACACGCACTGATGGTGTCTGTATAGCACCATCCCTCTCCCATACCATACCAGATCCAGCTATACACACATACATATATACAAACCCTCTTACTCACTCTCTCTCTCTATTTGTATAAATATATATGTATGTATTATAATACGGAGCACACCCCCGCCCTCTAGAGGAAACATGCCTAGTATTGAAGAGTTACTCTTCGTAACAAATGTTCTCAAACTTTTGTTTTGGGATGTTTTAGGCTCTATGTTATGAAGTAATAAGTTATCCAAGTTAAAAAAAAAATGCAATATGTATTATTATATATCATTTAGCATTTATATGATACGGATGTATTGCTATCTCAAATTACTTGTAATCAATGTACCTATAGTTAAAAATGCATAAATAAATTACTTACCTATTTATTTATAAAATTGCATAATATATTTTATGTGTAGTTAAAAATGCATAAATAATGTAATTATGGAGAGCTTTGTGACATGTATGGAGAGCCCGATGTGATCAGTTCTATCAAGGTGGGGCGCTTAAGATGGGCTGGTCACATAATCATAATGGACGACGACAACCCTGTAAAATGTCTCACACTCCTCACACCACAAGGACGAAGAAGACCAAGAGAACCAAACTACGATGGATGGACTCTGTCAACGCCTATGCAGCAACACTGCAGATCACAAACTCTAAGACAAAAGCAAAGGATAGACGAGAGTACCATAAAGTTGTCGCATTTAGATAAAAGAAGAAAATTCAAGAGTTTTTGTGTTTACGCTGTGGATATTCATTTTTAATTTTATTAAATAAAATATAAAAATATATTATTGAGCACTGTTTAATCTCCTCTTTGTTAGGTTAGATACTGAACGTTTTCGCCTATACTTGTATAATTTCCCTGAAGATGCCTACAAGTAGTGATGAGAGTAGAGAAAATTCTCCGGAGAAATTTCTCGAGAACGAGAAATTTCACCGAGAATTTCTCCTCTGAATGAAGAGAAATTTCTCTGATTTTTTCCCATGGGGATTCCCCTATTATTTATTGGCGATAATGCGGTGGAATTCCCCTACAAAATATATGAAAAAATATCCGGTATTGACTAATTTTAATTGTAGCAATATTGGTGATAAATTGTCTCAACATTTGTACATTGTTATTGATTGATTGAATAAAGTACTGATTTATTATTATTTTACTGTTAAATAAGAAAAAAAAAATTCTCGGTAAATTCTCTACTTCGAGAAATTTACCGAGAAATTTCTCGGTAAATTTCTCCAAAAATTATTTCTTGAGAATTCCACAACACTACCTACAAGTGTAGGCGAAAACGTTCGCTATCTAACCTAACAAAGTGGAGATTAAACAGTGCTCAATAATATATTTTTATATTTTATTTAATAAAATTAAAAAGAAGAAAAATTGAAATTTGATAAAAATAACAAGTAGGTACCTAAATTTAGACAATAATAAAATACACATGAATAACAGTTGTCTGCTCTTACAACAGGAAATAAGCAAATGAGTTCGAAGAAGTGAAGAAGAAGAAAAACTTACGGCTTGATTTTATATAAGAATAGGTAAGTATGAATAAATTTATAATTTTATGTTTGAACAATTTTAAAATAAAATGTGCGCCTCATAGTTTGAGCACCTCTAGTTCACCCTCTGAGTGTGGATGACGTGTATTAAGTGGCCTACATTATCACTGGAATCCATCACTCGGCTGCGGAGTACCTACCTACCTACATATCTACTCAATAGTGGTAGTAGGAGCAGAATGCCAACTCACTGTTCTCTCTCTCTCTCTCTCTCTCTCTCTATGTATCTGTAATAATAATAATAATACTGACAGTTGAACACTCTCCTCCTACCCTTCTGAAAGCGAACGCAAGCAGAGAATGTACGTGTATATATCTAATACAAATAATACCTACTAGCAGATAGACATTCGAACATATCATTTTTAGTGATTGGGTTCTGTGGAGCACCAAGCAAAGAATTCGTCTCCCACTCTTTTTCGTAATATTTCGAGTGTCCTGTAAAACGCAGATGTTCGAAATAATAAAGGCATTTTATATCTTAAATTCTGCGATGGGGTTTGCCACCCATCCTGAATGTTTTAATTTTATTTTTTGCAACTTTTATAATATTTTAAGTCGATTCGGGCATGTAAAAAAAAATAATGAGGACAAAATGACCAAGAAAATATATTTGGCTGAGAGGAATTGCTCGGAGATGTGACCGTCTGAGGATCAAGTGGCAAATCATAATATTTAAAACCAGATTCTACAAGACGGAGACGTATTGACCACATTGAATGGGAGAGAATGCATGAGGAATTGTTTGATAGTGACTGAAGCGAAAGGTGTACATGCAAGGATAAGATTAGGTAAATGGCGCTCGATCCTTTATGCCTACCTCACGAGGGTAGCTATGTGATGTATTTGTATATTTTAATTCAAAAGTATAAACAAGTACCTAGGTAATAAAATTTATCAACTGTCAATACTTAGGTATCTACTTACCTAAAACAGTTTTTATTATTACCTTCTTCTTCTTCTGCTTCAGTTAGGACCATGTCCTGTGATTCTCGGAGCCTGCTCCTGGGAGGTGGAGGTCCAACTGTCCCTCCATCGCTTAGGTGGTCTTCCTGGGGGTCTGTTTCCTGTCATGCGTTCATCTGCTGCTATTCTGACCACTCGATCTGAGCTCGCCCTCCCCACATGATCTCTCCAGAAACGTCTTCTTGTTCTGCCCCATCGCTCAACATCTTAGACATTACAGATTCTTCTTATTTCTGAATTTCTTATTCTGTCACGAAGAGTAACACCTGCGATTATTACCTGATAGAATATATTTATTTACTATAAACCACATAATAATAATAAAAAAATATCTCTGCCTATTCTGATTATTCCCACAACGAAAAAACAGGCATATTCTTAAAACTACCTAAAGCCCTTTATCTATGGTGTAATCTTTATAAAATAATAATTGTATTCACTTGTTTTGTTCCATTATTCAAATTCAAATTTGGAAGAATGTTGATACTATTATGCGCTAGTATTAACCCTCTCAAGCATGCGGCTCGTTTTGAATAAAACATTAATAAAATGTATTATATTATATTTTATACTTATTTGTTTGTCTGAATTTTACTTTGACATTGTACTTATTTTGATTTTTTTTTTGTACAATAAGAGAAGTGAGACATGGTTATTACATAAATTTGTTTGTGTAATATAAACTCCTTTGGACATATAGGTATCGTATTTTTAACATTTTGTGTATTTTCTGGCTTTGTAAACAGCTCCATATCAGCTAGGTAACACTTTGGACTTCTTTGGTAACCTTAGCCATCTCTCGGGTGGCCAGTGATGACTGGATGCAGTTTTCTCAAGATACGTAACACGATCTTAATCTAATCTTGATCTTGATCATACGACGCACGAAGTGACTATTGGCCAAAAATACACGCAAACCGATCGCGGGTTTTTTTTGACCGATCGGTAGCGCGGTGTTTTTGACCATAGTCCCTTCGTGCGTCGTATGATCAAGATCAAGACTAGATTAAGATCGTGTTTAGTTTTGTCAAGAGTAGCCCTGCAGGGCAAAAATACTGATGATAAGTAAGATAAGTACATTTCTAAAACTATGTTTTAGTATGGTAGGTACCTAAGCAAATTAAATAATTAAAAAAAAACTATAGTTGAGAGTTTTTTTAGAAAAATTAACCATTTTTTACATGGAGAGAACTAAGTAAAAATGCTAGTTTCATTATTTTTGGTAACCTTGAAATAATTGTAAATAGGTGCACCCTATACCTAATACAATAAAAGAGGATGATTCTATTGTCTATGGTAGGTATGGTAATAATATGTAACTAACTACATTGAATGACAGTCTGTTGTTGTCGTTGTTACTTCAGATCTTGTCTATGGACTTGAATAACCACTTTCATTGTTGTTACCTATTATTATTAGATATTTTTCTATGGAATGTCATCTATGGATAGGTACAATGGTTTATATTATATAATAATATTGAAAGTGAAAAGGTGCGACATTTCAAATTAATTACTTTCTTTTTTCTATGGAACTGTTTTTCAATTGGTTAAGATGTGCGCAAATATTTCAAACAATAGTTCCTCATTATAAATGTGATTTTCATTTATCATTTCACTTTGTGTAAATAGATATTTAGATATTAGAACAGTTAAAACAAAGAAAAATAACTATTATGTACTCGTTTTGAAAACAAATGCTGTCTACAAAATGTGACAAAATTTGATATCCAAAAATATGACCAGATCTTTATCTAAATATTCTACCACAATAAAAATCTTACAAAGAGAACAAACAATGCAATAAGTATGTCAAATAAATTCAATACATCACTTTGTTTCCCGGAACATAAAATTTCTCTTAAAACACCACGTACCAGATATTTAATTTATTATTTTCAGTGTAAAGAAGTATTTCACCCATAAAAAATACAATATTGTTTATGGTACGTAGAAAACAGCCTGCATAATCATCACATACGGTTCTATAATTTTATTAAACAAGAAGGGTCCTAGAAAGTTATAATAACAAGATTACTTATAGTGCCTACCTAAGTACTTTTTTTCAAATAAAGTTCCTCACATCAAAAATATTGGAAATCAATTTGAAACAGGTAAGAATGCAATTAATCTGTTCGATTCTCCTGTCAAACTTTAACCGAAGAAAATTTGAATTTCGAACATTTTTTTTTTCAAAACGACGTCAACAAAGAACAAATGAACAACGCATTACATGTCACATAGAACTTTGCATAAATAATGTAAGCATAAAAGGGAAAACTCTTACTTGGTAGGTTTAGTGTGTTTTCAAAATAGTTTTTTTATATCAAATAAAAAAAATGTAAATAGGTATTTTATGGGTTGAAAAATAGGGATGTAGTGTTTTCTTCAGTTATTTCATTTATACCATAACGACATTTCCCACTCTTGGGGTAACCAGCAGACGTGCAGATTGTCCTTTTCGTGCCAATAAAAGTTACAGAACCAAGAACTTAATGAAAAAAATACTATGAACAGCCGATGGTTGACAGTTTTTACTTCCTTCATTCATACCATCACGGCATTATACACTAGTGGAGTAGCCAACGGACCAACTACATATAATAAACAATCAAGTTGTCAATAAAGAAGGTAAGATATTCGGGATTGGTGGCATTCCTCATCGCTGAACTGAATTTCTAATATCTAACATCCCTCAAAGCACTAGCACTGCTCAAATTTGAGGGAATTAATATGTTAACTGTGCATTTATAAAGAAATAATTATTTTTGTAAAAAAATGTAAAAAAAAATTATCCCAATAAACATATTTGAATTTGAAGTTTTACGAATGCCTGTATCTTACAGAACACTCTAAAACTAACAGAAAAAAGTGGGAGATCAATTCTTATCGAAGAATTGATATTTTTTTTACAATATCCATATATTTTAAGTAATTAAATATGTTTGTATGTATTTATATATACATATATGTAGTATTATAGATTTATATTTATATTTATAGATGTATAATTTCTGTTAAGTATACCTACTGCTTTTTGTACTTAGATAATGTTTATTTCTACTTTCTTTTCAACCGTCTACTAATCTACTTCACTCTAATGTATATAGTGCACAGAAAAAAGGGGAAATCAACTTAACACCCGCCTGCGTCTTTTAAAATTCAATATGTACATTTCACACATAGATATATTTGTATTTCTGAGTATAACAATAATAGATTAGGTACGTTTCAAAAAACTTTATTTGATTATCAAAAAAATATATATTTTTCTATGTATACTATCATGGTATCTCATGGAAACACGTAAAAGTACAGAATACTATAAAGCTTACAAAAGAGAGTTGGAGGCCTATTCTTTTCCAGAAACTCCATGGGGTAAACAACTAATCATAATTTATAATCAAATAACTAATTAAAGGCAAATAATTAAGGGTTTGGGTACAGCAAAATAGAGTGAGGACAGAACATGGATGCTGTAACTACTTGCTCTGGAGGTGGGGAAAAAGAGATTCCCCTGATTGTGAATGTGGAGATGTGCAGAGTGTGAGACACATAGTGCAGGACTGCCATCTCAAAAAAATTAGGGATCTGCGGGACATCCACGAAGCGGGACCGGAGGCGGTGACCTGGCTCTCGACACTAGAGCCAAGACTGTAGAGGACACGACGCAGCCCACATGGGTTAAGATTCATCAACACCGAGCCATACGAAAAGTAAAGTAAAGTATTAATCATAATTTATAATTTCAGACGAAGATTGTCTGGAAGGCCACCTAAAAGATGGAAGGATAGTTGGTCTTCAGCGTCGCAAGAGGAAGTAAATTCCGAACAAACAGATCAATGATCTACTGCAAACAGAAGAAGAAGAAGAATTTATAATCTAAATTGCTACTATTTTACCATTACGGCACATCCGACAAATGGGGTAGCCAAAAAAACTATCTACAACTGAAAGTAATATATAAATGCAGATTCTCCTCTCCGTGCCAATAAAAAAATGACATTCAGAATGAGTGGCATGCCTCATCGCTAAATTACGGATGTCAATATTGTCTTACACGTTAGGTTTCGAAAACCTACCTTTTACATGACACTCAAAAACTTGCAACAGAAACGGGAAATCTATTTTTTACCGGGGCAAAAATTTACTCTACGGGGCAAAATTTTTAATTTATTATTTCTATTTCTGTAGACAATTATAATTTTACTTGCAAATAATATTAGGTACTGCGGAGCCAGTCGGTGTTATATAAGGTTACCCCGTTGGGTACCCCTGCTGTATGTATGTCTGCCTCGGCGTATTGTGGGTTTTGACATATAAAGTAATGACACTCATTTATATTATTTTTCTTCCACATAATATTATCTGGTTTTGATATTTGCTGCCTAATGCGCCATTTTGGATACGTGAGGAGAAATGAGGAACGACTAAAAAGTCTAATACTATTTTACGATTTATTTTAAATTTAAAAACTGATGATTCTTTGGATTTTTATCCACTGTAGGCGTCATTTGGTCGGCATCTATAATTCCTGATATGGTTCCTGATATGGATACCGCAGAAGTCACGAGACTTCCATTTATCCGAAATTCTACACTTAACAAATTTTGATCACACCGAGGGCGAGGGTGCCATAGTGGGTAGCTTGAAGGGCTGGTCAGCCAAAATAGCCCCGTGTGTGGAATCTTTTGACTACACTCCTTCGATGTCCCTCTAACCGAGAGAAGCAAATAAAAAATAAAGCAAACAAACAAAAATGTTTTCTTAGCCTATTATTATTATTATTATTTGGATGATTTGTAAAGCGCCGTTTTGTGAAAAAATCCACCTCAAGGGCCTAGGTAACAATAATAGGAAAAAAATAAAAGAACCTACGTATAATATTTACAAAATTACATATATTTTGGAGCAAAAGCTGAGTTATGGTGTCCTGAGATTTCTTCTAAACCGGACCGGACCAGTCGCCGTACCGGAGTCGTTGCAGAGATGCTTCCCTCTCCAAAGGACGTCCCACCTATTACTCTCCACCAAGGGAGATAATGCTATGATTCCAGTAATAAGCAGCCCTGGGTGCCTGTGTGTGAGCAATCCAATTTGCTCATTATTGACTAATCTTTTTAAAAAGTGACCTTCTTTCGCTAATCATATTCAACATTCCGTCGTATTCGGATCAACGGATCTTCAGCGTGCTTTTGTAGCACCACATATCAAAGGCAGCCAAACGTTCCGCTCTCACTCTAATATCTACATGATATTTTACAAATCCATATTTGCGTTTTACTTTGGAAAAATTCCATTATTTACCTAAGCACTACAAGATTGAAATTCTAAACACTTCAAAGAGAATAAAAAATTGTTTTAATTTTTCAATCAACCCTCACGTTCGCTATATTTACCATTTAGCGAGGATGTTTTAAAAATGTAATATTCCTCCATCTCACCCTGTCCGGACCGTCGCCAAGGTTACCGGAGAATAGAAGAATGCTGACAATAATACATACTACATAGATGTTTCTACCAACTAACCATGCATCTTCTCCCGATATTATTATTTAGTGAATAACATTATTATTAATATCAAAAATAGAAAAGAAAGAAAGCTTATGTAAGTAGGTACCTACATGTGTATCATTATTTTATGATTAGCCCGGAAATATTGACAGGGATATTTATTTATTTATTAACAATCATCATCAATATCATCATCACGCCACTTACCTTGCGGGGTAGGAAGAAAAAATCGCGCTCCAGTCAGTCAGACTCAATCCTATCATTGCATAATCTTTGATGTCCCTTTTGTGGTATACCTATTTTTTTCTTTTTTGCCTTTTTCCGGATTTGGCTGTTTATTTTTCTTGTTGAGATCGCCTTAGCCAAAAACTGTTTTGTCTCAGAGCAGGGTGACATTTTTAAGATGATAAAAATAATTTACACTTTTCGTTTCCAGCACTGTCATACAATTTCTCATGCATACCTACTCTCCTGTTAAGGTGCTCAAGACGTGTCTGTCCTGTAAGATCTGGTTTATAGCTAATTATGATCTTGTCATTTGTTTCTCGAATAAAACTAGGAAATTGAAAAAACAATCAGTGCGGGACAGGAAAATTTCACTCCAACATATTATACGGGTCAACTAGAGGCAGGCTGCACAGAAGCAACATGAGAAAATTACGTGAAATCACCTACCGGTGCCATTGAGAGACAATTTATTAGACTGTCACCAGCTTCAGAAGCAAATTGAAAACTGTCCTCTTCACCGGCGTCCTTGAGACGGTCTAGGGACTGTTAAACGGCGTCAAAACAAAATCATCCAGAATCATCATCATCATCAAGGAAGTCTTGTTTACTAATTCTTATTTTTTTGTATAAAAAAATTCCAAATTCTGTTTATCTCCAATTCCACATAAAAAAATTGACTTATTTCACTCATCATTACATAAGGACACCCTTCACGATCAAACCAAAATTCAATCATTCGATTGATGATATTGGATGACACATCGCTGAATGATAATACACGTTCTATTTATGTAGGCAAGTCAGTATATAGGTACTATTATTATAATATTAACCAATAGCATGATTGATAGCAGGACATTGATATCTGTCAGACGTCGTCACAAAAGAATAGACACAATGTATACTTTTATTATTATCCGATCATCATCTAGGAGACGCTGCTAATACCAATAGGGGTTAAATATAATATGTATAACGTCTAGGAGACTACTATGTAATAAATAAGGAGATACATGGGTTAAATATTTTTACAAATATAAACATATCGAATATTTTACATAAATATAATAAAATAAAATTATCCAGGATCTCTTGTGGGGTAAGTATTGAGAATCAATCACTATAAATTCCTATTCTTAAATATTTATTTTATGCATTGGGTTTTTCTCCTTCTAATTTTTAATATCTCATATTCCTCAAAAAAAAAATTAGTTATGAAATAAATAGGTACCTGCCTAAAAATATATTTTCTCAACTCTTTTTATCCTACCATTCTCTCCCTAAAAATCAAAATATCTTTGTACTTTAATTTATATTAATATAACATAATATTATACCTACCTAAACAGAAAGGAGACATTCACACTGTGAAACCAATATTCGACGTGTTAGCGATCCAATTCACATATGTACATTTTACTTTCACGAAATTCACCACCAATATGATGGAGAGACACATTGGAAACACACATCGCATGAAGGCACCTCTGTAAATACAGACCCTATGGTCTAGAAGAAAAAATAGGAGAAGAAATTATTAATTCAGGATGATTTCAACATAACATAACATTTCACGCAGATCAAGCTAGTCCCAAACTATTATATGACTCTTGTAGGTATTATAAGGACCTACTAACGCGACGATACACATGTATACTTGTACGTTGTATAATAGATCATATATAAATCTGGATATCTTCTCGATCAGCAAGGCAGAGTTCAAAAGGGGTGTAAGGAGTACACTGAATCGTTGAGTCTAGTTAACATTTTTCTAGTCTAGTTAATATTTTTGCACAATCTGTATACCATTATGCAATTCTATTTATTTTACATTATTTTGCATATTGGGTACTCTTTTTAATGCACATTTGTTACATTATCATTGTTATTATTATCATTATTTTCAGTGCTTTTGTTTTGAATTTACAAATTGAATTTGAGAAACAGAGATTCAATCAATTCTTAATTTAAACTGCTTTATTTTTAATTATTATAAATTCTATCGAAGTGTAATTTTTAACTATTTATTTTCGTTTGTGTCCCTTAAGAATAAATAAAATTTAAATAAAAAAAATATACAGTATACTAAACGCGTATACCTATATGTAACACCCAGACACTGGACACTTTGATATAGGTCATTCTTCATTTAGATCTGATTATAACGAATTAAACCAAGAAACGAAACGAGTCAAAAGCAAGAGCGTTACCACCGCGCCATTTTGATTCGAACTTTATAATATCTAGAAAAAATAACATGATTCTTTGTCAGCCACTTTATGGTAGAAATATACAGAAAAATTACAATTTGTTTTGCCCTGTTTGGTATACAAATTATGAGAAAAAGTACTGAAAGAATGATGCAATAAAGATAGATAACCTATGCATATTTTTGATCATCATCTATTGAGTCAGCGGTAAGTATTCGACACAAACCTCATAATAGATAAATGCAGCATCGTTTAACCAGTATTCGACAGAAATCTCATCGTATGGGAACACATTATCCAGTGACAAAAATCTCATGAGTGAGAATATGTTTTTATTGTACGAAAATTATATAAGATTTTTTTTTTAATATTTCGTTTCAAAATAAAAAATTACGTTGGATGTTTTGTCAACAGAAGGGATAATACAACGCTAATGTGCTATTTTACATACATTATTCGTATACATGGGATATTAATGACATTTTCTTATGAGGTAGAATTTTTTACGTTTTTTAATATTATTATTATTTTGACATTTTTGTTGTACATATGCCCATTTATCACTGAGGTGGGAACGAGGTCCTATAATCATTAATTTTCGACATAGGTGCATAATGTATCACGACGTCATTTATATTCAATTTTTCTGACGTGTTTTCTTTCTCATGATGTATTTCAATCTTTGGGTTCGTATCCCATATAGTGAAACAATGATATATTATCAGATTTTAATTTTTTTTTTTTTTAAAAAGAGTAGATATTTGGCTATCCGATAAAAAAAAGAAAGGTATTCAAAGACTAAACTAACTTCTAACTATACCACCATTGCAAATCCCTCGAGTGTGGTAGACAGCAAACCAGCTGCATGTAATAAACATGGAAGCTCTCCTCTCCGTGCCAACAAAAAATTGAGACATTCAGGATGGGTGGCAAACCTCTTCTCCCTGAATTTTAGATGTTTATTAACTTATAGGTACGTGAAGTTTCGCGAACACCAGGATTTTACAGGTCACTTACAATAAATCCGCTGGTTACCCCATTTGTGAAATAAGTACTTATATATGCCGTGATGGTATAGTTGTAGTAACATTTTCCACACCAAGCGATAAAATTAAAAACAATCTTTCCTTTTAAAAGTTCAAAACATAACAACAGCAAATATCGAAGAGATCGCGCCTTTGCGATAAACTCTCCCTCTGTTGATTGTATTTAATTTGAATGTATACCTTTTATGTAATTGTTTTTTATCAATGTACAGTAAAGAATGAATAAATAAATAAATATAATATTATTTTGCATGTAAAAAGTATTTCAAAATTTTCATATTTAAGTACATAAATAATAATATTTATTACTCAATTGACACCTCATCTGCACAACCAACAGATTGTGCAAACTCCATTTAGTAAGTGTTCCGTTGCTTACGAATCGGCTTAAGCTGGTTTAAGTGTACTATACCCATGGTCCATGGTACGTCCACGAATTTCCACGTTTAAGATTCATATTTATAACCCATCAGATATCTCGATTGGACAACTACGTTTACACAATGTAACATTGAGTAAAATCTAATCGGAAGAAGTGAGAAAGGCGTCCCAACGCTTACGAATTGGCTCTAGTCTTGCTTAAGTGATCACTTTCGGTGTTTATGGATAACGTTCACCAATTCCACCATTCTCACTGTCACGATGTAAGGTCCACCAATCGAGAAAGGTTTTATGCAAACCACACTGAGAAAAATACTCAAAACGAATCATTGGTACGGTACTATCAGATTAGGACCAGAGATCGTACAAACGATTCATTGGTATAAATCTATAATATTAACTCTTCGCAAACAAATCATTGGTAAATTTACCAATAACTTGTTTGCGAAGAGTTAATATTATAGATTCGTACTAATGAATTGTTTGTACGATCTCTGGTCCTAATCTGATAGTACGTACCAATGATTCGTTGTGAAATTTCGTTAGTATTTTTCTCAGTGCATAGAAGCAACCATCTTTTCGGGATTTGGCTATGACATCTGCACCCAAATCTTGTTAAACAATAAAGAAAATAGTAAATATTCTAAACATTTCATATTTATAGTTTTATAATAATGTCCCTGATATCAAGCCAAGAATTCCATGGATCGAACCTCACTATACCGACTTATTACATTCTTCCACAACAAGCATACCTACTCAATACTTTCATTGCTCTGAATAAAAAAAACTGTGCATTCAAGAAACATGTTGTTTCTTCCTCATTTTTATCGGTGGAATGCTTTAGAATTGAGAAGAGAAAATATCGTGAAATATATAAGAAAGTACATATTTTTTCGTAGGTATATAGGAATAAAGAAAAAATAAATAAGTATTTATGTATGGAATTCTTCAAAAAATAAATGCGGGCAAATACTGAGCGCGACAAATCCATTATCTAAATGAAAAAAAAAAGTTTTTCGTAAGAGAAAATAGAAATTCCCTCGAGTAAAAGAAAATAATATACTTAAGAAATAAATCGCTTCACTTCTATCTATTAATAACACCGCAATACCCCCATGAAATGAGGTAACCAGAGGGTTTATTTCACATAAAAATATACTTTGATTATCAAACTTAATGATAATAGCGAATTTTAGAATATAGATTGGAAGCTAGAAGAGACAGAGTTTGCAATTAAATTCTTCTCGGATGAAAAAGCTTCTGGAGTTGCTGGACACTGTAAAAACAAGGAAACTGCAATATTTTGGTCTCGTAATAAGAGGAGAAAAATACCAACTCCTACAACTGACAATTCAGGGGAAAATACCAGGAAAAAGAAAACCAGGTCTGAGAAGAATCTCTTGGCAGCACAATTTAAGACAATGGTTCAGAAGTAGCACCGCATCGCTGTTCAGGACTGCAGTCAACAATATGGAACTAGCCCTGGTGAGAGGAGACGGCACTAATGGTAGATTTCAATAATCTATCTATCCATTACTCTTATTTAAAATCTATTTTATGAAAATAGATACATATTATGCAATAGATTTTATCTGTAATTAATAGATAAATTATTGGAACCGACCGTTGGAGAAGAAGAAGATAACTCTCAGTGTTATTTAAATTATCGAGTGTCCTGTAAAAAAGGTACGAGTTAGTTGGAAGATATTGCAATCTAGCCATAAGCTCGCCCTCTGTGCAGTGAATTGTAAAACTGATAATTTTATGATACCTTCTTTGTAATGATTGATCTTATAACCAATGTACAGTAAAGAAAAAAATATTTCTGAAGATCAATCTGGATTTGGAATAAACCCAAATAGGTACACCCAGACACCCTCACAGTGAGCACTTCTCTCAACGAAGGTAACCAGCGGTGATCTTGATAATACATCAATCTATCTTAGTATCTTGCACAAGCTGGGTAGCCTATAGATCAACTGATTGTAACTAACACGCGAGTCGTCCTCTCCGTTTCAATAAAATAAGATGTTCAGGATGGGCGGCATGCCTCATCGCTGAACTAATGATGTTAAATGGCTTGAAACTTCATCTTTTACAAATACTGACGGAAAAGAGTGGGTGACCATTACTTTGCCGGGTAGGTACCTACTCGACGAATAAAATTTTTAACCCCAAATTTTTCTTAATGTAATTTAGGAATGTGTTTTGGAATTCTTTAATCTCAGTTACCCCCATAAAAGATAAGGGTGGATTACCCCATCAGGCATTTACGAAACATATTTTGATTTTCTTATAAATACTCACAGAAAGAAAAAATAATAATAATAATTACGTATATAACATAAAGAAATTATTGTGAAAGGGGATATTTCAGGGTGTTGGGGTGTGCTTCACAAGAATTTATTAAAATAAGAGGGATGTGAAAAATTCGACACCGTGTTATTTCCGTACTAATTTGAAACTTCACATTGAGTTCCGTAGCTATCTTCATCTGTGAAAAGAATATTAAAAATAAAATATATACCTACCTAGTACGTTGTCAATTTCAAAACCGATTTTGGATGAAGAAAATTACTCTATGCGCTTATTTGAGGTGGTCGGTAGCCTGGAGGTAGAGTTTCGTGAACATGAGGTCCGTGGTTCGATCCCAGGTGCCGGCAAACTCCCTTTTCACGACACAAGCTTTTAGCTTACTGTGAAAGGTGTATTAGGTTGTATGTATTTGGGTTTATAACAAAAACCCGGATATATCTTAAAAAAAAGAAAATGGAAGCTTCGGGTTCGATTCCACCCACTGCTAGCTTATACCCCTTCACGACACTAGCAAAATGCTTACTGTGAGGGTAAATTCTTAAAAAAATTATATTTTTACATCACCAGACATTTTTATTTTTATCATCATTCTTCCATTACACGAAGAGATTTGTACCTCATCAAAATTACTTGTTTTTTGAACGACCTATATATTAATATCATCCAGAGAGTCCACTGGCTACCTCACTTTTGGGAGATATTGAGAGAATATGAATAAAATAAATAAACAAAAAAAAATATCGTCATATATACTTATTGGAAATAATGTTTTTACATTTCCTTTTAATCACAAACTTAGCTTCATCCTTCTTAAATAGAACCCTTCATGGACAATACATATTTTTATATAGGTAGGTACATGAACAAAATAAAAATTTAAGTAAGTACTAGAAAAAATTAAATTAATATTATAATGTGCACCTACCCGTTATATATACATATATACAATACAATATAATATTTCATATACCCTTACTGAATGACGTGAAGGGGAGAGTATGGTAGAACGGAGCATTTAAAATTCATTAGTTAAAAATTCATAGAGCGGCACCCAAATAACGAAAGACAGAATGAAAGAAAAATAAAAAATACAATATGAATATTGTAATAACAAAGTTGTTGTCTGGTGTAATTAATGCCAAGTGAGAGGGGAGAGCGGCGGTAAGGCCGATATTTTATTATTACACTTTTTCGTAATTACACAATAATGATAATTATTATAATAAAATAAATTACATAATGACATCAATAGTAATTTTTAAACATCGGGGTTGATTTATATGATTGCCTGTTGCTACAGTTTTGAACTTTTAATCAATAGATCCTGGATTCGAATCTACGTGTTTCTTATTTACCTACTACCGATTTTATACATTCCCAAACACCCTTTCAGTAAACAAAATGCTTACATCGTACAGTTGGAGTAGGTCGAAAGCAGAATTCTTAAAATAATTCAGGTTTCTCAGAAAAAAAACTAAATTTTCAAGTAGGTAATTCGATTTCAAATCACAGCTATTACCTATCGATAAAATCAACACAAAGATGTCGAGTTGCTATTTTTTATACGAAATTCGCAGAATTTGAAAATGTCTAACAAACTCAAATCCTCCAACAAAAAAAAACATCATTAATTACTTTGTATACATAGAGCGTCCTGTATTTTTTCAGGTAAGTATGTATTGGGTGGTATTATTTATTTCCATATAACCAATGAACGATTCTATGTAAAACATGATTTCTGCTCCATCCATTGGATCAATAAGCAATTTATTAAAAAAGTAGAAAAAAAATTGAAATAGTTTTTTTCCGACGATTTGACATTGAAATTCCATTCATAACATACCAGCTTCTAACCCGACACCACTCTCGATTTTTTTCAAATTCTCGAGAATTTGAAAAAAAAACATATTCCTTCAAGGTATCCTAATATCTTAAACTAAATAATTATTATCGTCAGTGGATTCATCAAACATGAAAATGAGTAGTTTTTTTCAAAATTGAGTTATTGATTTCAAGTTTAAAAACTCGTCATAGCAGCATCTACCGAAAAAATAGCCTAGACGCTGAGATATTCTTAAAGAAAGTTATTGAGAGAAATTAAATATCTTACGTACCTACTGCTTTTACTTGGATAATTCACGAAGACCCACATGTAGATACTTTAAAAAATATTCTGTGAAATTTTTAAATTCATACCTAGAAATTCAAAATACTATAGATTTTTTAAGATACCTTCCAGACACATAGAAAATGTCATTCAGCAAAACAGTTTTTTTTATCTCCCATAAAATTTTGAGAAATGCACATAGGAGGTCTCATGAATTCACCGACGATATTATTTATTTATTTATTT
Organism: Athripsodes cinereus; assembly: GCA_947579605.1. Lineage (NCBI taxonomy): Eukaryota > Metazoa > Arthropoda > Insecta > Trichoptera > Leptoceridae > Athripsodes > Athripsodes cinereus. The sequence continues at coordinate 3,946,336 of OX388317.1, read as the reverse complement.
CAATCAATATACGGCATTTTTGCCTTTTACAATACATATAAAATAAACATAAAACATTTAGCAATCTTCAATACAAAAAAAAATAACAATACTACAAAATCTTAAATAATTAAAAACAATAAAAATGTTATCAGCATAATACAACATGAAATTTAATATAGGTAATAGATAAAATGTGACTATAAACATACATCGCGCCTCTGCGATAAACTCGCCCTCTGTATATTGATTGTATGATTGTCTTTGTTTTAAATCTATTTTTGTGTGAATTTGCTTGTTATCAATGTACAGTAAAGAATAAATAAATAAAATAAATAAAGAAATACATACATACAAACTGATTAAAATATTTATGCAATGATTATAATAGACATCCGTCAAACATCCTGAGAATAAATAATAATGTTATTCTTTTTTCAAAAAAAAAAAAAAGAACGCGAGTAAACAAAACAGTAACAATACCTACCTATCTATAAAGGATACATGTCTAGGTCGACTAGAGCGACACGTCGCAGTTTTGAAAAATGACACAGAACATTTTTGACGTTTGACAAATGTGTCAATTTTTCAACTGTCAATACACAAGCGTGAAATTAGATTATAAAATTATTATTATTTTATTTATTCACTTCGAAAACTTTATATTTTATTATTATTATTATTATTCATAAATAAACCCTCCGTTGATTTTTTTTTTTGTAAATTTAACGTTTTGTGTTTTTTAGTCAGATAGTCGGATGAGGGGATGAAGAAGTAATAAATTAATATTTTTTAAATATTAGGTAAACCTATTTTAGAAATTTCTCGATGGCCTAGATGACCCTCTTTCACAATACACTGTTCCTATGAAGACGACAATATCAGATCATTGAAACCTGTATGTTATGAGTTATGATGTTCACTTTTTGATAAGTATACAAAATCGAATATACTATTATTATACTATCACGGCATATTCCACAAGTGGGGTAGCCAGCATACCAGCTGCATGTAATGATAAACATGCAGGCTGCCTTCTCTGTGACAAAAAATTAAGACATTTAGGTAAGATGGCAAAACTCATCGCTGAATTTAAGTAATTTTTTCGATCACCTGCCATTTACAGGACACTCTAAAACTTACGGAAAAGGGTGGGATACCTATTGTTTTCCGAGTGCTTCACGGAAAATAAAAATATAAATTCATTAAAAATATTTTCCTTCTTCAAGCAAAAACGTTACTAGAAAAACCTAAAATTACCACAAAATTACCAAAAAAGAATAGGTTTATAAATATTTTTCCATTTTATATTTTAATAACCTTAACTTAAATATTTCAGTCCATCCCGAAACGGCTTCTCCTCAATGTGCGTCTCCTCAGTGGACAATTTTTTTTTTTAAAAAAAAAAAAGATATATCTGGGTTTTGTAATAAACCCAAATACAACCTTATACACCTTTCACACTAAGCTAAAAGCTTGTGCCGCGAAAGGGGAGTTTGCCAGCACCTGGGATCGAACCACGGACCCCTTGTTCTGGAGGCCGAGACTCTACCTCCAGGCTACCGACGAACTCGTTGTTTGTTTGTACTAAAAATGCAAGTCGTCTCCAAATAAAAATTAAGACATTCAGAATGGGTCAAAATCACCTCATCACTGAACCGAAGATTTACAAATTCTTAAAACTTGATTTTTTACCGACCAGCTTTTAAAAATATTTTTATTTTAAATTTGAAAAAAAGAAAACACATCTCTCATTTATTTTAAATAAAAAAATAATCATTATTCATAATTATAAAAGAATGCATTCTCAAAACGTATCCGTTCCGAAAATTGAGATATCAGCATTATTAAGACATTCAACATATTATAATATAAAGATTATTAAAAATAATAATAAAAATAATGCCCATGAAATTATTTCGAATAAAAATAAGAATAAAGACCATTCATCACATGAAAACAAAATTAATAAAAATCTCTTTATTAGATTACATTTCAAATCCAATCGTAATAGAAAAAGTAGAAGTGGAAGGAAAATAATAATAATAATAATAGTAACAGAAAAATATCTAATTCAAAAAAAGAATAAATGATATTCAGCTGTTTCTCCCTATATCCTCTCATCTCCACGTTGTTCAACACAAAATCATCCCACATACACCCCCCGTGGTTCAAACCATCAGCCAAGAGCCGCCGTCACTACTTCTCTTCTTCTTTCCCCTTCAACATAGTATAGTATAGTATTATATAATATTATGTATATCTATACAGTCCCCCCTTACTCTACTAGCTTTTTCCATAACGACCTGTGAGGCCCAACCCCCCCTTTGGAGAGAGAAAAGCATAATCCATCACTGTACGTCACCCCTATTTTGGGTAGTTCCATCTCTTTCCATTATATTAGATTTCATACTGTATTGTGTTCTCTTTCTATCGCCCCAAGGGTTGTTTCTCTACGTCTAGAGTTGACGGGTGATCATTTTTCTTGGGCGCGCGTTCAATCATCGCGTCACTTGCTCCTTCTACCGTTCTGTCTTTCTCTTCGCACAGCCAGCATTGCCCCACACTCCCCAACACTACACTACTCCACTGTTTCCACTCACTAATACTACTATCCCCTTTTGTGTTCAAACAAAATGGTGGAGTATGTGAACCATGTATGTGACATTTTTTTCTATTATTTTTTTAAATTTTTAATTGACAACCGAATGGGCTATGATATAAATAAATGGAATAATATGTGGACACTTAGGTATACATAAATTGGACATTAAATTGCATACTTATTGTTTGTGATTGTATAATTGTACTAAATATATATGTACCTATTATCTATAGTGTTCTGTCGACTCAAATGAATAACTTTTTAAAAATATACATAATTTATAAATTTAATAGTATTAACATTATTCAGAGTATAGTATTTAAAATAGCTAATTATGAATATCTTAATGTTTCACTTCATTTGTAATATAACATAACATGTATGAACAGATCGAGCTAGTCCCAAATTCACATTTTTAATTTTGTGGGTGGGTACTATCGTGGTGATGCATAAATACCTATACAATGCACTAAACACATTTACGCATGTAACACCCAGACCTGGAACATTGAATAGAGACCCGGATATTACAGGTATCGTAGACTCCTATTTATCCATACATTAAAACCAAAATTTCCCCACGGACTGATCCGAAGCATCGGGCGGTTTTAGCCGGCCGATGCTCGGAATCTTTTCGTGGTCGGAATATTTTATACTACACTCTCTTTTCAATTATTTGAAAAAGGTCATTTTTCATTTTACCCTTTATTTACCGGCTTACGCTTTTTTTTGAAAATATCAAAATCAAATAAAATATACATTTTGCAATACCTTACTTAGTTACAATATGTATAAACAACAAACATTCACAATAATATAATTTGATTAGTTACATTTTACAATTGCGCTACGCAACGCAATAAACAACAACAAAATTACAATTATTAAATTACACATTTATAAACGTTTTAAAGCATTACCCTTTAAGGGGACGCTATAGCGCTAGAATACTTTGGTAATGGGATGTACTACAGATTTCTCCCTACGCGCGATCTTCATCTTCCCTTTCCCCGCAGTTGTTTCTCGCTAAGTGAAATATTTAGCAATGAAATGATAACTGGCCATGAAATGGCAACTGAATATGGTCACCGTAGCCCAACTATTAGATTCTAAGTTGTTTTTAAGATCTGTAAGTACTTTCGTAAAACACTTTTTTTATTGTTTCAAAGAAGTTATCCTTATGTTTTTATTATTTTTTTTCTTCATTTATGGCATAGCATCCTACGAGGATGATTTGTGCCAAAAACAGTCTCCAAATATAGTTAAATAGTCAAGAAGATAGTCATCACAGAATAATGAAATTGGCCTTCATTGATTTGAGAAGGGACAAATGGATTGATTCGGATGTCATACTCAGCATTATCCTTATTTCTAGATGTATAATTTAATAAGGTGTGACAGTTGAATCACATCTTTGTGATTATTGATATGTTTTGTAGAGCTACATTTAAAACAGTGTTTTTTTGTTATCTGGAACATATTTAATTTACGTATTTGAAAACATTCGAAAATTTATATGAAGAAAAAAAAACTAGAAATTACTAGTGATTTGGAGAATTCTAGCGTAGCGTTCCAAATGGAAATAACGATAAATTTATTTGTTTGAATAATTTCGTATGCATAGTTTTACTTTTCAAGCGTAATAATTCTCACTTAAATTAGGGTTGCCAACACAGAGTGAACAATTTCAAGCATTCCCAAACAAGTTGCGTTCGCGACACTGTTGTTGTGTTATAGTATTGTTGATTCTAGTTGGGGACAGCAACAGTACCTATCCTATATCCTATAGGATATTATTGTATAATGTGGAACAGTAATTTCACTTGGAAAAGCTTTGGGATCTCTAACTGACAGAATGTACATCTATCTATAAGTACAGACAGTTACCTAATGTTATAATAAAAAGGTGATGCTAGCCCTGATTCAAAATAATAGTGGCTGCTACATTTGTTGTCTAATCTGATAATATTTGAAAAATCACTATTATAAATGTATTTAAATGGGACATGAACATAGCTGAAAAAGGATGGAAGCGGTATACCTAAATGCAGTAGAGTGAGATCATTGAGAAGAATATGATAAAAGTTTGAAAGACAGAATGCATAATAATGTGAATCTTCGTGAAGATTGTGGTATAAAAGCTGGAGTAGTAACAAAAATGAATGTGAACTTACTACTGTGATTTGGGCACGTTGAAAGAATGAACGAGGACAGAATGACTAAGAAAACATAGGTACATAACTGAGAGGAATGGTTCTCCGAGACGTGGCTGACTGAATATCAAATAGCAAGACAATATAAACCAGAGCACATTGAATTGGAGAGCATGCATGAGGAATTTTATGACAGTGACGGAAGCGAAAAGTGTGTGCAAGGATAGGAATAAGTGGCGCATGAACCTTTCTGCCTAACCCGAAAGGAAAATGATATAATGGTGATGATAATAATTACCGCCATAAATGTAATTTTTATAAAATTACTTTATAAAATAGTCACATAGGCAACATAACCTATACGTAACCTTGGAGTCCTGTTGGTTTCGAATAGGCTTAAACTGGCTAATTGCACTATAATACCCGTGACAAGTTCTCCAATATCCCAAATTCCTGTATCAAACTGACTTTTTGGAAACACCCTTAATATAAACGATAGTAAATTTTATACTACTGAAAATGATCTTGAAACTCTAGAACGATTATAAAGATGAAATAATTTGACACTCGAAAATGACGAACCTATTCGAATTTCAAATTATCTAATGAACTCAGTTGTCAATGTGACACCCTCGAAAGAATCATATTAGATTCTATTTAAATAAACTCATTCTAAATTTAAAATGTGTATTTCTTTAGACAATGCGCAAATGATGAATTATTTTACAAATAGAGGTGCTACGTTTTCTATGGTCATTAGTTGCCTGGAGGTGACACATTTTTTTTCATTTAATTTTTAGATAATAAAAAATATTTTAATTTAACTAATAGAAACATTAAAATAATTCGCATTCATATTTTATTTGCAATTCTATTAGGTAGTGATTAGTAAAAAATAATATCTACTATACCCCAAAAATGGGGTAGCTAGCAGATCACCTGTATGCAATGAACACGTAAGCTGTCCTTAACAAGTCAACAAAAATTAAGTCATTCAGAATAGGTGGCAAACCTCATCGCTGAATTTAAGATGCTAAATTTCTTTATTTTTTCGAGCGCCTTTTACAGAACACTCAAAAATGCGGGAAAACAACTCCTTGCCAAGTAGGTACTCCACGAAAAAAGTTGTTTAATTGCATAATTTCGTGATTTTTTTATTTTCTATCGGTTTTTTCTTATTGGAGTAAATATCTGCGAATATTCTTTGCATCTAACTAAGCAAAAGATAAAAAGACTCAACATTGACCGATATCTGAAGATGGGTCAAACGTGGCCGAAACGAGAAGAAGATTTTCCAAAAATATTCAAATTCACAGTGACAATCGAAACCGTTACTTTCAACAGTCACCTATAACCTACCACTAGCATTGAATAATATTTATACAAACTAACTTATCTATTAAATTGTATTGAATTCTCTATGTGAACTCCATTGATATAGGAATTTTAAGGATGCCTTGCCATGATAATAAATTGAAGAGCAAACATACCAAAATAAAATAATATCAATTATTCAGAGGTGTCACATTGTATTTATTAAACCTCTCCAGAATTGAATATTTTTCTTTTAACTGTACATATATAAAATAGAAGCAAACAAAACAATTTAATGCATATATTATTCATAAAATATTAATTAAAAATTTAGCAAATTTTGTTTATACAATAAACCATTGTAAAAGGTTACATGTGTAAATTTGACTCCGTCCAGGTCACTACCAAGTAAGATGACGTTGTCTTTTCTAAGCCTTAGATCGTGGGTTCAACACTAGAATAAGAGAGATAGGTGGAATTGGTGAACGTTGACAAAGGTATAAAGCGCTTAAGCCAGCCAATGCTGGGGAAAAAGAGATTCCCCTGATTGTGAATGTGGAGACGTGCAGACGGTGAGACACATAGTGCAGAACTGCCATCTCAAAAAATTCAGCGGGGATCTGCAGGACATCCATAAAGCAGGACCGGAGGCGGTGAACTGGCTCTCAGCACTGGAGCCAAGACTGTAGAGGACACGACGCAGCCCACATGGGCTAAGATCTATCAACACCGGGCCATACGAAAAGTAAAGTAAGTAAGCCAATGCTGATTTGTAAGCATCGGAACACCTAATACTCTCTTCTCTACCATGCAAGTGATATACATATAACCTATCGTAATATATATCTACCATGTGTTCCCGATGTTTGTCCTTATTGTTTGTGTAATTTTTAATAACAATTATGAATTAAGATGGTTCCTTGAATTTTAATCAAAGTGTTTCAATAATTTAAATAACATATTAATTTCTATCCTTCTAAGTTAATGTCATGACTTATTTATTATCTCAAAACTTTAGATTTTGAGATGTCTAGTTGTAATATTGAACCCACGATATGATATTTCATATTGCATTAAATTTAATTAATATATAATATCTAATCCCCGGCTGACGTTTCATTACAGCTCCAAAACAAAAGAAAATCAGAACCTTTCCGTTACCATAGCAACACATACATTTAGTCTATTGATATTGAGTCTACTACTATTATAAGTCTATGGTGTACCCCTACTGTATCAACAATTAGAATTTAGTAGGTACATATTATATACGAAACTGTTTAAGTAAGTACTTGTACATATTGTCTACGGGGATGTGCGGTGAATAGCTGTGATTATTTTCATTATGTCCGCACTGGTATTACCTATATGTATTGGAACAGTGATTAATTGTACGGTATCTCACCTAGTATTAAGTACTTACATTTATATATAAGTATAGTTTGAAAAGAATATTTATATAAAGATAGTATTATACAATACTGTACTGTGGATGTGTTTATTGGTGGTGTTGATAGAGATTAGCGGTTTTTACTGTTGATTCGGCAAATTGTTCGATAATAATAATAATAATAAGTACTTGAAAACAATGACACTAAACTCTACTGGGATCGACCAATTCAAACTGATCGAACTATTCTAGCTAATCGACCAGATATTGTATTGGTTGATCGCAGATGCCGTAAAACATACATCATAGACATCACTATACCGCACGATGAAAATTTAAATAAAGCTGAGCAAGATAAAATCATAAAATATCTTGATCTTGCTCACGAAATCAAAGATATGTGGAGAACACCTACCACAATCATCGTGCCTATAGTGTTGTCTGTGAATGGTTTAATACCTAAGAGTCTGTCAAACAATCTCAGAAAACTGGGAGTAGATGACAAGCTCAAATACAGCATGCAGAAGGCCGTACTTCTATCGTCCACCAGGATAGTAAGAAGGTTTTTGTCCCTGTAGCTCTGTAAGTGATCTCCCATGATTGTACTATTTCATAGAACATCATGGAAGAATCAACTCGAATAATGTTGGGGTACTACATACATTTTGAATATAAATTTATTTTAATATTCCATGGTTTTTGTTATTTAATGTTATATTTAAATTGTTATTATTAAACTTATATTGTGTTCAAAATGTAGAATCTAATATTGTTTTGTTAAATAAATGAAATATGAGATAATAATAAGAATAATATGAACAATTTATATATGGCGCCATTTGATGGTCTGTGGCTGTATCAAAGGGCGCCGTGAATTCTCCTGAACAGAAATATTTTCAACCTGCTCCTGCAGGGTTACTCTTGAGATAATATTATAAATACGGTCTTAATCTTGCTTTGATCTTAATCATACGACGCGCGAAGTGGATTCAAAAATTGGGACGGGTAACGAGGGCATTCATTCGAATATTTCTTCGGAGAATGCTCCGAATTGAACCCGAATGATTGAAGATTGATGATTGACGTTTTCATCCAGCTGTGTGGACGCTGCTAATAATGGAGAATCCCAGATAAGAATAAGTCTCCCACTTTTTTCTACATGTTTTAAAGTGTCCTGTGAATGACAGGTGCTCGTAAAATCTCACGTATAAGACAATTAACATCTAAACTCAGCGATGAGGTCTGTCTTCTATCCAGAATATCTATTGTCATGAAAACCAGCCAGATACAAATACTACAGCCAAAGATATTTTATTACAAGTTTATACAATATGCGAAAAAAAATATAATATACCTAATGCTATATTTAAAATTATTTTTTTGAAATTAATTGCTTGACCAAATTTATTTTTTATTTTTTTTTAAATTGAGTCAACTTTATTCTATTATTTAATTGTACTCTTGTTTTGTGTCTAATTAATTGTTTTGTGTCTTTTTTAAAAGAAAAATACTTTTTGTATGCATGTATTTTATGTATGTACCTATACTAAATTATTTATATGCAAAAAGCTTCGGCCGTGAATATCTGAATAAATAAATAAATAAATAATAAGACTTTTTCGCCGACCTTATATAACATGTCTTCCACCCTTTTCTGTTAGTTTACGAGTACCCTGTGAGAGTCAAATAAATATTCATAAAATATTACGTTTTATGTTGCATAAAAGAGATATTATAAAATTTGATAATATCCAAAATAATTGCACAAATTTCAACACCCGTCAAAACAGTATTTATCTTATTCTAAAACAAAATAATAATATATTACGTCATATAGCACCTATCTACTTTGATGTATAACACCTTCTAAATTTGAAATTTAATTTCCATAGATAACAGATTAGAGACAGTAGTAGATACATAGATAAATAGAAGTTCCTTATACACTAGTAATAATAATAATAACCGCAGAGCTGTCAAAATTATTCAAAACCTTGTCTCAACAGTCGTTAAGGATACAACTTACTACCAAACCCCCCCCCCCCGTCATCATCTAGGATGGGTGGCATACCGCATTGTGTTACTTGTAGAATTGTATGAGACCAAAAATATACTACCTAGTTGGATTCTTGATGATAAAATCTTTTTTTTTTCAGTCAGCAACGAGGTCGCAACGATTATCGTAACTCATTGCTCAATAATAGTTTCTTTATCTATCTGTCTTCCGAAGCATTTCCCATCACTCAACCTCTTGACGTCATCAGGCACTCTATTATGAATGTCAATCGCCGAGTGCAATTAGTGCAATCCATCTCTATTTCTATTTGCTCTTGGATTTGTATTTCTTAACTGAGAAGCAGCTCTCGTTCCATAATTGTAGACATCTTTATTGAGTTGGAGCTTAGACTGTCAATCGATAGATTCGATTTCTTACGCTGGCAGCTTACTTCACCTTCACGATACAAGCTATTCCTTAGTATAAGAGTGTTCGGGATGTACATATTTGTAGGTATACCTATGCCATCACGGCACATCCCACAAGTGGGACAGTCATCGAACCAACTGCATTTAATAAACATGCAGATAGTCGGCCGGTGTGGCGCAAAGGTAACGCTCTTGCCTTTGAGTCACGAGGTCCCGGGCTCGATTCCCGGCCTGGGCAAAATGAAGAATCACCTTTTTCTAACTGTCATGTGTCTGGGTGTTACATGTAGGTATATGTTATAGTGCATTGTTTATATGTGTATCATCCCGTTAATATCCCATAATACAACATTCAATCTTAGTTTAGGACTAGCTCAATCTGTGGGCATTGTCTACGCATGTTATGCTATGCATGTTATGTTATGTCATGTTATGTTCTCTCGGTGGCATTAAAAATAAGACATTCATAATGGGTGGCCTCACAGTTGAACTGTGGAAGCTAACTGTCTAGTACGTGAGGTTTTACGATCAACTGCCTTACAGAAAACTCAAAAATTTACAGATAAGAGTGAGAAGACCTATTCTATACTGAGTGGTGAGAACACAATAAAATAATTTTTAAAATTTCTGATGGCTTTAGCAACTCTCTTATACAATACACAGTTCATACGATAACGCTGTTCAGAATATTTCTGAACGCTGTTTTGTGTTCCTATAGAAGGACGTATAAGAACAAAAATACATCTACGTATGTATACCATGAGAACGGTATATTGTGTAAAAGGTATGCCAAGACCAAAAAACAGTGCAAAACAACAATTAGTTTTGTGTTTTGTGTTTTGTAGGCTTAATGTCATTAATTTGTGTTACCATGTTTACTATTTTACTAAACATGTAAAAGGAACAATATATATATAGAACAGTGTTAGATTGACATGTTCCATTGGAGTAATTTGAATATTTGAATTTTAATAATGGAATGCGTTCTGTGTCATTAATATCTTGGGGACCCTCGACTATCCTTTTAAATGTATATTTTCCAAGTACCTAACAATGCTCGTTCATTGTATTTGTATTAAATTAACGGTGTTATACAACAATGTTCTATCTGTATTTCTATACCGTTACAGCATATTCCGCAATTGTGGTAGTCAGCAGACTAACTGATAGTAATAAGCATACCAGTTGTTCTCTCCGTGTCAAAATGTAAGACATTCAGAATAGGTGGCACACCTCATCACTGATTGAAAACGTGAAATGTAGGTATTAGAGCAGCGATGCACAAACCGCGGCCCGCGGGCCGCATGCGGCCCTCGGTCGGTATATCTGCGGCTCGCCAGCAAATTATATAATTTAAAAAAATACCAGTGATAAGTATCGGGTATTCGGTAAAAGTACCGGATACTAATAATTCGAGTAGATTCTTTAAGAAAACTATGGAGTTTTTTTTTTTAAATGTCAAATTCCTATAGATACCATTTTGAAAATTCGGTGATGGGGGGAGGGGGGGTAGAAATTTTAATGTGTGAGCATTTCTACAAATTAAAACTTTTAGTAGGTACCTACTAATTTTCTTATAGCGGCCCGTCATTGGCTCATAATATAACCTAAAAATAAAAGGTACCATACCTACTCATGTCTTACTGAAAAAAATGAGCAGCGAAAACTAACAAATCCTCTGTAATACCTAAATTGCTGTATACTGGCAGTCAACTCACAATCCATACAGCTAAAATGTTATAGTTTACTCAAAGCATTATTCAATAAATTGGTTTAGTTGAAAGAAATCGCGTTTCTGCGATACACTCGCCCTCTGTAGATTGATTGCATTTAATAAAAATGTATATTTGTGTAAAATTGATTGGATGTACGATAAACAATAAATAAATAATTATAAATTTGAGGCTGAGCTTGTTTTAAACATTATTACATATCACCATTAAAATGTACACAAGTAAGTACCATACAGGAATCGTATACATAGTCACTTGTAACCCTTTATAACAACATGTTTGCTATGTATAAAGTATTCTTGCGTAGTACTATATGAGAATCATATACACGCACAAGTTTAACCCTTTTGAAACATGATTGATATGTAAATATTCAATGAAGCAATAGGTGTGTCATTCAAAATCACCCTACAAAGTGAATTTAGATGTATTTTGTAGGGATACAAAGGAATAAATTGTTATATTATCCTAAATAATAGATACCTAGTAAATAAGTAAAAAAATACAAAAAACTGTTTTTTCTTTTACCTATATTTAATTGGGGAAACCAGCATTTTACATTCAGTTACCAAAAAGTATATCAATATACAAAGCATATCGATGTAATTATATATAATGAGTTACAATCCACTGATGGATTGGTCTGCAACGAGTTTTGACTTTCTTCTCCATTCCTCCCTATTCTCAGCCAGTCTTTTCAGCTCTACGTATGAGCCACAATTCATGTCCCTCTTCAGTTGGTCCATATACGCATCTCTTGGTTGGCCTCTGCCATTTGCCCCCTCGGTCTTACCCTCCGCAATGGCGATGAGTAGTCCTGGGTGCCTGATGTTGTGGCCAATCCAGTTAGCTCGTTGTTGGCTGATTCTCTTAAGAAGTTGCCTTTTTTCGCCTACCCTGGTTATGATGTAATTAAGACTGCGTATAGAGAATACTGAATTTATGTATATTAAAGAGAATACTGAATTTATATTAAATTGCGTTTGCTTATCGGAATCCTAATAGAAAATTACTCATTGGTTTGAAATAATACTAAGCGTCCAGTGATATGTTACAACTAGATTCGCAATGTCATACAAATATTCTCTAAAAATGTGTACCGCCCCGTCGAGGTACAATACCTGAGTTCATCTCTTTTCTTATGTATATATTCATCTCTATCTACCGGCCTTTGTCGTCTGTAATAATCCCCATTCTCATATTGTCTATCTCTTGTTATCTACAAACAATTTATGTGTGTCGCTTTTTTTCAAACTAAAAATTGCGGCACCAAGGACCGCAACGAGATTTTATTGATGGTATATCTTTGAGATTCATATTGCAAATCTAGGTATAACATATCACTGTAAGCCACTAGGAATCTTAGAATAGATTAAAAAATTATCTTCATTTATTCATAATTCAATAGTAATGTCTATACCTACTTAGATATTTTCCTTTCAAAACAGCTTCAGTTTCTTAACCAGTGTACTGCGTGTATTTAGTTTTATTATTAAGGGAATGGTCTACTTTGTGATAAAAATATACATTCAGAATGAGAGGAACAACATGCGTTAAAAATATTATTTGAACAATAAAGCATGTTATTCAATTTTAATGTAACAATAATTTCAACTTATAATTTTTTTATTACACAAAGACGACAAACGTGCAAGTGCATTATGTACCTATAGTCAATGCTCCGCTGGCTACCAAATCCGTGATGATGTTTTAATAATAGTGAAGAAGCTCATTAAAATCTTTGCTTGAAAATTCTGCTTTGATATGTTGAAAATTCATTGGTGGGAACATGTTGAAAATGACGACAGAAGGTAACTTTTTAAAAAGATTAGCCAACAGTGATCAAACTGGATTAGCCACAATATGAGTCACTCAAGCCTTGCAGGGCTACTCTTAACAAAACTAAACACGATCTTAATCTAGTCTTGATCTTAATCATACGACGCACGAAGTGACTATTGGCCAAAAATACACGCTACCGATCGCGCGTTAGAGGTAGCGCGGTGTTTTTGACCATAGTCCCTTCGTGCGTCGTATGATCAAGATCAAGACTAGATTAAGATCGTGTTTAGTTTTGTCAAGAGTAACCCTGCTGCTCATTACCATCGCGGAAGGCAAGATCAAAGGCAGAAAATGTAGAGGCCGAACAGTAGACGACTACATTGATCCAGTGGTGGAGGACATGGTTGTAGCGCATACCAAAAATATGGCAAAATATAGGGAGGAATGGATTAGAAAAACTTAGCTTGCTGCAGACCAAACCAATAGATTAAATATGTTTAATTATGTAGCATTAGTTATTATTAATGTTTCTATAAATAGTATACGAAAAATTGTATGTTTTGTGTCCAAAATACATACAACCTAAACAACTACAATAACTATTCTGTAATGGGACCTTTGTACTTTGTACTATTCTGTAGTTGATATCATTGATGAGAAGATGGCGTGTCCGACCATGAAACAAACCCTTTTATTTAGATTGTTGTATTATGTTTAATACTTTTTGTTATTCAAAAAGAAAGAAAATATTATTATTTATTATTAATCTGTAGGTACCACTGTGTTACTTATTTGAGTTAACTTATGTACTTTAATATTTTGACCTATACTGGGTGTACTGTGAGTTGACTGAAATCTCGCATTTTTTTTAAATGTGGGCCTAGTCAAAATATATTTAAACGTTACGTTTTCGTTTCGTTTTCGTTCAAACAAGACGAGGTTGTGAGAACGCAACAATAAAATACACAAGTAGCTACGAAAATTGACACGTTCTGACAACGTCGTCAAAGTTTGAACGAAAACGTAACGCTTAAATGTGTTTTGACTAGGCCTACTGGTATCACAAAAATTAAAGAAATCATTATGCCTCTTCCATTTCTCAGAGATAAATCTCGTTATGCCGTGATTTTTTTTGTATTTCCACATCTATTTTATCCAAGCTATGAGGTGATCAGTTCAAAATTCATCGTCATTTTCATGTTGCGACAGGGACAGTTGGGCATTTAATGTGTACCTATTGTTTTTGTTACTTCTATTATACACTATTGACAGCGATAATATCCAAGATAGCACACTAAAATTTTGTCAAAACAAATTCTTCTTCTTCGTCAGTTACTTTGAGTCCTCCATGGGACACCCCCCTTCCCCAAATTTCCTATTAACTTTTGTCCTGAGTTTGCTGTATCCACTTTCTTCCAGCGAATTTAATTACAAGTAATCTGAGCTTAGCATTTAAAAACAAATGGACCTATCTTAAGAATATTACTCAACAGACGCTTCACTTGAACAACCAATAGATTGTGCTTAATCCCTTTAGTAGAAAACAGGAAAGGTGTTCCGATGCTTACGAATCGGCTTTGGCTGGTTTAAGTGTACTCTATCTACGGTACATTCACCAAACAACGTATGCTCAACAGATCTCGAAGAAATTGCTTTGAATCGGGAATTGATAAGATTGGTGAGCGTACCATAGGTATAGTGCCCTCAAACCAGCTAAAGCCAATTCATAAGCATCGAAACACCTATTCTGTTTCTTACTTTAAAAAAAATGCACAATCTGTTGGTTGTACAGATGAGTTGTCTGTTGAATATTAGTATTCTTAATATCTTCACTCCACAAGTGTAAAAAAATCGTGTAAAAAGCTAGAACTACGTTTAACACCTGTCTGTATTTCAACTAAATACCCTGTATTTGAAATGGAGGCTTTCTAATGAGCAAATACATTAGTCCAAATTATTTTCAACCTTGGTTACCTATCTGATTATATTATACCTATGAACACTACATACATAACTATTATACTGAGGCAACATAGTTTATAACTATTACTAAGGCAAAATAGTTTATACCTATTTCTTGGTTATATTATACAGTGTCTGATTAGCTACTACCACTATATCATTACGGCATATACCACAAGTAGAGTAGCCAACAGACCAACTGCATGTTGTAACAACCAAGCTTTCCTCGCCGTGCCAACAAAAAAATAATAAACCTATTTAGGATGGGTGTCTAACCTCAGCGATGAATTTAAAATGTAAAATGTATTTATCTTTTCGAACACCTACCTTTAACAGAACACTCGAAAACTTACGAAAAAGAGTGCGAGACCAATTCATTATTTTTCTTTTTCTTCACGTGTCCTGCCGGAGCGCCCCGATGTTGATGACCATTTGAGAAAAAGCTTCCCTGTCCTAGACTGCTGTTCTTGTAAAGTAAAGAGTCGGTGGACATTAACGGTTGTATTTAATTTCAGGAAGGATTTTGTCAAAGGGAGTCCTTCAGGCGAACCTTGAGCCCTTCCTTAGAAAGAATTTGCTAGAAGAGTATGGATGACATAGGAACTGACATTCCTGTAACATTCATGGGTGAGGGAGGGTGCATCCCTTAATGTGTGTGTCCTAGGCTGCGCGAAACAACTCCCCCACGGTTCTGACACCGGTCCATTCTCGAATGTTTCGAAGCCAGGAGAACTGTCTTCTGCCGACCCTTCTGCGGCCCTCGATCTTCTCCTTCATGACGAGCTGGAGTATGGTGTACTTGTTGCATCTCATTGGATATCTTTTCTGGAATAAATAGTACATTATTATATATTTCATTGTGATTATTAAATACCCGTATGTGTTGATATGGAGTAACCATCATATTATTAACTAACAAGATGTGAAGGCATCCCAATATCCCATCCATTCATAATACACATAGGTATGTATTATGTATATCCCAAATTACCATTCATTATGTACGATAAATACATAAATGTATTTCGGAGCAAAATTGTTCTATGTAGAATTTTAACCAAAGACTTATGAATAAAGTTTTGGAGTTTTCTTAATGCTCTTTTTGATAGCATATTTATCTACCTTGAAGACACGTTGGACTAATTTTGTGATAAGTTTGCAAAAAGAAATGTTTTTATAGCTAAAAACGCCATTTCTATTAAATATCATATAAGTTTAAAAAAAAAGTAAAATCAATAATAGGAGAATTGAGCATAACCATTCATCATAATTTATTGTTTTAAATACTTTTTCATCATGATTTCTTACTTTGACTCGATTTAATCTTATTTTGTTCATATTTTATTCATTCATTTCAATCTATTGATCTTGTTTTATTTGTTTCTCATATATTTTAATCATAATTTATTACTTTTAATTGATCTTCTACAGTTATTTGTTAGTGATTCATTTAACTTTGATGATTTTTTTTAAGACTTCTCAGGTAAATGTAGTAGGATCTTCGCTGGTCTACCTTTTGACTTTGCATTTTGATGTCATTTTCTATAATTGACTGTCTGATCCTGTGCATATTGTAAAAATGAATAACATAATATAAAATGCATAGACAAATCACACAGATCGAGCTTGTCCCAAACTAATATAGTAGGTATTAATCTTATATTATGGATACTAACGCAACGTTGTAAGCAACAATTAATGTAATTTTATTGAAAAAAAAATTATCTATAGCATTCTGAAAAATGACGCCTGGTGACATAGTATAATTTCGCTCCGATATACATTTTATTATACACGTATTATTAGACTTGTTGTTATTACTTATTTTATTGAACTTGTGGTGTCTTTAATAATAAATAATATACATAATCAAATTGATCGAGACCACAAAACGTCAACTACCCATAGACAATTTAGTATCTACATAAGTATCTAGGTCTTCGTATTATATTATTATTTATATGGGCGTTTTCATCATAGTTTTTTCACCCCACTCATTTCTGTAACTTTTTCGGTATCCTATAAGTGTATTTTTTCATAAAACATTATATACGAAGCTGAATATTTCGATATGCTTTTAGGGTGAGGTGACCCTTATCCTATAGCTTGCTTTTAATTTGATTAAATTTGCTTTAACATTCAATAAGGTAATTTAATTAAATCAATTTAAGTATTTATTCATTAAAACAACACCAATTTCTATTTTCAAATTTCTAATATGTTTATTAAGGAATAAATATACATTCTTTACAATAAAAAAAATCTTTATAAATATAGGTTCTCTGTATTAACAAGTTTTCCAATCTTCAGCATAAAATTCGGATCATCAGTGACTATTGCCACAATATCGGTATCTAGTGAGATATTGAACTTAGAAAAGTGCTCTTTTAAGATACGAACACAAGTTTCGGCTGCTAGTGGTTCATAAATGCGAACATGTCCCAAATTCCTGAATTATTTAAAAATTGTACTAATCCCGAAAATCCCGGGATTCGTTAAATTTAATCCCGAAAATTTCGGGACTAAAATACGACCGGGATCCCGGGATCGAATCCTCTAGTATTGTATTGTCGGTTGTCAAAAAATATCATGATAATACCTTAAGATTATATGAAAATCATACAATGATTTCAATTAGATTGGTCTGTTTACATTAATGTAGAAATGTGATAGGTACATAGATAAATACATAAATACTATTCTGATTACACGTTAACGAGTGGGTGACCACAATTATGTAATAGAAGACAATGAAAAACTATCAAAAGTCACGTGGCCAAGTTATTGTATGCCACCCGTCCTGATAGTGTTATTTTTTTATGGCACAGAGAAGATGATTCGTACTATGTTTGGTACGTTCGCTGGCTATCCTACTTGTGGGAGATATTGTGAAGATTTATAATTATACCAGATAACATTTGAGTGCTTGAAATCGAAATCGGGCATATTATCTTACATCCTATTTATTTAAAAAAAAATCCATTTTCGGATTCATGCACTTTCGATTCTAAACGACACATTTCATAGAAACCATTTTATAGAAAAGTGCTAATATTTTCTTGATTATTAGTTTGACAGTTGCTTCAAGTTCTGGGGAACAAAAACTGATTAATTGTAGCATAATCTCATCGCTGGCTCAGCTAAAACAGAACTATCGTCTCAATTGAATCAAAATAAATAACACCTAAGTTGTCGTACTACATTATATAGGCTACAAGGTAAGTAGATAAATAGTTCCAGGGGATAAATGATTGGAAGAAATAGGTACTGATGATGGCTCGCTTATTATAAAAACAATTACACCCACTTAACGGTCGTTAAATGAATAATTTAACGTTGCACTAATAATGTCTAATTTTAACGGGGCCGTCGTTATTTTCAAATTTGGTTTTGTTATTGTTTATTATAACGAATGATAGTCATTTGTTTTATTATATATAATTAAGGATGGTGTAATTAATTAATTTATTTTACTTTAATTCAATTTGATATTTTTACTGGTTTTTACTACCTAGTTATTAATTTATAAGTTTGAATAAAAAAATATGTTATTATGGAGAAGGACGCCGAGGACTCGTTAGGTGACAAATAGGATAAGGGAATGGACCGGCATCCGAAGTGTGGAGGAGCTGTTCCGAGCAGCGCAGGACAGGGACAGGTTCGCCAAGGTGATCGCCAACTTTGAGGGGACCTGACAGGACACTTGAAGAAGACGATAAAAAAATCGCAAAGTGCATCATTTCTTGTTTATAATTCATCTATACTATCACGACATCATTCACAAGTCATTCATTCTTCTTATGGTCCCTCTAAACTTGATCTCCAAATTCCGCAGCCACAGGATCGCGGTATCCATAAGAGCATGTAAGTCCTGAAGTTCTCCTTGGAATGCGTGTGTAGGACACACGTTTATCAGATGCTCGAAAGTTCGATAGTCATTCCACATATTATGCACGATAATGAATCAATCTATCCCCATTTGTATTATAAGCTAGAAGCGGTACAGCTTACATCACATCTTATACGATTTATAATTGTACACCATATTATTTACATGGGAAGTGTAAATCCAGGTAGTTCTTCTGTTGGATCTGCAGGGCTACTCTTGACAAAACTAAACACGATCTTAATCTAGTCTTGATCTTGATCATACGACGCACGAAGGGACTATGGTCAAAAATACCGCACTACCGCTAACGCGCGATCGGTTTGCGTGTATTTTTGGCCAATAGTCACTTCGTGCGTCGTATGATCAAGATCAAGACTAGATTAAGATCGTGTTTAGTTTTGTCAAGAGTAGCCCTGCAGGTACTAGGTTTTGGTTTCTTACTGACGATTAGGTATGTCCAAAGTTCTCTCCACTTAATATCTTCAGTACTGCAGTCCGAGCTTCGAGCAACAGTTTTCCAGTTAGTGGACCAACTATATACAACTGAGATATAATACCTACTTCATTTCCGTGACATTATAAATGAAAATATTCAGAATGGACACCACAACATATCTGAATTGAAGATATTATTCAGTATCTTGTACGTGGACCTATATCTTTTACAGGACACTCGAAATCATAGTAGATCGTTTTTTGGTTAACTTTGCTTGACTCCAAACTACTTTTTGAATTGTTAGCTAGTATTCGGTAAATATTAAACCTTGTGCAAAGAGAAGGTTAGATTTTAATAAAAAAAAATATGCGAGACCAGGTTGGTTATCCCTGATTATAGGTACATAAAAAATAATTAAATATGTGATATTTCATATTATTCAGTTACATAGTAAGGAATTTTTAAATAACAAAGATGTTAAGCTTGTACTACACAGCATATAAAAGTCTGATTTTGTTCAATACAATCATATACAACAACATATCTTAAGCCCACACTACACGGAAACAAATACAATAATACATGATCTCTCTTTAGAGCCCCGTTCACACTAATATTTGTGTTGGATACTTTTGTATTCGTCGAGTCTCCTTAATAGAATAATCAAAATGGTCAGTAGCCTAGGC
This sequence comes from Athripsodes cinereus, assembly GCA_947579605.1. NCBI lineage: Eukaryota > Metazoa > Arthropoda > Insecta > Trichoptera > Leptoceridae > Athripsodes > Athripsodes cinereus. The sequence continues at coordinate 3,925,983 of OX388317.1, read as the reverse complement.
TCGTAGACAAAAGACATTTAGCGTTACGTTTTCGTTCGAATATAGACGATGTTGCGAGAAAGTGTCTATATTCGAACGAAAACGTAACGCTAAATGTGATTTGTCTAGGGCTGCTGATGGTAGAGTCTCAGACCTTTAAGCGAGAGACTCGGGTTCAATTTCACCCTCTACCAACTAATCCACTCCATCTTTTCGACACAAGCATATTGCTAACTGTGAGGTTAACTTTAATCTCCCAGCTCCAGTGAACAAGAATCAGCCAATTTAATACCACCTCCAGAAGTAAATTGAAGACTGCACACTCTTTTCCGGCGCTCTTGAGACGATTTAAATGCTATTAAACGGCGCTAAAATCAATTTATCCATCATCATCAATTGTCTCTACCTACTGTGTCATGTAATGTTAAATTTTGAATTTTAAATTTTGAGAGATTTTATATGATATTTTTATGTTTTTAATTTTATTTTTCATGACTCATTGTATTGTTTTTATTGCTTATTTTTTATTGTTTAATCCTGCGATTATTGCTTTGTGAGCATTATTCTATTAATTTTGTTAACATAATTTACTCTATTCTATTGTAATTGTTGTTTGTTGATTTTATCTGTTGTGTTTGGTTATGTATGTTTTGTAGAGCACATAAGGGTAATATAGGGATCTTCACTGGTTTGCTTATTGCTAAATATGTTATAGACCATTGTATTTTTTGTATCAACTGTATGTATCCTGTAAAATTGAAATAAATAAATAAATAAATAACCTACTCACTGTAAATGACAATTAATATTACGCATAATACGCAAGGTTTTTGTTGGCAATTAAAATCTACTGATTAGTAAATGTGAATCATATATCAAGTAAACAATTAGTAATACACATGTCAATACTCCGAGTCAATAAAAACAGACATTCAGGATGGGTGGCATGCCTCATTGCTGAATTTTAAATGTTAATTGTACTACGCGTGATGTTTTACATCAATTACCTTCTACAAAACACTGGAAACTCGAAAACTAACAGAAGAGAGTGGAACACCTATTCTTCACTAGGGCTCAATGGGGATTAGAAAATACTATAAGGTAGTAAACAAATATGGAAAATATCTACAAATTGGAATGAAATTTGAATTGAGAAAATGAAACAAAACATCGCTACCTTAATGCAGAAATAGCCTAAGTTAAAATTTTGGTCAAACTGAGCTATGTATTAAGAAATAAGAAATGATAATACTAGATACGAGATAATTTAATAAATGAGAGTTATTAGATTCCTAAATATTAATGCATGTCAAAATTTGCTTTTGATAATATATTTTTTATTACAAAAACAAAGTTATAAACTGCTTCTTTGAAAAATCACCCTAAAACACTTAGGTTAGTTCTGCATTAAGGTAGCGACATTTCAAACTGATATTAACGTTAAAATTTTAAATTCAACAACCTTAGCACGTTTTCTGACTGATCAATAGTTGTTTGCATGATGCAACTGATTTACATACATAAAGGCACAATTCGAATGTAAATAATTTTCGGTCGCCAACCGATCGGACACTGTCTACACTATTTATTATTTAATGTAAAAGGGGCTTTTCAACAATAACAATAATAATGAATACATTATAATATGTAATATATCTTATATAAAATAAATTATTATTCCTAAGAAATCATTAATCATCTGGGCTTACAGAGAGAGGGAGAGAGAGAGAGAGAAATGTCATACATTATGTACCTACTATGTATATGTATAGGGAGGTAACCTAACAACACCCACAAAATAATATAATACTGCTGTTGTATGACTCTGCCGTCCCAAAGAGTGATGTTACAGAAACCTGTTTTTTATGTAGGTAAGATTTATGTTTTTCATATCACATTTATTTAACAGATGAATATTGGATTCTATATTTTTAATATAACACAAAATAAACAATTAAATATTAAAGCTCTATTTTTCAAAACCTTTGAATTTTCTTGTATTTAAATAGGTACTTAATAATTTAGTTTTGTACCTTTGGGTTAGTTGGAAGAAATCACACGTTTGCGATAAACTCGCCCTCTGTATATTGATTGTATTAAATTTGATTGTATACCTTATATGAAATTGTTTTTAATCAATGCACAGTAAAGAATGAATAAAATAAATATAAATATAACATCAATATGTAATAAACAATAATTATTTAAATAATGATAACAACTTAAATAATTAAACATAATTATAGGATTTCATAGTTAGTTCTCCTATGAAGTCTTATGAAAATAATACAATCATGGAAGATCACGAACTACAGGGACAAAATCCTGGTGTGTGATAGAAGGACAGCTTTCAGCATAGCATATTTGAGCCTGTCATCTACTCCCAGTTTTCCGAGATTGTTTGACAGACTCTTAGGTATTAAACCATTCACAGACAACTCTATAGACACGATAATAAAATTGTGGTTGGTGATCTCCACATATCTTTGATTTCGTGAGCAAGATCAAGATATTTTATTATCTTATCCTGCTCAGCTTTATTTAAATTCTCATCGTGTGGTATAGTGATGTCTATGATTTATTTGTTTTACGGGATCTCCCACAAACCAACTCAATATCTGGTCGATTAGCTGGAATAGTTCGATCAGTCTGAATTGGTCGATCCCAGTAGAGTTTAGTGTCATTATTTTCTAAAAGTAATTTTGTTCCTCCTTCAATCAATTTAAATTTTAAAACCAAATTATGCTGTAATATTTTTCCAACATGGATCTAATTCTCAAGGAAGGCCGCATTTTGTAAGAAGAATTGGCGTGCGTGTGTGAGAAATTCTATGAATATAGAGGACGCGAAAGAAATATGTAGGGATAAAGCTGTGTGGTGTTTCGTCCTCTTTGCCGTACCCACTTGGGATACAGCGTGAGGGTATAATGGTACAGTAGGATGTCAAGAATACCTGTTTTTTACAGTAAGAAATTAAAAAAGACTGTGAGATCTATACATAGCTGTGGGTGGACTATATGGAACTATGTAAAAGTAAATTAACTACTACTACTACTACTACTATACCATCACGGCATATCCCACAAGTGGGGTAACCAGCAGACCAGCTGCATGTAAGAAACATGCAAGCTGTCCTCTTCGTGCCAATATAAAATCAAAACATTCAGGATGGGTGGCAAACCTCATCGCTGAATTTAAGATGTACAATGTCTTAATTTTTTCGAACACCTGCCTTTTACAGGACACTCGAAAACTTAAGGAGAAGAGTGGGAGACCAATTCTTTACCGGGTGCTCCACGGGATTAAATTAACTTAATACAATATTTCACATTTCAACATTAATCATGCAAAACTCAAATTACAGAGTTTCGTACATTAAAAATCTATCAAACCTAGAACTAAGAACAGTGTTGACTGGAAGAATAATTTACCAATTTAGTAGAAAAACAATGCATGTTGCTAACACAAAGTGAATTTTAATAGCTCAGTATATTTTATATTATTTCTTATGTACAGTACTGAAAATTACTTAGATGTATGTATATAGATACATATGAATCGGTCATTTGAGAAACAGCGTAAGTCAGTCAATACAAACTTTTCAGAAATCACAAAAAACTGTTTGTTATAAAATTTTGAATGAAATGTTGATATCTTACCCATATCAAAATGTTACTTATAATGTATTCTTTTATTATAAACCTTTATTTTATGGCAAAATATTTTATTTGTAGGTATATTAATTTGTTAATTTAAAACCTTTGACTTATGTTGTTTCTCAAACGAACACCATTTCAGGGAATAAAAATCAACATTTTCATCCCAGATTATTTATTAAACAACCAAAAATAACTATTTTTCATCAATTAATTAAAATAAAACACTTATTTGTAGTATATCCACGGTGACTTTTTATTGGACGCGAGCCGGCTTTCAAGAGCTTCCGCTCTCATCATCAGGCTGGCATATTTTTCATCATTTTCACCCACGTTAGTGGTTGGCGTTAAGTGTCAGCTGTGAATCGACACGAAAAAAATTATTGTAGTTTCAACATAAGACACTAACTTGTGTTGTTTTTCTATTGACTGGCCAAGTTAATCAGCTCAATTTGTATCAAATAGGTAAAAATTACGTGGTTTCTAAATGTAATAACGTGCGATTCAAGAAAAAGGACCCAAAAATAACATTTTCGCTAAAAACCTGACTTATGTTGTTTCTCAAATGACTGATTCATATATAATGCAAAAGTTCTTGTCGTAGAATGTAACTGATGATTTTTTAATAGTTGCAAAATATACCTTTGAATTTTAGTTTGATATACTTAATAATCATAAATATTTTTCTTTCATGGTATTTGATGAGATTAGGTAACAGTAAATCACAGTCAGAAAATAACAGTAACAGTTTTTAAAGTAACGAGTATTTTTTTGGTATCTTTGAACATTTTTTATATGATCTGATACGGTATTGGTAACGTGTAAAATCAATACTTTATGACAACCACAATATGCCCCTATATTGAAATTAATAATTTCAATGTAGGTACATACATTATATTTTTATATTTTTATACTGTCCACTCGTTTACGAGTTATTCAATTCAATTAATACGATTAAAAAATTAATAAGCGGAACGGATCTCATCAACAAAATAACGTGTAAATGTCAAAAAAGTGATATAAATAAAAAAATATTTAAGTAGGTATATCCATGAAATTATTAGTTTATTACACCTAAAAACCTATAATGACTTAGAATAACCTATCTTTCATATTGTCGGTGGATTTGTGATACCTCCTATGTGCATTAATCAAAATTTTACAGGAGGTCAAATTATTATTATTATAGTGTTGTTATCAGACAGGCAGCTAAGCTGACATGTCTGATCTCAACACTACTGTCACAATAACAATCATCAGGCCCTAAAAAATTATCACAGCTTAAATGAGTCATTCAAATTTTTTAAGGTGTTCAAATTTGAAGATTCAACTAGCTCAGGGGGCCGTAGACAAACCGCACTTTGCGATCGACTACTGGCGAACTTTTCGACAATCTACCTACTTGTACCGTGTGCGTTATTGTTGCGGTTATTGTCGAAAATTCGTTTGTAGTAGATCGCCAAGTATGGTTTGTCTAGGGGGTCGGTGACAAACTATTCCAATGAATAACCACCCTGTTAAATAAACAGTGCTTCAACGGATTTCGCTTGAACCTGCAACCATCCAACTTAAATCCATGACACCTCAGATGAACATTCTGGTTGTACTGGAACATTGTATTCAATTCTGGACAGTTATAGTGGGCATGGAATACCTTGTAGGTATGTCTCTATCATGTCACCTTTCTTCCTTCTGTCTGAACATCGGAGCCTTTCCTCATATTCAACATTTTTCAACCCAACTCCTAGTTGGTAAATCGTCGCTTCACCCTTTCAAGCATCTAATAATATGTTTTTCAAAATAAGGATTCCACAGTTGGTAACTATATTCCAGTAGAGGCCGAATATATTCTCCTTTACTGGATGACATTTTCTGTGTTTGATTCGTTACGTGGAATTTGTCTCAACATTTCTATGTTATATTGAAATTCTAGACTTGGTTCGAAAATTTTCACAGAATCATTATTCTAATTACATGTGAGTTTTCACGAAATATCCATGAAAAAACAACACGTAAGAGATTTAATATCTCTCAATAACTTTTTCCGTGGATATCTCAGCGTATAGGTTATTATTCCAAGATATTAGATATTGATACCAAATTATTCGGCTCGACGAGATTTGGTATCAATAACTCATTTTTACAATAAATTACACATAGGAGGTTTCATGGATCCACACATGATATATTTTAGTTTCCTACTGTCATTGGTTCACCCTAATGATGATGAAATTGAAGAAAATATTGTACAAAAACAATATTTTAAATTTTTTGAAATATATGACAAAAAAATATGTATAATTATAGGTAGGTATGTGTATCCTAGTGATGGGCAAAAACGGCTTCCACAAAAAAATAACATCTAGGTTTTAGATTTTCAAACAACTGATTTTGTGGGTTCTATAAAAGGCAAGCATACATTTTAGAATAACGTTTTTTGACCAAGATTCAGAGTACCAAAAATATATGTAACTTTATATTACAACATTTTTAGAATACTCACTACCCATTTCACAAAATGCCCATTAGTGTGGACGAAAACGTTCGAATTTCAAAAAGTGTTTTTTTTTTTATTTAAAAATATAAATGAATTTTAAAGGAATTGTGTGAACAAAAATTCCTTTGTAGCTTATTTATTGACAAGGATATTACAGTTTTTATGTGAAATTAGCTACAAATTTGCATGGAAATTGAATGAATTTGTAGGTAACGTTTTACATTTTTTTTATAATTATATTATTTTCATTAAGTTTTATTAAATATAACCGATATGCATCAAAAAGGTATAAAAATGGTGACATTTTCCTGATTTATAATGATAAAAATTTGTGCCAAATTATCATAGACGTATTAATCTATAGACTGGAAAATCATACAAAAAAAATAGTATTGGGTCAAGTCGAATCTAGGGCCCAAAATACATTCAAGTTGTGAAATATTGTATTGTTACGATGCAAAAAATAGGCAAGGGGCTATAATATAACGTGTATCAAACATTGTACACTAAAAAAGACAATAATTTATTATTCGGTATCGATTTTATGCGTATACAACATGCACACCCCTAGCAAATCATATAAATTATTTAGGTATATTATGTACTTACAAGTAGGTAATTTTATTTAATGTGAAAATACAATTATTATTTTTATTATTCTTAATACATAGGTATCTAAAAAGTATAGTTTTAGTTATAAACTAATATCTAGGTATGTATGTATGAGTTGGTCACTATTAAAAACGCATTAAGGTAAGGAGGGAACATTTTGTTGTGTGTATTGTATACGTGTGTTTTTTGTTTTATATAGAATATAATACATACATGCAATATGTTATCTAGATGTGTTTTATGTTCTGACAATGATAATTAGGTGTATTTCAACATTGTTTGATTGTTTTTTAATAGGCAGAAACAAAAATATTATATACCAAGTAGATATATCAAAATAATTATCTATGTATGGGCTAATGGCACCGCAGTACGTCCCACAAAATAGAAATTATTAGTTCCTATTTAGGTACGTATCGCTGGTACCCATTTTGACTTATTTTATTAATTTAAACCATTCCACCCGGTACCAATGATTTGTTCCCCTTTTGACTTAACCTACTCTGTAGGTTACGTAAAAAAATCTTCTTCTTCTTCTTCGCCCTCGCCTTTATCCCATTTACTTAGGGTCGGCTCTCCTAATCCTCATCTTCCAAGTTTTCCGGTCTCCTGCATCCTCCGAGCGCAACTTTGCCTCCTTCATGTCCCTGGCAATTGTGTACATCCAGGTGGTCACTGGTCTGCCTGGTCTTCTGGGTCCTACTTCTACGTCCATTGTCTTTTTGATCATGTTATCCTGTGGTAGTCTCAATATGTGCCCGTACCATCTTAATCGGTTTTCGGTTATTTTTTCACCGATGGAAGCGACTTTGAAACTACCACGGATATGGACGTTTCTCACGTAAAAAAATATTGTAAAAATATAACAAGATTCCCGATAATATGACTTTCCATGTCCTTCTTCCACAATGCACTGGTCTCGTTCTGATGACTAGATGATTGAAGTTTTGTTTTTTTACTTATTTATTTATTCTTTATTATGGATCATACATTTTTGTGTTATATTTTATAACTGTCTTGATTGTTTACTGTTTACGTAGGTACAATGATAGCGAAAAGGTTATTTTTACTGTAATGCTGTTCATGGTTTCTTTTGTACAATGTATAACTAAATAAATAAATACAGTTGTAACAATAAATATAAAAATTATAACAATGAGCAATCCAATTGAGTTCCCTTTCTTACCAACTAATAAAAGGAAATTTGATGTACTTTATTTTTATTTAATAAGAAGATGATTGAGTTTATATTGATTTATATTTAACATTAACCTTACCATAGTCTTTGTCTGGAGAACTCTGCTTTATGGTCGCGAAACGTTGACCATCAGCGAGAGTGAAAGCGGACGGTTGACGGCTTTTGAGATGTGGTGAAACGGACACATGCTGAAGATTCATTAGTCGGAACATGTTGAACACGAAGAGGCTTTAATCAGGGTAGGTAAATTTAGGCAACTTCTCAAAAAATCAGCCAACAGCAAGCTAACTGGATTGGCCACAACTTCAAACACCCAGACCTGCTCATCACCATCTCGGAGGGCAAGACCGAAGGTAGAAATGGTAGAGGCCGACCAAGAGATACCTATATGGATCAAATAAGAAGGACATGAACTGTGGCACATATTACGTAGAATTAAAGAGACTTGCAGGAAATTGGGAGAAATGGAGATGAAAATCAAAAGTCGTTGCAGATCAATCCAATAGATTGTAACTCACTATATACGAGACCTATACTGGAGTTTTGGGAAAATTATTTTCCCATGGAGTTTCCGGTAAACAATAGGTCTCCAAATCTTTCAGTAATGTTTCGAATGTCCGGTAAAAGACAGGTGTACGAAACTAAAAATCTCTACCCCAGTTGTGGAATATGCCGTGATGGTATAGTAGAAGTAGAAGTAGTAGAATTTATTCTCTATTTTAAAGAAAAAGATGTGATACCTCTATCTAAAAAGAAACTGAAAATCTTTAAGTTAAAGATTGTCTTCACTCTTCAGTATCGTGAAATCCCTCTTGTGAGGAGGTTAGGTTAGGGTTGATATAGAAAACTACCCCCACCCCCCGCTGGTGATCGTCTTTTATAAATGACTATAGAGGATAGGTGATACCAAAAAGGGGAAGATGCATTTTTCAAATCCAAGACTATCACTTCAGAATTGTAAAATGTCGTGGGTTAATTTAGTGAATCAGTCTTTTCCTAAAATAGCTTAGTTTTTATTACTTACTTTAATTAATGTTACACTATTTTTTCTACTCCTGTTTTGTACCTATTAATCTAATTGTTTTGTATCTTTTTTTTAATAATAATTTTGTATATACATACATTAATAGTATGTATTCAAAATTTTAATATGTATAAAAGGTTTGTTTTCGATATATTCTCATATTGGATGAATTAAAAACATAACCTCTTTTTTTGTAAATTAGCCTTTTATAAGAAAAACATAAAACAATTGTACCTATACCTAATGAATTAAAACTAAAAAGTGCATATTTTAAAAAGTCCTACATGACGGAATCTACTGATCACATTGAATAAGAGACCATGAATGTGGAATTGTATGAAAGTGACGGAAGCGAAAGGTGTATCCAAGGATTGGAGGAAGAAGCTCTCAACATTTTCTGCCTGCCCCACGAGGGATGCGGCGTCATGGCATATATTTTTGTATGGTATATATTAGTTATGACATCAATCATTACAAAATATCTTAAATTATCAGTTATACAATTCAATGCATAGAAGGCGATTTTATCGCCAGATTGCGATATTTTTCAACTAATCTGATTTTTTCAATCAAAATTTTGTAATGAATAAAGCAAGCAATAAATTGTCTAATCACAAAAAAAAACAGTTATTTTGCAGAATGGCTGATTTTTCAATCAATCTGTAACAGTAATACACACACAAGAAGTTATACTTTCTGTATATAATGTAACTATGTGTATTGTAGACTTTAAGAGATATATATACATGTATGTCTGTATTTTCTATTTTAAATTCAATTTGAAATGTATTTATGTAAATAATTTTTATCCTTAAACAGAGTTCTAAAGAATGAAATAAAAATATATCATTTTCCATTTTCTCAAAATACTTTTTGGTACAGAGAAAATGGTTTAAATTTATGGTAGATTTAAATTTAATTCGAGGAAAAGAATGAAAGTACTACTCTATTTTACATAGGTACGTACAAAGACTATTGGATTACATCAACCGAGATCTATATCCCACAAGTGGGGTAGCCATCAGACCAGCTGCATGTAATAAACGTGTCATTATCCATTTATATTATTCGTGCAAACAAAAAATAAGACATTCAGGATGGCTGGCATACCTCATCGCTGAATTTAACATATAATTTTTTTTATTTTTGAACACCCGCCTTATCTTACAGAACACTCCATAACTTACGGAAAAGAGTTGGAGACCAATATTCTTTGCCGGCTGCTTCACGGTACGTTATCGGGATGCTAAAAACTAAACGCAAAATGCTTAAAACGTCTGGCAATCTACTTGCTCACTAAAGGTATTTATTTATTTATTTATTTATTCTTTGCTGTAGGAACATTGATTACAAACAATTACAGAAAAGGTAAACATTCAAGTTAGATAAAATCAATATACAGAGGGCGAGTTTATCGCAAAGGCGCGATCTCTTCCAACTAACCCAAACGTATAGGAGGTGTATTTTTTGAAGGGCAATATTCTACAAGGGCAGATCGGCTATCTGATATTACTAAGTAAAGGCATCTTCTTCTTCTCTACGTGTCTTGTTGGGTCCTCCCGACGTTGACAACCATATAGTAAAGGCATACAGCCATTCATTGTATTGTAAAATAAATAAATTAACGATTTACAAGTATCTACTAAAAGAAATAAGTTCTTATGGCTAGAAATCGAGTAGCATGGAAAAGCTTTGTTGAAGTCCATTTCAAGCAGTGTACAGATAAAGGTTATATACTCGTAAAAAATATTTCAAAAGCACGAAGAACTATCACGATATTGTGTACTTGACACAATAAGTAAATAAACAATCTTAATAAATAATTAATGAAAAGTAGGTGTGAGGGAGTCAGACGCAAAGGCACATCTTATTGAATATTTAAACTTAGAAAACAGCACATTTCTATTTCTACATATAAAATAATATCTTCATCATCATCATCATCATCGCCCTCAACGCTCCGCTTGGGAGCACAGGGCAGAAACCAGCCTCCTCCATTCAGAGCGCCTCTGTGCCAAACGCGTCACCTCTTGCCACGACATTCCCTGCGCTCTGATGTCGTTGTCATAGGAACGGTGTATTGTGAAAGAGTGATAAAATAATATATTTTGAACATATTTTTTTCTGTATTAATTAACTGTTTATATTAATAAATAATAATACTCTATCGCTAAATATTTTAATATATTAAAAAAAACACCAAGTAAAAATATTTACAAAAAAATTTTGGATTGAATATTATTTTTGCATCTCAACAATGTAGAATGAAGTAATTTTATATCTCGTTTAAGTTAAATGTCATTTGATCAGATATAATGCCTAGAAATTGCTAACTAATTGTGCTATTTTCCTTATAGGAGAATTAGAAATAAAGACCTGTGATTGGTGCGAATGGGTTGAAATGTTTTTGCTTCTAAATTAGTATTTTAGGATTAATTTTTCCGAGTATTAAAGGAATTTTTATCGTATTGATAAAATATTGAAGAAAGCGAAAATTGAAACATTTCTGCATTAATAATTAAATATTTTTGAAAAATTGATATGCCTTTATTCATTTTTTATTGGACAACATTAAAGTGTCGTTTACGTGCCAAAGCACCTCAAGGACACTGTAAAATGCATCAATTTTAGGACATTACACCCACTTCATAATATTAATTAATTTAATTGACACAAGCTTTTAGCTTACCTACTGTGAAAGGTGTAGCCCAAATGGGTTTATAACAAAACTAAGATAATTATATCTCTTTTTTTTTTTAAATGAGAATCTCTTTAGTGCCTTTGCATCTAAAGCCCTCATATATACCATTATCGTACACTGGACTTTGTATAGGTACTACTGATTCCCGATTGTGGGTCATTTTTTATTTCTTGATTGGACTTCGTATCCCTCTCCAAATATAATAATTATGTCGGTACAATGGCATATCTACAATGCGACCAGACATATCAAAGCTTCAACTTAACAAGGTCTCGAGTCTTGAGTCTCATAATTAAATAATGCAATCCTTTACAAGGCTTGGCTATTAAGAAAATCAGTCTCCATTCTATTCTATTTTATCCAAGACATTTTAATATAATCCAGTTCACATCCAATTCTGAAGATGTTCCCAATCAAATTCAAATATTTTTTTTGAAATAATATTAAAAGTACACATTAAATAGTTATATACATGCACTGAACACATTTTTCAGTAATTATCTATTTACCCGAGCTCGTTCTTTGAACGATTATAAGGTTAATAATTTTTAAAATGAAACACGATGTATAGGTACTTATTCCACTATTGACTTACACTTTACTAAGAGTAAAGTGACTTTACTTTTGCCTGACGATGAGAGCCACCAAGAACCGTCGGTCGATATATTGAACTTGATTATACGGTTGATAAAATTAAAAAACAAATGTTTTTTTCCGCTGTACGTTTTTCATTGAGAGAGACATCTTTCGTCTATAAAACATTGTCAATCTCTATATCTAATTGTCAATATCTAATCTAGATTATAGGTTAATTTTAAATTTAATAAATTCGATAAATCGTTGCAATATTATAACTCTTATAATATTCAATAATTTTCCATATAAAAAAACGACAATAATTAACATCAAAGACACAACCATCACATCTAATTACACAAAAAACTTTGTTTCACTCACCGATGGTTCGAATACATAGGCTGGGTAACTTGGTGGGCGACTGTACTGACATCACTGCCGACAGTTTTCAGAAGTACAAAACTGACGTAATTAATTATTATTTTCAAAATATGTAAACTGACATTGGGCAATCATTGGTTTGTTGGAAGAATGACATCAATTGGATTTCTGTTTTGTTCTTTTGTTAATATTGATTTATGTCTGACTATCTTACAATATATTTATTTTATCAAATGACATTTTATATTTCATTAATTGTATCGGCATTTACTTTGTAACACTTCATTTTAAATTATCAAATAAAATAAAATAAATATTTATTATTTTTGTTTCGTGTTACTGTTGAGTAAGACTAACGCACGACCGGTTTCGCGGACTCCGAGTTCGCATCATCAGGTGCTGATCTATACTGAATTAAAACAAAACAAATACAAAAGTTCGTTAGGGTTTACAGTGAGTTTACAGTAGGGTTTACAGTAGGGTAGGGTACAGTAGGGTTTACATTTTATATCTTTATTATCGCTGATGTGAATATTTTAGATAAACTCACTTTTCGAATTGTGTTTACACTGTTTAAATTTTATCTCTTTGATACTGGCTTATTTTGACACACCATAATTGACTCATTATATAGACTTTTTTATTGATTCTTATTATTTTATTATTATTTTGCTCTTGACTTATGAATTTGCAATGTACCTGTGTGATTGTGTATGATTGTTTCTTTGTTGTTGTTGTCTGTCATACTTTTTTTTTTGTTAACATGTAAAAGGCTCACGCCGTGTATGATTTTACATAAATAAATAAAAAAGACACAAAAAATCACTATATTTACTCGTAAAAATAATTCTATTTAAATAATTACTTATAATATTTTTGTTAATAATAATTAATAACTGTTTTTGTCTACAATTGATAACTGATTTTGTCGATGATTGTTGATACTTGTTTTTTGTTGAGGGGAAATAATATCATTAGACTCATATCCTTTGTATATAGTGTAACCGATATAATTCTCGGTATGACTGTAGACTGGAAAATATTGTACTCAGCAGTGTCTTGAGATATTTGGGTATTTAATTAGTTACTATAGAGCAGCTATACCTAGGTATATAGTTACAATAATAAAAAATACATAATATACAATACTACACCAACTTACTATGTAGGTATATAGATACCTATGTACTATATATAGGTACATATTATGTACCTACCTACTTATAATATAATGGTGTATGTGTGTATATGGTCGGTGGATTCATGAAACTTCCTATGCGCATTTATCAAGATTTTACAAGAGATTAAAAAAAAACTGTTGCTAGATGACATTTTCTATGTATCTTATTGTATTCTATTCGTAACTATGTATCCTATTCGTTACGTTGAAGGTAGGTACTTATTTATTTAATTATTGATTCATATTTTTTTACACATTTTTTCATAGTTAACAAAAATACGTGTAAATAAAACATGAAACTTTTTTAAAGCCAGCTTAAACTCAGCTATACCAAGTTATCTTAGAAATTTTATAGTGTATTGATTTAATTTCTCTCATTAACTTTTTTCGATATATCTTAGCGAAGGTATATGTTATTATTTCATCAGTAGATGCAGTTCGACAAGACGAATAAATTAGGTAGTATCAATATCTCGTTTTTAAAAATAATTGTCACATGTGAGGTTTCATGGATCCACCGACGATATATACAAGGAGGTGTAACAACCTATTTATGTGTAAAGAGATCTCGATATAGAACCGATAATCCAGCCTAAATATTTACTAATATATTTTAATTAGTTCATAGATGTGCATGTATGTATTTGTAAATTATTAATAAGGAAATCCCCACTTATCTCGATTGTCTTATAACTTGACTCGACAAAAAATTTATCCAATTTGTTCTGGAAAAAAAAGTGATTTTAATTATGTGAAATCATGAAATACAATACCTAACTTTTCCTTTAAAAACATAATAAACGGCCGTTTAAAATAGCCTTAACAGTAGGTACAACAACATAAAAAGAACACACTTGAAACAAAACACAATCAACAAATAAGATACTATGAAAACAAAAACATGATAACAGAAACTACATGGGATTATCAATGGAAAGCATGTACCTTCGAACAAATCCGCAATATTGATACCTACAATAATTTTAAATACAAAATGCAATCAATAGATATACAGAGGGAGAGTTTATCGCGAATGAGAGATTTCCTCCAACCTAATTTCATAAAATGTAAAAAAAAAAACTTTAAGGGAGGAAGAAAGGAGGTACGAGGGAGAAGAATAGGTAGGAAAAGAGACTAGGAAACAGATACCAAATTTTGAGTGAGAAAGTGGTCACCTTGACCGCCCGCTTGAAAGCATGAAGAGTGGGGAGCAACCTTATTCTGGAAGGCAAACTATTCCAACCGCGAGCATCATGAACAGAAAATGAGTTCCCAAAGAAGGTGTTTGTTATTCTTTTTAATGTTTTTTGATAAATATTTACTATTTTATTCTTTACTGTAGGTACATACATTGATTATAATATTATAAATGAAAGCAAAGTATCATAAAAATATCAGTTACACAATTCAATGTACAGAGGGTGATTTTATCGCTAAAATGCGATGTCTTCCAACTAACCCGGGGTCTTCCAAATATGTTTTGAGAGTGGGCTTACCCTGTGTAAAAACTCTCGATACTCCACTGTGAGGCTCGAGAAAAAAGTATATCTACATCTTACATAATATTAAAAAAAAATATATATATAATCTCGAGTTACACCAAGTACAATAATAGCTAGTAATGATAATAACAATAATAATAATAATTTTGTATGTTACTGTAAATGATTCCGTTCAATAGACGCTTTCAGCTAAGAACTATCATTTATTAAGTGTCAGGAGCATTTCCTATAATATATATCTATGTATATACATACAAACAACTATATCTTAACATAGATTTATAAGATAAATAAATAAATAAATAGTACATACCATATTATACCTTTGATATATTATATCTTTCATTACTTACTTACTGACTATCGCTTGGTTTCCTATACCGTCATTGTAACTATATCTTTCATAATGACCTTTATTATACATAGTAATCCTCCCTATTTTCAGCTAGTCTCTTTAGTGGTCAATCCAGTTAACTAATTGTTGAAATTCAAAGAAAACATTGGAAATTCAAAGCAAAAAATGACCTTATAGAGTGGAAATTCAAAGCAAAGAATGACCTTATAGAGTGGAAATTCAAAGCAAAAAATGACCTTATAGAGTGGAAATTTTAAAAAAAACATTGGAAATTCAAAGCAAAAAATGACCTTATAGAGTGGAAATTCAAAGCAAAAAATGACCTTATAGAGTGGAAATTCAAAAAAAAACATTGGAAATTCAAAGCAAAGAATGACCTTATAGAGTAGAAATTCAAAGAAAACATTGGAAATTCAAAGCAAAAAATGACCTTATAGAGTGGAAATTCAAAGAAAACATTGGAAATTCAAAGCAAAAAATGACTTTATAGAGTGGAAATTCAAAGCAAAAAATGACCTTATAGAGTGGAAATTCAAAGCAAAGAATGACCTTATAGAGTGGAAATTCAAAGCAAAAAATGACCTTATTGAGTGGAAATTCAAAGAAAACATTGAAAATTCAAAGCAAAGAATGACCTTATAGAGTGGAAATTCAAAGCAAAAAATGACCTTATGGAGTGGAAATTCAAAAAAAAACATTGGAAATTCAAAGCACAGAATGACCTTATAGAGTAGAAATTCAAAGAAAACTTTGGAAATTCAAAGCAAAAAATGACCTTATATAGTGGAAATTCAAAGAAAAAATTGATAATGCGACCAATCAAATTTTGTGACCAAAACAAGCGTTGGTTCAAAAAGGTACATTCATATCTTATATAGTATAGGTACTTTATCGTCGTTGCATATTCAAAAAGGGGCAAGTATGTGGATTTATGAATGTTTTGATATTTCTAGAATAAACTGCTTATAATGACATCATAACCACTTTATAGAGTGATTCTTATACTATACTATACTATACCCTCACGCCGTGTCCCAAGTGGGGTAGGCAGAGAGAACGGAACGCCAAACAGATCTATCTTTACACACTTCCTTCGCTTCCTCCACATTCATACAGTTCCTCATACACGTACGTCGGTTCCTCTTACTCAACACGCGGCCGTCCTTGAGAATTGATCCACGTGATCAAGCCACGTGGTTCTCGGACGCCCGCGTTTCCTCACACCCTTTGTGATTGAGTGATTCTTAGTATCAATTATTAAAATTCAATACTTGAAGAACAATATCACTAAATACAAAGTCCAAACAACAATTTTAATGCCTTAATGAATAGTTTTTAAATAGTAGGTAAATAAAAATATTCGCACATATCTACCTCTTTTTGAATATGCAACGACGTTATGTAATTTGTATTGTACATTGTATTGTATTATTTTATGTTTATTGTCTCGGAGAAGACAACTTGCATATTTGTTACGTGCAGTTCATCCGCTAGCTACAACATTTGTTGGAAATGTCGTGATGGCTTAAATGAATGAACAACATGGGTGTTTATTGTATTTTTTTAAATATTCACGCAAATTTAAAAACTTGGACAGTTTATTATTAAGTTTATTTATTTCTTTATTTCTTTATTTATCTCTTGGTACAATTATAAATACAAACATATGTATACATTTCATTATTATACTTATCAAAATTAAATTACAAACATATGTTACTATTACACTAAATATACATACATACCAGTGGCGTGCCTTCCATACATGCAAAAAAGCAACGCATGCCCAAGGAATAAATCTATCATTTTCCAACAGAGTATCTAAAAAAAACTACGAAGTAAGTTTAAATTAATTTAAATCTTCCGCCAAACGATAGCAAATCTTTTGCAAACTTCTGGTTAATATTGATTTTATTTTGATTAGGTATATTCAATTAATGTATTAGTTATTTCAGTTTTTCTTTATTTACATAATAATTTCGTAACATAAGGACTATCACCCTTTATCGCTCCTCTTGGGAGTAAGTATAGGGTAGAAATAAGCCTCCCCCGTTCAGCGTGATTCTACGCCAAATGAGTCATCTTTTTCATCCTATGATATTTATATTGTTTAAATGTCGGTGTCATTAAAACGGTATATTGTAAAAGAGGGTCATCTCAACTATCTGGATTATTGTAGGCAGAAAAATAGTGTAGGTTTTGGCCAACAGTTGGTTTCTAACATTGTGTAGGATAATATATAAAATATAATAAATTCTAATGCAATTTGAAACAAGTGTTCCTTTCTACTATTGTTTTTTAATTCGCAGAGAGACGTCTTTCGACTTATGAGGTCATTATCAATCCTCATGACCTCATAAGTCGAAAGACGTCTCTCTGCGAATTAAAAAACAATAGTAGAAAGGAACACTTGTTTCAAATTGCATTATAATGGAATTCTACTACGTGTGCACCGACACAATTAATATAATAAATTCTACCTATAATATACAAACCGCATGCCCAATACCAAAAGTCTAGTTCCGCCACTGATACATACATACAATTATTTATTTATTTATTTATTTATTTATTTATTTAAAACAGCATACGGCATCAAAGCCATTAATAACATATTTAACAATAATAAAAAAACATGTAATATTATATACAATACATACTCTAACTATCGTAAAAAAAAAAATTGTTGTACAACAATTATATCAGAAAATGAGATTTCAACTTAATATTCTAATACATACATGTATACATACAATAGAACCATACATCATCTTCATCTACCATGAGATCCCACCAGGCAGAGCCTGTATGTGGGAATACCTACTAATATCAAGTTTTATATTCCTACCTGTACGTAACTATAAACATGTATGTGTGTCCTTTAAAAGACTAAATAATTGCAGTGTACTGTGTACTTTGTAGTATACTCTACATATTATATACACACAGATAAACATATACCTATATACATCGCTATGTTCGCAGGCCCACTCAGTAGGCTTAGTGAACAATAAACAAGAAATTCACTATCCACCCTCATGGCAAAAAATAACAATGTTACAACTAAAACATTAGTACTTTGTCAATCCAGCAAATCATTTAAAATTAATGTTACAGTATCACATTGAAATATGACTTATTCATGAAATGCCTACTCACCAAAACTATTAAACTGTGAGTTAGTTGTTTTATTCAATCCTACATATACTTATATACAAAAACAAAAGAATCAAAGAAGTAAGAGTGTATCATTAAATAAATAAACGACATCAGAACTTGAACTTGCGCAGAATGGCTATTTTTAATAGAGAAGGCATGTTTTCATTTAATACTTTCGAGAAAAGCATTTGAGATAAAATATTCAACTCGGCAATAGGATATAAACTTGTTATAAAATTCAAAACTCTATCATGAAGCTACCAGCAATGCATATTGTAAGATAATATTGTTTTAATTTTATATTCAGTACTTAGTAAATGAATTTGTCTTGACAGCCAAAATACCTAATACTTATAATATAAATCTAGTCCTTATTTAAAATGTGATTAGGGGTCAATCTTAAATACCATCGCATAAATAAATAATATAATTCTTTATCTTATAATCCCATCAAATAATACGTTACCTATTTGATTTGTAAAGTGCATAACTCCATTTTTATGTTAAATTTTTATAGTTAATTTTTCACTTTATATTTGATGATTGTTTTTAGGTATTACTATTAATTGATGTGAAATTTTCCTCATTCTAAATATAAAATTTAGTTGAAGGTAGGTACCAACCTATTGCGCATAACTTTCAACAAAATTGGGCTCCTATTATGTGAAAATTTTATTTATTATTTATTTATTTCTTCATTCTTTACTGTATATTGATTACAAACAATTACATAAAAGGTAAACATTCAAGTTAGATACAATCAATATAGGTATAGAGGGCGAATTTATCGCAAAGGCGCGATCTCTTCTAACTAACCCAAACGTTTAGATAATCAAATAATACTTTTCATGGACGCTTAGTTTTCCAAACGACACCCTTGATGCCCTGCAGGGTTACTCTTGACACAATTTAAAGTCAAAATATTTTATTTTATCAGACTTCTAATCAGGTGATTTTGTGACGCGTAAAATATCACATTATTAAAATTGCAATTTTTCCACTAATCAAACTAATTATTATGGAGGTCAATGTTTTGCAATATCAACCCTTCATTGTGTGCATGTATTATTATATTAGTGTGTAGGTAATACATATAATTAATTATACGATTGTGTTGCTTGCGTTATATTTACATAAGGGTTATATTACAATGCATCTTAATCAGTAGGAAGGTTGTCAGTGTTGGCTGGAATGAAATCTAAAGAGCTTAGGACTTATAAACTATTTTGCATATTGTGCGAGGGACACACGGAAAATTTTAACATATTTCAAACTTATTTAACGAATTGTTCATAGAAGCTCGACCAGCACATATCGTAAAGTTCTTGAGAATTATTTTCACCATTTGTAAAGCAGATTAGTAAGTATTTAAAACTGTTAAAAGAATAATAAAAATAGAATATTATACTTAATTATCTTTTTAATCTTTGATATGAGTAGGCATATCATGGATTACAATCCATTGGATTGGTCTGCAACTAGTTTGGATTTTCTACTCCATTCCTCCCTATTTTCAGCTATACTCTTTAATTCTACGTGATTTGTATTAATATATTCAATATTTATTGGCCACAAAATTGTTATAATACAATGATAAGAAACAATATAACTAATAGTCTAATCAAAAAGTACAAAACAGCGTTCCAACAATGTCTAGACAAGAGGTAGACTTGTTGTAATACGATATCTTTCAGACGCATTTGTCGTAAAGGCTATTTGAAAATTAATGAACTCATAATAGAGCTATTGGGAATAATATACCTACTTTAAATCATTTCCATTCAAATATTTACGAAAAAAAAATATTTTTATATTGCATTATATTTATCTAGGTAAAAATTACTTAAATGTGATTTTTAAAGACGGCAAAATGTTGGTAAAATTGATGAATATCTTTATAAAAGTGCTTGATATTTTCAGTATTCTGTTATTTAAGGTTCATAAATAGCATATTTCGATTGAACCTTGCTTAACTTTACTTGACAATGTTGAGGTAATCACTTAGCCAAAGGGCTCTATAGTAAAATGAATCACTTGAACTTGTTTTTGGATACCTAATAAAATTGTATAAATCATGTTTGTTTACGAATAATATATTACAATTAATCTGAAATATTAATTAAAAAACGGCATACCTAGCATAATGTAGGTAGGTACCTTCGTAGATTTTTTTTTTTATAAATTTAATTGAAATCTTAGCGGTGAGAAAATTTCTTATGACTTTTCGAGCTCACCTCATTGTATGTTCCTTTGACATATGAGTAATGTTGATCCGAATGTACAAAGTAAATTGAAAATAAGCGAAACGCCGGGGATTATCAACAGACATGACAATTAATCACGGCATTTCTATGCTTATGTTGTATTAGGTATCTTTATATTATTATTATCTCTAACGTCGAGAAAACGTCACAATTTTAGGTGTTTTATCATTTATACTATCTATCTACTTGTTATCTTATCCTCGGTATCATGGCATTCTATCCTACGGATCGGGTTATTTTGGACTTTTTTTTAAACATGTTTTCGATGGGGACATCATGCTACATAATATTATATCGCTCGCTTGCAAGTGCAACGTCATAAAACGAGAAATGTAAGTTTTGAGTTAAAAATGCAGAAATAGCGTATTTTTCAATATCTACATAATGTTGTCTCCAATCCTCATTATGGATGCGAGAGAGATAACAATATAATATGACGTGTCATTATTACGTTTTAAATATTATGCAAGTTTATCACTTGCGACTGTACTGAAGTATATTGTTGAGTTGGGTTTTTGCATTGACGAAGAGAGAAGAAGCCTGAGTCAATAACACATTTTCACGTTACGTTTTCGTTCCGTTAACGTTCGAGTAGGTATACACAAAGTGAAAATGTGTTATTGACTCAGGCCTCAGAGGCCTGAGTCAATAACACACTTTCGCGTCACGTTCCCGCTCCGTTAGCGTTCGGGTGCAGACGATGTTGCGCCAAAGTGTTAATTTTCGTAACTATTGTGTATCTTAGCAACGAAATTGACACTTGCTTGCAACTTCGTCTATACTCGAACGTTAACGGAGCGGGAACGTGACGTGAAAGTGTGTTATTGACTCAGGCCTCAGGGCTGTTCTCGCATGGATATTATAATTATTATGTATGTTTAGTACTTTATTATTTATTTATTTACATTTTTATACGGCAGAGCCTTTTACCTGTTAAATAAATAAATAAAAAAACAACAACACTTACAATTTGACAGACGATGACAAAAATACAGCTTGTAGCAGCATGCACAAAGAGTAAGATATTGTCTCAATTTACTCTTTTTTTTAATAAGATGTATCTGGGTTTTTGTTATAAACCCAAATGCAATATTCAAATTTCGTATTCAAATGGTATTATTTTAAGAAATGTCAATATTTAAACAAATTATTTCTGAAAATTACCTGAATAAAGTTTTTGATAACGACATAATATCTAAGAGATGTCACGGAAGTTTTTCTTTTTATGAAACAAAAACGTCACTTTTGCCATCTAGCATATTAAATATGAAACCTTTTTTAAATAACGTAAAAATATTTTTAATATAAAGTTGACATAACATCAAAACTTACATTTGATACCTACCTATTGTCTTGAATATAAATAATATTTTTGTTTATTTTCGCTTGAAATGTACCTATGTGAAAATTGTTTTGTACTATTTTAAAACTGTATAAGGCGAAAGCCATTTATTGCTTGAAATAAATAAATAAATAGGTAGGTACCTACTTATTCTATAAAAATTAGAGGTCGACATACTTATTAATGCAAAATACACTAAAAGTTTATTTCAAACCTTTAAACGCGTTTATCTCAAAACTGCATTTTCTGAGATATGTCACTGTTCTTACGAACGAGCGATATATTAAGACGGAGTTTAGGACAATTATTTAAATCATGGCTGCTACATAATATGTATACCTAATAGTATTATATAAAATAAATAATATCTCATTTACTTTTGTATATATGTAGGTTTCTTATATGCAGTGACTTCATATTCTCCCCCACCACTTGTAAGGGATTCTGTAATAGTATATTAATTTTATTGTTATTTTAGTGAAAAACAATAAAAAGAACATGAGAGGTTCACATGCAAAGGCACATCGATCCATTATTTACAAATATTATACTATGAATGGGTTAGTTGGAAGATATCGCGCTTCTGCGATAATCTCACCCATTGCACAAAATTAAGTGTTCAGTAGTAGGAGTGTTGTTATGTTTTTTATTCTATTGTATACTATTTTTTTTGGCAACAAAGATTTTTATTAATAGGTAGATATTATTAATGCAGAAATCATCGCAATTTCACTAGCTACGCTGTTGAGTAAATGATGTAATGAAAATCAGTCTCTATCTTCGAATGAACCAGTTCTAAAATACTAATTCATTTTAAAAAAACGTTTCAAGGAGGTATAAAAATGTGCTTTTTCTCAGTTTTAATTTTCTAGGATCGCTGTACCTTTGCATATGAACCACCAATATAACAGATATACAATGCACCGACTTAGATTTTGATTTTAACACGTACCTATAAGATATTTTACATCTTAAATTCAGCAATGAGGTTTGCCAACGATCTTGAGTGAATTATTTTTATAGCTGGCACGAAGAAGACAGGTTACATGTTTATTAAATGCAGTAGACCAGCTGGCTACCGCGCTTGTAGGATAGTAGTAGTAGGTAGTACATTTATACAATATCTCATATGCACGCCGATTTCTCTTACTCAGCATCATTGAGATTTGATTCACGTGATTCTCGAACGTCCGCGCTTTCTCACACCCCTCTTTCAGATAAATACATTCCCTTCGTCATTCTTTCATCATACATTCGCTCCACTTGTCCAAACATCGCAACTTATTTACACGAATTCAATCCACAACACTTCTCTCGCATCTGCCATTTTCCTACATATTATTGTTTCATTATTTTTCTACAATAATAATTTTCTTCCAACTAACCCCAGCAATATTTTATTACTTATATCTTGAAGCGAGAATGAACATCTTAATACTACTACTACTAACCTAAATTATCAAAACATCAAAAGTGTCGGCAGAGGAGAAAATCAAAAGCTTGTAAGCTCTTTAATATTTTGAAAAGTTCATTAATATGAGTGCTTGCACTACATAAGACATTGTGATATGCCATCCATCCTGAATGTCTCAACACTTTTTGGCATGGATACGACGACTTGTATTATTATTACATGCAGTTAGGCTGATATCTACCCCACTTATGGGAGATGCCGTGACGGGATTGATGGACCTATTTTTTTACGAATACATGTCTTTTATAGAACACTCGAAAACTTACGGAAAAGAGTGGAAAGCCTATTCTTTACCAGAGACCCCATGAGATAAAATTCAATTAGGTGTTTACCAGTGGCGCGTCTTCCTTATAAGCCAATATGCCGGGCTTTATTAAAGATTTCGAAGCTCGCAAATAATTTTAAAATGATAATATTACTTGCAGTTATCTATCAATCCTATCTTTTTGAAGTACCTATCAAACAAACCTCGATAAAAATGCTTATATGCGATGTTGTATGGGGAAATAAGCCTAGCTTACCACAATTTCTAATGACACAATATGATGTCTCGTCCAATTTCCAAAGTTAAGCACCGTCGAAAGCGCTCAGCTCTTGGATGGGTGGTCATTATATGGTAATATGGAGTATTTTTTCATATAATACAACTTCTCAGATGAAATGGAACCTTATACTTATTTGTAATAATTTTACATCGAGTGTGGGCTACTCAGTTTAAAAACTTTGTATACGCCACTAGTTTTTGTATTCATCCTTAAAATCAAATAAGTAAGATGGTACCTACTTACAAAATTTGTTAATAATATTTTTGATAGATTTCTTTTCTTCAAAGACAGCAAGTTTAAAAGCTAGTAATGAATAAAGCATCAAATAATAATAATAATACTAATAATTTAAATTCATTTTCTTCTCTCGGTCTAGCCATCATTTGGACAAATAGGCACTCATTTGTCTTACAGACCCCGCGTTTGGTGCTCGAATATACCTACCTACCTACCTAGATACCTATAGGCACTACCTACTACCTCCCCGGCCGTCGTCACTATACGCAGTGAGTACTGATTGTTTGGATGAAAACAATAATAACAGACGTATTGTGTGGTTTTATTTGGTATAGTTGTATGAAAAAACTGCGGAGGATACGAATATACACGTAATTCAATGAATCATCATGCATTGTTATTACTTATTTTCAATTCTTATCGCGAAATTTCCCATAAATGAGATAACAACCAGCAGACTAATTACTGCATGTAATGATTGTCCTCTTCGTATCATATTTAACTATAATACTAATTTTTATTTGTTATTTTTATTTTGTTTTTATTATTTCTAATTCTGCTTATTGTTAATGTGACGTGGTTAGATGGAAGAAATCACTACCTATATAGTGATAATCTCGCCACTGCATATCATCACATTTTTTCTTGTGTATATTGCTTTATTTTATTTGTTATATGAATGATGATGTGCAAGAAGAATAAAACAAATAAATAAATAAATAATCAGGCATTGTTCCATGCTACGGGATCATCGTCCAATTAAAATAAAGCAATATACACAAGAAAAAATGTGATGATGTGCAGTGGCGAGATTATCACTATATACCTAGTGATTTCTTCCATCTAACCACGTCACACTAATAGCTATTACTCAGCAATGAATCGACTCCATGTAATAGGGAATAGTTACTGTGTTGAAGTTGATATCTTCAACGATTCAGAGTACACCGTGAGGAAATGTGCTGTGAGGGGATTTGTTCGAAGGTACATGCTTTCCATTGAGAATCACATGTAGTTTCTGTTTTCATGTTTTTGTTTTCATTGTATCTTATATTATGTTGATTGTGTTTTTCAATTGTTTTTTTTTACGTTATTGTACTGTAAAGGCTATTTTAGAAAAGCATAAATAAAAACAAAATCTTGTGCCGTGTCAAAAGCCGATAAACTTGTACAGAAAGCGAACATATCAATCTTCATTTTTAGTCAAAATATACATAGTCATTTTAATTTTATTGTAGACAAAAATTCGATCAGAACTCGATAGTTTTGGGACAACCAGTAAAAAAATTTATCAAAGTAGGATTTTGAGAAAATAGTCAAAAAATAGAAAACAAAGCTGAAGAGATTATGAAATATTCCAAATTTGTATATCTTTTTGAAAATTTGGCAACGGGAAAAGGGGGGGATAGTCAAGGAAAATATCCAATTTCGAAATCTGTAAAATTGATCAACTACACCAAATTGTGAAAATTAGAATAACATAACTACTTAATAATTAGGTATGATACTTCCCCGGAGCGGCTAAATAAGTAAATAGGGCCCATAACTTAATAATTATTTTCTGAACGAAACCAAGTTCAAAACTAGTACCTAGTAACTACCGCCGTCTGGTGGCAAAATAACGTACTAATCAACACATTTATCCAAATTCTTTTCTTGTCCCCATTTTTACAGGACTACTTTACGTTTGTTAGTAGTACATAGTAGGTAGTAAGTATAGAATGTCGGTATATAGAAGGCGGAGGGAAAATTATTTACCCCCGGGCCACGTAATGACCGAACCAATAAATTCTTTACGGTTCAAAGAATCGACAGTCAACGAAATGTTATATTTATCATAACCAAACCTTATTACTAGGTACCAGAGATAGATGTCATTAACAGTTAATAGATTAATTACTACTTCTTCTTCTTCTCCTTGGAAAATTATTAGTCCCACATGGTGGTGGGGTCTGCCTTTCTTGTTTGGTTACGACACTTGGTTCTGTGGAACGCATCCTCATGGGAAACATCACAGTTCCGCATGTCTTGGCTCACTACTTCACGCCATCTACGCTTTGGCCTTCCTCTTGGTCTCTTGCCGGAAACCTCTTAATCACTATTCTAAACCAAGGTTTTTTGATTTGGTTGTGGTGGAGTGGACTTCCATTTTAATACTGAAACACTATTTATTTAGGTACACTAAGGGTTTACCAGCACATTTCCCTGGATGGCTTAAGAGCTGAGCTCCTATCGTCCAGACTTCATTTGTGGAAATACTTAGTATAAGTGTTTTATTTTTAATAAGAAATGGACATTCAGGATTTTTATTATTTTATACTTAAAATGAATCTGAATTTGCAATAAACCCAAATACACCCCCAGACACCCTCACAACAAGCAATACGCTTGTGTTGTGAAGGTGGAGTATGTCGGCAACGGCTAGAATTGAAGTCTACCATCAGGCTGCCGACCATCTCATAGCACTCAGACCGCGCAACGTTAATTATTACCGTATCACAAGAACTGTTTTTTTTAAATAAGCATCATTTTTTGTAATTTAAGCTCCCGATTTTTGCCACTGTGGCCCTTTTTTTTATTTTTTAACTCTTGCAACTGACTGCACCTAGCCTAGGTTACATTTTAATAAAATTATCATTTTTTAACGAGTTTAACGGAATTAACCTCTTTGTTAACGTATTTACGATTAATTGAGTTAATTTTTGATTAATAAAGTCTAACTCTTGTAATTACCTACATGCACATACGTATGTAATGTATATGAATCAAGGAAATGAAAATATACAATATGTTATTAATTATATCGATTCCATTGTTTGTTTTTACTGATTCTTTTGAATGAGTCCAATGGTTGCCTTATTCGTGAAAGAATCATGATAGCATTTATTCCATATATTTATTTATTTATTCATCTCACGGTCTTACAATGTTCAACCCTTATATATATTAACAAATATAGCAAAAATATATATAAAAAAGGCAATATAAGAATACACATACAATAAAACAACAAAAAATTGTATTCTTTTGAAGGATTAACTATGTAACAGTTTCGAGACATTTTGAATGTTTTCAAAAAAAGTATTTTACAATGCAATTCTGTTACTTGATTGTATATAGATCGCGATCGATTTCAGCAAACCGTTGCCATTGACGAGTATTTTTTCGCTTATCGCTTAGAAAGGACAATGGTAGCTTATTCAAAAGTTTCCCAGACAGAACCCACAGCCCATCGTCTCCTAGATGTCTCCTAGCCAAGATGTCGACTTTGTCCAATTATGCTACTAGTCGACATACAGACATAGTCGTTTTAAAATTCTCACTTTCAGAAAAACTTCAAATGAAGGTATGCTAGAACAATACGTCAATACCTACAGTCCTACACGTGAGGCTGTCGTTGTGGTTTATGACATTGTCCAGATTATGGAAAAACAGTGGATTCTTGTTACTTGAGATCATAAACCTGGACGAGTTTTGAAGAAGCCTGTATTCATACAGTGGAGAGACGAAGGTTAGCATTAAGTAAGTAAATAGTAAGTAAACATAAATATCCATTAAAATTATCATCATCACATCACTTCCCTTGCGGGGTAGGCAGAAAGCATGGCATGCTCATGCTATTAAAGTTGTTCATCACGTGCCCATCCTGCAGGGTCTGGTTTACATACATGATCTGGCCATTTAGTCCTCGGACGGCCATGTCTCTGAGCACCACTCCTATCACCAAAATATATTATCTTAGTCATTCTGTTCTCATTCATTCATTCATTCCATTGAAATTAGATACCTTCCTAATAAAAGTATGAGTCCCTACCTTTTTGGGACACATTCTTGGAAAAGACGATTGTCCCTATTTCCTGTCTGCTTCCACCATCAGAGCCGTACTCAGGAAGAAGGCATACAACATCAGTAATAACAATATTATTATAATGGGGTGTACAGGGGCGGAGTGGGAGACATTGCTACTATATAATATATGTATGGGTGTATATGTGTAGGAGAGGAGAGGAGACAAGGGATAGTGAGGAGAGATAGAGAGGGGGGAAGGCAGCTAGACAGTGACGGATTGAGAGATATTTGTCATCGCTTCTCCCTTCCATAAGAACCTAAAGTTTGATAATGTAGGGATGAATCACTTCAACGAAATGGATTCCTAATAAATATTACGGTTTTAGAAAAATTTAAATGTCAGTGAAACTATACCATCACAGCATATCCCAGAAGCGGGATGGCCAGCAAAACAGCAGCACGTAATAAACATGTAAGCTATGTCATCTCCGTGCCAACATAAAAAATAAGAAATTTGGGATTGGTGGCAAACCTCATCGCCAAGATGTAAAATGTCTTTATTTTTTCAAACACCTGCCTTTTAATTCGATTACGGAAATTACGGAAAAGAGTGGGAGACCAATTCTTTGCCGAATGCTCCACGGAACTATGTCTGTGTAATAAGAAAAATCGACTTTAATGCTTTTTATTACATGCAGCTGGTCTGCTGGCTACCCCACTTGTGGGATATGCCATGATGGTATAGTAGCAGTAGAAACTTTCATGCTTGAAGAAGAACTGCACAAATGTGGAGAAAGTGAAAGTAATTTTTAAAGACGGGTCAACGAGGCGTTTCTTCCTTTAGATGGATTTTAAGAAGATAATTACCAATCTAAAAATTAATCAAAAAATCTATAGAAAGACTAACAGGTTTTTAATAAGCCTAAAATACTTCCAAACCCCTTTTCAAATCTCCGCCATGGTTGTAAAGGCAAAATAAGCCGACATTATAGTTTGAAATTTATAACTCTGGGCCAGTTTTTTGAAATACCTACGATAGTAGGTCAATGGTAATCAAAAGATTCTAACAAGACATCAAAATTTTTCTATGTATTTTTAATCTGGATTCATTTCAAATTTCCCATCAACTCTCAATCATTCCATTCCGTTCACTCACTTTATCCTCTGTGTCTATCCCTCTCTGATCCCGACATAATGTACATATTATTATTGTTATATATCTACGGTATATATAGATATATATGTATATAATATACTATAGTAGTGGTAGGAGCAGTCTCCAGCCAACCATAATACAGCCTGATCTCTTGTGTAGGAGGACTCTGACATACGGTATACGGTGACAGAAAAAACAAGACTGACAATTATGGCACTGAATGCAACAATTTTGTTTACACATCCAATCCAATAATTTTCCTGTTTATATCACAGGGTAAAAAACAGCCGTTTGGTCGCCCAGACCGTCGACCGTCTATTCAAATAATGACTCAGGCTCAGACCATAATCTAGTCTTTCTTGATTCACGCCATCTCTGAATCTCCCTATTCTCTTCACATCACTCCATCATGTCAACTATCTCTCCATTTTCCTTTTCCTGTCTATGGTATCGGACTTCCGTTAATCAGCAGCTCCACCTTTGGTCATCTTTACGACTTTCATTTTCATTTTTATTTCGCGATGCATTTCCTCTAGAGTGGTTTCAAATTTCCACATAAGGAATCAATTAATGATTTTTGACAAAGAAATTGTGCGAAAAGGCAGGTAGCATAGTGCGCAGAAGAAATTATCGTGTAGATTAGGTAGATCATTTAAAAATATAAAACTAACACTGATGATGGCAATTCGTTGGTGAAAGCGCTAGGCGTTTTTGTGCTGTAGGTACGTTATATACATTTTTGTGAAATAAAAAACAGTGTTAATTACATTTTTTTTTAAATTATTTAAAATGATGTTTCACAATGTTAACACTGAAACATTAAATTCCATGTAGATTAGATATATATTAAGACTTTCAACCGGTTTCATAAAAAAAATATAGTCGCAGTAAATTTGTTTCGAAATGACAAAATTCAAATTAAAATTTTTCAGGAAAATTGCTTATTTGCTACACTACGCTGCGATGGTTACCAAAACTTATTTTAAAATAAACAATAGTTACCACGAGTTTTTGTCAATATTGTTTATACTGACATCTTGTGTTTTTAA
Source organism: Athripsodes cinereus (assembly GCA_947579605.1). Lineage (NCBI taxonomy): Eukaryota > Metazoa > Arthropoda > Insecta > Trichoptera > Leptoceridae > Athripsodes > Athripsodes cinereus. The sequence continues at coordinate 3,895,304 of OX388317.1, read as the reverse complement.
GTTTGAGTGAGTGAAAGTTGTAATGACGTCTGGTGTTCCCAAATTTAACTGAGTGAAATACTCTAAATTTAAAGTTGGTTTACGAAACTCATACTTTTTGAAAACGGGCGGTTACCTCAAAACCTTTAACCTTCTTAATACATCATAAAATGTATAAGTAATTCATTTGATTTCGGCAACTATATCAAGAAAATAAAAAAGAAAAACTCAAAAATGTTCTTTATCCAACCAAATGAAGTCTTATCACCTTTTTTGTCTAAAGAAAAAAATTAGTTCATATTATTGTTCACATATCCGAGAGGATGGTCTTTGAACATAAAATGGAATAAAATATTTTTCCACAACTTACTCAGTAGGTATACTTTACACAATTTCCAGAAATATTTGTCGAGCTATACCTTCCTATCTATATTCCACCATACACACTGTATACATATACAGGTATATAATAGTACTGTAATGTGCAGAATTATACAGGGTGTATCATTGTACGTGAACTGCGCAGAATTCACTGTTTGATAATATTATTATCTACCTATTTTCCTACCTATATACCTGATACTATACATATTATATACCTATTCATATATCGTTTATGTATTTTCCATTTACTTTCGATTACAATGTTTTACCTACATAATTAAATTATTACAGATATGTCTATCTAGGTTAGTTGGAAAATGTCATAACACAGCGACAAATTCGCCCTCTGTGCATTGAATTATCTACATTGCATTTTTGATCTTAAAGAGTATCCTAAGGAGTCCCCGGTATCAACGAGTAAAATGTCTTATATTTGAGAAATAATCATTTTTTGTATTTTTAGTTTATTTACATTATGTAAATATGCTTTAAAAACACAACAAAAAGTGAAATACTGTATACTATATAATAATTACCTACACTGTTAAAGACATACGTTGTCTTTGTTACGTTCAATAGTTAAACAATTCGAAATTTTTATTTGTGAAATCGAAAATATGTACATTATTTTTTCCATTACTAAATATTTAATATAAAAGGAACCGTGTATTTTTAAAGTTATTTGTTTGTGGAATTGAAAAAGTGGCGTTGAATGTATGTATTCGCATACATACATAGATACATACCATCACGCCGCTTCCCTCGCGGGGTAGGCAGAAAAGATCGAGCGCCGTTTCCTTCTATGCTTGCATAGTACATCTTTCACTTCCGTCACTGTCATACAATACCTCATGCATGCTCTCCTGTTCAATGTTCTCAACACGTGACCGTCTTGTAGGATCCGGTTTATAATATGATCTTGCTATTTGATCCTCGGCCGTCCACGTTTCCGAGCTCCACTCCTCTCAGCCAAATATATCTCCTTGGTCATTCTGTCCTCGTTCATTCTTTCCACGTGCCCAAACCATCGCAACTTATTTACATTCATCCTTGTAACTACAAGTGTATTAGCAATCAAATCAAAATGTTGATTTATGAAACAGGACAGTCAGATTATAGGCATTATAAATTTATTGAGTTATTAAAAATCCATGGAAATTTGTACCTACTAATGCATCATTTTTAAATTTTCCACTGAACCTAGAGTCAAACAAAAAGAATAGATTTGCTATACCTACTTAAATACCAATTTTCTGATAGCTATAATGACAGCGAGTATATAAACCTTAATGTATATATAATAGCAGACAATTTATATAAAATTATGATATCTCAAATAACCTTCTAAAATTCCAAATTTGAAAACCTACCTACACGCGAAAATTGCTTTGAAAATATCGCAAAATTTCAAGTGAAACTGAATCTCAATTATACGAAAAATAAGGATTATATTTCGATATCATTTCGTATGTCTTTAGTGATGATTTTTGTAAGGTGTCTGATTCGGTAATTTTCTATCTGTGATTTTTTGTGAGATTTTCATTGCATTGTGATTTTAACACACAAAAAATCACTGTGAATACCATAATTACGATTAAGGTTAGTAGGTACCTATCATAACTATAAAATAAAGTCCACTAATTTTATTTCGGGAAATGATTTTTTACGGTATAAACCTTTTACATATTAAAGTTACGTATTATTACAATCACTCAGTGGCGGGACTAGACTTTTTATATTGATCACGCATTCCTAATAAAAAAACGATCATTCAATTCATAATTTTTCAAGAAATATGAGAAAACATCACACTTTTCAAACTTCTAATCTCCCGTCTCTCAATTTTCAACTTATTATTATTATTATTCTCTTTTAATTTAGTTTGCACATCATAACAACTTTTGGCCAATGCGATGTGCAAAGAGTTATCGGTTCACACTCTGGTGTAGGCCTCCTTGTACTGGGATAGCTGAAACACTTCTCCACTCTCTGGATTCTTGTTCGTTCTCTAATATTTTTTAATTAGGATATTCACCTTCTTTACCTGCATGCTACATTTTTCTTCTAATTTGTCTTTTATGATAGATCCAGCAGACTTTTAATACTTATTCAAACGCTATATATATTTACCGAAATATAAATAGCGCCTTTGTATTATTTTTATCATCATTGCACAGTGATTATAATCACATCAATATAATATTTTCAGATAATTGCGATATAAACGTTTTTTTTTTTACTTGTAATTGTGAAATAAGACATACATACATACTGTTATTTTTACAAAACTGTTATCTGAAAAAATAAACATCTTTAAAATGTAATTTGTAAGTTTTGATATTATGAAACTATTGCGTGTATGTATGTTTACTAATTATTATATTTTCTTTAGAAATCATAAAATAAAATTCAACTTTTATATTTAGTTACTCTTACTTGCGTGTTGGATCACTGTTTTCCCGAAACAGAATATGTCCCCCATTCAGTTCTCTAAATTTTCGAGTGTCCTGTAAAAAGCGAAAGCATCTAGTATACAGGAATAGAGCTGTGTGGCGCTCTGTCCTCTTTGCCTACCCTCACTTGGGAAGCGGCATAAGGGTATATTTATTTATTTATTTTATTCTTCACTGTACACTGTACACACATTGGTTACAATATTACAATATAAAACAGTGTCATAAAAATATCAGTTATACAATTCAATGTACAGAGGGCGAGTTTATCGCTAAAACGTCTTCCAACTAACCCGTATAATATAGTTAGTACAATTTATATTATATTAGTGCATCGTGATAATATCGCTTCAAGCCCACTTTAGAACATCTACACTGAGAAAAATACTAACGAAATTTCACAACGAATCATTGGTACGTACAACAAGTTGTTGGTAAATTTACCGATTATTTGTTTGCGAAGAGTTAATATTATAGATTTATACCAATGAATCGTTTGTACGATCTCTGGTCCTAATCTGATAGTACCTACCGTACCAATGATTCGTTTTGAGTATTTTTCTCAGTGTAGGATCCAATATTTACGTCCATTTTTGAAATTAGCATCAATTGAAAAACTGTCATCAGAAAAAAATACCTAAACATATTCTGCTGACATTTAGATTTTGTCATATTATAAACATAAAAAGAAGAGAAGAAAAAAGAATTTATTTAAAAAGAGGAAAAAAAGTACTGTGTCGTGTAAAACTTTGAGAAAACATAAGTCTCCTAAAATCGTCATAGTTAGCGGCGTAGTCACGTATAAGCTAACCGGGGTAGTCAGTAATCTAACAGCATTACAATAAACATACAAATCACCCTCTCTGTGCCGTAGAACAAAAGAAATTAGGATGGATCGATGGAATAATAATTTTCAAATATGAATCATAACAAAATCTCTTTCCGTTCCCCACAATCGTTTAATATTTATTAGGTCATCTTTGATTCTATGTAATAAACCTTCAGAATATCCACATCATTACGTGTAAATGCCCGGCAATCACCGGCACAGATAAATAATAGTAATATAAATCGTTTAGAGAATATCTATCGGATTGTAGTAATACCAATATGTATTATAATGTTTGTCACTGCCATCAACCTATATTGTATAGAACAGAAATTCAAAGGAAATACTGGTAATGCGACCAATATACTTTCATATCAACCAGTCATTAAGAAGCGTTGGATTAAAAAATTACGTTCATATCTCCCTCGAGGCCCTCGTTGTAGATCCATTTATAAAAGTAAATAAGTGTTGATACAAAATATATTGATAGTCCAGAAGTGTTAAATCACTCGCAAACAAGTGAATGGTATTGAGAAGAATAGAATAGAATAATCCAGAAGTGCATCTTTTTACAAGTTACCATTCACCACAGTTTGTTTATATTGAGTTCATATAGGTACAAACATTTCAAAACCGCGTAGTTTTTGCATCTCATCATTCTCATCATCTCTTAAATTTCATCAAAACTCGAAATAAATTAATATTCATTATTGTTGATTGTCTCTTCAAAACTTAAACAAGTCATCATTTTGTGTCACATTCCCGCTTCTATTGCCAAAACACGTGTTAAAAAAACCGACCCCTTCCGGGAATCACTCTGTTGTCTCACAAGTGCCAGCGTGTAGTGATCAGTGTAATGTCCAGTAGTGTAACAGAGAAGGATAACAACACCGACTACTCGCAACAACACAGCGGGTGAAAGGGACAAAAATACTGTTTTGTCTACCACGATGCCTATCTCAGATCTCCGTAAGAAGAAGCTTCTCTATGTGTGCAACGTTTTCTTTGATGTCAACCAAAGTGGAACGCTCGAAAAGAAGGACTTCGAGTCGGCTGTTGAGAAAATCTACACTCTTCGTCATCCCAAGAACGTAGAGATGTACGACACCACGACCAAGATATGGGATGGCCTGAGGCAGAGAACTGATGCCAATAAAGATAGAGAGTCCTCTGCAGTGGCAGCAGCGTTACATGAACTTCATGTTTGACCTAGAAGATGCTTCCAACTTGACTAAAAAGCCACGGCGCTCTTGAGATGGTCACGGACCATGAAACAGCGCCAAATACAAATCATCTTTTTATTATTATTATTACACAATAACTTATTTATTTACTCTTTTTGAACATCAGTATTTAACAGTGTTAACAAAATAATACAAAATTTAAAATACTAGAACGAAATGCAGTGGCGAGATTATCACTATACTATTATCCGTTGCACAACTTGAATATTTTATGGCTTTGTCAGGTACATAGGCCGCGAAACTTAAGTATAAGTAGGAAAGAGTCTATTAACATCTTAATACTTACTGTTATTGATTATTATTGTTATTGATTATTATTTATGTAAAAACCTGTAGAAATGTCAATAAAGGAAAATAAAAATAAAAAATTGTTATTACTGATTTCGGAACATATTTCTGAAAAATTAATATTTCCTTACTACATACATAGTCTATACCATATAGGTCAGTGATTACTGCAGAATAGGAAAAAGGATAAATAGTTGTATATCCATAGCATTACCAATTTGATAAATTTCATTTATTTATTTATTTATTCAGCGAATAGATTAAACCTTGAATAATACAGGTTGAAATGAACCATACCATTGAACAATACAGAAAAAAAAAACAGTTTTCCATAACTCTTCTTATTTCAAGTTATTTCAATATATTTTTGCACAATGTTACATTATGTAAACATGGTTCTCTAATCGAGATGTCGGTTTTGTCATCTGCGCGTTATTCCTAAATCCAGTAAAACGATAAAAAATAGTAGATACATTATTCTAAATAAATTAAGGCACTATATGAGATGGTAGGCCCCACTCTTGTCAAATGTGAGATTTCATAGAAAAAGTAATATTCACAAAATCGTTGCCATATGTAGAATTATTTTTTGGTCACCACGTTAAATTATTATTGGGCACCAAGTTTTTCGACAACGGTAACGTTTACATTCGAGTTAGATTTTATGTTTGCCGGCAAAAATAAAATCCAATTCGAATACAAATTTCCTAAAGTTTACATTTGAGGCACATTTCATTTTGTGCCTAAAATATACTTCTAATAACATCTACCTACTTCAAATACAAATTTCCCAAAGTTTATATTTGATATTTGAATTAGATTTTATTTTTGCCGGTTTTATTTTATTTTTGCAAATAAAAAAAGAAAAAGAATATTTTGCCAAAAAATGAAAATAATATTATTGAAGCAACAATTTTCCTTTATACAAAACTATATTTGACAGATATCTGACATTGGGTCCTATAGCTTGTACGCGACTAACTTCGCGCTCTCAACACACAAAATCAATGTAGAGAGCGCGAAGTTAGTCGCGTACAGACTATACCATCTCAATGAGTTCCTAAATTAATGAGCGCAATGTGCGATACTTAAATAATACTTAAGAGTCCCCTTTAGCAAAAACGATAAAACATTCAATTTCCAACAAGTTTGGTACACAAACTCTCAAAACTTGTTGACCCTACGAACATTTTGATTTGATAAAATATGAAAACAAATATTAATTACCAATATCAAACTTCAACTTTATAAAATAAACTTGATTTTACTTCATAGTATTCGTTTATAAAAAAGCATATTTCTAAATATCGAATTCGGGGGTGTGTTTGGTACATAAATGCACGAGAATCCTACAATTTTTCGTATATTTTTTTTTTAATATTACAAATACTTAAATAGTTATTACAATTATAGAATAAATAAGTTATATATTTTTTTATTTTTTTCATGGATATTGACCGACTTAAAAAAATTTTTTTTTTATAAAATTTCTCATATTTTGGAACCAAAAATCACCACATGAACTTGATTTTTTGCATACTAAAAAAAGTTTTCTAAAATCTATAGTATTTATATGCTTGATAGGAGGAATAAAAAATATATTTATTATACAAATAATTTGTATTTTGATATAAGAAAAGTGTACCTAAATATATCTCGCCAGTCTGCGAATTATTTATTTTTTAGTAAAAAACTAATATTGTTATTAAATATTTATTTTTTTACTTTATCAAATCAATATGTTTGCAAGGGTCAACAAGTTTTGGCAGTTTTTCTATCAAATTTGTTGAAAATTGAAGATTTTACCATTTTTGCTAAACGGGGGCCTTAATATTGTTTTCACATACCTATATCACATGTTTAATTTGTTTTTATTATAGTATTTTATTTCATCTTATGTATTTATTATGTATTATTATTTATTGTATCTATGTATTATTTATTTATTAGTTATATGTGTATAATTTATTTATTTATAAATTTAAAACTTTTTCTCTTTGGGTTCCTGTAGGTACTTTTATATTTTATTTTTATTATTATTATTTGTTTATTTTATTTTCTTTATTTTTGATTATTTGGATAGGCATAAACCTATTTTTTTTTTTTTATGTAAATGTTATAGGGTTGACTGGAAGACGTAGCTCAGCATCAAGTCCGCCTTTTGGCCTAATTTTGTTATTTGTCACGTTTTGTTATGTTGTATATTATTGTTTACGTATTTGTGAAAAATTATAGTCATTAAAGATTTATTTATTTTATTTAAATAATTTACTTAACTGTGGTACATGTTTGTGGATGACAGCTGAGTTATGAACGTCTTATTTTTATTTATTGTAAACCATATTTATAGTTGTTGTCTGTTTTGTACTTTTTACCAATAAATAAAATAAAATTAAATAAAAATAATGCTATACCATAATGCAAATGAGGTAGCCAGTGTATTTAGTAAACATACAGGCTGTCTACTCCGTGCCTGTGCCATCTTTATGGACACACTATTATTTTATTTTAATATGAATTATACATTTATACAATATTTTTCATTCTATTTTACCTTTGTACTGTATAACCCTTCGTATGAAATCTCTCAATGCATAATGTATGACGTGATGTTTCTATTTTATTATAGCTCTGTATTACTGTATATATGTATGTTTTATTTATTATTATATTCTGTAAGTTGAAAACATCGACTTTCGTAAACTAGTAACGCAGTACAAATTTTCTCAGAAAATTGATCCAAAATTAATAATAATTTTTGTTTGTTTGTTTGTGTATGTAGATTAGTAATGTACAGTAAAGAATAAATATATAAATAATTTATTTATTTATTTATTCATCCTACGGCCAAAGCCCTTATTACATGATATATATATAAACAATTTTTAAAACAATAAAATCGAAAACAAAACACTAACATATTGAAAATAATAATAATATGATGTCGTATAATACCGTAAAATTAAGATGTTAATTGTCTCTTTCCTTCTTATAGGTACTTCAATATTGCACATCCTGTATACCTAACAAAGCCATAAAAGAACCTCTACAATAAATAAAAACAATAAATCTCGTTCAAACTTTGCAACACCAATGTGCTTTGTCGCATAATTTGTTTGGTCGCATTACCAATTTATCCTTTGAATTTTTATTTCTTTAATAATAAACATTTGATATTTTACTTCTTAACATTAGGTTGCCAATGGTCTCCCTTGCAATTATACGTAAGTATTGCACATCCTATACACCTGACTATGTCATAAAAGAACCCATACGACATAAAAAAAACAATGAATTTCTTTCAAGTTTAATAAGTAGATACTAAGACTGATTTGACTGATTTTTATGAAATTGTCTTATATTTTTCTTGGCACGGACAATCTGAATGTTCATTACTTCCAATTAGTCCTCTGGCTACCCCACTTGTAAGATATGCCGTGATAGTATAGTAATAGTAATGTTATTATGAAATTATTTTGGACCCACTATTCGATTGGACTCATTACCAATTTATCGTTCGAGTCTCCAGTCTATGTTAATTTGTCTATGGTTGAAAATCGGGAACTTTGCTACATACCTAGTAATGTGATGTGTGGAAATAAACATTATCCAGTATCGAAATGACAGAGATCCAAATGCAATATTTTATATCTAATATCTATGGAATATAAACAACAATTCGGTATAAAAAGCATAGATATTTTGACATATGTATTAGGCATGTCCTCTATAGATAGGTACCTACCTCTCCCACTTAAATAGATTTTATGTATAAAAGAAAACACAATTGGTTTTAGTTCTACGTAATATTCAATTGAATAGTGTTATAGTTTGACTTATAAAGTCATTGTCAAACTAATTAACAAACAAATGACTTTATAAGTCGAATTCTATCTATCTATCTATTCCCTCACGCCGTTTCCCAAGTGGGGTAGGCAGAGAGAACGGAACGCCAATTAGATCTGTCCTTACATACTTCTTTCGCTTCCTCCACAGTCATACAATTTCTCATGCACGCACGTCGATTTCTCTTACTCAAAACACGGCCGTCCTTGAGAATTTGATCTACATGTTCAAGCCATGTAGTTCTCGGACGCCCGCGCTTCCTCACACCCCTCCTTTCAGCCAAGTATATCCTCTTTGTCATTCTTTCCTCTTCCATACGTTCCACATGACTGAACCATCTCAATTCATTCACAGGCATTCTATCTACAACACTCCTTTTGCATCCACTCATTCTTCTAATATCATCATTCCTCACTCTATCACGCAACGTTTTACCAGCCATCCTCCTCAGCGATCTCATCTCCACAGCATTTATTCCACTTTCGTCCTTCTTCAACCTTGTCCACGTTTCGCTTGCATACATAAGTGTCGGTACCAGGATCGTATTGTGCACTAGCAATGTTGCCATGTTCGACACATTGTCATTGCTAACAATGGGCCGAAGTGCACCGTTAATCCTAGAACCGGCCACTTTTCTTCTTTTGATATCCTTGTCGCATCTTCCATCCCTCGCAAACAAACTTCCTAAATATACATTGAATTCGGGTCACTATTCAATTAATAAAACCAATCGTATTTTCTTCTATTTATGAACATGGAGTTTTACAAAATAGAAGTCGACTCAAATAAATAAATGAAATTTATAGTCATTCTAATGTTTGTACACTCACAAAGTGAAAATTCATGATAAAAAAATATCTCAATATTTCTAAGCACAGTTAATTTTTCTCTATTTTTTTTTCATTATATATTTTTCACCAAATATTTTTCCAATCTGTCCTCTTAAAAATGTCAAGCTGAGCTTTTGAAAAAGCGCTCGAGTTCTTTAAAAAAAATTGCGAAAAATTAACTGTGTTTAGAAATATTGATAGGTATTTGAAAGTTTGAATTTAAGTAAAGATAAACTTTCATAAAGTAACCACCAAAAAAATAGAATTTGTATAATATGCTTTCATTATATTGATTAATCTACAGTGTAGCCAGTGAAAATAAGAATAATATTTCTATATTCATACTTAAAAAATTGTCAAAAATTATTCGATGAAGATTTGCGATTGAACCCCTCATTTTGGTACCTACTAAGTAAATTTGGGAGACCTCGTTTCAGAACTGAATACAGATGGTACCCACCCAGCATAACAATGGTACAGTGGATGAATTGGTTCAGTAATGATTTAGTAATTATTCCTGATAATAATAGTGGGTTTATGTTTAAATAAAGATTTTATGAAATATTACACACGACACGCAATTACACGTTTAGTGTGCGTACATTGGGGTTGTTCAATATCATACCACTGTTTTATGTAATTTATTTATTTATTTATTTAGTTATCCATTCACGGCAAAAGCCTTTTTACATGTACGATATACTTAAACAATTTGTAAGAAATTTGAAATAATTTGTTAGAAATCCCTGATTAGTTGGAAGACATCGCATTTTAGCGATAAACTCGCCCTCTGTACATTGAATTGTATAACTGATAATTTTATGATACTTTGTATTGATTTGAAATAATGTAACCAATGTACAGTGAAGAATAAAATAAGTAAATAATAATAAATAAATAAACAATTCTTTCATCAAAGATCCAAAAAATGAAAAAAAATATACATATTTTTTAGATGTCAAAGATATGAAAATTTCAAAAAACAATACATGCAGATGATTAAAATTTAAACTGCAATGTAAAACATGTATATAAAATGGCAAAGATAAAAAAAGTCTATCGACAGTCTGTGTTAGCCACAGAATTCCATACAAAACCTAGAACCCTGACTCATTTACAAAAGTTAGGCAAAAAATCTATGAATTTTTGACAGAACGGTTGGCGAAAGCGTGTGGTGTTTCCTATATTTTATGAAGTATTTCCCGCATTTTTATTAAAATATATCATTTTTACATTTATAAAAACGTAATTGGACATTTTTTGAAGTTCTTGTCGACGTTTTAAGCGATTTACCACACTTTTTATCCCCAACCGATCTGTCAAAAGTGCCGAAAAATGGTGCCTCACTTTATTACAATGAAAATACATACGAGTACTCCATCTAGGTATTATATATAAAAATCTATGATGTTAGCAGACCTCAGTGATTTTTGCCTTTCCGTAGATATTTAGATTTGGTAGATATGCATTACCAATCATATGAAAATTTTCATAACTCCCGACTTGTTGACTTATGGAACTCGACATTCATTAATTTATTCATCGCCCTCAACGCTCCTCTTGGGAGCAGAGGGCAGAAACCAGCCTCCTCCATTCAGAGCGTCTCTGCGCCAATTGCGTCACCTCTTTCCACAACATTTCCTGCGCTCTGATGGCGTTGTCGTAGGAACGGTGTATTGTGAAAGAGGGACGCCCGACCCGACGGAACCCTTGCGGATGGAACTGGACAGTCGATATTTATTTATTTTGAATTAACAGTGTTAAGTCAAAATATTCAAATTGAACATCCTCCAAGTCATTAAGGAGTTGGTTTAGGTAACTAGTAAATATATAATAAGTCATAATATAGTGCCATATCATAATATTGTACATGCATATTTATATGTATTGTAGTATTTATTACTTAGTAGCATTCTTCCAAATAACCTTTTCCTTTACGCGTTTTTGTTATATTATTATTAGTTGATTAACGTAGTTGTTGGTTTGATACCCTCGAAAGCATATCGGTGCTGCGCCATTAAAAATAGGTATACAATAATTAATACCTATTACAACGATATCAGAGCGCAGGGAATGTCGTGGAAAGAGGTGACGCAATCGGCGCAGAGACGCTCTGAATCGAGGAGGCTGGTTTCTGGTTTCTGCCCTGTGCTCCCGAGAGGAGCGTTGAGGGCGAGATGACGATGATGATACAATAATAATAATACTGGCTTTAATACACTCTTTTATGTGCACTTACCTACAAGCGCGGGCGTTCGAGAACCACGCGGCTTGATACGTGGATCAAATTCTCAAGGACGGCCGTGTGTTGAGTAAGAGGAACCGGCCGTGTGTTGAAGGTATATTATTTTTTAACAAAAAGATATATCTGAGTATTATTTAGCATATTTATGTTTTTTTTTTAATTTTTTCAAGCTCTTGCGTTTAAACCAGCGATGCACAAACCGCGGCCCTCGGTCGGTATATCTGCGGCCCGCCAGCGGATTATATGATATAAAAAAAATTAAAATATCAGTGATAGTCGGATATTAGGTAAAATTACCGGAAAATTCGAGTAAATATTCTTTAAGAAAACTGAGGAGTTTTTGAAATATTTCAAATTCCTATACCATTTTGGAAATTCGGTGACGGGGGGGGGGTAGAAATTCGAACACGTAACATTTTTAATATTCGGTATTGACACAAATAATTGGTACAAATACCCGGTACATTGTAGAAAAAGATAGGTACTGTGAGAAAATATTCTTTAAGAAAACCTAGGAGTTTTTGAAATATTTCAATTTCCTATACCATTTTGAAAATTCGGTGACGGGGGGTAGAAATTTTAATGTGTGACCATTTCTAGAAATTAAAACTTTAAGTGTTAATTTTCTTATAGCGGCCCGTCCTTACCTCATAATCTTTCCGAGTGGCCCCTGTTCCCTATAAGTCTGTACATCCCTGGTTAAAACGAACGAACGGATTAAAACTTCTTGCAGGGTCTAAGTACTTAACTATATCCAACACGTATTAAGTAATTTTTCGAGTTCGTCGGTAGCCTGGAGGTAGAGTCTCGGCCTGGTGAACAAGGGGTCCGGGGTTCGATCCCAGGTGCCGGAAAAACTCCCCTTTCACGACACAAGCTTTTAGCTTACTGTGAAAGGTGTATAAGGTTGTATTTGGGTTTATAACAAAACCCAGATATAATCTTTAAAAAAAAAAAAATTAATTCATATTTATGTATAACTATAGTAGATAAGTACATCAATACTAGTAATTTCCTTCTTATGAAGGTGAAACAGTCAATAAAAATTATTATTTGTTTATAGAGAAAAACATGTAATGGATGAATTTGGGATGTACATACATATAAAATTTATTGATTTCCTTCCTAGAATCAAAAAAATCTTCCGAATTATTATATACCTAATACCTCCTGCCAACGACAGGATATTAGGCTACCAAAGAAAGTACAAAGTTCAGAAGTTGGACCACTAACAGCAGCGAGCAACGCCTATCTTCTCCTACTGATATCGATGTGGGAACATTCCCGCAAAACATATCCCGACATTTGGGATTCAGAATGACAGAAATTACACGATGGGGATGATTTTATCCCAAACTGGTGTTGAATGCTCTATGACCAATACGGAATTGTGTTGTCCAGCACTCGAGCTGTATCCACGCCGAATTACAATTGACACTAGTATAACAATACAATGTCGAGTGACGTAATTTCTCCATCATAGTGGTCTTCCTACTCTCCTGATATCACTGATCGATGTCTGCTCTTCGGCCATATTTTATCTGAGCTCCTGGCTACACGACCAACTAACCCATCGCCTATTTTTTGTTTCGGATCTTCCAAAAATGACATCGTAGATTTTTCTTCATTATTTCCAATTTCAATAGTAACCAACAAGTGAAAATTGGAACTTAACTAGATTGTATTGGATTTAAACCAACAAATTTAAACATTGTACCTCTGTGCCTGTCCACAAAATACAAAATAATGCCTGCAATTAGATTCTCGTGTCAAAAAAAACTTGGAAATAAAAAGGACAGAACGATTTCTCACGGTGAGAAACAACGCATTAATCTTAATTCTTTCATTTCCTCTACTTAAAGTAATACTGTAAATCATACCAAAAAACGTGGAATACATGGAAAAGAGTGCATAGAAGAAACGCTAACGACCTGAATACCCCGTAAAAACCGAAAAAGAACATTAAGACCAAAAAAACGCGTATCATTCTGACGTATAGGTATCAGGGAATAATGAAATACAAGAGGAGGTTTCTTCAAAGATTTGGTATAATGTAGTAGATAGATATTTTGATGATGATAATAATAATGATGCCATTGGCCGGCTGTTAATGATCACAGGGCATCAGAACATATAATATAACAGATGGTATATACTCGTATTTGATTACATTTCTTCTACCGGTTTACTCGTTTCATTATTGGATACTACTACCTACCTACTACTACTTTTGACCGCTACCTTCTTATAATCTCCTAGTAGGAGGTTAAAACCTGTTTTTGAACAAATAAGATAAATTACGTTACATAAAATAAAAATTATTTATTTATTTACTTCTACCATCACATACCAATATGAATAGAGAGGATCGAACTTTATGTATATCATGTGCATTCTTCGCTTCAATCACAACAGTATTTCTAGTCGAATATTTCTACTAAAATTATAGGTGATTGTCGTGATGATTTATTTGAATTATTTGAATCATGATCAGGATTCGAAAATCAAACCTTTCCAGGAGATTCTCCATTGTTCCATCAATAAGGTCAATTTTAAAATAATGGTAAATTTCAACACGTGAACACAAAAATTAAAACTATAGCTATACCTACCATCATGACATATCCCACAAGTGGGGTAGCCAGCAGACCAGCAGCATGTAATAACCATATAAGCTTACCCCTTCGTGCCAACAAAAATAAAACATAAAATTCAGGATGGGTGGCAAATCTCATCGCTGAATTTAAGATCTAAAATATCTCTATTTTGCTACAAATCCTTAAAACACAAGATTTTAGACCTTACAGATTACTTGACATTCTGAAACATGCCTCTTCCAGTCAACCTTGTCTCCACATCCCAGGTGTATCGTGATGTAAATTACAAAGGTAATTATTATAAGTACATATGATGATAATAATATGGCTGAAGCAGTGAAACTCTTGAACAATCATAATATGACAGTAGGACCTACATAACTAACTAGTCCAAATAATAATATTAATAATAAGCAGAATTATACAAGTAGATTTTATTTATTTTAGTACCTACGTTTTTTTTATTTATTTATTCATTATTTACTGCAATAATAATAAAGAGAATTTGTACTTGGCGCCGTTTAATGATCCGTTATTGTCTCAAACTTTTCTTTGACTTTTCTTGAAAAGCAATGTTTTCAGCTTAGTCTTGAATGTTGCAGTGGGTTGATTCTGTCTTAAATCCGCTGGTAATCGGTTCCAGGCAGTTGGCCCCGCAACACTGAAGCTCCTCTCTGCGAGTTTGGAAGTGTTTGCCCTGTTGGGTTCTGCAAGTTTGTTGACAGCCGTGAAAGCTGATCGAAGTGAAGAAAATAGCAAGGAATTAGTCTCCCGCTCTTTTTCGTAAGTTTTCGAGTTTCCTGTAAAAGGTAGGTGTTCGAAAATCTGTATACAGTTTAATGCGGCCCATATTTTCATTTGTATACAGTTAGTTCACTGGTAATGTTACTCATTCGGAATGCCGTGATGGTATAGAATATAGATAAACAAATAAATCTTTTTTTTTATTTTAACATTTTGTATGCGGAAAGTAATGTTACTGGATCAAAATTACGAATTGTCTAGATAATGTTATGCTGTGAAGTTAAAATATAGGTATAGTTAGCTAGTTGCTCGAATTTAGGACATACAGTGACATATCTAGGTACAAAATAATATATAATACATAAAGATGTGAAATCGCACATATATAAAATTTGCATAAATATTTAAACTTTTGTGGTTACATGTATGTGTATGTTCTCTATAACTATTTTTTTTCAGCAAATTTACAGAAAAAAATTATAGGTACCTTCCTATTCTTGGATAATATAATCCCAATAGTTTTCTATCAATGAATTATACCTAATTACATTCTTATCCCAACATTCTTTTGTAAAAAATCTATAAATACTGCTTGTCTCTGTATCTTATTTCATTTTTTTCTAATCGTCTGATGATGGGGTCGAGTCTCCGAAGTTAATAGTCATTTGGAAGTTAACTACATACTATGTATGTTTTTTTTTCAATTTATCTTAAAATGGACTTCCAACAAGTACCTTCGGTCAATAATATCGAAATTTTTGGATGATATACGTAATTGTGATAAAGCGTTTATAGGCAATTCGCACAGATCAAGCTAGTCCCAAAGTAAGGTAAGAATCTGGCATTATGACGAAACATGCATGTACAATGAACTAAACACATATACACATAAACATCCAGAACCATGACAATTTCAAAAAGATTTTTCATTTTGTCCTAGCCTGGAATCGAATCCGGGACCACGTGATTAGAACATTTAGGTGCACTATGAAAGTACAACCTACCCTTAAATTGTCAAGTTTGCATCTAATTCGGAACATATTTTTTTAGCCAATTTAATGTGGAGTTAATGTAACTTGTACCTTTGTTTTATTTTCAGAACATTTTCTTTTTGTATAATAAATACTTCCTTATGCATAAACACCGAATTAACGCGCTTAGAACGTGCCCATCATTTAGCGTCTAGTTTTCATGGTCTATATCTTCTTCTTCTGTAAGTGCCCTGTCGGGTCCCCCCAACGTTGGCTATCACCTCGATCAACCTGTCCCTTTCCTGGGCTGCTCGGAACAGCTCTTCTACACTTCGGATGCCGGTCCACTCTCTTATGTTTCGCAGCCAGGGCATCTGTAACCTACCGGGTCCTTGACGTCCCTCAAAAAATTTTATAAAAAGAAAATAGTCTATATAACATAACATGTATAGCTGTTCAACTGCTCTGTCATTGACATGGTTAAAGAAAAGTCGTTTTTTTTTTTCAAAGACGAGTCGGAGTTTGTAATAAACCCAATACAATATCCTTAACACCCTCCTAGTACTCAAAGTAATATGTTTGTGTCGTAAAGTTGTTTTGAAGTTTTTTCTCGGGTAAAATGAATTATACTTGCCCAGGCCATCTACTGTGTACACTATTAATTTTATGATTATTTCCTCAGCGGAGCCACGTAAAAATACACTAGTAGATATATAATATTATATATATTATCTGATGTAGGTATCCAACTGAAATGAAGAGATCATCGGGGGAGCTGTAAGCAAATTTGGAAACTCGAAAATCCACTTAACGCTTTAGTGGCGGATGGTTGGCTCGACTCACTCGACACAGAATATGTATAAGCAACCTACATATTATTATGTACGTAATATGTTAAGTGAACCAGTGAGGGCTAATATGGGTATAGTCACTAAAGTAACATTCACATAGCTTCACTTTGGATGATCATCCAGAGTGTCAGGGTCAAACCTGTTCATCGAAAGTGAACACGTCTGTTCACACTTGTGCGTCCTATGGTTTCACTGCCATGTCAACACTCACGGTAATGTTTTATGTAGTTTGACGTATTTTCTTTAAAAAAAATTATTAAATAATTTAAAAAAAAATAACACTTATTAAAAATTAAAACAACTTAATATAATTCTCGACAGCATAATTTTTACATGAATCTGGCTTTCAATACAAATTCATAGATAATAAGGCAAATAATAGGATAAAAACTTGTTTATGGTCGTTTCAGTAAAAGGATCTTGCATCAAAATTATGTCGTAATCGCTTTCTTCCGTCATCGCTAGTGATCACTATTGATGAAACGTCTCTTCACACCTTTTCATTTTGGAGGAGCATCCAGAGTGATCACTAAAAGTGAACAAATGTGAACGCACCTTTACCTATACTTGTACATGAAATAAAGATTTTGAAAATAGGAATATAGTTTTTACTTCATAAGTAGGTGTCACCATCATCATGTCACTATAATCATATGTTTATGATTAGCTTTCGTCCACAAAGCATCCAATGACTTGAATATCCCTCTTTCACAATTCACCATTCCTGTGAGAACAGTGACATCTGTGCATAAAGAATTCCATGGGAATTGGTAACTCGATCGTCACAAAGACGTTCTGAATGTATTCGCTGTGTCGGTGTTTGGGTAGTAGAATTCCATAGCGAAATAAATAAAACAAATGTTTTATTCCACTATTCGATTTACTAACGAGAGAGAGAGAGAGCTCATTCGTGTTGTTAGGGCATTATCGCAATGTCCTAAGAGGACGAATTTGTTTTATTTATTTCACGTTCTGAATGGAGAAGGCTGATTTCCGTCTTAAACTCTCTAGAGCAGTGGTTCCCAAAGTTGACTGGGCTCCGACACATCTAACAAAAATTTCCAATCTTGGGACACACCTTTTAGCTGTCTTAGAGAAAAGAGGTCATAAATATTGGTAATTTTAGAAGAATTTAAAACTTAAGTTAATTTAAGAAACTACTTAATGCTTAGAGCCCACTCAAGATTCGCTCGCGGCCCACCCGTGGGTCGCGACGTATAGTTTGGGAAATACTGCTCTAGAGGAACATACTACTACTATACTATTATACCATCACGGCATATCCCACAAGTGGGGTAGCCAGCAGACCAGCTGCGTATAAAACATGCAAGCTGTCTTCTCCGTGCCAATATAAAATCAAGACATTCAGGATGGGTGGCAAACCTCATCGCCGAATTTAAGATGTAAAATGTCTTTATTTTTTCGAACACCTGCCTTTTACAGGACACTCGAAAACTTATGGAGAAGAGTGGGAGACCAATTCTTTACCGGGTGCTCCACGGTTCAGAGGAACATTGAAGGGTGTAATATAAAGAAAAATATATAGCATGTATTCCTAGCTCAATTTTTTCATAAAATAAATACATTTTTATACATATACATATTATACAACAAACTGACTATGAAAGTAGATAAGTAAGTAGGTACATACATATGTAAGTTTGTAACTAAGAAAAGACGGAAAGACAAAAACACTCCTCAAGTTTGCCCTTAAAACACAAGTTTTGTTTTGTTTATAAGTTCTTATGTAATTTATACTTAGATGAATTATAACATTATATTCTGTAATTTTATTTTTAAATTTTAATATCTTTTATATAATTTCTATTACATTGTCTTTTATGTTTTTATATCATTGAGATTTGAGTGTGTTTGTGTTGTGTTTTCAATTTTATTGTTGTGGAAATTGTTTATATATATGTATCATGTAATAAGGGCTTTTTGCCGTAGAATGAATAAATAAATAAATAAATAAACATGCTACATTTTTATGAAGTGCCTTCCTACCCTCTTCGAACAGTCCCGGAATTGATATACTCGTACAACTCTTTAATTTTTTCGTTATAATTATAGA
Source organism: Athripsodes cinereus (assembly GCA_947579605.1). Classification (NCBI taxonomy): domain Eukaryota; kingdom Metazoa; phylum Arthropoda; class Insecta; order Trichoptera; family Leptoceridae; genus Athripsodes; species Athripsodes cinereus. Next base: position 3,875,969 of record OX388317.1, on the reverse strand, counting down.
GTCTTCTGTAAAAAAAAGTTAGTGCATCAGATGATGGGATAAAAATAATATAAGAACATTGCAGCTGGGACTTGAAAGGAACACATTGGACTTTCATATTATATTTAAACTTAAAGGACCCTCTACAAACTCGGATGTCTTATGGAGCCAGAGACTTCTCTACATCCTATATGCATGTCAGGGGCTTTCTTGTTTTTCAGGTGTTTTTCCATTTATAACTTCCGTTGAGGAGGACAGAAGACCGTTAGGCAGACCAAGAAAAAGATTGTTAGATAACATTAACCGAGATCTAGAGGAGCTAAATGCTAAAGACGACTGGTAATCCATTGCTCAAGATAGAAAGTCTTGGAGATCTATTGTTTCGGAGGCAAAGGTCTTGCAAGGGCTTTTCGGCCATCGGAAGTAAGCAAGTACTAAGTACAGTACTACTATATCATCACGGCATATCTTACAAATGGTGTGACCAGTAGACCAGCTGCGTGTAATAATAAGCATGCAAGCTGTCATCTCCATTCCAACAAAAAATTAGGACATTCACGATGAATGGCAAACCTCATCGCTGAATTTAAGATCTAAATATCTTTATTTTTCGAACACCTGCCTTTTACGTGACACCAGAAAACTTAGGGAAAAGAGTGGAGAGACCAATTCTTTGCCGGGTGCTGCACGGAACTGGAGTATATTTTTCGAATATTCACTATTTTTTTGCCACCCATCCTAAATGTTCTAATTTTTATTGGCACAAGGATGGCAACTTGCATTTTTATTTATTTATCCTTTACTGTGGTATCCTTTACTATGATAGTTGGCCAAAAAGAGCACTGTTTTTCCGTCCGCAGGGGTTCCGTCGGCCCGGGCGTCCCTCTTTCACAATACACCGTTCCTATGACAACGATATCAGAGCGCAAGGAATGTCGTGGGAAGAGGTGACGCAATTGGCACAGAGACGCTCTGAATGGAGGAGGCTGGTTTCTGCCCTGTGCTCCCGAGAGGAGCGTTGAGGGCGATGATGATGATGATGATCCTTTACTGTACATTAATTACAAACAATTACATAGAAGATATATACCTACACATTAAAATTAGATAGAATCGATATACAGAGTGTGAATTTATCGCAAAGGCGCAATCTTCTAAATAACCCACATTTTTATTACATACAGTTATTTCGCTGGCTACTTTACGCGTGGAAAATGGATATGAATGAATGAATGTATCTAGGTATGATAAACTTATTCTTACAATTACTGTACACAGGTAGTATAGATACATATACATATATACACACAAAGTATACTGTATAATAGATATATAGATAGTAGGTAGGTACTAGATAGAGTAATCTGTCGGCTTGCATCACACCACTAGCTAAAAGTTTTAATTGTCCAGTCATTATGAGAGCTGTGTACTTACGTCGGCGTCTGTGCACAGCATCAGGCGGAGAAGCGATGAATATATAGTGGTTGTTGTGGAGGAGGGGTTGGATTACATATACCTATAGTAGATTAGTTGCTAGAAATGTGGTAGATAAATGAGGATTGAAGAGTCAACACTAGGAACTATTGGCTATTGCTCTGCTAGATACATACTACCTGATGGCTTTTAATGTGGATGGTGGCAGTGGCGTATTCGCTGTGTTGATTTTTTTTATAATTTAGTATTTTATAAACACTCGTCGTGTTTCACTATTATAGATGGTCATATTTCACATTAGATCTGGATATTACGCACTTTTACTTATTATTATTTTGTAACTTTTGTAACCTAGGTTAAGATAACTTGTTTATTTGATTCCTTTTTTTTGTATAGATATATGTATTATTACTATGTTTGCTTCTCTCGTATAAAGGTACATCGAAGGAGTTTAGTCAAAAGATTTCACACGGAGGTTTTGGCGGTTTGGTGGTTTGGCCGGCCAGCCCTTCAGGCTGCCCACTATGGCGCCTCCGGTGTGGACAAGATTTGTTAAGTGTAGAATTTCGGATAAATGGAAGTCCCCAGACTTCTGCGGTATCCGGGTGGACGGTGGGTCCTTCAATGTATTAGATCTGGATGGGGTGTCCCTTGGGCAAGGAAGCGTCTCTGCACCGATTCCGGTATCGGAGATCCTCGGACTCGCCGGCTTATTTTATTTTTTATTTTTACAATATTTACAATATCAAACAGTCAGTTACAGAATATGTTATAAAGTCAATATGTGCACTTGCAAAAATCCTTATATCCCAGAAATGTTTAAGACTTAAAAAAACATCAAAGTCAAATACATAATAAATTATGAAAAAACTAAACTATTACCTAATAGCTAGGTTTGAATAATTTATTGAATAACCATAAGAGTTTCTGGACACTGCAACTCAACTTTTGCTACAATATACATATGTTATTTTGTAAATATTAGGTATATTTATGTACTTTTTTGAATTTAACTTAGGTTAAGAAAAAAAAATAGTTTTTATTTTATATTATTATTGCGTTTGCTTCTCTCGGCTAGCGGAACATAATGTAGAAAGAGTGTAGTCAAAAAATTGTACACCCGCGGGTATTTTGGCCAGCCAACTTTTCAGGCTACCAACTATGGCACTTCCGGTGTGGACAAGAGTTGTTAAGTGTAGAATTTTGGATAAATGGAAGTTTCCATACTTCTGCGGTATACGGGTATATTTGGAACTATTTCAAACCCAGCTTCCTCTAAAAAAATAATGTATCGTCCGAATTTGACATTGATAGTGATATTTGACAGTGATTTAACATAAAATGTAGAATTTAATAAAAATGACATACTGGTAACAGCTGTTTTTCAACGTTCAGCAGAAACAATAATTTCTTAATTGTCCTCAAGCAGTTACAGTTTTCACGGTTCGAAAAATACTCACCTTTTCCGGAAATCTTCAGTAGCAGTACTTAATAATTTTATTGTTACGCCACTGAATGAAAATGTACGGAATAATTACAAGTTTGTATTATTTGACGATATAGAGCTTTGGAGATGTGGAATATGTGATGTGCTTATTTCCAACTTGAAATTTGATGTCATAAAACAATTCAGACTTCACTGGTTACCTTTAGGTATGTGCGAGAAACTATACAATACCTTTATATTACGTATCTGACTATTAAATGTTGGAAAACTGGAAAACCCGACAAAGAATTAGTCTCCCACTCTTTTTCGTAACTTTTCGAGTATTCTGTAAAAGACAGTTGTTCGAAAAAATAAAGACATTTTACATCTTAAATTCAGCTTGATCACCCATTCCGATTGTCTCAATATTTGTTGGCATTGAAAGGATACCTTACATGTGTATTACGTGCAGTTGGTCTGCTGGCTACCCCCAAGTCGTCTTCTTTGTGGCAATAAAAGTTAAGACATTCAGGGTGGGTGGCAAAGGTACCTCATCGCCGAACTGAAAATTTTAAAAGCCCTAAAACGTGAAATTTTATGAATACCTGCTTTTTACAGTAGGACACTCGAAAACTTACAGAAAATAGTGGAAGGCCCATAAATGTATGTTGGATGATTTATTCAGCGCCGTTTAATGGAGCATCCATCTCAAGAGATATCACAATGGTTCAAAATATTTTTATATTTATGTTTATGGTCTGAATGTGTGTATATGTTTTATTTTTATTTCTACTATTTCTGTTGATATATATGTATGATTCTTTAATTTTAATATTAATGACCGGGTTAGTTGGAAGACATCGCATTCTAGCGATAAATGCGATCGCCCTCTGTACATTGAATTGCATAACTAATATTTTTATGATAGGTAGGTACCTACTTTATATTGATTTCAAATATTGTAACCAATGTACCTACCTACAGTTAAAAATAAAATAAATAAAGAAATATATTATCATAATTAACGAAGACGTAGTATACCTATATTTATTTATTTATTTATTTATTTATTAATTCTTTACTGTACATTGGTCACAATACGTACAATTTTATAGAAAAACTAGCTGACCCGGCAAACGATGTTTTGCCATATACCTAGGTACATTTTTCTAGATTACTAATATCGCTATTAAAAAATAGCGGTTGATGGTAGAAGGATGAAAAATTAGGGCTGTATATATTTTTAATGCCTCACCATAAAAAAAAATCTCCAAGAAATAAAAAATAAAAATTCGAGGTGGACCTCCCTTAAGTTTTGGGGGTATAAAAAATACATGATGACCAATTCCCAGACCTACCCGATAAGCACACAAAATTTTATCAAAATCGGTCGAGCCAAAATCGGTCAACACCGTGACACGAGAATTTTATATATTAGATGTAAATACCTATTCAAATTAATACAATCAACATATATGTAGGTATACAAAGTGCGAATTATCGCAAAGGCGCGATAATTATGTAGTTATAAAGTATATTTTCATATTTACAAGTGAAATCATATTTACAATAAAAAAAAAACTCTAAACTCTAATACTATCAATGGGTTTTATTCAAACGCGAGCAGTTCAGTGGCGGCACTCAACCATCTCTCTCAAAGTCCTCTAAGCAATCCATCAAGTGGCACATTAGCATCATCAGTGTTTTGATGAATTACAGCTGATTGATGGTTATAATAATAATACTTTCACTGAGGTATTCCATCATCAGAGCTGTTGGAGTAGCGGGAGCAGTCGCAACGCAGAACCACCGCCAACCTTCTGATGTGGATGGGTTGAATTAAGGGATGCTGAATATACCTACCTACTCAATACTGGAGCCTGCCACAGTATACATTCTCTAGAATAGGGATGCCAAGTTAGTTCATAAAAACCGATGTGAAAAAATAATTCTACAGACATTTCATTTGCATATTATTTGTGATTTACGATGATAGGAAGTTTGATTGTATAGTCTTGGATTCTAAGTTCAAAATACAGCTAGTTTGAGTGTGTCGTGTGTATCGTATTTGGATTCACAAAACACTCAAACACATCTTTATGTAAAGGCAGAATTTAAAAGAATTTTCGGAAAACGTTTGCACAATCTGCTGTATTGTGCAAATGAAAGTCTTATTGAGTTATTTATTCATATATCTTTAATAGCGTAGGTAAATGTGAAAAATCTGGTGGATTTTGAAATTGCTGAAACAGGCCGCCTGGAAGCTTACAGACTTAAAACAGTATCGATTTCGGTGAACTATCATTAGACAATGAACATTCTTAGAATATGACCTAGCCAGAACCATCGTCTCTTCCATGCCATGATATTTATGAAGAATGATAGATATCTCAACTGTCATGCTTGGGAAGTAAATGCAGACCATATTCACTGATAGTATTTGTCCTCTAGTGCTAAGTGTGAATGCACCCTACTGTCAAAATCATACTGTGGAGTGTCCTCTGTATAGCTTTGATATGAATTAGGTTGGGGGAAACTTACATCGATGCAATCAACTGGCTGAGAAATTTACCAAATGCTTTTAGAAAACGTATAATTAGTCAAAAATATTGAGAAGCATTGACGAATCTGCTTTGATAAAGATTCGATGGAACATTATTTTTATCCACCTCCTGTTTTTCCATCCCTCTCACTTAATGATGATGATCCCGGCTCCCGCTCATACCCTGAAACTGCCCACACTCTCCACACTCACACAGGACCCTCGTTTCTACTTCTTCTTACATTATTATTACTTATTCTACAACTATGTATATAGGTAAGTATATTAATAATATTAAGCATATCTAGACAGATTTTCATTTTTCTTTAAAAATATCTTAATGTAGAAATCGTTAGATCTTGCTCTAACTATCAAACCAGTTATCTAGCTATACCCTCTATGAACCTTTGAAGAATTTTGAGGTGATGTCAACGTTCTTTCTATCTATCAACGAAACCGCGAGTTTTTAGGTGTTCCGTTGATAGATAAAAAGACAAATCAGTTGATTCAAGAGGAAACCAAAATATTATGTTCATTTATTCTATCACAGCATTTCTCATAAGTGGGGTAAACAGCGTAGGTACTAACTGCATGTAATAAACATACAAATCATACACAACGAATAAAATTCAGCAGGGTTACTCATTACACGATCTAAACATGATCTTAATCTCGTCTTGATCTTAGCCCTTAGTCCTATGATGCACGAAGTGACTATTGTCAAAAATACGTGCTTGCCAATTCCGCGATAGATGAGGGTAGTCGTTTTCACATTTACATGAGTATTATTATGTGACATAACCTCAAGAATGTACAAGACATTGATGTGTACATTAATATTGTTGTAACTATTATCGTTTTTTTTTTTAAGAAATATATATCTACTAAGTTCATCAAAAAAATTGTCAGCAGGGTTACTCTTGACAAAACCAAACACGATCTTAATCTAGTCTTGATCTTGATCATACGACTCACGAAGGGACTATGGTCAAAAACACCGCGCTACCGCTAACGCGCGATCGGTTTGTGTGTATTTTTGGCCAATAGTCACTTCGTGCGTCGTATGATCAAGATCAAGACTAGAATAAGATCGTGTTAAGTTTTGTCAAGAGTAGCCCTGCTGATGTCGAATAAATTTAATTATTGTAGAATAAAAAACAATTAAGGGTGACGGCCGAGTACAAGCAGAAGAAGTGAAAACTGCAGGCTAGATAGGTATTCAGTATTTCAGATGACGTAAAAGAGATCGCAAGAAAGAAATGGATGCTGTGTGCCCGAGTTAAGGAGAGGCTGAAAGATTTTCTCGTCTTTCCTGGGTAGCCAATAGCCATTGAATGGAATATTCACTATTATAGTGAAAAATTGTACAGATTATTTACAGAATGATAAATTTTCTGAAAAAACTCACAAGTTTGGAATGTTCAAATCAACCCTTCCTAAAATTTAACAAGGAAGAACTTTTAAAGTAGAAACACGATAAGAAAGGGCTGTTAAAATTTAAGATCCTGATTATTGAAGTTTTAATGGCATCAGTGAACAATGTGTGATGTGGTGCTGATCCTTACTTCTATGTGGAGTTTTAGGAATTGTGTGGGAAGATATAGGGTATATAAGAGTATCTAATGACTCAAGATGGGTAATAATAATAGCATCCGTCTTGTGAAGAGGTGATTAAAGATTCCAGTATTCCACTAATGGTAAAAGTTTTCTAACAACTGTGGATCATTTAAATGAAATGAATCCAGAAGTGTTGTCTGTGTAATTCTTTACCTTCTCGGTTCAGAATATTTTTAATATTTTTTCCGTGAAATATAGGTATAACTTGAAGCACCCAACAATGAATTGATATCCCACTCTTTTCCGTATGTTTTCAAGTATCCTGTAGAAGGCAGATGTTCGAAAAAATAAACACATTTTGCATCTTACATTCAGCGATGAGATTTGACACCCATCTTTTGAATGTTTTTTGTTGGCATAGCCGTCCTGGCTTTCGTGTTTATAACATGGAGCTGGTCTGCTGGCTACCCCATCTGTGGGATTAACCGTGATGATGTAGAAGTAGACATATACCTATCTTCTCAAAGGTACTTCAAAGAACTTCCCAATAGCCCGTGAAGACAACTTTGGTTTGAATGTTTGGATAAATAGGAGTTTATGACTCTTGAAATATCCGGGTGAGGTGGGTCTCTCTTCAATGGTTTACTTATATTTATTGCAAAGTTCGAAAAAGTTATATTTTGCAATAAAAAAAACCCATATTTCAGTAACAATATAATACCTACCTATAATATTATGTTGTTTGAAAATGCCGTCTAACTATTGTGTGAAAAACCATTAGTGAGATGGGTTACAGAGTTTTCCCATTATTTTTACACAGCATCCCTTAAATTGTTTTCATACGTCTTCGATAGATGGCAATAGTAGAATCATTCATAAAATATATAATATAATAATGGGATACCTACGTATACAGTACCTACCTACGCAAGATTGCAATTACTAAATATTTTGCGTTAATATAGCTACTACCTACTACAACTACTACTATACCATTAAAACATATTATCTCACAAGTGAGGTAGCCAGCAGACCAGTTGCATTTAATAGACATGCAAGCTGTCCTCTCCACGAATAACTATTAGTACCTTATTAGAATTTAGAGCCTTCGCACGTTTCTTATGTTTTCTTATTCTAGTTTGAATTGTTAGAAATAGATCGACATAGAATCCTATAGGTTCTATACTAGTTTACCCTCACGCCGTATCCCAGGTGGGGTAGGCAAAGAGAACGGAACGCGATATAGATCTATCCTAACATACTTTTTTCGCTTCTTTCACATTCATGAAATTTCTCATACAAGCACGCCAATTTCTCTTACTCAACACACGGCCGTCTTTGAGAATTTGATCCACATGTTTTCCCCACGTAGTTCTCGGACGTCGGTGTTTTCTCACACCTCCTCTTTCAGATATATACACTGTCTTCCTCATCCTTTCTTCGTCCATTCGCTCCACATGACCAAACCATCCCAGTTTATTTACACGCATTCTATCCACAACACTTCTCTTGTATCCACTCATTCTCCTAATATCCTCATTCCTCAATCTATCACGCAACTTTTTACTAACCATTCTTCTAACCGATCGTATCTCCGGCTCCACAGCATTTATTCCACTTTCGTCAGTCTTCAACCAAGTTTATTCAAGTTCGCTTACATGTGTAAATGTCGGCACCACAATGGTATTGTGCACTAGCATTTTTGCCATATTCGACACATTGCCATTGCTGACAATGGGTCGAAGTGAACCGTTCAACCCAGCACCGGCCACTTTTCTTCTTTCGATATCCCTGTCGCCTCTTTCAGTTGTCGCAAACAAACAAACTAGATTCACATAGAATTAAAAAATTCTAATTAGATAGTGTAGGTAAATATGACATTACCATAAATTTCCCAGAATATAATAGATGTCCCTCTCTTTTGTAGAAAGTTTCATGTGTCCTGTAAGAGGCAAGCATTATTCATCATAAGACATCATGTATAAAACATTTAGCACCTTTAACAAATTCAGTGATGTTTGACTCACGTTGTCCCGTGAAGTCCTGGTAAAGAGACTAGGTCTCCAAGTTTTCGGGTGTCCTGTGAACATCTACTATTCAGTAATGAGGCATACCTACCACACATTCCGAATGCCTGTTTACTTAATTCTAGATATTAATTAATTGTCTTACACGTAAGGTTTTACGCACTCCTGCCTTTTACAGAACACTCAAAAACCTACAAATGTGTATGAATTAAACAGTCAAAAGGTGAACTTATTACTTGATTATTTGCATTCACTTAACCCTTTAAACACATAGATAAGTATAATAAAACATAAGTATCTAAACGATAACACGTAAAAAATATGAATAAAAATACGCACATAATGAATAAATATTTTATTTTCACTTTGTTTCATTCCTGTATTATGTATATTTAGATATTTTTTCCAACAGTTTTCCCAAGGCATTATTGCCTGCGGGAAAATAGCTTAGTCCCGGTTTCGCTAGATGGCAGTAAAGTGCACGTCGACCCTTTGCCCCGAGGAAAGCTTCTTGCATCCCCTCCTAGATGGCGGACGTAGTCAGATTATGTAACTGTTTTGCCATATCAATTATTATCAACAACGTATTGTAAAAAAACCTAAGTATACCTAATGATTGAAAAGTAAATAATTTTGTTTACATACGTACATATATATGCCAGCTGTCTAGATTACAGTTGTTTTTTGATAGTCTTATTGATAAAGTCTTTCCCGAATACTAAACGTTATAATATCTTATTCATGTCCTATATCCAATGATTCGCAAGTAGAGGGTAATTTTTCACGGATTATTTTCGTTCCCGGGAAACGGGAAGTTTAAAAATGAATTTCCCGGGATTCCCGGGAATCCCGGGAAATTCATAATTATATTTATTAATATTCAATTTTCAACAAATTTGGTAGAAAAACTCTCAAAACTTGTTGACCCTTGCAAACATTTTGATTTAGTAAAAAATTATCAAATTTTTGTTACCGATATAAGTTATTTGCTTAAAAAACTAAATAGCCGACTGACGAGTTTTATTTAGGTACTCTCTGTTATATCAAAATACAAATTATTGTTTACAAAATATATATTATGTACTTTTAATTTTTATTCATCCTATCAACCAAATAAATATTATGGATTTTGGCAAGGCTTTTTTAATAAACAAAAATCGAGTCATTTGGTGATTTTTGACTTCAAAAAATGAGAAATTTTAACAAAATAAATTATTTTTTAAATCGGTTAATATCCATGAATAAAACAAAAAAATGACTAATTAATTTGCTTTAAAAACTATCTAACTTTTCGAAATATTAAAAAAAAAAAAACATGAAAAATCGTAGGATTCTTGTACATTGTCGGCCAAACACTGCCCCGATTTCGAATTATATTTAGAATTATGCTTTTTTCAAACGAATACATTGAAGCTATATAATTAAGTTTTTATAAAGTTAAACATTAATATTGGTAATAAATATTTGTTTTCATATTTTATCACATCAAAATGTTCGTCAGATTCAACAAGTTTATTACGACTATTAGGTACAGTTAACTTAACAAAGATTTCGGTATCGATATGGCGATCTGCATGTCTAATAATAATTTGTGTTTTTTCCCGGGAAACGGGGAATAAAAATTGGAGGGTTTTCGGGAATAACCCTCTATTCGCAAGATATATCTTAGCTGTTTCTTTTCGCCAGGGTCCGGTGCTAGCTCTACAATGTAGAGTCTACATGTGCTTTCTTTTTTTTTCAATCGGTGGTTATAAAATAAAAATCCCTCACTAAAAAAACGAGTTCGTCGGTAGCCTGGAGGTAGAGTCTCGGCCTCATGGACAAGGGGTCCGTGGTTCGATCCCAGGTGCCGGCAAACTCCCCTTTCATGACACAAGCTTTTAGTTTACTGTGAAAGGTGTATAAGGTTGTATTTGGGTTTATAACAAAACCCAGATATATCTTTAAAAAAAAAAAAAAAATTTAATTTGTTGTTTTTCTCGATAATTTATTTCCGACGAAAAAAATTTATAATTCATTCATTGCTTAGATAGGTAAAACTGCATATTCCTAGTGGACTCAATACTAGACAACTCGAAACCAAAAGTTATGAGTTGATGAATAAATCATGACATTACCTACACTTTATAAACTAAAAAACAAGTAGTAACTTTATGTTTTATATTATTGAAATATTTGTTACCAGTGGAAGAAAACCTCTAAATTCATAATTATTTTTAAGGCATAAATCGAAAATATATAACTCAAAATCATCAAATTTTGAGATGTCTGTCTCTGGGTTTGAACTTGAAATCTAAATTCATAATTATTACCTACTAGAAATTACAAAAACATTTAAGGCATAAATCGGAAACATATAACTCAAAATCATCAAATTTTGAGATGTCTGTCTCTGGGTTTGAACTTGATATCTCTTCATTGGAAGTTCGAAATACTTTATCAGTGTATTAACCATCTTATTCAACGTATCCTTAACAACAAAATTAGTAATTTTAGTTTCATTGATAAAACAATTTGTTTGTATGTAGGTAGGTATATATTTTTCACATAGAATTAAACAGTTATATATTGAAACGAGCAACAAATTTAAAATTAATAATATTTTTTTCATTGTTATTAGAAAATAACTATTTATATCTGTAAAATTTATATTTTGTTTTGTTACTTTCGTGAATCTTACATTCTACAATGTAAAAAATAAGTGAACTGTCACAATTCTGTGAATTCCAATCAATATATTGTATATCGCGACGTTAGCGCTATGGTCATGCATTAAAAATTCGTCGTGAAAACGATTGCAATTGTTTGGAGGTTTAAAAAAATATATTGGTATCTTTACTTATTAGATTAGTCAGCGCGTATGTTCGTAAGTTTGTGCAATGAGGTAGTTCTGTATGTCATCCATTCTAAATGTCTTATTTTTCCTGTATGGCACGAAAATGAAATTCTGTATGTTCTTTACTCATTTAGTGGGAGATTAGTAATGGAAAATAGAACGTTCTTGTGTACGTCGTAGTTATTTTGAAGAATCCATCCATTTACAAACGGCCGGCGTTTTATAACTTTGTTGCTCAAATTCTCAGGGCCAGTGTGTGTTGAATAAGTACCTACTCGTATAATTGCTATGTTTACATGGAGATCTGCATAAATGTAGAAAAGATTTAGAAACGTTTCTAGAAATTAACTTTTAAAAATGACAATAAGTCAGTCAGCATTTGCAATGACAAAAAAACTAGTTATTATCCATTCAAAGCCATACACAGGAAGAAAAAAATATCTTCAGTCAATAGAATTGCCTTGAGTTATGAAACTGAAGTTTTGTAAATGACTAAAGAACTATTTTCTCTAGCTGAGAAAAATTTCATCTTCATAAACGAATAAAAAAAACCATAGGACAAGAAATTGCTTGTCAATTTCATTGGACATATTATCGTAATAAAAGAATTAAAATTCTCAAAACAAGAAAACTCAAAACAAAAAAAATTAAAATTCTCATTATTATAAAAGAGAACCGATTTTTTTTTATTTAACAAAATTTTCTTAACTTCTGTCGTCTGAATGGTTAGAACTATTTTTAATTTTTGGATTGAATGAATAAAATCGAGTTATTTTTTCTTTGTAGTGATTGTGTAAATAAAGCTAGTACAACGAATCGTAAGTAATGTAGTTACAAAAATGTTCTTATTATTTTGTATTGATAATAATTTGTTTCATAAAAGCGCCGCAAAGATGTTTCATGCTTTACTAACAAGATATGTATAGGTATATCTATTAACAATAATTTAAGCTTTTTGTATCTTTTATTGGGACATTGGGAGCATAATTTTTTTACTATTTATATTGAAATGCAATATTTTTTACCAAATGATAGCTATGGAAGATTTTGTGTATGAGAAAGAAAATTTATTTTATTACATTTTCTACTTTCTAAAAATATTTGTACTCCATGGAACATAAATACATACAAGTGTTATTGTGACATTTACTTTCACCCTACATTTCCCTCTTAATAAAACTGGGAGGGAACTTATATCTTTATCTTCTTCTTCTATCCGTGTCTCGTCGGGTTCCCCGGAAAAATCTTGTTTGTTCTGGGCAGCATAAAACAGCTCCTCCACACCTCTCATCCCGGTCCACTCTCGAATGTTCTTAAGCTAGGAATGCCTCTATAACGAATCAGATTTAAGCTAACCAATTATTTAGCAAGGCATTGATACAATTATAACAGCAACGATGAAATTGTGAAAGACAGTCACATTTAACCAAATATAAAAAAGCTGTAGTAATGAGATATTTTGAATCATCCACATCACTTAAATTGTTTCATAATATTATTAAGGTAGGTATTTTAATTTAATGATCGTATGAATGAATGAATGAAACGAAAGTGAAAATGTGTTATTGACTCGTCTTCAAATGCTCATGTGTTGATAAAAAACACATGATTAGGTAGGTAAAAAATAATTCATGTAACAAAATTAATAGGTAGGTACCTACCCACTATAATGAAATAAGTTGATAATAATAACAATATAAAAAGTTATGTTTGTTTATACATGTGTTTCTAGATTGTACACAAATTCCAATAACAGTAGCTACGACAGAAATCACGGTTTTCTCTATAACATCTGTTTTATACGAAATTTATAATTGATTTTAAATTTATTGATCGAGTTGATGTTTATTATGTAAAACTTCATATAATTTTCAAACCCACCACCTCCCCTCAAGGCTCCTCCCCCACCCGTCCTGACATCCTCGATTATTCACAGAGAACCTATAACCTAAAGTCCTCTGTGGACATCGCAAAGATATGGTAAAATGTTGCACTTCCATCCTTATTTAACCATGTCTCACTTGCATACATTAGTAGTATAGTGGCCTAAGATAGCAAAGTGCACTAACTGTTGATTTGGCAAAAATCAACGTATACCTATATTTATTTATTGATACATTATATGGCATCAGAACCTATTGTATAACAATAAAGTTGTCTAAAACAACCTTAAAAATACAATCACACTTTAGAAACCAAACAATACATAATTTCATGCAATAAATCAACATCAAAACTGACCAACTTCATATCTATCTAAATAATATTATGATAGTTGGAATAGATTATCTATCACGAGCCATATTTATCACAAAAAAGAAGATATTTTTTTTTATTTATTTATTTAAAACACAATAATAACAATAGGTACATAAAATTTAAATAATCAACTACTATATAATAAGCCATAAACATTGCCCCAATCAGAATTTCTCCTGTTATGAGGTATTTTCAGTAATATCGGGTGTAATATGCTAGTCATAATAATATCATTATCTACATACCGCTATTCATAACATAACACTAAAATGTGTAGAATAGGTACCTTTACCTTTTCTATATATTTGCTATGTATATGTATAATCAGTAAAGACATTAGTTTAATGGTTACCCCATCAATATGATTGCCTGGCGATCGATCTTCGGTCGAGTACAGTGCAGTGCCTACCTATTATTATAATCATTAGATTTTAAGTAGAAGTAGCGCACCATAGTGATGTTTAATAATATGTGTTTTATCGTACGATTGTTATGTGCATCACTCATCGAAAAGGTGAACACTTTCATGGTGTTCTTTTTATAATAAAAGCATAGAGAAGGTATATTATACAATAATATGTTAAACGTAGTTTTAGCATTCAACAGGATTTTTACACCTGCGTGAGTGAAGATATTAAGAATATTACTCAAAAGACACCTCATCTGGACAACCAACGCAAGCTGTGCAAACTCCTTTAAGTATGAAACAGGAAAGGTGTTTCGATGCTTACGAATCGGCTTAGGCTGGTTTAATTGCATTTTACGCATGGTACATTCACCAAACCCACCAATGCCTGTTACAAACCACTCTGTTCGATAACTGTTGAGCATGCATTCTATGCCGATTCGTAAGCATTGGAACACCTATGCTGTTTCTTACTAAAAGGAGTTGTACAGTTTAATGGTTGTGTGAATAAGGTGTGAAGAGCTAGCGAAGTGAATAACTACATGTAATAAACATGAAAAATCGTCCTCTCCGTAACAGTAAAAGTTAAGACGTTCAGTATGGGAAGCATAACTCATCGCTGTAACGAAGTGTCCTAATTATGAATATCTCCCTTTTACAAGATACTCAAATATTAACTGAAAAAATTGGGAGACCTATTCCTTGTCGTGGATTCCGCGGATAATGAATGATTTTTATTAGGAAGTTCTAATAAGAAAGAATGACTAAGAGGATATACTTGGCTGAAAGGAGGGGTGTGAGGAAGCGCGGGCATCCGAGGGAATTCTCAAGGACGGCCGTGTTTTGAGTAAAAGAAACCGACGTGCGTGCATGAGAAATTGTATGACTGTGGAGGAAGCAAAAGAAGTATGTAAGGACAGATCTAATTGGCGTTCCGTTCTCTCTGCCTACCCCACTTGGTATACGGCGTGAGGGAATAGATAGATAGAAGTTCTAATACTTTAGTTAATTTTGAAAGAAACTCAAAAAATATACGTTGTAACAAAAGTAGGTAGGTTCCTAGATAACATTTTCATTTTTATCAATTTATTGTTGAGTTTTTTTACAATCAAATATTCTTTGTTAATAGTTACACAACTTAATCATTTAAGAACATCGATTTTCTTCTTCTAAAGTCTACCCATGCGTGTACCTTCCAAATACATACGAAATAGAAATCACGACGTACGCCTCGCACTCCCTATAGCACTACATAGTATAAAGTTGTATCTAAATAAATAGATATATTATTTAATAATAATATAATACGAAGATAATAGAGAGAGATGATGATGAGTCGCATCATTTATAATCAATGATTATTTCGTTATATTTGGGCATAGCTTATTAACACATAAGTAATGTTATGATATCTACCATATTACATTATATCCATCTGACTGTAATAAATTATTAAGACAATATTATGTATTTTATAACACTGAGATACAACGTTATGCATGTTAACAGTTATACAAATTCAAATTTCGAACGTGTTGAACTGTTTTTATTTAATTGCATCTGTTTATCTTTCTTATCAACATGATTATGATATCTATGACTAGTGGGGAAGCCAACGAAGACTCACTGCGTGTATTAAATTAATAATTGTGTATAATTGTCTATTCACATATCAAAAAATTGCGTCAATGCTTACACAAACGATTGGTTGGCGATACCAGCTCATAGCTCAAACTTTTTTACGATCTCATTTTCTGTTCATTGTGCTCACTGTTGGAATAGTCTGCCTTCCAAGTCGAGCTTTTGCGATAAACTTGCCCTCTGTATTCATTTTATGATTGTATTTTATTTCTTATAAAATTTTGCTAGTAATCAATGCATTGCAAAAATAAATAAATAAAAAATTAAACAAATATTATGATATCTTTGGCTGGTGTCATTTTAATAATACCTAATAATTTGGTTAAATTTACTTTTAGATCCAATAATCTTAAATATATCGCTACCAAATCTAAGGATAGCTTGCATGTTTATTACGGATTATGACGTCGTACAGCTGGCTACATCACTCGTGGGATAAGCCGTGATGGACTTATAGTAGTAGTAGTAGTGACAGACGACAAGCTTTAAGAATAATTAATATTTTGTAAAATAAAAACAATAATATACAAGTTAAGTAAAAAAAATATATATACCTACCTAGTCGTGTACAGGTATAAATGTAATGTAGGTATACCTTATAGAAAGAGCCGCGTGACCAATATACCATGAAGCATGGTGTGATGTCCATGAACACCATCATTTCATAGAGGCCCTTTGTCTAATAGCGCCTCATGACAATGGCGTTTTTACGTGAACACTGCGCCGACCTTCATAATTAATATTTAGGAATAATGATCCGTTTCCAATGATTTGAAATCTAATATGTTGTCTATTGTAGAAACTAAAGAAACTACATAGGTAGATTAAAATTTGGTGCTAATTTGTCAGTTGAAATAATTTTATTTTACATTAAATTCGTTGATTGTATTAACACGTGAATTGAATTTATTGATTATGTATATTGATTTTTATTGAGAGAAACATCTTTTGTCTCACGAGAACTTTGTCAATCTTATATAAAATTACAATCATATTCACGTATTTAAATCTCAGATAAATCAGAAATCAATTCCTTTGTTAGACGAAGAACGACTCTCTTATTAAAAATCAATATTGTGGAAAAAAACATTTGTTTTTAATTCATTATGGAATTCTACTGCCTAAACACCAACATTACGTAGAGGTGAAGTAGAATGCTGTGACTTGGGTGTAAGACAGATCATAAAGTTGCAAAGATAGAGGTTTCTTAAGAGAGATCCTTATAAAAATGATTTGTGAGGATAAGAAAGGTTGAGCTTACTCACTAATTTTATAAATAAAACTCGCGGTTTTGTGAAACTTTAAGAAACTATAATCTAAGATAAGATAAAAAGAATACATTAAATTTTGACAGTAAAAAGTTATAAAAATATAGAACACTTAAAAGTATGTGTGATCAGCTGGTCGGTGAAAATTCAAATGATAAGAAATTGCGATAATTTTAATCATCTGTAGAATTTAGTACATCTGCAGGGCTACTCTTGACAAAACTAAACACGATCTTAATCTAGTCTTGATCTTGATCATACGACGCACGAAGTGACTATTGGCCAAAAATACACGCAAATCGTCCGCGCGTTAGCGGTAGCGCGGTGTTTTTGACCATAGTCCCTTCGTGCGTCGTATGATCAAGATCAAGACTAGATTAAGATCGTGTTTAGTTTTGTCAAGAGCAGAGGCGGCCGGCAATATGAATTTGCGGGGGTTCGGTAAAAAAAAAACACCTACCTTATTCCTTATAAATAAATTCTACCCTTCTCTCTTTACCATTAGCGAACACTTCAGTTACTCTGGTATTTTCTGTTCTTAATGTATTCTACGTTTAATTCACCCATTTTAATAGTAATCTATAAGCTACAATGATAATATATTAATTTTATTTAGGTATATCGTAGATTCTTTAAATTGCATGTAACATTTTGATATAAGCGCGCCCGAATACAAAATATCTTACAAATAACAAAAAAAACTAATTTATGTGCGTAACAAAATCGCGACTAGCGGTGACTGTCTATAGAAATTTTACCACTAAGTAATAAGTAATAACAGTACATACGGCTAACCTTTGAACCTCACTATGTCAATCTATGCATTTTGACACGCTTGGTAGGTACTAATTCATCGTGTCCACATAACTAATAACAGGAATCCCTTCACATAAAAAAAACACACTAGTTAAAAAAATTCCGTCAATGTACGACAAAATGCTACAAGGCGTATCTCTTACTCCTTTTTACGTGTGAGCATAGTTGTGTTCATAGCTCAAGATATCCCATATATTTTGAATATCTCCATACAATCTTAGCACCATGAACTTTGTATTGGAATTATACTAAATGTATGGGGTATGTTGTGCGATATTAGATTTTGCACCGTTTATTTAGTTCGCTCAACATCCGCACTAAAATATTCTAACGAACAGTAGCGCTGCATGTTGAAATGCAATAGTGAATGTGATGACTGTGTTGTTCATTATGGTATGGAATAATATTATTATTATATATTATTGTTCATAGGAAAATTTATAAATATTTTTTATTTTAATTATTATTTATTGTTAGGTTTCTATCTTTTAAATTGGGGGTGCGTTTGAACCGCCGCTCATTATCAAAGAGCCGCATCTGGTCAAGAGTAACCCTGCTGGCGTCATCACCAGCTAATCACAACAATACCAATTCGGTGTTGCCTCTTCACTACAGAGTATCAGAGAGTTCCATAACTCATCAAGTCGATGTTCGAAAATTTCGACTTGATGAGTTATGGAACTGGACGGTTGAGTTTTTATATTATAGGTATATTCACAATAATACCTCATATTGTTTCAATGAAAAACAAAGAATGAAAACGAAAAATACTATTTATATTTTAATTTTATCATCGACGCACGATTCTAGATCCGCATTTGTTGTTATAAATAAATTAATAGTAATATTATTCCTTTTATTTCACCTACCGCATCGTATTATTACAGAATATAGAATATAGCCTATCCCATACACAACATTCACTTATTATTAATACTTATTGCTTTGATAGTTTTACAAAATAGCATTAAATTGAATTGATTTCTTAGAATCATGTGTTAGTAATGTTGAGCACCGGGCGTGCACTACAATTTTACGGTAACTGACACCGCCTCTGTCTAAACATATCCCATAGAAAATCAATATTTGAACCCTAAATCGTTTTATAATAATGTAAAATGAATTATAATTGTTTTTTTTTTGTATTTTTGTTTTAACTTGGTGATCCGGCAATATGTGGAATAGGTTAAACCTTGAAAAAGATTAACGAAGAAAGTGTATTTATCTGAAAGAGAGGGTGTGAGAAAGCGCGGACGTCCAAGAACTACGTGGCTTGATCACGTGGATCAAATTCTTAACAGCCGTTCTTACCTAAGGTACAAATCAGATTTAGCTCTAGTGGTTTCAGGCAACAATTTTTAGTAGGCGCAGAGAAAATTATTTAAATAATAAATGAAATAGCTTTATTAATAAATATAAGCCAAAACTTTATATGCAAAAATATTCATGAGCATAAAAAAATAGTATGTTGTCACATATAAATAAAATTAAAGTTGTATTTATTCTATAAATTAAAATTATTTATTTCCTAATTCAGAGACAGAGCGAGTATACCCACACATGCTCTCACTAGGCACAGAGAATGCCTTCTGAATCTAAAAATTTGTGAAACTCGCTATATTCTTGATTATTGCACACAATGACGTTATATATGCAGTATGCATGGTAAACAACATACCATATTATTATATAAATAAAACAAATGGTTGAATTATTAACATTTTCTATAATTTTTTTGATAATAATTTTTTTTTTATGTGTATGCAGTTTGTTATAATAATTAAGAAAATCCAAGGGTTGTAAATAAATAAATCAAGGTGCATCATAAAATTCACGATATTTTAAAATTAATCTTGGTTTTAAAATTTTATTAACACTCTTGTATTATTAAGGATAATTTGTTTAAAATAGCACCACTCAACCTATCATCATTGCGACGGCAATTTTCAAAAATTATTTTCACTATATTTCTCGCAGCAAAATAAAACTAAAATGTTTAAATCGCATTTAGAAATGTTCAAAATATTACATAAATATAAAAAATAACATAAATATTATCCAGATTTTAAAATATATTAAAAATTAAATGGTAGTAATTTTGCTAATTCGTTTGCATGAAATCACAAAGAACAAAGTGTTAAGTAAGAGGAATCGGCGTGCGAAGCATGAGAAACTGGATGAATGCAGAGGAAGCGAAAGAAGTATGTAAGGATAGATCGACATGGTATTCCGTTCTCTCTGCCTACCCCACCTGGGACACGGCCTGAGGGTAGTAGGTATAGTATAGTATAGAAAACTACTATTTTCTGTAATTAATTGAGATTTTCACCAGTCACCAGTGAGACATGCCACCCATATTGAATGTCGTGTAACGTTTTTTCAAAATCATATAATAACATATTATTTATCTGATTAACAATATTAAACCAGGATAACTCGGATTGCAAGGAATCCCCAAAAATTTTCAACATTCAAATATGTACACTACATAACATTATGTATGTATCTGTGTGGATATCGAAATAATACAATATTACTTATGTATGTATGTAGATCCCTATAATATTGAGAATAAAATATAATATTTTTATATTAAGAATAATAATAATAATGTGATGTACATAATATAATAGGAATAATATCGGAAACAGAACTCTCACCGCCCTTTCAGACAGTCGACAGACCAACCATTCATCTACATCACTCAAATCAAAACCTAAATGATATATTATTTTACTATATATAGATATGTTATTATTTCTTTCTAAATAAATATATATCTGGAGCATATCCACAATCTGCGTTATAGGTATTACATAAAAACGAGATTATATGCATATTTTATTGTAGGGTATGTACTTTTGATATTTTATACATTTTATATAATTTTGGCCAATTTATAAGTGTTTACACGTCTTGACCAATCAAGTTTTTTTTTTATTTCCAACAATATCAAATTTTACTACTACAAAAATTGATATACTTAATAGAACTTTTTCTTTACCTAATTACATGTGTTCTAAAAAACAATAATGAGAAATGAAATTTACTGCCTCAATAGACATTTTTTGTTTGTTCAGTTTTTGTACTTATTATTTCTTGCATAGTTTCATTATTATTAAAGGATACTGCATTATTTTTACTATTTTTGTATAGGTATTTAATTTAATGTAGAATTGATTTTTTTTACTGTGCCCTAGCACCTCTACGCACACAGTCACAGGTAATGTGTATTACAGAACACGTGATTGTATTAGTAACCGAGTAGCATCACTGTGATTGGCTGGTGCATTGTGTGGTGTGTTTAGCATACTCATTACTGAAGGATGAGTTAGTAATCATTTACATATGAGCGGGGTACTCTTACATAAATTGTACGCTAAACCATTAATTTTTAATGAGAATCTGTTTTTTTATATTATGCAATGCATTTTTCATTTCAATAAAAATAAATTAATAACTTCTAAACTAAAATTCTAACTAAATATAAATTCACTCAAATTCTTGGAACTAAATTGAAATCATGGCTATCCCAAAATTCAAGGACCAGAACAAAATTAAGCCAGATCCTCCAGGAAGGAAATGTATACTGAGCACATGAAAAGGAGAGCATGCATGAGGAATTGTATGTCAGCGATGCAAGCGAAACGTATTATAATATGCTAAAATATTAGGTAGTAAGTAGTGATGTGAGAAGAGAAAATTCTAAAAAAAAAAATTTCGGGAACGAGAAGTTTCTCCGAGAATTTCTCCTCTGATGGAAGAGAAATTTCTCTCCATAATTTTTCTTAGTGGTATTATGACCTTTCGCCCAGTACACTTCGCAGCCAACCTGTTTGATCCAAAAAATTGTGGGGCTGATTAAGGCCCAAATCAGAGGTTATTAACACTTTTTTCCATGAACGTACCAGCAATTTTTTTTTACTAAAATATGGGCATGTGTGGTGTCAAACATCAAGATTTTTCATCAGTTATTAGCACTTTTTTCTATGTAGGTACCTAACATTTTTTTATTTCCATAATTAATTGTAGCCATATTAATTGTCTCAACATTTGTACATTGTTACTGATTGATTGAATTAAGTATTTATTATTATTATACTGTTAAATAAAAAATAAAAAAAAATCTCCGAATATTCTATACTTCGAGAAATTTACCGAGAAATTTCTCGAAAAATTATTTCTTGAGATATCCACAACACTAGTAGTAAGTGGCGCTCGATCCTTTCTGCCTACCCTGCAAGAGCAGGGGCGTAATGGTGATTACGCTGATGATAAACTTATCCTGCATATTTTAACATTTTTATTTTGGGTATTATTTCATCATTTATACTTTGCATATAACCTAAGGCTCTTTAGTAGCATGCCTATATCCATTCACATACTTATAGATACCTACTAAGATCTAAATATGAATAGGTTTATATTTACTTACTTAAAAGTAAGAATAAAATAATATACCTTTTGTATTCTATAAGAATATCTCTCTGAGAATGTGGGGCGATATTATTATTAAGAATCTATCAGTCAATCTGCACCATTAGTCATTTCTTTTTAAATGGGATGTAGGCATAGTCAGTCAGTTGTAGAATTTTGTACTATTACCTACCTGCTACTAGACCATACATTGACATAATTATTGAATGGTAACACAGTACACAGTTCCGTCAGCCCGGGCGTCCCTCTTTCACAATACACCGTTCCTGTGCCAACGACATCAGAGCGCAGGGAATGTCGTGGGAAGAGGTGACGCCATTGGCACAGAGACGCTCTGAATGGAGGAGGCTGGTTTCTGCCCTGTGCTCCCGAGAAGAGCGTTGAGGGCGATGATAATGAACACAGTACAAATTTTCTTAGAAATTGTGCTCCAAGCTTAATAATAATAAGAATACCTAATAATGTATAATGCTGTTTCCCTTCATCCGTGGAGCACTCTTTTGCGTAAGTTTTTAATTGTCCTGTGTTCGAAAATGCAGACGTATTACATCTTAAAATCAACGAAAAGATTTGCTACCCATCCTGAATGGCTTGATATTTTGTTGGCACAGAGAAGACGGCTTTTTACATGCGGCTGATCTGCTGGCTACCCCACTTGTGGGATATTCTGTGATGGTATAGTAGTTGATAGTAGGTAATAGTTCACTTCATAACATTAAATAGGAGTCCTTGGACTCCTGCATTATCCGAGAAATAAAGATATTTCATAACATTAAGGCTCTACGGGACCCCCGCTCCCTCCCGCTCCTAGTAAATTTCGCTGTCTTTCAGCTACTGAAATACGCATAACTTTCATTCAATATTCATGAAAAAAATATATAATATAGATCAATCTTTTATTTCGAAGTTAAGTTGTAGACATTTTTTAAAAGTTTTACCAGTTTTTCAGAAAAAAAATCCGAAAATAAGCTTCGTTAACACTTGTAAGGATCAAATCTCAAGTTCTCTTTATCGCATAATTTTTATTTTTGGTTTGATTAATGACATGTGTTAATATCTTGTTCTTAAGTTGTAGACGTTCTTTAATTTAAGTATATTTCTTTTGCGTTTGCGGCATTTTTATGACACGGCGGCAGAATTGCCATCCCCACTTCTCAGCATTATAAAACCAGAAAAGTCTCCGTGTATAATATTAGTCTTGGTCACAAAAAAACTTAATAGTCTAATGCCGGGAAAAATTCACCTATCCAGATATACAGGATATCAAAGGATTAGGCTCAAAACGCGGGTTCAAAACACCAGCATTGTGCCTGAAATATATGTCTAAAAACTTTCTAACAATATTACAAGTGTTTATTATAATAGATTTTTGAATTTTTATGTACAAATATACCGGTAAACCTAATTTTAGTACTTACATTATTTATTAAAGATTTCGGTGTTACCCCTGTAGCTGACATGACTAAAGGTACCTATTATATAAACGGACCTAGAATGCCAAATATTTTTATTTCTCCTGCTAGTTCTGATTTAGGTACCTACGTTTTTTTTCTGTTGCGGTTCTTTGTATATTATATGTATTTGCGACAGCGATGTCTATTAGATACGTTAATTTATTTTATTTATCATGTAATAGGTACTAAATTTAATATTGTATTGTTAATAAAAAAATATCTATAGTTATAGGTATTATAATTATTTCAGAAATTCGTAGACTCTGCAACTGACGCCTAGATAAATCATATTCTCAATTCAATATGTCATTATTTTGACAATAATTACCGCGGAAAATGAAATATTTTATTTACTTTTCCGGAAAACTAAAATGAAATAAAATTTATGATAATAGATACACATTAAAACAATAAGCATAATATTTAAATGTTATGCACATTGTCTTGTGACTTTAGTAACAGCAGATGAAATAATATAATATAAACAAGTAAGTACAAATAATAAATAAATTAAATTAATATTAGTATGTTTAAATAAATAAATAAATCTTGGGAGGATGTCACGCCGTCTGCTCATAACTTTCATGTAAAATTCATAAATAAATCAATCCGAAACATATTTAAATAATGACATTACGTGATAAAGGGACTAATGTCAAATATTCCTTTGGTTACTTACATAGGCCAATGCATTCGAAATTACACATATTTGGTTAATATTGCATACATACATGCATACCATCACGCCGCTTCCCTCGCGGGGTAGACAGAAAGGATCGAGCGCCACTTCCTTCTATCCTTGCATACATCTTTCGCTTCCGTCACTGTCATAAATTCCTCATGCATACTCTCCTGTTCAATGTGCTCAACACGTGACCGTCCTGTAGGATTTGATTTTAATGATCTTGCCATTTAATTCTTGGACGTCCCGTCTCCGAGCACCATTCCTCTCAGCCAAACATATCTTCTTAGTCATTCTGTCCTCATTCATTCTTTCCACGTACCCAAACCTTCTTAACTTGATATTGTGCTACTGCGTATATTTTTAAGGACCAATCGACGACTTAGATAGTGCTGAAGTCTGAGAACCTCCATTTATCTAGTTCTTTTTTCCATACTAGTAAGTTTTTGCACGCGGTAGGCCTTTTCGGGAGGCCGAAACCACCAAAACCTTAACGTGTGGAATCTTTTAACAGTTTTAACTTCACTCCTTCGATGTCCCTCTTACCGAGGAGGCAAACATAAACATACAAAATCCAATAAATAAAAGTAATGCATTTCCAAAAATAGCAAAATGATATGCCCAACATATGATTTTACAAAATAATTAATTTAGTCCTAAACGCTGAATTGAGGTGTCTCAAAACTTCCGTAAATCCGAGGTTTGCCGATTCCAGAACCTCCCTTCCCAAAAAGACATCTCAGCCTTAAGACTGTACACCAAAGAAGACAAGACAATAAAGGACAAAATACGTTACTATAATTGCAGATTGTGCAAGATTTCTAATGATAAAGTACCATAATAAATTATGATATCATTCAAACCTATGATAAAATATATTTTTAAGATGAGATCTGATTAGCCATCCCCATCAAAATATACCCGGATAAGTTTACACTCATTCATGCATACCATCACGCGAGTAATAAACCTAAAATGTCATTTTGTTGCCATTTTTCTTGGTGGTAATTTTATTACTATACGTGGGGTAGGGAGAGGGGACAGAAATTATATAAACCTATCCCTAAATACCTATTTCTTTCGACCATTCTACATTCGCACAATTTCTCATACACGCACGCCTTTTTCTCTTAATCAACACGCAGTCGTCCTTAAGAATTTGGTTTACCTTATCAAGCCACGCAAGTAGTTCTCGAGCGAGTGAAATGCATTCTTTTCATCATCCAATCGCTCTACGTGTCCTAACTCTATCACGTAACGTTTTGATGGAGATTGGCGAATACATAAATTATCGTTCTTTCTTTATGACATTGTCAGTTTTATCAGAAAATTGTAAAATAATTTATATTATTGCATATTATTAAAGATACGGAAGATTGAAATTAAATGGTCCGTACTGCAACTACAAAAACATAATACATATTGCCCCTACATGTCGGCGGCAGAACATAAAGATACAACAAAGTATCTCTTGTGTACACCACAGTCCACAGTATAGTACATGGTGCAACTAAACTAATGAAAAGTAAATTAACACATGTCGCTGAGTAAAGGTCCCTGATGAAAATCGACAGATAGTAAGTAGACATGTCGATATGAAAAAAAATGATAATACCTGCCTGCTATCCACAAATCACTTTTGTACGGATGTCTAAAAAGTAGGTGACGAGCAAACAGCAAATAGTTCGTTGTGCCTGCATGAAGATTAGTATGAATGTGATGGAAGTGAACAGTTTTAATGACGACTTTCCTGATTTCTTATACATGTTCATGTTCCCATAAGGGCTACTCGACAGGCTTTACCTTTTTATTGTAATAGTTCCAACACTTCTTATGATTATAACTCGTCTGTCAACAGATTGCAGCGTCTTGGAAACAAAAATGCGAATGTTGTAGACGTATTTGGCACATCTCTGTTAGTATATAAGTTTAAGTTAATCGAATCACTTCTTTCAGACCAGACCTAGTAGATTTTCCCATGTATTTTTGTGCAGTTTTAGAATTATTTTAAAATTATTATCATTAATTTTTGTTTTTATCATGACTAGTGACTGGAATTTGTCTTTTAATGAATTTATTGTGTTTTGTATTCAAATTTTAATTTTTACTTTTTGACTTTAACTGGAGAATGTTTTGTCTGTTTTTTTTATGTTTTTATATTGTTTTTGTATTTTTGTATTGTTTTTATATTTTTATGGATTGGAAAGTTTATCTGTATACTTGTAAAGGCAATTGCCGTATATTGTATTAAATAAATAAATAAATAAATGTCTGTTTGGCAGGACTAGATTTGATTTGATACAAATCGGAATAATTTTACAAAAAATCACGGCATTTATTTTTTATTTATTTTACAAAAATTCACGGCATAAGCATAAAAATATATATTATATATTTTACATGATGCTCTGATTGGATAAATTTAACGATTTTGTAGGAAATTAACGAAGGTATCAAATTAACCACTTTTATCTGTAAGTTTTAGAGTGCCCTTCTATAAATAATAGACCATTAAAGGATGACGTCACAGAAAAATCATTGAGGGGCATCAGGCATCCCAACACAACAGACGATTACGGTGTAATATTAGGTGGAACGCCTAAAGAATACCTAATAATAAAAAAAAACTGTCAGTGTCGGTTTTGTTATTATTTTGTCGTCTGACTTTCTTTTTTTTCTCTTATGGCATAACATCTTACAAGGATGATTTGCGCAATCTGACTGTTTGCCCCCCAAGCAAAAGCAAATCCATAGACAAGACCACGTGACCTTTAATGGTCTATAGGCAAGTGTTCAAGTGTTTATGGATGGCAAACCTCATAGCTGCATTTAAAATGAGAAATGCTTATTTTTCGAACATCTGCCTTTTGCATGACGCTAGAAAAGATACAGTAAGGAATGGAAGACCTATTCTTTACCAAGAACTCCACCGAATAGGAATAAGATAATTAACATTTTATTTAAATAAACTCACCCTCTTGATTGTATTTAATATGAATGACTTTCTGACTGAACAGAAAAGAATGAATAATTAAATTAACAAACATTTACAATTCAGCGGTTAGGCATACCACACATGTATTATTTTTTAATGGGAACTAATTATTTGATCGGCTATTAATCCATTCGTTCGGCAAGAAAAAATCAGCATTTAAGTCATTTGAGCAGCAAACAATGTTTTCATCGGCAATAAATAAAAAATAATCGCAACACTTGTTTTACAAACAAACTTGGTTATATCAGCAAATTTACAAATTTTAACAGCTTAATAAATAATCGCACAACAAAATAATTAATTGACCAGCAGAATTGTTATTTGACCGGCAGAAAATATTAGATAAACAATATTTTTCACACACCGATTTACCTTCGGATCCACATGAAGTTTTTGTGATTTCTTACCAAATTAATGATGACTACGAAAATAATGCCAGTTTCCGCTTTGCTATATTAACGAAATATCTAACTGAAATGTCGAAAAACGCTAGAATCGTTGCTAGATGCTACATATAAAATCACATAAATAGATGGTACATACAAAGATTTATTATTTGAACAAGATTAAAAATTTAGCTTTCACAAGTTTAATTAAAATTAGCTCACAGTTTGCTGCTCATTTATTTATTTTGCTGCACAAATAATCTTTATGCTGGTCAAATAATAATTTTGCTGGTCGATTAAATTTAGAGTTTTACAATATCATATTATTTGCAATACAAATATGATTTTCTCGCTGGGCATAAGTAGCATATCAAAATGATATATTTGTCGACAGAATACATTTTTCTGCTGAACAAAACTTCAATATTATGCTGATCGTTTAAATGATAGCCTTTTTTAATTGGCACCGGGAGGACAATCTGCATGTTTATTAGTCTGATGACTATCCCACTTGTGGGATATGCGGTGATAGTATAGCAGTAATTGTAGAATTATGTACATTACCAAGATTCTATTTCACTCTGCTTCAAGAGTAAGACTCTCCTTCTTGAATAATAAAAAATAAATTTGTCGAGATAGACGTGTCGACATTTCAATCGTTTGGGTCTAAATATTTTCACCAACTGGCAGAATGCTATCTAAAGAAATACTTATTTATCTACATAATAATAATATTATAATTATCTAAATTATTAATAGTAGTGTTGAAAAAACGATTCAAATAGATGAATGTCTTCACATTTTGAGCATAGATAAGCGATGTGTCAGCACAAATAACTTCCGATAGACATCTTTTCAACCATTTTCATACTGAACAATGTTCGAGTAACTATTCCAAAATATTGCTTTATTTACACTTTTACACGGCAGAGCCTTTCACATGTGAAATTAAAAAAATGAAAATGATTAACAATTTGACAGACAAAGATAAAAATACAGCTTGTAACAGCATGCACATAAATTGGTGAAGAAAAATGATATAAATATTCTTGAATAAAACTTAGTTTGTAGATACAAAGAAATGAAATTGAATTTGAAATGGTTTGTCAGACAAAAGAAAAATAATGAAATGAGTCTGTTATACTAATAATAAAATAGTCCAAAGAAAAAAGTCAGTTATGGTTTTTGAGACAAGAAATAAAATTGTAAGTATTGAAACAAAAAAGTTAATGAAAGTCAGTAATTAAAACATAAAATTTTGTTTTTTTTTCTAAGTGGCATCTGCTCTGCGAAGGCTGGCTATAATATTTCATCAGGGGTATTTCCATCTTGTTGGCTGCGACCCTGAACAGTGATATGGTGCTACTTCTGAATCATCATTATCTTAAATTGTGCAGAGATTGTTCTACAACTTCCAAAGTTACTCTTGACACAATCTAAATACGATCTGAATCTTGTCTTCATCTTTATTTTACGACGCGTGAAGTGACCATAGTCAAAAATTATGTGCATACCTACTGATCTCCCAGTAGCGATATCTTCTATCTGGTATTTTACACTTAATTATCAAATGTAGGAGTTGGTATTTTTCCCTTCTCATTACGTGACCAAAGTGTTGCTATTTCCTTGATTTTACTTCTTCCTCTTTTAATAGATCTGTAGATCTGTTTCTATGGCGTCGAGGTCTCCTGAGACACAGAGCTCCAGCTGTCTCGCCATCTCTTTGCAGGTCTTCCAGGTTGGCGAGTTCCCGTTGGCAAGTTGTTTGCGGCTACTTGAAGGGGTCTATCACCGCTCATTCGTTCCACGTGATCGCGCCAGAAGCGTCTTCTTTTCCTGCTCCATCTGACGAAGTCTTCGGTATCTCAGGTCTCGCGTATTACTGTGTTTCTGATTCTATCCCTCAGTTTTTTGCCAAGAATAGCGCGAAGTGTCTTCATTTTACTATATTGTCTAGATTTCACATTATCGATTATTAATTTTCATTCATATCATCACGACGTATCCTACAAGTGAGGTACCCAGCAGACAAGTTGCATGTAATAAACATACAAGTCGTTCTCTCCATGCCAAAAAAAATTACAATATTCCAGGTGTGTGGCAAACCTCGTCGCTGAATTTAAGATGTAAAATATCTATGTATTTTTGAATACCTGCCTTTTACAGGACACTCGAAAACTTACGGAAAAGACTTGGAGATCAATTCACTGTCGGTGCTCCATGAAACGAATGACACAGATCATGACATTGATCCCAAATCGTTAAAAAATCTTTACTTACATTCAAATCAACAGAAATAATTAATTACTTTTATTCGTCTAGTATTATTATTATTGCTGTGTAAAAACATCAAGACCTATGTAACAACATTCTCCTCTTCTTCTCCTTTAACCTCACACCCTTCCCCTTTCACTGTCAGACATTTCACAAAGCCCTCTATATACACTCCACTTTACTCTGTACCAGGAGTCGATAAACTTTGTTTGTAAAAAAACAGCTTGTTTTCAATAGTGATGATGTTCTTCTGGGTTAACCGTGTCTAGATGATCTCTTTCCGTTGTCTTCATGTGGCGACTTTGC
Organism: Athripsodes cinereus; assembly: GCA_947579605.1. Taxonomy (NCBI): domain Eukaryota; kingdom Metazoa; phylum Arthropoda; class Insecta; order Trichoptera; family Leptoceridae; genus Athripsodes; species Athripsodes cinereus. The sequence goes on along the minus strand of OX388317.1, from coordinate 3,845,244 downwards.
TGACGAAGTCATTATCAAAAGTATGTAAAAAATATATAATTTCTTAATGAAATGCAGCACGATAGCCGGTGTGAGAACCTTACGTACTCCTTGAAGTTTTCACGATTCCTTTGAAGGACCCACCGACCCACCGATCAGTCTGAGAACTTTATACTTCTGATTATAGGGATCCACATGTTGTAGATGATTTTAGCTTTAAGTAGGTACTTGACTCCCAAAGATAGCGACGATTCACAGAAATTGACAGGCTTGCAGAAAACTTGAACGAAAATCAGATATGACATAAGAATCCCGATACCAGACAATATTGTCATAATATATGGATTCATAGAGGTACATTATAATTTGTTTGACAACAAACCTTATAACTATCATCTTTAAAATATCACCCTGCACTGAGACCATAACAGCTTTTCGCCAAGGCGATCTCACCAGGAAAAAACAAAAAAAAGCATGCTAGCAAAAAAACACAAAAGATACATCATCAAACAAAAACACAGAATCAAAGCAGACTATCTATCCTGGCGATAGAGTCATTGTATGTTATGTTGAAAATACCAACATGAACATTCAAATCATTAAATAATCTTATAGCCTTGCCGACAGGAGAATTTGCAATTATGTTTGTTCTGCTATCTGCCTCTGTAATTCCAAATAAACTAAACTTAATTTCAGCCTAATTCAACAGAATTATGCCCGCATACCATAGATTGGCAACCCCTGGTATACAGCATAGTAAGAGGTAGTATTCCCGTCTCCTCACGCCTGTCTAAGCTGTCGAAAATTTCAAAGTGAAATTCTAATATTGAGTTTGAAGGTGTCGACTTTGCTACTCAACAATGTCGGCTACTACAACTAACCCCACTCTACCCTATTTCTACTTACGAAACACACAGAGAACAAACAATACACGTAACTGTGAATTATTATTAATAACGTATTTGCAAATGAATGTTTTTCATGAAAAATATATTTAAAGTTATAAATAAGTAAATAATTTGAAATAAGTTCGGTGTTCCTAAAATGTGGTGATTCAGAATAGAAGGCCAATTTCTACAATAGGTTATCCAGTATATATTGTGGCCTGTAAAAGACGTTTAACTATTTACAAATTCGCTGTCCACAAGGTCTGTGCGGCACGGAACCCACATGTCTCTCTGAGCCCTACAGATCCTTTGACAAAATTCCGAGGAAACCACTGCGCTCGGCTTTTACTGGTGTTATCAAACTCGTGGAACCCTTAACGCCAAATTTGCAGAAAGAACTTCGGAGTCGCCACGTCAACTGCTTGGAACAGATTCCTCCAGATCTGAGAGAGAATCAGTTTGCCACCATATTTGGGACAAAGTTGAAAAAGCAATCTAGAAATTGTCCATATTATCATTATTACTTTCAAAATTGAAAATACTCAGTTTAGCGATGAAGTATGCCACCTATCCTGAATGACTTATTTTTTTATTGTTATGGAGAGGATGACTTGTATGTTTATTATGTACAAGTAGTTGGTGCGCTGGCTACCCAACTTGTGGGGCATGCCGTGATGGTGCAGTATAAATATTTGTAACAAGATGTCATAGAAGTGCCCAGAGCGAAATATGTAATTATTTTTCTAAAATTTGACTCTTATTTTGAAATTAGCCTAAATGCACTCCAGACACGCTCACAGTAACTAATATGCTTATGTCTTGAAGATGGAATGGGTTGGTTTATAATTTACTCTATTTTTAGATAATATTTTTATAATAATTTTAAAATAAATGTTGATTGATTTACAATGAAAATTGAAACTGAATAAAAAAGTAATAATTTGTCAAACAATGAAACAAAATAATAATATCCACGATTCAAAGCGACGAACGAATGGACGAAACATCTGTCGAGTGAAATCAATAATAATTGCTTTTAGCCCAAAAAAAATATTACGCGGGGTACCAAAGTAGATTGTATTTGTTGAAAATCAAAATAATAATAAATCTTCTTCCAAATTGATGTTCTTTTATAAATGGTGTTAAAAGAGTTTCACAGTTCAAAGAAATAGTCACGCGAACACGAAGAAAAGTCAAAACCCATCATTAATAATCCAACATCGGGGCTACCCACGTCTACTCAACACCCTTAGCCTCTTTTCAAATCATGATATTTGCATCGAAAACCTATTGTTTAGGCACTTTTGATCTTTTAGAACTTAGACAAAACTTTTTTTTTAAATATCAATGTCTGCCTAAAAGGATAAGACTGCAATTAGAGCGCAAAAATTTGTACGAAAATTGTAAAGGCTATAAAATTATGAATACTCGATACTTGAACGATAGGATTTTAGAATTTCCCTTGTTTTTTCTCTTTCCATAGTTTCCGCTGTTGTAGTAATCTCTGATAATCTCCGAAAATGATCCTCTAAACTCTTGATGGTGGCTTCAAGAGGATGGTTTCAGTGTCTGTTCTCCAATCTATTTTTTCCATAATTACTTACTTATATAACTATTCCTGTCCACTGCTGAACATAAGCCTCGCCAATATGTCTCCAGGCAACTCTGTCCTGAGCTTTCAGCAACCAGCATTTTTTATAATTTGCAAGATAGGAAATAATCGACGACATCATTGAATATCATTGAAGATTAAAATATAATATAATAAATATGATGATTATAGCGAAAACTGTTAGCATCAAGATTTATAGTCGACGATGCAAATTGTTTTGGGTGAAAGGGACTCAAAGATTTCATTCAAAACATTGTTGTTATCCGTAAAAGGTTCTCAGTCTAACCCACTTTCGACTTTATCATTAGAAAATCTCGTCTGACCCTCTGTTTCAGTGCCAGCTTTTTAGACTTTATTCATATTACGTTCTTTTTGCTCACGTTATAGTAATCTGGCATAATTGAGTTTGTTCTGTAGAAATCAATTAGCTACCAAAACTGGTATAGAGTTATAGCATCTATTGAATTCAGCATTAGGGTCTATATTTCCAAAAATTATTTTTGTTTTGTATGGCTTCATTCTTCATAATTCTTACTACACATTGAAAAAAAAATGAATAGCAGGTGAGCGAAAATAACTTTGTAAGAATTGGTCTCCATTGTGTTAATTTTGTTGCTTTTTTTCAAAATGACCATTGTTTGATTTCACGAGACAAGACTAAATATTGTACCCTAACTTACATATTTCAAATAATTCTGCAAAACTACTCATGTCTTCTATTCTATGCTATGCTATGCTATACCATCACGGCATATCCCACAAGTGGGGTAGCCAGCAGACCAGCTGCATGTAATAAACATGCAAGCTGTCCTCTCCGTGCCGATATACAACTTCTATTCTATACTACCCCTATACAGCCCTTATGCAGCTTCCAGCGCGATGGGAATCCGTTATTCGGCTGATAAGCAGCCTCTTGTGCTACTTGGGAAGTCCCGTCTGTGGATTTACCAAAAAAAGTAACGTGCTATGTATTTTCTAATACACGTGGTAATTTTATGCGTAATAATAAACCATAATAAAAATTATGATATTATATTTTTTTTGATACGAGAAAAGAATTTGGATTGCATCATGTAGGCATGTGTTTGATTTACATTGAAAGAACACCCAGAAGTGTGAGAAGAAAGAATGAGAAATTCATACATTTCCATTACATCATCAATAGGTAACTGGATTCATGCCAAATTAAGATGTTATAATAAAACAAGTGAATCTCTAAATATCTGATGCCCTTTTGTTTCGTCAAAATAAGAACGACCGCCAGTTTACATACAATATAAATATAGTGAGTCATTGTTTATTTTTGAATTTGTATGAAAAAAACGTGTCTACAAAATAACAAAATAAGAAATAATTGTAATTATTACATGTGTATTTTAAATAAATTCTAAACATTCGTCTCGCTTGCGCAAAAGATGTATGTGTTTTTTATTTTCATCGTAAGAATTCTACTACGTTTATTATTTTAAATCTTATTCAATGTTGCAATATATTATCATTTCTTTTAATGTATTTATGGCCTATTTGTTTTCCAAACACTGGCAACACATAAAATATAATTCCCGATAATTATTATTGTCTATTCTTTTGTATTGTGCTGTCTATGGTTTCAATAATATGGTCGATGTTTTGACTACAATGAGTTGTATTATTATTGTTCTAAATTCAAACAATTGTTTTTTTGCGGGGTGCAATAATTTACTTAGGACCGTTACGAATGCATTCACTTGTTTTGGGAGAGTGAAAATTCGAATGTGGAAAGAACGACATGTTTAAATTTGAACATTCTATTATTATTTAAAACTATCAACCCGTCTCAATAGTTTCGCTCAATTGAGAACATCTTTTTTGCGAAGAAAATCCCGCTATAAATTATTGCTTGAAGAGTTTGTCAAATACCCAATTAATTTTTTCAAAAGAAATTCCATTCACGTATTCGCGTTAAAGATATTTGCTAGAGAAGCAAAATGAAAACCAATGTATCCAGTTTTTATGATTTAGAATAATGACATCTAAGGAACTAGGTGAAAGTAAGATTAAAATAACCACACTTCATTGATCACAGAAAATTCATTATTATTATTATTGAAAGATACACCATATTCTACTCGGACCATTACAGATTTCGGTCAATGCGATCTCAGAGAAGACAAACATTTACAATATTTTTTCTACTTTCCTTATAAATAAGCAATTGGCGAGCTTATTAAATATATCCCTAAACGAAAATGAAATAATAATAATATGGATGTTAGTCCTAGACTCCTAGATTCTGTAAAGTGCCCTTGAGGTGATAGTATCATAATAAGGCGCTATATATAAGTACACTATTATTATTCTACATGCTAAAAACAAGAAAATAATTCACAGAGATTCAGCTATAATGATCCTAATAAGAATCGTGTACACCCTCACAACGTATCCCAAGTGGGATGGGCAAGGATGCATCTTATTAATTTGCCTTTAATAGGTGGGTTAATTGGAAGAGATCACGATTTTGCGATAAACTTCCCTTTGCATAGTCATTGTATTTAATTTGAATACATTTCTCTATAAAATTGTTTGTATTGTGATCGATGTACACTAATGTATAAATAAATAAAATAATAATAACAGTTAATAATAAAATGTGGTTAGATGGAACAAATCACTGCTTAGTGATATGTATTTCATATTAATATATTTAGTATACCTGGCAATGAAAATAAAATTTAAAAAAAAACTTATAAATATTATTAAAATTGAAACTATGAAATTTAGTTTTGAAAAATTTGTGTATTTTTTGTAATACTAAAGTTCCCCGCATCGATTGTTTTCTAACATACAACATGAGAAAAGTTATTGTAAAAATTCTAGGAAGTGTCTAAAAAGCCGCTAGCGGTTGTTTAGTACTGGGGACTAAATTGCCGGCAATGCGCGCGCATCATTTTTCTGTCAAGTAAATCACATTTTTTACTAAATAAGGATCACACAGAATTCTATATTAAACCGTAGTGAGACTAGTTTTAAAGATGTTAACTTAGTGATAATGTAATTTTAAGTACATTAATTAATTAACAATAAGAACAGTTTTTATGTACTTAATTATAAGTGCTTAAGCACCAAATAGTACACTACATTTTTATTTGCAAACCTACTCAGGAGAATCTCATACATGATAGGGTTGCATCTGTGTAAAGAAGAATTATTGGAATCACTGAGAGAACATTAATTATATTACGTGAAACATACTTACTCCAAACTTGTTAATCTGAAAAATAAAAGGGAAACTTATTTCATCATCACAGGATGTGTTTATCATTACGGTTAGATACCTACTATAGAAAAAGAAAAATGTATCACATACAATTTGAAAGACCTTTGATCCCTTGCAAGGTAGGCAGAGAGAGTCGAATACCACACATTCCAATCCCTACATACACACTGTATAGGAATAATAATAGCATTTGTCCAATGAAATATTACAAGGATTACATTGTAAATTTAATTAATAATAGAACCATATATCTAGTTCATGATATATATGAAATCCTATCTAACTACACTCGAAAGTATCTAACAAGGGATACCCATGCTAGGTATTTTATTTCATTTATTCTGTGTGGATCAAACAGTTGAAACAATAAGTATCTACAAACATTAAAAAAACAACAATGAGGAGAACAATTAAGATCCCTCTTTTACCAAAATAATAATCATAAATTTCAGGTAGTTTATTAAATAAAATAGACAGGAAGAATTAAAATGCTTAAACACATAAAAATATCTTAGAACAATACAGGTATGGATTGGGTTAGTTGGAAAGAAATCACGCCTCTGCGATAAACTCGCCCTCTGTATATTGAGTGTACGATTGTATTTGTTTTAAATGTATTTTTGTATGAATTTGCTTGTAATCAATGTCAGTAAAGAATAAATAAATATATAAGTATATAGGTCTACAATAAATTGAAGCTGCCAGCAGGGTTCATAATAGAAAATATTGGAGCCTTTGGCGAGTCGCCCGGTAGCTAGGACAAAAATAACCTTTCACTTCACCCAAACACAACACACGCATCAACCATAGCATCAACGCGCTAATTGACAGTATTGTATTGTAGCTATCTTCACAATATTTATAATGTGGCAACTAGCGGCAAACTAGCTATTTCATGCTTACGCTGCCGTCAGCGGCATTTTAGCAAATTAGACTATAGTGCCGCTAGCGGCACGCTAGACACTTCCAAAATTCTATTTTCAAAATTTTACACGTCGGCAGTAGGAAGAGAATACAATAAAAACAATAGAAGAGCAATAAAATCTTTACATTCTTATTTCAAACCATGCGACTGCAAACAAATGAACAAAAAAATACACAGTGATAGATAATCAAAGAAATTTAGAAAATGGTTTATTTCTGTTGTAATTCAGACAATGTTGATTTTGGTGTAGTTGCAGCAAAATACAAAAAAAAATTTATTATCTCCCTATAATTTATGATGGGTTACAGTTTTCTATATTTGACTAACATGTTACAACATAAGATGCATAGACAATTCACACAGAACGGGCTAGTCGCAAATTAAGATATGAGTCTTGTATTATGAGTACCTACTAACACGACTATACAGTATACACATATTATATTATATACAATTCACTAAACACATGTAATTCCCAGACCCAGAACAATTTGAAAAAAGTAATTCTTCATCTCAAATTCGGCGATGAGGTTTGCCACCCATCCTGAATGTCTTAATTTTATATTGGCACGGAGAAGACAGCTTGCATGTTTTATATGCAGCTGGTCTGCTGGCTACCCCACTTGTGGGATATGCCGTGATGGTATAGTAGTAGTAGTAGTAGTAGTAGTAATTCTTCATTTTGCCCTGGCAGGGAATCGAACTCAGGACCTCGTGACTCAAATGCTATATGCACAACCAACAAATATGCACAACCAACAAATATGCACAACCAACAAATATGCACAACCAACAAATATGCACAACCAACAAATATGCACAACCTTAAATGCACAACCTTAAATGCACAACCAACAAATTGTGCAAACTCTCTTTATTAGGAAACAAGAAAAGACGCTTTCTTCTATCCTTGAACACACCTTTCGCATCCGTCACAATCATACAATTCCTCATGCATGCTCCCCTGTTCAACGTGTTCAACACATAACCATCCTATAGGATCTAGTTAATCTTGCCATTTGATGCTCAGACGTCCGAGTCTCCGAGCACCATTCCTCTCAGCCAAATATATTTTCTTAGTCATTCTGTCCTCATTCATTATTTCCAAATGCCCAAACCATCGTAACTTATTTACACTCATCTTTGTTACTACATCAACTTCCATTCCAAATCAAAACAATGTTATAATATTTATTTGTACCAATTTACATTTCATTATTTTTATCTGTCAAATTGTTTTTTTCTTTGTTATATGTCTAACGTGCAAAAGGCTGACACCGTGTACAAGTGATACATAAATAGTGCAATTTAATAACACAATGCAAAATATTTATAAGTAAACATTTCATAATAAATAACAAATTTTCCAGGAAGCTGTTAAGTGCCAAAGCAAACATTCAAATTTCATTTCAAAAAGGATCAAGTTTAAAACCTCATTGTATTTAGGTTCTTGCGGTACTTACTACTTACAAAAAATAAACAATATTGTAACCGAATAGTAATATTTTCAACTTGAAACACAATAATATTATAATCCCTTGGGACATGTTGCAAGAATCAAATGTAAAGGATTAACTCATAGAGACCCATTGTCGGAAATTTAAATACACAATATCAATAAGAAGTAGTATTTTGTTGAGTAATTGTTGATATGTTTTGACATGTATCTGTCATAATTATATCAAAATATTATAAAAACAGGTAGATTTGTAAAACATACCTTTGGGAAAAATAATATGCAAGTCACTAAACCGTATGAAAAAATAAGACGAACAATAATAATAAATAGATATTATGTATTACCTGAATATTATAAAATGAGATACAATCCATTAGATTGGTCTGCTACGAGTTTCGATTTTCTTCTCCATTCCTGCCACAGTTTATAATATTCCTCTTCAGCTGGTCCATATACGCGTCTCTTGGTCGGCCTCTGCCATTTGTGCCTTCGGTCCTACCTTCCGCGATGGCGATGAGCAGTCCTGGGTGCCTGATGTTGTAGCCAATCCAGTTAGCACGTTGTTGGCTGATTCTCTTAAGGAGTTGCCTTTTTTCGCCTACCCTGGTTAACACTTCTACATTTTCGACATGTTCCAACCAATGAATCTTCAGCATGCGTCTGTAGCACCACATTTCAAAAGCCGCCAGCCGTTTCACTTTTGCTGATTGTCCACGTCTCGCAAACATATAGCAGAATGCTCCATACAAAGGCTTTAGTAAGGTTCTTCCTAACGCTTAAATCAATATTTGGGGATTCCAATATTTCAGATTTTTGGTAAAAGGCAATTATTGCCTGGTTTATCCTGCTCACGATTTCCGATTTGGAGCGTCCATCCTGGTTAATTCTGCTGCCCAAGTACACGAATTCTCTTACTTGTTTGATGATTACTCCATTTATAGCAATGTTCGCAGTCGCTTCATCCCTTCCAACGACCATACATTTTGTTTTGTCTTTATTTATTTTCATGTTGTACTTTGACAGTAGTATGCTTTGCATTTTTGTCAACCCTGCTGGTCTGCTGGTTACCCCACTTGAAGGATATGCCTCGATGGGATAGTTGTACTGTATTATGTTATAATGGTGCAAGCATATTATTTTATTTATGAATAATCATTATTTTAAATTGAAGAAGAAAAATAATAATATAATATTATAATCCTAGTATCGAATACTTACTTTATTTGTTCTTTCCCAAAGGGCTCAAATCACTCGACAACGGGTGGATAGCCGACAAAAAAATTGAGAGTGCCTAATGTAGTTCAGTTGGAAGAGATAATTCAAATAGCACCTACATGATTCCAAAATAACAAAAGAATCACAGTTGTAAAATTTCATTGAATCAAGCATAATATATTACAATTCTTTCTATAACTATGTATGTATGTATTTAGGTATATCTACATAATATTTTAATACAATTTCACAATACAAATATTAGCCAAAAATTTGGTTTAGAATAGGTTCTAACATAAGGCCCAACCCTCCCCTGTGGCCCTGTGCACGTCTATTGATTGATTTTGAGAAGATAAATGGTATTTTTCAACCCTCGATATACATAGTACGTACTGCAGTATATGGGGTCCATTCACTCTCTATAACGCGAGGTTTTTTTTTCGAAATAGATGCATTAAATATTCGAGCTGATCGAAATTTATTTGTACGAACTGTTGTAAATATTTTTTTCATATCTTTTTTGTAGACAAAAACGTCAAACTAAACAAAAATATTATTTGTTTTATTTTTTTTCTTCTTGTATCAAGTGTGGCGCGAGGGTAATGCTCTTGCTTTTGAGTCACGAGGTCCCGGGCAGGGCAAAATGAAGAATGACTGACCCAGAATGAAAGAAAGAATATTATCCAAGTGTTCTTCTGGGTCTGGATATGAATATGCAGATAAGTAGAGGTCTGCGAGACCTGAGATATCCGGGTGAGAGGTGGGTCTCTCTTCAATGTCTTAGGTCTAGGTGTTACATGAATATGTTTAGTGCCTTGCATAAATATGTATCGTCGCGTTAGTATTCGTGATACAATATTCATATCTTAATTTGGGACCAGCTCGATCTATGTCAACTTTCTATGTAAAAAAGTCAGATCCTTCTATCATCAGACATAACTAAACCCAAACACCCTAACGCTGTATCCCTAATGGGATAGGAAGCAATTATGGAAGAATAGAGCAATATGGTGTTCCGTTCTCTCTGCCTACCCCCACCTGGGACACAACATGAGGATATAGATAGATAAATGTATTTATGATATCTTAACGGAATTACTCATATATGGGGTAGCCAGTAATTGACTACGTGAAATAAACACGCATGTCGTTCTCGCTCTGACAATAGGAAAACAAGACATTCAGAATGGATCAGGGGGCCTATTCTCCAATCTCGATTGATGGATGTCACAAGCGAGATTTTATTACTTTCGACTGATTTCTCAAAAACCCTATTCTTGAAAGTCGTAGACGACAAATGTCACACGATATCATGCGAGAATAATATGTCGAGTGGTGTTTTACCACTCGAGATGAATGTCACACCAATCGACATGTCATAAATTGATAAAAATGGCAGCCGTGAGTCACTCAATGGTCGTTTACATTTTGCAAACGGTATAAAATAAAATAAAGTGATGCCGCATTTATAAAGTATTTTAGTTTAAGTAAAAATATAACGAAAAATTTGATATTGATTGTGACTCCTCATATAAAAGCGCCATCTTTGTGCGTCACGTGCCTCCCCACACGAAAGCGCCATCTCGTGAAAAAGAGTATAAATAAATGTCATTTTTCGATGACCACATACAAAAACATACGAAAAATGCGACGTTGCCAGTAGCTTCTCGAATGTCGACCGTTTATATCTCGAATGGCGTCAAGAATAGGGTCGTAGACTACCATTCGACTTTTCGTGCGAGTTTTTCAATCGACATATCTCACAGGTGACATTTATCAATCGAGATTGGAGAATAGGCCCCCTGACCTCCTAAAATTTTTAATATCTCATTCCATACCAGAAGATGTTAAATTAGTGACATTTTACGTGTAAGTCGCTTCTTGAACGTACTTTTTCGTTTGAACACTACATAAGTATTCGAGTTCGTCGGTAGCCTGGAGGTAGAGTCTCGGCTTCCAGAACAAGGGGTGCGCAGTTCCATCCCAGGTGCCGGCAAACTCCCCTTTCACGACACAAGCTTTTAGCTTTCTGTGAAAGGTGTATAAGGTTGTATTTGGGTTTATAACAAAGCCCAGATATATCTTGATAAGTATAGGTTCAACATAATTTAAAAAAAAATTATAGATTCCATTTTCATATATTGGTCCAGCCCATCTTTTAATCAAATCAACGACATTGATACTCGAAGTATTTCCACTTCAGTGCTAAAGACAGACAGGCAGTCGACATAAGGGTCACATTAGCTTGACATCAGTGCCTTACTTAAGGGTATTATGACTTCAAATCTTGCCCTACAAATTCACACAACCATCAACCCTAATAACATAATATTTAGTTTATGCGTAAGACTTGATAAAAGTAAATAAATTTAATATTGAATTCTCTTTATTGCTCCGTGGAGGTTCCAGAAAAGAAAAGGACTGTTCTGAAGGACTGTTCTGAGTTGCCTTTTGCCTTCTGTAAAAGGCAACTCCGAAGTGATGAGGTGCATCACCCATTCCAAATGTATTTTTATTTATGACGCGGAGAGAACTTTTTAAGTATATATTCATTAGGTATGTAAGTTTGCCATGTTCCGTGGGGCACTCGGCAAATAATTGATCTCCAAGTCTCAAAAAGTGTCCTGTAAAAGACAGGAGTCCGAAAAAATTAAGATATTTGATATCTTCATTTCAGCAGTGATGAGGTTAGCCACCCATCCTGAATGTCATATTTTGTTGGTACGGAGAGGACGAGTATTGTATACTGTGTAGTGTACAATATTGTAGGTTCTTTTGAAATTACGAACACTGATTTTATATTAACACAAATATATATTCAATAATAAATCCTATTTATAATGTCGAACACAACTTAGTCAATCACGCAGCCTAACAGTGCAAGTCAAGGTCGTATCTAATAATGAGCACGTTCCCTATAGGAAGCTAACCTATATAGACAATAGTTCTGTTTTCTGTTGTAATCTACGTAATTTTCTGTTGTAATAATCTCGTTTTCTGTTGATCTAATTGTTGTGTCTTTTTTTTTAAGTGATCGTACCTTTGTATACATGTATTGTAGGTACGTATACAAGGGTTTAACATGTAAAAGGCTTTGGCCGTGAATATATGTAAATAAATAAATAGCGTATTGCTACTCACTCATTATCACCTGTTTACTTGTAAACAAGTCCAAGGTTCAATTTACATGTTCAGTGTACAAAGTCCATAGGTACACTACACAGCTTTTATGTTTATTACATGCAGCCGGTCTTCTGGCTACCCCACTTGTGGATGCCATGGTGGTTAAGTAGAGCATCCGGCAAAGAATTCATCTGCCACTCTATTTCAAGTTTTTGAGTGTCCTGTAAAAGGCAGGAATTCGAAATACTTAATAAAGACATAGAACATCATCCATTCAGCATTCACCCATCCAGAATGTATTATTTTTATGTTGGCATGAAAAGATAAGCTATTATGTTTAAAACATGCAGCTGCAGGGCTACTCTTGAAAAAACTAAACACGATCTTAACAACTTCGCTGCCTTCTCCGCACATGTGCGGAGTACGATTTTCAATCCTATAGCCGACACCGCACTTGTGCGTTATCGAATCATGGTCTTTGAATGATTCAGTATAAAGTCGGCATTCGTAATGATATGTTTTTTGTAGTGTGGCACTGCTCACGACACATCTAAAATATTATTACGGTGTTTGGATTTTACTTTGCGAATTTCATACCGCCTGAAATCGCTTGCGAATATGGATGATGAAGAAAATTTGTCAAGACATAAAAGAGTGAGATTATGAATGATTTATCAATTAACTGACAGTGATATTGAAGTAGAACTATGTTCAGACGACACTGATAAAGATTATGATATCGACAATGAGATGTCTTCAGATGATGATGACGAATACCAAGGTCATGAACAACTAACCTTCAATCAAGTGGCAATAAATGTTCCTCCATCTACTGATCGTCCTGAAACCGTGGAACCTTCTCTCGAAGTTCTTATATGGTTAATAACATATTATTTACTAAGCAGAATGAATTTTTCAGCAATCCAGGAACAACTCCGATTGATTTTTTGATTATTTTTTTTGATGAAAAGTTTTAGTGATGGTAACGTTTAGAGACAAATACCCAAGTATTGATATTATTTCAAATATCTGGAGTTACAGAACAATCCAGAATCACTAAATGGAAGGATCTAATCATTCCAGTTTTTTTTTGGGATTACTTATTCATATGGGGACTATACAGCTTAGTCGTACGAGTATCTTAGTCGTATACAAGATTATTGGAAGACTAGAAGATTGTTCTCAATTAGAATATTCGGAGAAATAATGTTTAGGTATAGGCACAGTGAATTTTTCATAGAATTATTTTATTTAGGTTTATATTTTCGTTAATAAAGTAACTTTTTGTAAACAACATGATTTCCGCACATGTGCGTGATCGGCACTGAGGTAGAAATTTTCATTGTCAGTGCCAGCTCCGCACATATGCGGTTTTTTTTTATTTATTTTTTTCCAATCATAAAAAACAAAAAAAGTAAAAATGACAAATAATTTCCAAAAAAGAATGTTTTTTATATAGAATAATACGAAAAACCGGGAGCGGATTTCCTCAAGATACTACTATGCTTGGGAGGCAGCGAAGTTGTTAATCTAGTCTTGATCTTGATCATACGAAGCACGAAGTGACTATTGGCCAAAAATACACGCAAACCGATCGCGCGTTAGCGGTAGCGCAGTGTTTTTGACCATAGTCCCTTCGTGCGTCGTATGATCAAGATCAAGACTAGATTAAGATCGTGTTTAGTTTTGTCAAGAGTAACCCTGCTGATCAGCTGGCTGCCCCACTTGTGGGCTATGTCGTGATGGTAAAAAAAGACAAAAATTACCTACTGATCGTTTATCATACTGTGTCGGTGTTCAGGAAGTAGACTTCCAAAATGAGTTCAAAAACAAACAAACGTTTTCTTCTACTTTATGTTCTTTATTGACAAAGATTTCATTCGTAAGACATTGTCAATCTCTTTTTTAACTTCTGTATCCGTAAAGTTAACGAAATAATTAATATGAAAGGACTCGTACTCTTTTCCGCAAAGTGTAATTATATTATTATGTTGTGTTTTTATACTTTATATAGGTAGGTAATATACATATATACGAATATAAATAAGAATATAGGCAACTTCGCATGTGGCCTGTCAATCGGTAACAATGGAATATTTGATATGTATAAATGATTCTAACACTACCCCATATTACGTATATTATGCAAGTATAAAATATACTCCCATGCATACAACAGTGGCGTAAAAATCGCACAATCTATATAGTAAAGTAAATTATTTACATGCAATCTTATTTAATAAATCAGTTTTTTTAAAACCCAAATACACATACTGGTAAACAGAAATTTACCGTCCAGTTCCATAACTCGATTCGAAAATTTTGATTTAATGGGCCACTTGCATTTTTTTTTATATACCTAATGTGGTGTTCTCACTTTGGCGAATATCGCCAGGGCACTAAAATATCGCCAGCCATTTGAACTGTGTGAACAAAATGACAGCTAGTCTGAAACGATAAAAACCAGTAGAAACGATATCGTCTCGAGTTGACCACCTTCCAACTTTTTCGGCCGATTGAACGATTTGCGCATGCGCAGATGTGCGCGGCGTTCGTATCTATGGTAAATTTTTTATAATGTTTCCCGCTTCGTGACAGCTTTTATCTTTGTTGTTGGTTTGTAGCGTTTGTTTCCTTAATTAAAAGACGCCTTATAACCTCTACTATAACATTTTCGACTAAAAATAAACACTTCGCGATCTCCATCTCCGTGTCAAAATCAAAGCGCAACTGACAGATCGTTTCTATATCGGTGGACTCTGTGAACAGGTGTGTCGATCGATGGATGTCCGACGAATTTTGTTTTTTCGCCTGGCGATATATTTTGAAATTCGCCTGGCGGTATTCGATAAATGTGAACACCCCATTACATAAAATTGTTAATTACTATGAAAGAAACACAACCACAATTTATTTTAATTTTTATTGCACTATTTTCTTTGATTGTTTATTTTTAGTCGAATATGTTATAGTAGAGGTCATAAGGCACATTTTAATTAAGGAAACAAACGCCACAAACTAACAGCTGTCATGAAGCGGGAAACATTATAAAATTTATAGGGTATAAAGTTTTTACCATAGATACGAACGCCGCGCACATCTGCGCATGCGTAAATCATTCAATCGGCCGAAAAAGTTGGAAGGTGGTCAACTCGAGACGATATCGTTTCTACTGGTTTTTATCGTTTCAGACTAGCTGTCATTTTGTTCACACGGTTCAAATGGCTGGCGATATTTTGGTGCCTGGCGATATTCGCCAAAGTGAGACCACCACATAAAACATTTCTACGTGTTGAGAATAGGAATTGAACTGAATAGTCGATAATTTATGGTGTAAGTCGAGATCTAACAATTGTAAGCTTGACTATACAGCATACCCCGTGGAGTCAATAGTAAAGAATAGGTCTTTTCTATAAGTTTTCAAGTGTACTGTAAAAGGCAGGTGTTCGCAAAACAATTAGCATCATTATTTCAGCGATATGGTATTAAGAGGTATAAGAATCTCTTCTTTTTTTGTTGACACAGAGAAGACGATCTACGTGTTCATAGTACTATTACTATCACAACTATACCCTCACGTCGTATCCCAAACGGGAACGCCATATAGATCTATCCTTTATATTTCTTTCGCTTCTTCTACATTCGTACAATTTCTCATACACGTACATCAATTTCTCTTACTCAACGTACGTCCATTCTTAAGAATCTGATCCACGTGATCAAGCTATGTGGTTCTTAGACTTTTCACACTCCCTCTTTCATACAAAAACATCATCATCATCATCATCGCCCTCAACGCTCCTCTCGGGAGCACAGAGCAGAAACCAGCCTCCTCCATTCAGAGCGTATCTGTGCCAATTGCGTCACCTCTTAGCCACGACATTCCTTGCGCTCTGATATCGTTGTCATAGGAACGGTGTATTGTGAAAGAGGGACGCCCGGGCCTACGGAACCCCTGCGGACGGAAGAACAGTGCTCTTTTTGGCCAACTATCATTGGGCATTCTCAAAACATGTCCCAGCCAGGACCATCGTCTCTCTTGTATTACGGAGATTACAGGTCTCTGCTGGGTGCGCCGGCGCACAGCATCATTTGTAACATGTTCATACCATCTGACATCCAAAATCCTTCCATTTTGTCCTGATGCTGAGTCCAGACGCCTTCCAAACTTTGTTCATGTTGTTGAAAGCCCCGCTAGCTGCTCCTATGCGGCTACATACATACGAAAACAATTATACAAAAATTTACATTGTTGCCAAGAATATTCAAAAACTATATTTAAACAACAGTTGAAAAACATAAACAATCCTCAAGTAATTCTAGGAAATCTCTTATATCTATTAAGTCCTACCTTTTGTATATAAGGATTAGCACAGGCTTGAAACTAGATAAAAACAATGTTATTAAAAAATAATGAAATTGTAATTATCTAGGATTTATCTTATTGTTCATTATGTCCTGAAGTGTTGTAAATAACACCATATTAATCCTTTTTGGATGATAATAAATTATGTTTTCATAAAATAAATAAACAAACGGGCGGGTATATTATATATGTAGGTAAGATTTGAATTAAAATGGAAAGTTGTTTAAATATTAAACAGTGTATTGTTTGTCATAATATATGGTCATAATAGGTCAATCACTTCAATCACTTTGCCGTTCAGTTGGTAACAGGCCATGGGGAATTTAAAGCCAAGCTCTTTGAGCTTGGACAAGTGAATGATCCGTGGTGTGCTTGTGGGACGGGAACTCAGTCTGCTAGGCATATCCTGTGGGAGTGCCCAATGATGACGGATGCTAGAGACGTAATGATTGATAGTATGAGTGATGACACCCCCAGACCCATTTGGTCTGGAGAACTGATGATTTGTCCAGGGAACTTCAGGGCCTTCTTGAAGTTTGCAGATGTCTGGGTAACTCGATGGGATCTCTTACGTGAGCCGGGCTCACCTGGAGAGCTACATGGTTGATTTGGTCTAGTGTGATCATGGTTGTCGCGAGCGAACTCGTTTATTTGTTTTGTGCTGTCCTGTCTCCCTTGGTGGAGAGTCTTAGGTCTGGGTGGGATGTCCCCTAGGGAGGGAAGCGTCTCTGCAGCGTTGACGGTATCGGCGACTCGCATGCTCGCCGACCTAAAATCCTGGAAAAGTTTCTGGACACCTCAATTCAGTCTTGTGCTCAAATATGTATATAAATTTGTTTTTCTTATTTTATTTTATTTCTGTTTAATTGTTATTGTATGGTTTGTAAAATTGGCTAAGAATGTTTTTGTATACTTTTATTTTGTTTTGTTTCATATAATTATGTTGTTTGCTTCTCTCGTATAGAGGTACATCGAAGGAGTTTAGTCAAAAGATTTCACACGGAGGTTTTGGCCGGCCAGCCCTTCAGGCTGCCCACTATGGCGCCTCCGTTGTGGACAAGATTTGTTAAGTGTAGAATTTCGGATAAATGGAAGTCCTCAGACTTCTGCGCTATCCGGGTTGGCGGTGGGTCCTTGGCGGTGGGTCATAATAGGTTTTAAAACTTGATTTTTTTGTGTATGAATAACTGGAAACAAACAGCTCACTATTTAAATAATTTTTTGAATGTCATGAGAAAAGGTTGGATAAATTAAAACAAGCCTTTCATTATATTATAGATTCTATTTTTCTCAAGGCCATCCACTCGTTTGCGAGTGATTTAGGATATTATAGATTACAATTATTTTTCAATCTAATTGATAATCACCTGTGAAATTTGAAAACCTGTGGAATTCTACTATGTTATAGGAAAGTCCGTAATGTTATCTATACTTACGCATTTTTTATAAAGTTTAATTTATTGACCGACGGTTTTATAAGTATTTTTATAATAATTGTGGCGCATGCTTTCGGAAATAGCTGACCTCTGAAAGATTATCTTTTAGTTCCTCTGAAATCTGTGGTTATCTATTAATGAAAATCACGTTATGGATAAAAAAATATCAAAACAAAAGAATTTTAACATTATTTAATTCTGCTAACATGAAGTATGCATAAATTAACAACCATTCTAAATATCTCATTTTACATGACATTAAGAGTACAATCTGTATTTTTATTGCATACAGCACAAGTCAAATAATTACCCCTGCTTGTGGGAGATGCATCGCTAGTCAAGATAAATTATTTATTTATCAATGAATAAAAAACCTAAACAAATAAATAAGTGAAATAATAATATGTAGATGTATTATTAAACCATATCGAAATAAAAATTAAAATCAAATTAAACATGGGGCTCTAAAATTGTTACGCTATGGCCCCTTTGTATGATATTGGTCCACAACTAGTGATGTTACTGTTACTACCACACTGGATAGCTTTATGCGACAATGATTCAAGCCACGCAAACCTCAAATTGAGATGATCGATATTTTGTATCGAGTTAACAATACCAATAATTATTATTAATGTATTGGTTGTGAGTTCAATAGACAATATTATGGAAGTGTTACAAAGGATTGGTTAGCCTTTGCCGCTCAATTATTTTAGCAAAGCTAGGATGACTATATTAGTATTCTCTGTTTAACGTATCGTACGGGCATCCTTCTCTTGATCTTGGTAATCGTTGTATTGAGGTACTGGGGTCCAATTCTCCAATCTCGATTGATAAATTTCGCCTGTGAGATATGTCGATTAAAAAACTCGCACGAAAAGTCGAATGACAGTCTACGACTCTACGACCCTATTCTTGACGCCATTCGAGATTTAAACGGTCGACATTCGAGAAGCTACCGGCAACGTCGCACTTTTTGTATATGGTCATCGAAAAATGACATTTATACTTTTTTCAAGAGATGGCGCCATCTCGATGACAGTATTCGGCTTCAACACTTTGTAATGAACCTGAACATTTTGATAATAATGGTTTTAAACTGTCTTATGCGTACCTAGTAACATTGAATCATAAGTTAAAATGTAAGAATGAATTGTTTTAGTTTTAAGAAATATTGTAAAACCTTTATGGACATTACGATTGTAATTAATTGCGGTAAGATTTTGTCTGGTGGAGCCCTTCAGGCGATCTCTGAGACCTCTCATATAAACAAAAGATTTTACATGATGAGTGTGGGTGACATAGGAACTAGGTACCATTACTGTGAAATCCACAGGTAAAGGAGTGTACAATTCTTAATCACAAAAATCACAAAAATGAAATTAAATATTTTTAAAATACGTATGACTTTTCTATGATGCTTTATGAATACCTGCCTTTTACCGGACATTCTATTCGGAAATTCTACGAACAAAATAAAATTTAAAATCCTGAAGTTTGTACCCACAGGTGTGTTGGATATAATATATCCATAATATTACAGAAAATAATTTATAATATGCTTGAATATTACACTTTTTTTGCGCTTGATACATTGTTGTTATACACCCTCCATATATAATATAAATGCTATGTGTTGGGGGTGAAATACTCAATAGGCACCATATGTAAGTCTTACCACCCCTTATATAATAATATGTATGTATATACTGTACAATAATATGTAATGGCAGATGTAACAGAGTGGCTGGTAGATTCAGATATTTTTATACAGACCTAATACAAAACATAATACATATAGCATCACGCTGAATAGCGCGAAACGCGTGCATTGAGTAAACTAGTCATGAAATTATTTTTGTATGCTCGTTTGTAGCAATAGTTGTAGATAACCTTCTAATAAGTTAACACATAATTTAGAATTAAATAGGGATAATAATATCTACAATTAATTGTGCCAAAGTGCAGACATCCGAGATCTACTTGGCTTTATCATATATAATTATATATATAGTTACAATCCATTGGATTGGTCTGCAACGAGTTTGGTTTTTCTTCTCCATTCGTCTCTATTCTCAGCCAGTCTTTTCAGCTCTACGTATGAGCCACAGTTCATGTCCCTCTTCAGTTGGTCCATATACGCGTCTCTTGGTCGGCCTCTGCCATTTGTCCCCTCGTTCTTACCCTCCGCGATGGCGATGAGTAGTCCTGGGTGCCTGATGTTGTGGCCAAGCCAGTTAGCTCGTTGTTGGCCGATTCTCTTAAGAAGTTGCCTTTTTTCGCCTACCCTGGTTAATACTTCTTCGTTTTCGAATGGATCAAATTCTCAAGGACGGCCGCGCTTTATCATATGGATTCAATTCTCAAGGACGGCCGCGTGTTGAGCAAGAGAAACAAGCGTGAGTGTGTGAGAAATTGTATGAATGTGGCGAATAAAGTTTGTAGTGATAGAGCTGTGGGTAGCCAGTTAACTTATAGCATAAAATAATAAACATACATCTTCTCCATGCCACAAAAATGAGACAGACATTCGAGTTGAGTGGCATTCCTCAGGGTGCTTTTCCTAGTCCGTATTCAATTCAATATTTTTGCGTGTGTGTTTAATGCTTAGGTGTATTGTCTAGTGTCTACGTATTGGTTAGATATCAGATATTTGCGGAATAAAGTGATATCTGGGATAGTGGGATAACTAGGTTTATATTGTATTGTTTAGGATGTATGTATAGGTGTATAGTGTTATAATAAAAATGTTCAAAGTCACGCGTCAGGCAAACTTGCATAGCAGTAGCCCGTGGATACAATACCTATAGGAGAGATTTCTATAAGAGTGTGATGTTACTACTGATATCAGATTTGTCGAAAATATTATATATTTTTTTTATCTTTTTTGCCCTGGCCGGAAATCGAGATCGGAACCTCATGACTCAAAGGCAAGAGCGTTTCCTCCACACCACACCTACCACAATAGCCAGATCATTCCGATATATCTACCTATTTTACAAACTGGATAGCCAAGAAACTACTTCTATTACTATATCATCACGGCATATCCCACAAGTGGTGTAGCCAGCAGACTAGTTGCATATATATTGGTACGGGCTCATGCCCAGTGAGGTAGATTTTTTGTGACTTTTATCTTTTATATACTGTTTTATAAATGAAATTATAAATACATATAATAAACATGCTAGGTGTCCTCTACATAACATTATAAAATAAAGGCATTCAGGATGGGTGGCAAACGTCATCGCTGAATTTAAGATGTAAAATGTCTTTACTTTTCGAACACCTCCCTTTTACAGGACACTCGAAAACTTACGGGGAAGAGTGGGAGACCAATTCTTTACCGGGTACCTACTCCACGGGATCATTACGATATACCTATCTTACAAACTGGACAGCCAAGAAACTAACTGTATGTAATAAGCATACAAGTTGTCCCCTACGTGTCTATTAAGAGTTTGACATTCAGAATGGATGGCAAGCATACATCTTTGTTAAATTTAAAATGTCACATGTTTAAGGCACCTGAATAAATTAATGTGTTGAAAAAAGCATGAATATGTGAAAGAATGAATGCATGAACAAAGAATGAATATGTAAAAACTGTGAATGAGAAGCTGAGTGCGAATGAAAAGAATGATCTAACGATGAATGAAAGGTGGGATGTCTTAAAAAGTGTGCCTGTAGGAAGTGCAAAAGAAACATGTGGTGAAGCTAAAGTTGGACGTAAGAAAGGCGATGCATGGTGGGATAATGATGTGAAAGAAGCTACAGATAAGAAGAAGAATGCTTGGAAAGACTTACTGAGTGTGAAACAGTGTGACACATGTGAAAAAGAGCGAAAGAAAGAAGTTTACAAGACATGCAAGAAGGTAGTGCGTGAAGTTGTGAAAATGAAGAAAAAAATGCTTGAAGATGAAGAATGTAAGAAATTGTCTACGTATGCGAGTGAAAATATGAAGATTTTTTGGAAGGAAGTAAAACGAAAGAGGACGGGTTCAAGTGTGAACAGTATGAAAGGGATAAAAGACAAGGATGGATGTGTGTTAGTGAATGATGAATGTGTGTTACGGAGATGGAAGGAATATTTCGAAGATCTGTTTGAATGTGATGGTACAAATGCAAATGAGTATGACGACAGTGAAAGCAGTGTGAATGAAAACGATATGATAGACATGAATGAGATTATGAATGCATTAAAAAGAGCGAAGTGCGGTAAAGCTGTAGGGTATGATTGTGTTGCCGTTGAGCTCATCAAGTCTGGTGGACCGGGGGTTCTCGCGTGGTGTTTGGAGCTTTTCAACGATTGTTGGAGAGAAGGTGTTACTCCAGAGGATTGGAGGAGGGCTATCATCTGCCCCCTGTACAAAGGGAAAGGCTCTAGACTTGAATGCGGGAGTTATCGGGCTATTAGCTTGCTGAGCTCAATAGGGAAACTGTATGGTAGAATTTTGATTGAGAGAGTACGAAAGATAACTGAGTGTAAGATATGGGATGCGCAAGGAGCTTTTTTGAATGGCAGAGGGTGCACCGATCAGATCTTCTCCCTGCGAATGGTTATAGAGAAGTTTCTGGGTAAACACCAGAGGCTTTTTTGTGCGTTCGTGGATCTGGAGAAAGCATATGATCGAGTGGACCGTGAAAGGTTGTGGCGCGTGTTGTCGGAGTATGGGGTGAGCAGCCGGTTGATCCGCGCAATATCTTCACTTTACGTGGGAAGCTCCGCTTGCGTGAGGGTAAATAACACTCTCTCGGAGTGGTTTGTCCTCACCAAAGGAGTGAAGCAAGGTTGTGTCATGTCTCCGTGGCTGTTCAACCTATTTTTCGACTACTGTATGCGACCTGTGAAAGAGATGGATGTTGGTGTCGAGCTGAATGGGTTTCGGGTGAATGCATTGATGTACGCAGACGATTTGGTGTTAATGGCTGAGAGTGAAAGGGACTTACAAGAGATTGTTACGTGTGTGTATGATAGTTGCAATTTGAATGGTTTGAAAATGAATGTTATGAAGACGAAAGTTCTTGTTTTTGAAAGAGAGAATGAAAAAACGATTTGCGAGATTAAAGTTGGTGACGAATGTTTGGAGCAAGTAAGTGAGTATGTATATTTGGGAAGTATGTTTACGAGGGATGGAAGATGCGATGGGGACATTGAAAGAAGGAAAGTGGCCGGTGCTAGAGTAAACGGTGCACTTCGACCCATTGTCAGCAATGACAATGTGTCGAACATGGCTAAAATGCTGGTGCACAATACCATTCTGGTACCGTCACTTACGTATGCAAGCGAGACATGGACGTGGTTGAAGAAGGACGAAAGTGGAATAAATGCAGTAGAGATGCGATCGTTGAGAAGAATGGTTGGTAAAACGCTGCGTGATAGAGTGAAGAATGAGGATATTAGAAGAATGAGCGGATGCAAGAAGAGTGTTGTGGACAGAATGCGCGTGAATAAACTACGGTGGTTTGGGCATGTTGAACGAATGAACGAGGTAAGAATGACAAAGAGGATATACTTATCTGAAAGAAAGGGTGTGAGGAAACGCGGGCGTCCGAGAACCACGTGGCTTGATCACGTGGATCAAATTCTCAAGGACGGCCGCGTGTTGAGTAAGAGGAACCGACGTGCGTGTATGAGGAACTGTATGAATGTGGAGGAAGCGAAGGAAGTGTGTAAAGATAGATCTGTTTGGCGTTCCGTTCTCTCTGCCTACCCCACTTGGGACATGGCGTGAGGGTATAGTATAGTATAGTATATAAAGCAGGTTTGCATGAATTAATCTTGTTATAAATTATCTGGCATACATACCTCTCTTAATAACCCACTAGGGATCCCTTCTTATGAATATTACAGAAATATGCACCAAATATAGAAAAAATAAAGACATTTTACATCTTGAATTCAGCAATGAGGTTTGCCTCCCATCCTGAAAGTAGGTATAAATGTTTAGTTGACACAAAGAGGACAGCTTTCATATTTATTACATCAGCTGGTCTGCTGGCTACCTCACATGTGGGATATGCCGCGATAGTATATTAGTAATAGTATGGAAATAAATATTGAAAATATTTTTCATGTCCGAAGATCTCTCAACGTTTTTATTTTATTATCACATCCCCTTCAATGCTTATCAACAATGAAAAGATAACAATGTACAAAACATACCACAAAATCATATCCATCTCTATCGCACTAACTAAAACATCATAAGTCAAAAAGAGACAATAATAGGGTTCAAAATGTAAACAAAAACTAAAATATTCAATACAATAGAAAATAATATTGGCATTGTTAAATATTTATGACTTTTTGTTGCAAATCCTTTTTTCTAAGTATTAACATTACAACGAAGGGTAGGGGTGGTATTATACCGTCTCCCTCGCACTAATTGTATGTTAGTGCGAGTAAAAGAGATCGTTATACAATATATTGTAATGAGCATAGTGGACAATAACAGGACTTGTGACAATACGTAAATAAATTTTTGGGTACTAAATATTATTTCAAACTGCTATTGATGAATTAGTTTAATTTTGTCCTTCGATCGAGACGGTCAAAAAAAAATATTCGCATGTTTGTAAAAATTTTTTTAATTAATTATTTAGAATTTCGTATACCGGTAGTAAATAACTGTGTCGATATTATGATGTTATTGGTGACGCGCATGTGCTCGTTCTTATTTCAAAAGTGCATACCCAATGAAAATAATCCGTAATCGTGTTGTGTTCTAATTTTGAATTCAGTACAAAACATGTGAATTTGACAGTTGTTGTTATTTCAATTTTAAATGTGGCGTTTGTGTTGTACAAGAAAAACAAAACTGAGTGACAATTTAATATAAAACAAGTGAAAAAATTTAAAGTATTTTTTGTTTTTACTTATTTTAAATTTCGAACTTTGTTTTGTGATTATTTAAAGCCAAAATGAATTCAACGAACAATTTCAATTGGAATTATCCAGCAAACAGTAATGTGAACCCTTATGTGAATTATCGCGATAACGCAAATGCGATGTATAATTCTACTGTTGGATATCCAAATAATATTGGATACTATCCTCAGGCAAACATGCCGAATGGATATTGTAATAATTATCGATACGAAAGTTCAGATTTTCAGCCAAATTGGCCAAACCTACGACACCAAAACCCACAATGCCAAAATACTAATTTCAACAGCAGATTACAGGCTTCGCATAATACTAATTATAGCTTTACACCAGGGCTCCCGAGTCCAATATCTTCAGAATCATCTGATAGGCTTTCAATCGTATCATCACCAAATTTGACGATTGCAATGGATCGTTCCCATATTTCTCCACCTTACGGCACAACAGCCAGTCCAGCATATGCGCAAAACTTGGAGACATCGCCACAAATATCAAAATCTAGTTTGTCATCAGCAACAGATGATTCTCCAGCTTTGAGAGCATTACTTACAAGACCAAGAGTCAAAGTGTCTCCGGAATATTTCGTTCCAGCCTCATCCTTGCAGGACTACCAGAAACTACATATGGCTCAAAATGTTATGAACTCAAGACCAAACGCCTCAGCAAATTCCAATATTCCACCACCATCCATCACCTATGTGGATAAATTACTGGGTTTGGATCACGAGGAAGTAAATAATGTTGGCAATGACTATATATCCTGGGCAATAAAGACTGGAAAGACCGAAATGACAAGTACGATTAAGACAATCGAAATTGCGGATAAAGTTGTTATTGGTATGGATTCAGGAGAAATCAAATCTGAAGATCCGTCTTCCTCGGCAGACAAAGCTGAAATTCATCCATGGATGAAGAAGCGGTGCACTGGTAAATATAATTTTAATTACTAGATTATCTATTCTGATAATATACCATATATGTCTGACGGATCAAATTCTCAAGGACGGTCGCGTGTTAAGTAAGAGGAATTGGCGTGCATGTATGAGAAACTGGATTAATGTAGAGAAAGCGAAAAAAGTATGTAAGGATAGATCAACATGGCATTCCGTTCTCTCTGCCTACCCCATCTGTGACACGGCGTGAGGGTATAGTATAGTTTGACTTATTTGATTCAGAATTTGTATTTTATCTTGGAATTATCGATTCTTTGTTCATTTTTCATAAATTAACAAGCTGAATCCCCTATGGTCAAAAGAAATTACTTGCAGTTGTCCACACATCTATCTCTATGACGAAGTTTCGATTTTTCTCTGTGGTTATTCAAGTTCTTGTTATTTTCGCCCTAAGTTCGTACCCTGTGCTCCATATTCTGCAGGTTCCAAATCGACTCTTAAATATTGAATGATATCCACTAATCTATCGATATTCATGTTTATTTTTTGTCTTGATTCAGTCCTTATGTCTTAATGACAAAGGGTACGTGTGTATGTGCCCATAAATGACACCCATACATTAAATTTCCTTAATGTCTTTATTACGTATCAAAGAAGACGGGATTTAACTTTACAACAATTTACACATTAGCAGAAATGTAACAGCAATTAAAGTTAATTTGTAGCAATGAATTTAATTGTTGCTACAAGTAGGTATCTATTATTACAACACCAGAAGCTATTCTGAGTAGAGATGATACGTTATTTGCCGGATACTGAAGATTTCGCAAGATCTTAACCGTATCTTAAGGTCGAGTAGTAGTCATATTTTGGTGGATTTCATCGTAATTTTTTCTATAACTATTTATGGTGCAAGATAGGCCTTTTTTAGCTCTTAACTTTGTAAAGTTGGTATAAGTATTTTATATGCATTCTTTATTTTCATTTATTTTACTTAATTTATTTTTTCCGGGTTGACTGGAAGAAATCGCATAATATGCGATAAGCCCGCCTTTGGTACTCTCTGTAGAAATGTACTTATATACTACATATTTGGATACCAATAAGGTTTTGTTTATTTTAGCATTACTATTGAAAATTTCATGTCAATTTTGTACTTGAGGATATTAACCCTCTATCCAGCCAGATCAATTTATAACCGGTTTATTCAGCCTACATTTCTTATGTTTATAATATAACCTCTTTCCCGGATATTTCAGGAGGAGGACTCCTATATCCATACTTTTGCAAGGCAATGACAATTAAAACACTCTGCCAAGTCCACCAGGGCCTCTAAGCCAGAAGTAATGTCTCAGTAGATGGTGGGCCTAAATTTACTATTCGAATCTCCCTTTAGCACTCCTCTCAGTAGCACTGGAAGAAACCATCCTTCTTTATTCAGTGAGTCTACTCCAATTAAGCCTCTTCAGAGCTTTGATGTAATAATATTCGGATAGTTTCCGGTTATTCGTTGCATGGCTAATACTGACTAAACTCTGGCGAATGTCGCGCTTTACTTCCTGCTAGGAAACTAATTACGTAATCACCTGCTGCGCTGATTACACTTATTCTAATTAACAGTCTGTTAATGTTTTTATAAACACTAATTTAATTAATTATATGAATTATTACACAATAATTATAATATTGGATCATTTACCCTTTCGTGTTTGGTGAGTTCTTTTTGCTACTAATACTACAATACCATCATCACGTCATCTCACAAGTGGAGTAACCAACAGACCAGCTGTATGTAATAAATATGACGACAGCTGTCGTTTTTAAATGATTTGCCCAAAACTTTTATTATAATAATGCATTATAATTCATTATTATCTATGACGTCTTCGGTTTACAAGTTGCGATAGTTTGGACACGTGGAGCGAATGTATGACAACTATGGTGTATTTATCTGAAAGAGAGGATCTGAGAACTAGGTGGCACATGAATCAAATTCTTATAGATTGAAATCGACGTGCATGTGTGAGAAATTGTATGAATGTGGAGGAAACAAAAGAAGTATTTAAAGATTGTTCAATATAATGTTTCGTCCTCTCTATCTACCCTACTTGGAATACGGATATGGTACAGAATAAAGAATTGAAAAGGTCTCCTACTCTATTGTACATATAGTCTCTTTGTAGTCTTTGTACATCTGTACCGTCAAGGCATCTTCTAAAGTAAGGAATCAACTTACCAGTAAACTCCGAGTTGTTGTTAAGACTCATACATGCACTCCGTTTCAATTGAAAGGAATGGGACATTCAATATTGATCGCATAACTCAGCGGTTAAAGTTGTTGGGTTTCTTGTTTTAGGAAAACATTCTGTCTATTCCCTCACGCCGTATCCCAAGTGGGGTAGGCAGAGAGATACTTCTTTCGCCTCCTCCACAGTCATACAATTTCTCATTGAAGGAATAATTTTCTTAGTCATATTTCACAGGGATATCAAAAACATAACGTAGAAGACGAGCTATATATTCTACTGGCTACCACACCTAATACAAATAAGCATAATATTTAATAATGTCAATTTCTTTTTGTTTCAGGATCAAAGAATGGACCTCCAAAAAGGACTAGGCAAACGTATGCCAAGCACTTAACATTGGAACTAGAAAAAGAATTTCACTTTAATAAATATCTAACTAGAAGGCGCAGGGTGGAACTGGCCAATAAATTAGCCTTGTCCGAAAGACAAATCAAGATATGGTTCCAGAACAGAAGGATGAAGAGCAAAAAGGAACATGGCGAATGGACTGGTAGCTGTCCTCCAAATCAATTACCAGAATCTCCCGATTCAACAGAATATTCAGCGCCCAATCATTCTGGCCCATTGATAGGTGCAAACAATAATAATATGCCTTCATCTGGGGGATTTGTGAATTCCTATGCTCAAAATAATAACTATTTTCCTGGAAACAATAATCCTGGGCCCTATTTTATACCCTACGACAGCTCTATCGTCACAAATTCTGGATCAGGGTCTATGCCGGGTCCTTCTTCTAATTCACTTTATGGTTTGACGGGTAATAACGAGGTTCGAAATTCCTTTTAACAAGGGTCTTCGTACAACATTACTATCCCTTGTCCTTTAAAAAATAATATGATCACGTATCCAGATATACTCTTAATACATATCTGACATTATATGAATTAGGTACATTATTGATATATCAGACTATTTATTTTGTACTATTTCTTTCTCCGTGATAGTTTGACAATCATCAATAATTTTTAATTAAAAACTAGACACGTGACATAAGTGACTTCTTTGTTTAGCTATGCCCTTCCTCGGGTACTAACTTGAATAATCATTTATTAATATGATTATATTCATATTTCTATATTTTATTCCACGCATATGTTCAGTTGCAAATAACTAAAAACAATGTTTATTCCAAAGATATTTAAATTTGTAAGTTTATATGAACAATACCTAAAATTCTTTCTTCTTCAATCCCAGTAATAGCACTTTTTTTAATTATTATGGTAAGTATTTGCATATATTAGAGTTATTATTTACATTTACGTTTCACATAATGTCAATTTTGTAAGCCCAGTTATCTATTATATTTTTGTGGTCTGGATATCGGGATCATCCTGTAGTTTTAATTGCTGTTGTCTTGCGCTTTCTATAGGGTGATCTATTTTTTTAACCAAAATTTTAACAAAATAGCCACTTAGGAGATTATAATTATTCGAGGGCGATATATTTTACTAGTTTTTATATTTTATAGTGAAGATTTAGTTTATTTAAGTAATATTTTTTAGAGGAATTTTAAATAAATTAATTAATAGAGCTAATAATTAAGTGGTGTATTGCCTAAATTAACATATCGAGTACACTATATTTATATCTCATACCGGTGGTGCTTTTTATAGAAAGAAAAATAAATTATTTTAATTAACTTAATTTAACAGTGCCAAAGTTTATCTAGTTATTGTAAATATTAATTAATTATTTATTTAATATAGAGTTTATTTAGTATAAAAAATACATAATTGCTAAGAATAAATTCAAATATATTTAGTTATGTAGGTACTTATTTAGGAAATCTAAGGTACTTATTAATTTTAAGATACTATGTAAAATGATTATACTGTTTTTGAATTAGTACAATTTTTATGTACTGGATTACTTATTCTAATAAATCTTATTAGAGTAAATAGGTTTGTTTATATAATGGTATAAGCAGATATTTTTTTTGAATAATTTTAGAAGGTAATGTTCCTATAGAATTAGGTACTTATATTTATAAATTAATACATTTTTTATATTTATTTAATTACACATAAAAAATAATCTGAACCAATGTTCCTTTTACGAATTTATTGAAATAATATTTTAAGAAATCGAATTATATTTTAATTTTATTGATAAAAAATAAATTGACATAGGTATTATTAATTATTGGAATTATATTTGAGTCATTTAATGTATAGGTACCTTTATAAATTATATAATTATAATGGAAAAGCTAAAAATTATATATCTGATTCAGAAATGTGCTATAAAGATAAACCAATTATTTTTTTTAAATAAAAATCATAGTTTTATTTAAATATAATTTCAGTAGCACGAGTACATAAACTATAGGAGTGTATATTTTTTTATTGTATAAAACAAATTTTACCGTAATTAGCACTCGATTTAAATATATTATGTACTTAATTAATATGTTTCACATTATGAATAACTTTTTAATATTTATCTAATATATTTGATTTTGTGTAAATATATTGTCTTCTAAATAAAATATTTTATAAATTAACTAAGGTTTATCATTTACTTCGTTTTATGTCTAAGACATGAAAATAATGAACAAAAAATATATTAAAAATCACATTGTTACAAGCCTACTACGCAATATATTTGTGTCTATGAAATTAAAAAAAAATTGTAATTAAAAATAGTTTATAACAGTTACCTGGGTTTCGGTGTAGGTACCTATAATATCTATATCAAAGTCTTACAGGGCGAAACCTAGATCACTTTAGTAAAGACTTGAGCTTCGACATGTAAGAGTTTGACAAATATACCTACGTAGATTTCAACGTAAAATATTATCTTTGTCAAACTCTGACATGTCGAAACCTAGATCTCTCTAAGAAAGTATTATCAAAACTCAAAACTATATTATAAATAATTATGCAGTTTTACAAAATAAATACCAACACAATTCTTTATTTATACCATTCTATTATCTAATATCATTCTATTAAGAGGTAGTTATCTGATTCGCTGCACAGTTCACCTACTCTGTGCCAATTAAGACCAAATTAAAAATTAGAGTTTCTCTTACTTTTGGGCTAACTTTCAATTTCATAGCCAGTCGCGGGCAACTTTTACTAAATAAAATAATAGGTGATATATAGGTAGGTATGTATCTATGAGAAAATCGCATTTGCCCATGAAATCGCTCCAATTATTTTATGAAGAAGCAGGAATGGTGTCTCAATCTAACGAATCGGCTAAGGCAGGTATAAAGTATACAAATATCATAAGGTGAAATAGTTCAAGTTGATATTTTTCAACCGACGCGACGGTACTTGGTGGAAATTCATGTTGAATTAATTTAAATAAAACACTTATTTGTTGTATATCCACGGTGACTTTTTATTGAACGCGAGCCGGCTCTCAAGAGCTTCCGCTCTCATCATCAGGCTGAAGAAAAACTTTTCGCCAGCCTGATGATGAGAGCGGAAGCTCTTGAGAGCCGGCTCGCGTTCAATAAAAAGTCACCGTGGATATACAACAAATAAGTGTTTTATTTAAATTAATTGAAATAGTTCAGTTTGAACATTGATCATTTATTTATTTATTTATTTAAAAGAAACCCTCAAACAGCAGGTAGAATCTGCTGGTTTCAGAAGGCCATTATGTTACAAATTACATTAAATATAAGAACACACTACAAGCAGAATACAATCAATAATATTTTAAGTCTATCATTATATCACACTATAACTATATTGTATATATTCACTTCACCATCACCGCATTGTAGGTATCAATATCATTAAACATTATTTAACATCACACTGGTTATATCAAATTATTCTTGATAAGATTCTTAACTTTCTTAGTGTACTGTTTTATATTCCCGCATTATATCCATACTTTTAAACTATTCAGGTATTCCTGGCTTTTCTATCCATTTTTCCGTATTGTTTAATTTATTTAACCAGTTTTTTTAAAATTGTTGTTGTTTTGACGGGTTTATGACAAATACATGCCAAAGCAGTAAATTATGACAACAATTTGTCAATATTTGTGGGTTTTTTTTTAATTTACGACAGTGGTTTGAAAGAGTTAATCCTTTGCAAATGACTCTTGTAACTCAACCCATTATGTCCCAAGGGATTGTATTGTACTTGATGAAAGGGTGTTTGTATATTTAAAAATTTTATTAATGCTTACAGATAGTTAATTTGATTTCATTTAGCACTGTTAACAAAAGGAGAGCTACCAGCTACCTTCTTGACTTGTTAGATATCGTACTCCTTTACGGCTTACCCTAGTGGGACAGTCAGAGGAGTCTATGAAAGCCAATGAGAGTACTGAGGCAGTAAATCTATATAAATTTACATACACATACCTACATACATACCATCACGCCGCTTCCCTCGCGGGGTTGGCAGAAAAGATCGAGCGCCACTTTCTTCTATCCTTGCATACATCTTTCGGGTCAATTTCTATTATAGATTATCCAGTAAGAAAGTACCTATATATTGATGATCATAGTTGTACATACCTATTTATTTTTAATATCTTTCACTGTACACCGTTCGAAGATATCATAGGGCACCCAGATATGAGCTGGGGGAGCTCTCCTGTTCAATGTACTCAACACGTGACCGTCCTGTAGGATTTGATTTAAATGATCTTGCCATTTAATCCTCGGACGTCCACGTCTCCGAGCGTCCACGTCCACGTCCACGTCTCCTATCTATATAAATTTACGTCAACTATTTCCTATTAAATTCTTTAAATAATATTTCACTCATTCCATTACGGCATATCCCATAAGTGAGGCAGCCAGCACATATTTTTAAGCCAGCCGATTAACTGCACGTAATAAGCATACAACTCATCCTTTCTGTGCCAAAACACGTAAAGACATTCAGAAATGGAAGGATGCCTTACCGCTGGATTGAATATGGAAAGTACTTATTATAAGAGATATTCTACAACCACCTGCCATTTACAGGACACCCGAAAATTTACAAAAGAGTGGGAGACCTGTTCTTTGACTGGGACTCCACGAAACAAATATTGGCCCTAATATACTATATTACACCCTATTATCGTATCCCAAGTACTGGGGTAGGCAAAGAGGACAGAACTCCAGTCCACCATCATTTTGCCATGTTCGACGCATTGCCATCGCTGATAATGGGTCGAGGTGCACCATAGAGTAAGTAATAATAGGTATTTAGTTGATCTGTGAGGTGCACCGTTCCCTCTGGCAACTTGCTATTGGTAATACAAAATAATAATATACATAGATTCCAATACAAAAATAATTCATGTTTCATCCAATGAATATATTTTGCAAAAATTCAGCGCAAAAGGACAATAATTCCCACTCCGTTAATATTTCCTGAGAAAACTGCCAGGATCATAAATTTACAGCTTTAGAAACCCGTCTAATCTCCTTGGAACTTAAGTGCAGTTATGTAAACATTTCTTTTGAAAAATAAAAACAAAACATATTCGATTTTGGAAACAATAGAATCACAATTGAGAACATAGTCGTAAATATTATGAAATGTTTTGACTATATGGCCTTCATAAATTTTTCATTATTTTGAGTTTTGGGACCCGCTAGATCCCTTGGGGCCTATCTATGAGTCGCCGATAACACCTACCTGCTAAAAATAACAATTTATTATGTAATTTGAATATCATTTAGAAGTTTCCAACTGTATGTCTATGCTTTGTGCCTACATATTTCAAAAGACAGGTTTGAGATGGTTAAATATTCATTTTTTCTATCCATTCCATCATAATTATCATCTCTCAGAAGTGTGGCAGCCAATGGACCACTATTACTACATGTAATTAACATGCAAGCCGTCCTCTCCGTGTCAACAAAAAATAAGACATTCAGGATGGGTGGCAAACCTCATCTCTACATTTAAAAATTAAACGGTCTTTATTGTTTCGAACAACTGCCTTTTACAGAACACTCGAAAACCAAAGAGCCTGGGAGACCAATTCTATTCCGGGGACTACGGGAAGTAAGTAGGTAGGAACATAAACATTTTGGTAGGTATAAACTACATAATTATTATTGAATTAACAAAATTCTTCATCAATAAAAGAAATCCGCTACAAAGCAATGAATCCATATTCCCTAATTATTTTTTTCCTGGAATTCAAGCATCGAACAACGAATCAGTTCCCTTTTCAAAACAAACTCAAACAAAAGTTACCACCACGCTCCTATTTTAGCGGGAAAACTTTCTATTCCATTGTATTGTTCCCCCTGTATCCTTTAGTAAGAGTGAGACACACATATGCAATACATAACTAGTGAAAAAAAGACAGATGCACCCTCTTCAAATTATAGTGTTCCTGTTGCATTGTTGCTATTATTATAATCTGAACTAGTGCGCAGGCGCATATTTATGCATTTTAAAGATGGCTGCCATCATAACTAGGTTAGGTGTCTTGTGTGTTTTGGTGAAGTTAATTTGATTGTTTTTTAGTTATTTTATACGTGTTTTCAGTGATTAATATTATTTTAATCGGGTAAGTGATAATAAAAGTTTTATATTTAGTAAAAATTCTGCATTGAATAGGTACTTATCTAGTAATGAAATGTTTTTAGATGTTTCGAAGAGCTTGAGTTACATTTTGTTGTTAATTTTTTTGTATGGAATCCTTCGAGTTTTCAAGTCTTTATCAAATACCAGACATTATTTCCGACTTTTCGTGAATTTTTCATGTTATCAAAATTCTTCTGCAGGAAATGTTCTACTACTTAATTGCCATGAATTTCCTATTATAGGGTCTGCTCTTTATAAAACCCGTGCCCATTTATTACTGGATCTGGACCTCTTCATTAACTGACGTCCCCATTAGGCCCCCTTATTTTCTTATCATCCTAACTATACCATCACGACACTTCTCGTAAGTCGCAGCCCAACTGCATGTACCCAATAAACATATAAGTTGCCTTCTCCGTGTCGATAAAATATCAGAATTGGCGGCATACTTTTTCACCGCTGACTTGAAAATGTCAAATAATGTCTTCTTTGTGAATATACTCTTACAGGATGCTCAAAAACTTGTTGAAAAGAGTGGAAGATTTATTCTTTGCCATATTAGGTATTATAATAAAAGAAAATGCCTGGCCTCCAAATTCTTATCAAAAAAGAATAAATAAATAACTACGTTTCTTGTGATTCGTAAGTACCTATTGAAAATATTATAAAAAGCTACGTTATAGGTTATACCTACAACTTATAAAAATATCCTTTGTATTATAAGTACTTTTGTAACTGTTGTGTTTAAATCCTTTGATGTCTTTCAGGCCGGCACTCCTTTGATTTCCATTCTATATTAATTTTGTTTACTGTAATTAGGTACCTACCAACTTGTAGCCATTGTAGCTACCTAATGCATTCCTGAACAAGGGTTATTATAATGGGTAGGAAAATACGGTTTATAATGTGTAAGGAAACAATATGTCGATAAAATTAAATATCAAAATGTAATACCTACACCAAAGAATGTAATGTGCGACTGAAGGCTTCTTTATATTCAACCTAACATATTATTATTTATTTATTTATTCATGAAATATTCGGCTTACAACTTTTTACAATATTATTATGTAAGTAATAAAATCAGTTCGCGGCTCGATCCCAAGTGCCGACAAACTCCCCTTTCACGTCACAAGTTTTTAGCTTACTGTGAAAGGAGTATAAGGTTGTATTTGGGTTTATAACAAAAACAAATAATAAAAAAAAATGGAGAGGCGTTCAACCTTTTAGCTTCCTTGGGTTACATTAGAAATATTACGGGTTGTTTTGGGCCACACATCAAAAAAGTGAGGGACTTTTTTAGTTGTCCGATTCCCAAATTTACTATATTTGGCTGAGTTTTTAAAGGTGGGAACATTTTAGGTCTCAATTATCAACCCCCCCCCCCTTCGTAAAACATCACGTTTAAGACGCTTAATAACTTAATCTTCAGTTAAGCTATGAGGTAAAAAATCGTAATTCCTCTTGTAAATAGTCAGTCGAATTACTAGGGACATTACAAACATTTTGTTTCTTTTAACATTTTATAATTTATTTACTTATTTTAGAAATGTATAATAATGAACTTCCACCAAGAAACGTCGGTTGATAAGTAACACTTTACTTTTCATTGATATTATCTTTGTAAAATGTTGTATCTACACAATTCTTCAATGTAGTATAAGGCCTCATTGTAGCTGTTAATCACATACATGACGAAACACATTAAATTACAAGTAGTCGGTAAGTAACTACAACTTCTGTCGTATGTTCTTTGTACAGCTACCGCCTCAATCACTTGCATTATAATATTATTCTTATACAGAAGCGATTCCAGTAAAAAAAACATGCGATAAAAATCCCTAATTACCCGTCAATATAAAAAGGATACATACACATGCCATGCATACTGAATTCGAATTTCGAACCATTTGCATAATACTTGCGTAGTTTTCAAAGTTATTTTTATTCAAGATCTTAATTTATGTAGATTCTTCTAAAATGCAAATTCCAAGTGGTGGAAACTCGAAATGTCAAACTCCATCTTGAAATTTTGGTACTAATCTTAAAGGCAGATAGGTGAGTTTTTGTTAAACAGATTGCAAAATGCAGGTTTCCTCATTTGTGCTAAATGAACAATATTTATAAGCTCTTAGCTTACTGTGAAAGGTGTATGAGAAAAAGATTTTACTTGGTCTTGTAACAAGAACCCAGATAAAAAAAACTACTACACACAGAAAAAATCTATCAAAATATGTACATTGGGTTAGTTGGAAGAGATCGCGCCTTTGCGATAAACTCGCCCTCTGTATATTGATTGTATTTAATTTGAATGTATACCTTTTATGTAATTGTTTTTTATCAATGTACACTAAAGAATGAATAAATAAATAAATAAAAATCGTGTTTTGTCTTTTGAATTAATTGATTTGTTTTTATTTTGTCGTGTTTAGGGATCGCCTCTGTTAATAATCAAAAATCATTAAGTGATATTCTTAAAACATTGATTAATTGCCGTCATCAGCTGTGCGGACATTATCCTCAGCATCGTGAATGATGGATCCATAGATTATTTGGTCATTATAGAAATATAGCATTGTGTTAATAATAGCTAATCGAGATCCGATTGAATGAGCGAATGAGCGATGCTTGTTGTAAAAACTTACGGATAGAGTTGTCGGGTTTGGATATAGACTTACATAAGTTGATGGTTTTGGAATGAAATGATTAAATTCGCATAATCTCAAATAAATATAAAATATTTCAGTCTGTTTTGATGTACCTACGTTCATAATAATGTTATAATGTGTCGTTTATAACACCTTAATTTTAGTAGATATACGGGGGAAAATAATAACCTCTGAAAAAATACATGTATACATTCACAGTAAGCTAAAAGCATGTATGGAGAATATTTCAAGATTGTAAACATTTATGTTCAGGAGAAGTCACGGCGCCCTTGAGATGGTCACGAATCATTAAACAGCGCCATATGTATGTAAATTGTTCATATTTTAATTATCATTTATTTTTACAAAATATATTTCAATATATTTATTTTTTCTATTGGGCAACTTTGTGGAAATAAGTTTTATATTCTTGAATAAAAAATCTACAGAAAACAAAGATGAAAATCAATAAAATCGCTTATTAAATTGTAATCGTAACGGGAAATTGTTACATTTCTGGTCATTGTAGAATACTTCATACATAATAATTAATAACATCTTGAGCATTGTCGGGTTTAAAAGCTATTGTGTTATTCTGGGCAGCAAATATGAGTATAGATAGGTATATATTAAAACGTCTGATCACTTAATCTTCCGAGTTTGAGCAGATTGCCAAATAATGATAAATTAATTGATTTTTAACATTCAATTTGTGTTATACCAACGCAATAATGTCGGCTCAACGATGACGTTATATTCAGTTATTTTTCACATCTTAGTTATGTGGAGTCTAAGGTAAAAATTAGGTCTCTCGCTCTTTTTTGTGAG
This sequence comes from Athripsodes cinereus, assembly GCA_947579605.1. NCBI lineage: Eukaryota > Metazoa > Arthropoda > Insecta > Trichoptera > Leptoceridae > Athripsodes > Athripsodes cinereus. The sequence continues at coordinate 3,806,913 of OX388317.1, read as the reverse complement.
TTTTCTAACACCCTGTAAAAAGCTTAATATCTGCAATTCAGACATGAGGCATGTCACTAATCCTGAATATCTTATTTTTTATTGGCCCGAAGAGGAAAACTTGCATGTTTATTACATGCAGTTAGTGTGCTGGCTACCCCACTTGTTTTAAATGAAAATGTTATTTACAAAAATATCGGTAAAATTTAATTCCTTATCTATATAATTATATATCCCACCATGATATCTCTCACACTAAATAACTGAACAACCAATTGAATTCACTATACCTAAGTATGTAATAAATATGCGGATTGTCTTCTCTGTTATCGAAGCATAATTCATTAACTTTATTGTTTTTTCCCAAAAATCCCAAAAAATGAGAAATATCGTTATAAATGAATTTCATAAATTTTGTCGCTATATCGAAATACTTGCAATAAAGAAACTCGCGTTAACCAAGTTCGCTTGTACTTTAATAAATAAAGTATTAAGGTACGCCAATGCTACAATTTCGCCATTAACACCATCTTCAGCGGCATTCTTTTGAAGAAGTGAATAATGTTTTCCATAGAGAATCAACAAGTACATTCATGAATATAGTGACTACAACTATATTATAATACGTATTAATAATTTTATTATGACAGTCGAACACCGCACAAAGAATCTTAAAGATGTTAACAACATGTCTTCATTGAGAATGTAACTATTAGGTATCCATAAAACTTTTTTATTAATTATGTTTATGCAGATAATGCCTTTCGCATCGGAAACGTCGAATATACAAAGGTCATTTTCACACAATGATAATAATTATTATTTGACTGGCGTTCTGTTCTCCTGCTAACCCCTCAAAGAGATGGAGATACAGAATGCATCTATGCTGCTCTCGGTAGCATATGGCAGAAACAAGCATCTTCATTATTTAAAGATGTTCAGAAATCTTTCTAATAAATTTTTGACCAAAGACATTTTACAAGAACAAGACTGCATTATGGTAGAAATTTGCTTTCCTCCGTCCTAGTGACATCTAGGTATATTCCTATGAAAAATAACGCGTACCATTTGAGATAGCAATTGTATTCTGATTTACATTCTTGACGTGGATACGTGGATATATTATGTATCCGAGCTTCTCATTTAATCTGTTTATTTATCTATATTTATAATATGACATGGATGTAATGTCCTAGAATTGATAAATTGTACAGTGTCCTTGAGGTGCTTTGGCACATAAACGACACTTTAATGTTGTCCAATAATAAATAAATAAATTGATTAAGGTGTCTTTTTCAATCATATTGTCAGTGCATAATTAATATTAAATCATAATAAGTGCATATTATAGTACAACCATACGTCAGAAAGAGACAGCTCTCTCAATTACTATCTTAGATGGCACGATTTTTCAAAGAAGTGTACAGTCTTGTTATGTATTAAGTCTTTGTTTTGATTTTTGTTTTATTTCACAACAAAAGGGACAAAACAGATTATTGACTACAAATTTTTCAATTTTTGTTTTAGACCACTCCAATGTCAATATTGTCATATATATGAACAGTGCATTGACAAATAGATTCTTCCAAAAGAACAGTTGTCTTTATGATCCATTGGGTATGAATATTTTCAAAACATAGCCCAACCGGGATTGATTTTGTTATAATTTTTGGCAACAATTCAATTAGCCAATTAAAATTTTTATTACTATGTCTCCACCCTCCCTCTAAGTGAGGGGTAGTGGACAATAATATAAATAATTGTTGCTTTATTAAAGTATCAAAGAGAGATTTAGTTGTTAGAGCACACAGACTACATACAAAAATACGTGACACAAGGGTAGTTTTAGTTCTTTATTATAACAATTATTGAGGGTATAATGTATAAATCCACCCCTGACAGAAGTTATCTAGATTATTGTGAACACCACTGGTCCAGTTTTACTATAAATAGGGTCAGAATTAAATAATAAATACTCCAATTACAACTTTATCACGTTGTTGACTGGGATATACCAAAACTAAAAAATTGGCAATAATACCACTAGTACTTACCTACGATTTTCTTTAACTGAGTACTCTGAAAGTTTTTTTTTAATTAGATGATGCCCAATAGGCATTCCTATTTAAGCTAGACCTATCATTTACTTTAACTAGAAAGTTTTTTTTAAGTATATAATCTGGGTTTTTGTTATAAACCCAAATACAACCTTATACACCTTTCACAGTACCTAACCTAAAAGCTAGTGTCGTGAAAGAGGAGTTTGCCGGCACCTGAGATCGAACCGTGGACCCATTGTTCACAAGGCCGAGACTCTACCTCCAGGCTACCGACGAACTCTATAGTTATAAATTGTTGAAGGGTGTTTGTGTTCACACTGTGAAAATTCATATTCGATATTTATGAAACAATCAAAACACTGTTATAATTTTCACCACATTTATTCAAACTCTAATTGAATTGTTTCATAAATATCTATAGTTATAGTTAAATCTTTAGAACATTACCTACAGTTATCCTGTGCATAATAACAATAATAATTATAAAATTAAATTTGTTCTACAGATTTACCTTGAGCCAATGTTTTACAGTAAACCTAATACAATGTTTGGTAAGCATGTTTTACCATAAAGTGGGTTTAGGTAAAGTAGAATGCATATTATAGTATAATAATGTAAAACAAAAATAAATAAAAAATAATAACATACCTACTATACGGCGCCCTTGAGGTCATGTCATCAGTAAACGTCACTTTAATTTTTTTTCTATATTAAAGTGCATAGAGGGTTACCCTCTAATTTAAAACCCTCTACTTTTTATTTCCCGTTTCCCGGGAAAAAATACAAATTATTAGTCATGCAGATTGCCATACCGATACCGAAATCTTTGTTTAGTTAACTGTAATAGTCGTGATAAACTTGTAGAAGCTGACGAATATTTTGATATGAAAATATGAAAAATAATATTAATTACCAATATAAGTTCGTCGGTAGCCTGGAGGTAGAGTCTCGGCCTCGTGAACAAGGGGTCCTTGGTTCGATACCAGGTGCCGGCAAACTCCCCTTTAACGACACAAGCTTTTAGTAGCTTACTGTGAAAGGTGTATAAGGTTGTATTTGGGTTTAAAACAAACAAAACCCAGATATATCTTTAAAAAAATAAAAATAATAAAAAAAAAAAGTGTTATACTTCAAAAAAAAACTTAATTATAGCTTCAATGTATTCGTTTGAAAGAAGCATAATTATTCTAAATATAATTCGAAATCGGAGGTGTGTTTGGCCGACAATGTATAAGAATCCTACAATTTTTTATGTTTTTTTTTACATATTTCGAAAAGTTAGATAGTTCTTAAAAATATTAGTGCAGCCAACTGTCATTTTTTTTTGTTTTATTCATGGAAATTAACCGATATAAAAAATCTTTTTTTGTCGAAATTTCTCATTTTTTAAAGTCAAAAATCTTTAAAAAGCTTTGCCAAAATCCATAACATTTTTTTGCTTGATAGGATGATCAAAAATTAAAAGTTTATATATTTTGTAAACAATTTTCATTTTGATATAACAATATAGAGTACCTAAATAAATCTCGTCAGTCAGCTATTTAGTTTTTTTAAGCAAATTACTTATATTGGTAACAAAAGTTTGATTTTTTTTTATCAAATCAAAATGTTTGCAAGGGTCAACAAGTTATGAGAGTTTTTATACCAAATTTGTTGAAAATTGAATATTTATAAATATAATAATGAATTTCCCGGGAATCCCGGGAAATTCATTTTAAAATTTCCCGTTTCCCGGGAACAAAAATAATCCGGGAAAAGATACCCTCTAATAGTGCACATATGTCTACTTAATTTTCCATCGAAAAACGTAAAAAATATTTCTAAAATTTTCTTGTATATAAAATATAAATACTGTAGACATGAATATAATATTTCCGCTAAATTCACCGACACATCAAACACTAATTCATAATACCTACCTATATGTGAGTATTTACTCTCTTTTGATGCTTGATGCACGTCCGTCAAAAAAAAACAAAATAAAAGACGATCGTTTTAACAAAAGATGACGACAGATGATCAATTGATTTATAGGAATATGGCGTCTATGTTATATAAGCTGTAGGCTGATTAGTATTATCGGACTTTTTGCCAAAATCCTTGGCTCTGTGAAAACATTCTTAAATTGCAATAGCCTTTAAGAAACAAAATAAGATACAGTGTCATAATTCAAATCTGAAAATATAGTTATTGATTTGCTAAATTATTTCTTACTTTTTTTTATTTATTTCAACAAACTCCTTCAGTCAGCAACGGGGTCGCTGGTCTCAGAAGGCAAACAAATACAAGTATGAATCATCGTAACTCATTGCTCAACAATAGCTTCTTTATCTGTCTTCCGAAGCATTTCCCATCACTCAGCCTCTTGACGTCATCGGGAACTCTATTATGAATAGCCGAGTATAAGAATCCATCTCTTTTTCTATTTGTTCTTGGATTTGTATTTCTTAAATGAGAAGAAGCTCTCGTTCCATATTGTGGACATCTTTATTAAGTTGGAGTATTATGTTTGTTTTGGCTCCTTTGTTTATCATTTTGTGAACATACTTAGCCTTCTCTTATATTATCTTTTGGTCAAGATTCAGTTCATTAGTCATCTTATTTAAGTCTATTGTTCTAGTGCTTCTTTTCAGACCATGGATCGCACAGTGTCATTTGTGAGCCATTTATTTTCGAAACTTAGTTTCTTCCACTATTGATCCTTGGCTATGTGCCAAGACTCCATATAGGAGAAATTGGATAATACATACCTACATTGAATAGTCGACATTTCGATCTGACACTGAATCCACAGGCCTTCCAAATTCTGTCTATGTTATTGAAAGCCCCGCTGGCAACTCCTATGTGGATTGGTAATTCCAAACGGAGATCGCCTTTTGACGTTATGGTTGTTCCCATGTATTCAAACTTACTGACTTGGGATATTTGGATGGGTATTTTTTATCTATGCAACAATATTCTTCCTCAATCATTATTCTTCTTCTTCTCGTGCCGCTCCTAACGGAGGTTGGTGACCATCTCTTGAGACTCCTCACGATCCTGGGCCTGTCTGATGAGGGTTGCTGCATCCGGTATTCCAAACCACTGCCGCAGGTTTTTGAGCCATGATGCTCTTTTACGCCCCAAACCCCGTCTGCCCTCTATCTTCCAATCATTATTAGTCACCATTTTAAAACTGCTAGGCTATTTCGCAAAAGATTTAATCTCAATCAGCCTACAACTTATACATATTATTTAGTTACACAATCCCATTGACCTACCGTCACTTGTCATTAATCAATGCCAGCGTGTCAGTATTAGTAGCAATAGTGTACTACTGTATATAGCATTCTGCTGCCAACATAGAAAGGTTGTATTATTGTACTTAGTAAAATTTTAGGGAGCCTTTGTTGCATATATGGGGTTTTGTTTGTATACTGAGTATTTTTGTGAATAGAATAACCACATATAGGTACCTACGAAATGAACGATAGAGATAAAAGTATGTTTTGTTATATTATATTTGCACTGCATACTGCATGCTTCGTGTGGGAGGTTCGGTTCCCAATTGAGCAGTGCAATTTTCTCATGCATATGAATTTTGCAAGTAATTACAAATTCTTAAAAAAAAATTAAAATAGTGGGCATTGGCAACCATATTATGGTAAAATCCGTGGTTCACATCCTGTTACTAAATTAAAAAAAAAACACATCTTTAGTATAAAAAAAATGAATAAAAAAAACAATAAAGCGTCTCTCGATTGGTGGACCTTGCATCGTGACAGTGAGAATGGTGGAATTGGTGAACGTTGTCCAAGGACACCGAAAGTGACCTCTTAAGCCAGCCTAGAGCCAATTCGTAAGCGTTGGAACACCTTTCTCACTTCTTCCGATTAGATTTTACACAATGTTGCTTTGTGTAGACATGGTTCTCCAATCGAGGTTTCTGATTGGCTTTGACATCTTTAGTACTTTCACAGTGATTTTATTAATCGTGAGCAGGCTTCTTAGAACTTCCGCTCTCATCATCGGGCATCAGGAGAAGGAGTCGAATGTAAGAGGAGGCCAAAGCTTATAACGGGCTGTAAAGTCACTGATGATAATGAAGATGATGTATTGCCAGCACACAGACTGCATGTAATAAACAAGCAAGCTGTTCTTCTATTCTATTTTCAAAGGCCATCCACTCGTTTACGAGTGATCAGGGCAAGCTATTCTTCGTGCCAACAAAAAAATTAATACATTCAGGATGAGTGCCAAATGTGGGATATGTCGTAATTAGTGTTGTGGAATTCTCAAGAAATAATTTTTAGAGAAATTTCTCGGTAAATTTTTCGAAGTAGAGAATTTTCGGAGATTTCTGTTTTATTTATTTAACAGTAGAATAATAATAAATAGGTACTTTATTCAATCAATCAATAACAATGTACAAATGTTGAGACAATTTATCACCAATATGGCTACAATTAATTATGGAAACAAAAAAATGCTAGGTAGGTACCTACATAGAAAAAAGTGCTAATAACTGATGAAAAATCTTGAAGTTTGACACCCCACATGCCCATATTTAAGTTTAAAAAATGCAGGTACGTACATAGAAAAAAGTGTTAATAACCTCTGATTTGGGCCTTAATCAGCCCCACAAATTTTTGGATCAATCAGGTTGGTCGCGAAGTGTACTGGGCGAAAAATCATAATACCACTAAGAAAAATTATGGAGAGAAATTTCTCTTCCATCAGAGGAGAAATTTCTCGATAATCGAAAAATTTCTTTGGAGAAATTTCTCTTCTCACATCACTAGTCGTAATAGATATTTAACCATTCCATCACTCCGCGTTTCTTGAGGACAAGGCAGAGATAAAGAGACAAGCGCCATACAAGTCTGTCAAATATATATTTTTTAAATAATGACTGTACCTATCTATATTTTTTTATTAACTTAGGAATGTTTAAAGCGTGTATGTGAGCAAGTAAACGAGATATTTTTCCATAGGTAAGGCAGCAGCAGTCTGCCCTCCGACCCATCTCCCATTGTAGAGAATAAAGGTAGATATAACTACTACATTTCTGCTTGCTGTCTGTCAAAATGTTCGGAAAATTGTTTACTCTTCAAATGTAACCACTCGTAATACTAACTTATAAACGATAGGGTAACCATAAGTTAAGAAAAAAATACTTTAATACAAAGCTAGTTATATCATATTGAAACAGTTCCATCACCATCGCGGAGGGCAAGACCGAAGGCAGTTTGAACTCCACTATCTTTGGTAGTCTCAACCAATATAGAGCCTTAAGTAATGGTGTAATGTGACAGCACATGTCCCCTCTGCGAATGATCCTAGCGGCAATATTTAAGGCCGTCTGAAATTATAGAGATGATTGAGAATGATCTGTTCCAGTTCTGTGCATATAATGTTGCGGTAGTTTAACGAGCTAACTGGATTGGCCACAACATCAGGCACCTTGGACTGCTGATCACCATAACGGAGGGCAAGACCGCAGGCAGAAATAGGAGACACCTATATGGATCAAGTGAAGAAGGATATGAATTGTGACACCAAGTAGAATTAAAAAGAATGGTCGAAAATAGGGAGGAATGGAGAAAAAATCCAAACTCCTTGCAGTTGCAGATTGTAACTCTATATACAACAAAACAAAACTTAAACAGACCCAACAATCACAAGTCAAGAATATATATTTGTATAAATATGAGTAATCAAACAATGAGAAACAATTGGTCAACATTAGTTAAATTTCAATAAATTTGTCAATACAAGCAAGCATCAATATGTCAAAAAAAAAAAAATTTTTATCAATAACTTGCATGTATATAACGTAATTTATATACATGCATTCTATATATCCACAACTCTTGAAAAATTTTTTTTTTTAACATGACTGTCACCCCATAGTTCAGTAAAACACACTTCCTCTTGAAATTGTTCCACAGGCAGCTGCCATATGAAATTCCAAATTGTTTCTGACTGACAGCTTCCCCCACTCTTTGCCTTAACCTCCCCCCACCCCATACCATCGCGACTACTACTACTACCCCATAACTTCATACACACAGTCTCTATTGCTGCTACCCCTTCCACTAAACAAACACCCTCTCCGCACCACCCCATATACGACTCGAACGTCTAGGATCTGAAAAAATAATATTTTCTTTTGTCGGAAATATTGAAAAATATTATTACCTATTGAAATTTGAATAAATTGCTTTCTTAAATGCTTGAAAAATATCTAAAAAAAAAAGACATTTATATTCTAGTTTTCCTTTAGTGCGAATGAAAGTAAGAAACTGTTCCTTGGAGTTTCCTGCAAAGAAGAGGTCGCCCCACTTTTTTCTGTTAGTTTACAAGTAGTGTCTTCTTAAAGATAAGCTTTTGCTAAATCTCAAGTATAAGAAATTTAGCATCTACAATCTAGCGATGAGGTATGTAGCCCAGCCTGAATCTCTTATTTTTTATTGACAAGAAGAGCACGACTTGCTTGCTTATTGCACGTAGTTAGTGTCTGCTGGCTACCCCACTTGTGAGATATACTGTGATGGTATAGATGGAAGTAAGAACTATTTATCTGGTTTTATGTATCTGGGCTTTGGCACATTTTGAACTCCACTGTCTCTGGGACTCTCAGCCAATATAGATAGAGCCTTAAGTAATGGTGTGATGTGACTGATCTACCTATGCTAGGACTGTGAATGATCCTAGCGGCGGTGTTTTAAGGCCGTCTGAAATTATGGAGACGATTGAGAAGGATCTGGGGCAGTCCTGTGCATATAATGTTGCAGTAGTTTAACAAGTACCTGGATTGGCCACAACAGGCCTGCTCATCACAATCGCGGAGAGCGAGACCGAAGGCAAAAGTAGTAGAAGCCGACCAAGAGACACCCATATGGACCAACTGAAGAAAGACATGAACTGTGGCACATATTACGTAGAACTAAAGAGACTAGCTGAAAATAGGGAGGAATGGAGAATAAAATCCAAATTCGTAACTCAATATTTATATTATACATTTTAGACTAGTGAAGATGAAGTTTATAAAGCGCCAAAGACGTTACACTTATTTTCTTTAATATTCATTTTATTCCAAATATCTTTCACCCTTTTCTTTTCCTAAACTTTGATTGTTACAGTACCCTATCTCTCCCATCCCTTGTCCAAACTCTGCCTCCTACCTGCCAGCCTGCTGTCACTGTCATCCACTATTATCTCTGACGTATACCTGATAATTGTCACTGCCACTATCTCTTACTCCTATGACGTTTGACGTCATATTATTATTATTCCTTATTCTTCTTCTACAATTCTTTCTATTCTATATTTTTCTCTATTCTTAAAACTCTGCTACAAGGGTGGGTTTCTTCAAATCGTTAACTTATGGGTGTTCACATTTGGCGAATATCGCCAGGCGAATTTTAAAATATAACGCCAGGCGAAAAAACAAAATTCGCCGTACGCCCATTGATCGTCACACCTGTTCACACAGTTCACCTGTATAGAAACGATCTGTCAGATGTGCTTTGATTTGACATTGTTTTCAAAATGGCGGACGTCGAGATGGAGATCGCGAAGTGTTTATTTTAGTCGAAAATGTTATAGTGGAATTTAAAGGTGCCTTTTAATTAAGGTAACAAACGCCACAAACCAACAAAAAGGTAAAAGCTGTCACGAAGCGAGAAACATTATAAAATTTATAGGTTAGAAAGTTTTTACGGACGCCGCGCACATCTACGCATGCGCAAATCGTTCAACCAGAGAAAAAGTTGGAAGGTGGTCAACTCGAGACGATATCGTTTCTACTGGTTTTTATCGTTTCAGACTAGCTGTCATTTATGGCGATATTTAGGTGCCCTGGCGATATTCGCCAAAGTGAGAACACCACATTACTCTAACTATCAGAGAAAACGGAACGCCATATAGATCTGTCCTAATATACCTACTTTATTCGCTTCTTCTATATTCATGCAATTTCTCATTCAAGCTAGTCGATTTCACTTATACAACACACTGCCGTTTTTGAGAATTTGCGGCACGTTATCAAGCCACATAGTTCTCGGTAACACGCCCATAATCACACCCCTTCCTTCTTCTACTTTCATTTACTTATCCAATTTTGTTTTACTTTTTTGACAGAATCGGAAGCATATTGTAGACGTCCTTAGGAACACAATTTAAAAACAAACCTCTATCATGAGAAGCAATGAATTAGTCTCCAACTTTTCAGTAAGTTTTCGAGTCTCCTGACAAAAGGCAGATGTCCGAAAAAATAAAGACAATTTACATCTCTAATTCTGGGATTAAGTTTGCCACCCTTTCTGAGTTTCTTATTTATTTGTTGGCACAAGACAACATTTTACATATTTATTACATGCAGCTGAGCTAGTCTGATGGCTATCCCCTTTGTGGGATATGTCATGATGGTTTAATAGTAGTAAAATCTAAGTTTTTAACTAGTTACTATTGACAACTGAGTGAAACCCACTTTTCCCTTTCTATGTTACGTCATAATACAACATCTACTTCAGATTCTCGTAATAACATTATTATATAGATTCACATATCTACTGCACCCTCAAAATACAAGTACATAAATGCTTTACCCTATATGTAGTAAGTTAGTTTACTTAAGGTAAACCCACAACAAAATGACCCATCACAGTGGTCTATAAACTTTTTAGTCCGAAATATTAACAGCACGAATAACATATAATAACCTGTACCTGTACACTTAGGCCCAAAATTACAATGCAGGCTTAAGATCCTCCTTAACCTTAAGGAACACATAAAGCTTCGCTTTCCAAAATTACGCGAATTACAATGTCTCCTTAGCACGAATTTGCGGCTTAGCCTACTCCTTAAATTAAGGAATACCCGGGGGTGTCCTCAACAACGTTAAGCTTGCTTAAACTCAGTTAATTTTTTCATCACCAGGAGGCGCCACTAGTAACAATAAGAACAAACTGACATTAATGTCATATGTTCGCGTTTTCATTACGTTTTTTGTTTGTTGTTGCTAAGGTTGTTTCATTTGCGCTTCTATTTGGATTTTTTCGTTACTGACACTGTTTCGTCGGAAACGAAAAAATCCAAGAACATTCACGAAACCAAAACTACAACATGAAAAATGGCGCGCGTCGCCGTTAACATGACAGATGTGAGGTTAATGCATAGACAAAATCACGATAAAACAACTAGTAGGGCTACCAACTTAACCATATTTGCGGCTTAGTCAAGTCGCGGTCGAATATTGATTGAAATTCTCGTGTCAGCAGTAAGCTCGACTTAACTTTTAAGCCTCCTCACCAAAGCTCCACGATAAGCTACTGATTGTAATTTCGGGCCTTAATCATTGTAATACCAACTAACAATAATCAGTATGAATATGGGCTCGCAACCCGAAACACGTGTAACTGATAAATAAAGAAATTTAAAACTCTTAAGTATTTTTACTTATTAATTTTTTAATTTTAACATATAATAAATTAAACTTGTTTGAATGTCAATCTTTTTTAGCATAAAAATATATTCTCTCTCTGCATGTAATGAATGTACGAGTCATCCTCTCCATATCGACTGTTTAGTTCTACAACTCACGAGTACAAAATCCTCTGCTGTCGACCTACACAAACATAATATCGACTGACCAGTTCCACAATTCAACCAATAAAAATGTCTTGCATTCTAGAAATCAAATTTTTTTATACATAGATTTTAATTTAAAAAATCTTTTTTATATCATGTTATAAAACACAAGAGAAAATGAAATATATAATACCTATAATAATCGCACTGTTAAAGACATACGTTGTCTTTGTTCCGTTCAATAGTTAAGCAATTCGAAATGTTTATATTTGTGGAATTGAAAATAAATACATCATTTTTTATGCAAACAAACAGTTAAACAGAATACATTACAAGATATAAGTTACATAATAAGTAAACCAAACCAGTTTGCAGTAATATTACAAGTTTTTAGTTGACATATAATATAAATTTTAAAATGGAAAAGTGCTATTATTTTAAGTTAGTATGTATGTATCTTTAGTAATGGAAAAAATAATGTATTTATTTTCAATACCACAAATATCATTTCGAATTGCTTAACTATTGAACGGAACATAATATTAAAATACAAAGGGATCCGAGTATTTTTATTGCTATTTTTTTTTAATGTGACGTTGATTGTGTGTTGGTATTACCAATTGAATAAAAAAATTCGACTTGTTGAGTTTTGGAACTGGACCGTCGATATATTGTCTATGATGTTCTGTTTGGCATGAATAAATAAATAAATAAATTTAAAGTATCATTTTATGACATATATTATAAGTTGGGTCCAACAAGATCAATTTTATGCAGTGAAATTTTGCAGAAAACCCAAATTCAAGGGGCCAGAGAGCCGAGGTTTTTCGACCCCTAACTATATTAATTTTATATTATCATTTTTATACCTTTGTCTATTGCCTTTATCTATTTCCGTTCTTTCTTGAAGATAATATTCTATTTTGGAAATATTAAGACAAGAATTTGAGTGACATAATCGGATCATTTATAATGTTTCATATTTTGATTTGATTTGGTTTTATTTTGGTATTATATACCTACGTAATAAAATAGGATTTTTCTAATCCGAGTTTATTGTTTGCTATTCCTATATCCCGGTGTATTTGAAATATATTATAATATAACCTACTTATAAAAAGTATAAAAACTTTACATCTGAAATTCAGCGATGAGATTTGCCACCCATCTTGGATGTCTTATTTTCCTGTTGGCACGGAGAGGAACGCTTTCATGTTTATTAAATGCAGTTGGTCTACTGGCTACCTCACTTGTAGAATATACCGTGATGGTATTAAAAGTATTAGATTACTACTTTAGAATTTTTACACAAGATTAGGTAAAGAAGACGGAAAGTTAAATGTTTTTTTTATTGGTGGACCTTAGGTATATCGTGATAGTGTTGTCCATCACTGTCACGTTACACTGAAAGTGAACACTTAAACCAGCCTAGAACCAATTCGTAAGCGTTGTGACGCCTTTCCCACTTCTTCCGATTATATTTTGCACAATGTTACATTGTGTAACCAATCGAGACGTCTCGCGATCGCTTCTCCTGAATTCATATAATTTCTCATACATTCACATCAATTTCTCTTACTCAACACACAACCGTCCTTGAGTATTTATTTGACCCACGTGGTAAATAATCGGATGCCCGTGCTTCTCACACCCCTCTTAGATTTTTGTCAGCATATAAAATCATGGGCTCTTCATATCAATATTTATTATATTTTTTGTAATAATGATATCATTTTTAGTATTTTTAGGTGATATTAAAAAATTACATTTAATTAACGATTTTCATAAAAATCAATTTTAGCTATGTTACCACAGATAATATCCTTCGAATTCGAATGAGTGAGTGCCTTTATTGGATTAGATTAGGTATAGAATACTTATTATATCTGTTCATGTAAAGTGGTAGAATATTGTTTAACTCACTCCGTTTCTACGATTGGTAAGGCAAAACCTACTGACAGAATTCGTTGATAGGGCTGGACACAACACAACACAACTCAAAAATATTATTAAACTGCCAATGAAATCATTTTGATTATGAAAATTTGATTTTTTATACAAGAAACACAGAGGAATGACGTGGAAATGAGTTACTCAATTATTGCATAAATGCTCTGAACGGACGAACCTTATTTATACCCTATTCTCTCGTAAAATATATCATTTAATAAAGTTTAATTCATCGTCCGACCGTTCTTGATGGAAGTCCATATTAATAAATTATTAATTAAACAAGATATTATAAAGTCAACAGTGGAATAACTATATAATATCTTGTTTCACTAATACATTATTAATTAAACAAGATATTATAAACTTTATTAAATATATCATTTAATAAAGTTTAATTCATCGTCCGACCGTTCTTGATGGAAGTCCATATTAATAAATTATTAATTAAACAAGATATTATAAAGTCAACAGTGGAATAACTATATAATATCTTGTTTCATTAATACATTATTCATTTTATTTTATGTAAAAAAAAAACATAAGTGGTCAGTTTTTTAATTTTCCTTTTAATTCGAAATAGACAATTTTCGGAGATTTTTTTTTTATACAGTATAATAATAATAAATACTTTATTCAATCAATCGATAACAATGTACAAATGTTAAGACAATTTATCACCAATATGGCTACAGTTATTTCTGGAAACAAAAAAATGTTAGGTACCTACATAGAAAAAAGTGCTAATAACTGATGTGAAATCAGTTATTAGCACACAACACCCCACATGCCCATATTTAAGTTAAAAAAAAATTGCAGGTACGTACATGGAAAAAAGTGTTAATAACCTCTGATTTGGGCCTTAATCAGCCCCACAAATTTTGGATCAATCAAGTTGGCTGCGAAGTGTACTGGGCGAAAGGTCATAACACCACTAAGAAAAATTATGGAGAGAAATTTCTCTTCCATCAGAGGAGATTTCTTTGGAGAATTTTCTCATCTCATATCACTACGTGTAAGTAAACAGATTCATACTAACTGGAAGTCAAACCTCATCACTGTTATATTGAAGATGTTAAATGTCTTAAAAATATATACGTGATGTCTCACATACATATTTCTTACTTTTCAGAATTCATAAATGAGAGGTACCTATTTTATTCCAGATCAATTCACGGGGAAATAAATTTCTATATTCCTTCAGAGGGACTGTATTGACGTGCGCACCCCGTCAGTCAGGATCTGCGTAAGTAAAAGTTTGCGGGGTTACTGTTTAATTTGACATTTGTGGGGTGTAGTAATACCTACCTACCTACCTACTCCATACAATAATAGGGAGTCTGCGCTGGCTACCCCCTCGTCACTCACTCACTCACTTCTCGTTCTCATAGACCATACTATACTATAGGTATAGAATATTACAGTGGGTAGTTTTCAAAAGGTAGTAAGTACGCATGGGGTAGGTGACTTTAGTATAACTGTATACAGTGCTGAGCGTTGGTGCTAAATAATAGTGACACAATTCAAAAAAATATTTTATTTTATAGGTATATTATTGTGTTAAGGGACACGACAATAACCCTTTGTTCATTAAACTATTTAACTGATGGAATCTCATTGGACTTCAGCTGTGATGTGCCTTGCAAGAATGGTCTTATTGTATATAATAATAATTTTATGATTGATACTTTGTAATGATTGATGTTTTAAACAACATTGTAAAGAATAAAATATTTTACACAATGTACAAAATGCTTAAGTAGGTGCTAATCTAGCAATTATCAGTGGGCGAACCAATAAAGATCTCACGAATTTCAAAGTCATATATGTACCTATCACAAAGTGTGTTACACCGGATTTAAAGTAAAGAGAGAGTGAGAAAAAAGAAAATTATATATAGCAATTAAACGTCGGACACCTTCCTATGTACCTACGTATTTCTAGATGAATCTAAATTCGATATAAACCCAATTATACCCCCAGACACCTTGGAGTAAGCAATACTGTGTCGCGAAAGTGAAGGAGGTCGCAGCAGGTGAAATCAAACCAGAGATCTCTGAATTTAAATTTCGAAACTCTACCATCAGACTGACTGCAGGTCACTTTGATTGTAGAATTGTGTAAAAAAATTATAGTTATGACTTTAGTGTTTTATATGAAACCTATATTCCTCAATACTGTATAAGTGTATAGAAACCCACTTATTTTATTTTCATAGAAACTATAAACAGGAACGTACTCTGTTACAGTGCACTTGTCGTGAAAGTGGAGTAAGTTGGCAACGGATGGAATCGAAACCGAATCTCTCGATTGATAATCCAAAACTCCGCCATCGGGTAACTGACCATCTCAATTCATTATATTTATTTATTTATTTAATTCATCATCATACGGCTTAATAGCCTTTTACAAAATTATTATAGAACAAATTATACACATTTCACAAAACGCATAAAACTCTAATTAATTATCATAAAATAAATAAGTAAAATACGCAATAAAAAAAAACTTAAAAATGTATGACACAAGTCTTGGCATTATATTGATTCCTTCGGCATTTATGTAATTTAATTTTTTTAATTTCGGTATAGCCTTTTTGTCTCGAGATCCCAGGTAGGTTCAATTACCGACTATGTCAAAATGAAAATTGACCCTTTTCATGATAAAACTTGGCATTATATGTAAAAACAATGATACCTACATATTAAATACTGCTGGTTACCCCATTTGCAGGAGATGCTGCGATGGTAAAGATAAATAGATAGGTACATTTTTTTTTATTTTCAGTTCTACCCTGTGATGCAATCATTGGAGCGGACACAGGGCCGGATCTCCGCCATTAGCAGATCATCGCCACTACTACTATTACTACCACTGCGTGGGAGACGAGTGACGAACCGACCAGGTAGGTGGTAGGGTGGAGGGTAACAGAGGGTTATATAGCGCAGTACTGCTGTGCTGTTGTTGTTTGAGGGTTGATTCTGTAGTAATACTCATGTAGTACCTACTGTACCCCACACCACTCCGTATTGGAATCTTACTCAATATAAGGGTCACCCTTCTCTCTACTACTACTACTATTATAAACTAATATAATATACCTACACAGAATGGTTGCGATTTTTGTGCATGAATGATTGGAAATTGAAATCTTTACCTAGACTTAGAGAAGGATAAATTTATTCGATTCACAGTTATTTATTTCAAATTCAAGCAAATAATTATTTGTTTGATTTTATTGGCACTAACAATGTGGTTATCACGAAACATTTTTAAAATATGTATTTAGTAATAGTTAGGTACTAGGTATGTACTACTCCACAATTTTTTTTAAAAAACACTACCGGTTTTTCAACACTAAGATACGTCCAGATAGTAGGATGCGAACGTCAATCAATCTTCAATCATTCAATTGTCACCGAATGATTGAAGATTAAATTCTCAAAAGCGGTCGTGTTCTGGGTAAGAGTTATCGGCGTGCTTGTAACAAGAACTGCATTTGGAGGAGTGAAAGAAGTATGCAAGGACGGCTTAGTGCTTTGTCCTCTCCGCCTACCTACTACACAAGGAATGTTAAAGATTGTTTTAATGTGTTTGACGTCGCGTGTACTCTAACACGCCTGATGAGACTTTTTGAGTCGAAACGTCATTATTTTCATCTATTTTTATCATCGCGAAATACCCTACAAGTGGAGTAGCCAGTGCATTAGCTGCATACAATGAATATACAGATCGCCCTATCAGTGTCTTAGAAATACCTAATACATATTTTAATATGGATAGCATACATCATAGCCGAATTGAATATGTTAACTTTGTAATGCACAATTAAAAAGGCTTAAAAACAAAAGTGTATAAAAAAGGAAAAATCTACAAACGAGTACCTACTCACCAGCATTTTCCACAAGTTAGATGACCTAAAAGTAGGTACTCATGAA